>CAWUFW010003869.1:0-1200000 GCA_963921515.1 Calotriton arnoldi | reverse complement strand
ACAGTGTCCCTGAGGTGGATTGGGGAACTGGCATAGGGGTTCATAGTCCTAGTGGTGGGAGGGACACTACTGACTCTAGATGGGAGGTGCAGGGAGACGGGTTCCCCCATGGTTGAAGTCCTGGTGTGTGAGTGTGGAGACCGCCCATAAGAGGGTGGGTTGAGTGACAGAGACAGTCAGATACTGTCTTGCCAGTCTCAGGAGAGTGGTGCGGGGTACGTGTGCAAGGCACTGGATGGTGAGGTGAAGGATAGATTGGTGGGACTGTGTGATCCAATTGAGGGAGAGCATATTGTAAGTCCCTATTTTCCAGAGCTATGCCAACTAGGCCTGGGCGGTAAATTCCGTACCGCTCGCGGAATTTGCGGAATTTGGGTAATTTCGCGTTCCGTGGAGAACGCGAAATTGCCAAAAATTCCGCGATCCGCGGCTTTGCGGCGTTTTTTGCGCTTTCAAAATGCGTGTTCGCGAGATATTTCTCCCCGAGCACGCAAACAGCGTTCGCGAACAGGAAAAAAGCATCGCGAACGGGCGGAACAAGCAATTCCGCGTGTTCGCTGAACTTTTGCGTGCTCGCGGAGATTTTTTACCGTTTCGCGGAGCTTTGCGTAGCGCGACTATGCAAATTCCGCCCACCCCTAATGCCAACACCTGGTGGAGTGTGAGTTCTCTGACCCCAGGGAGCTCACAATGGAGGCAGACCTTTTGGTGGATTCCAGAGGGTCTGAAGAGGCATTGGGGTGTGACCCTAAGAGGAGCGGCTCAGGTGCCTTCCAACCCAGAGTGGTGGGAGAGGTTCAGTGTAGCCCAGCTAGGTCCCAGTGTAGTGGGAGGGGTGTAGGGGCTCACGTCCTGTCTCTGCGGAGAAGGAGCGAGTGTGGGACTGTGGCCCCCAAGGTGCCCGAAACCCAGTCTCAGGGCCTGGAGGGTTCCCTAAGGGAACACCAGGTTGGGGGCCTAGACTGTACTGGTAGGCCATTTGAGGGAGATCTCCCAGGGTCTAGAGAGCCTGAAGCGTCTGTAAATGGAGCTCCAGTGGTTCTGGTGTCTGGCGGTGCCGCTCCAGTTGGGAGGGTGCAGAAGTCCAGATTGAGGGGTGAGAGGGGGATGTGTTCCCCAGTGGGAGAGCCAGTGGGTCAGGGGCCAGCCAGAAGGGCTGAGCCTCTTAGGAGTGACCATGGTTACACCACTTCTGTTTTGGGGGGTCTTCACGCAGTGTCAGGTGGACAGAGGTCGGGAGATCAGCGCCAGGCAGACTGTCACACAACACATGAGAGATGTGTTACCCTCTGGGGGGGGCATGCGTGCTCCCCAGGAAGTCCTGGTGCGCCAGGCAGATTCTTACACAACTCTAGAGGAGTGTGTTTCCCTTGGGGGGGGGGGGAGGGGGGGTTGGTGTACCCTCCCGGAAGTCCTGGGTTGCCAGGCACAGGTCCAGCCTAAGGGTACAGACCCTGGGTTGGAGGGCCAGGATCAGGGTGTCCCCCCTGACCTGGAGGAAGGGGCAGCTGCTAACAGTGCCCCTGCCAGTTCGTCTTCTGGGGGCACCGCTCCAGGTGGGAGGGTGCAGGGCCCCAGTAAGGGGGGCGGGGAGAGGACAGCCTCACCCCTGTCCTCTGCCCAGTCTAAGGGTACAGACCCTATGCTGGGATCCCAGTTGCAGGATAGAACCCCTGAACTGGTTGGCGAATTGTGCAGGACACCTGCCACAGGTGCCCTGGCAGTTCTGGAAGGGGGTACCACTCCAGGTGGGAGGGTAAAGAGCCCCAACGAGGAGGAGAACCGGGTGTGGGAAAGCCCACCCGTCTCCTGTCCAGCCACCAAGTACAGGCCCGGGGCTGGCGGGTCAGTGTCAGGATGTCATACCTGACCTGACAGGAGGGAGAGTGGACAAAGGGTGCCGGGCATCTGGGGCTACTGCCCCCCGCTCTGATGCCCCAGAGGTTTGAGAGCCCTGAGAGGCATAAGGCCAGACAGCTGTCAGTGACCACTGTGGCTTGCTGTCCTGGTGGACAGAGTGTTCCCTGGGGGGGGGGGGGGGGCAGGAGTCGCACCCCAGGGGTGGACTGGGCCACACCTCTGTGTTGGCCATGAGCTTACTGTCAGTCTGTTGGGACACACCTGTGAGCAAGCTAAGGCTAGGTGCTGCACAGATGGTGTCCACAGGTGAGGAGAAGGGTTCCCCATGGGTTAGCTTAGTGGGCCCTGAGAGTATGGACAGAGGGATCCAGATAGGTTCAGATTGGGGTAGAACTGGAATATGCCCCTGCTGTTGCGGGCCAGGGTCCAGGTTCTATCGCCCAAAGCAGGAAAGCCCATCAAGGTAGTGATTGGTCTACCCTGCGTTTTTGGCTGGAAGGGGGTTGTGTTGGACTTGGCCCTTTTTGCCGGGTCATCCCTGAACTTTTTGCCTTCCTCCTGTACTTTTTCTGACCTGTTTTTGTCGGTTTTATGACTCTGAGCACTTTACCACTGCTGATCAGTGCTAAAGTGCATATGCTCTCTGTTATAAATTGATGTATGGATTAGTGACTCCATGTTTGGCCTATTTGATTCACTGTCAGACCCTAGTACAGTGCACTGTTTGTGCCCAGGGCCTGTGAATCAAATGCTGCTGGTGGGCTTGCAGCACAGGTTGTGCCACCCACAGGAGCAGCTTGTAAAGTGTGTCTCAGGCCTGCCATTGCAGAGCCTGTGTGCAGTCTGGTACTGCCATGTCGACTTGGTAAGTGCACCCACTTACCAGTCCCCAAACCTTCCCTTTTCTGCATGTTAGTCACTCCTAAGGTAGGCCTGCAAGCAGGGTGCATTGTATGTAAGAGGTAGGACATGCCCTGGTGTGTGTGGCATGTCCTGATAGTGAATTGCAGCCAATTTAGTTTTTCACTATTGCAAGGCTACCGGTCCCCATAGGCCAGAATGGGCAGTTTGATTATAACATCTTATAATCCTAATTGACCCAGTGAACATGGAAGAACAAGCATTTGCAATGCAATAGGTCTCACATTTGTGAGAGTTTAAGCTATTGGCATTGTAAATGACAATGTCTTTTATTTATGTTTTAAAAACCAAAACATAAATAAAAGGCTTTGTGATTTACAATGCCAATAGCTCAAACTCCCGTAAATGCGAGACCTATTGCATTGCAGATGCTTGTTAAACTTAACACTGTCTGGGCATTAGTTGCACCTAATAAGTACTAGTTTAACACTCAAATATAACAACAAGCTACAGAAAGGTGACCAATTAACCCTTGCAAAGCGCCTTCCACTGTGTTTTTAGTAACTTTTGAACCGTTCAATCTAGAAACAACAGTTTTTTTGTTAAACTCAGGACTGCAGCTCTGTCGGGAAGAGGTCACTGGGTCTGACATGTAGGGTGCAGGACTGCAGCTGTGTGATAGGAAGAGGTCACAAGGTCAGAGTGTCTCACGCGCAGGGTGCAGTTTGACAGAAAGAGGTCACTGGGTCTCAGTCTGAGATGTCTCTGGCCGGGAGTCACTACCAGTGTCCTGGTTTCTGTAGTGCAAACATCCCAGTTATCCATCTGTCTCTGTTCTCACACTGCACAGCATGCATACACCCCCTGCCTGCCACTGCAGCAGCACTATCCCCCAGCATGCATCCCTTCCCTTGCACTAAGGCCACATTATGCGTGTGTAGATACTTTCGAGCAGACCACAGACAAGGCTCCCGGCGCTCCTTCACATCTGCCTGTTTCCTTGTGCATCATCACACCACAGACTGGCCTCGGTCCCCAGCTTTGTCCTTGCTCCTGTACACTGTGTGGGGTGTGTCGGGTGGAAGGCACCGGACGCCACTGTTTATCACTTCAGAAGCGGCAGATGGCGACCCCCGCGTCACAATAAAAACAGGCCCTTGTGATAACCAAAGAGTTAAAGTCTCACAGCGACATCCGCAGGTCACGAGTGTGAATTAAAAAAAAAAGGCCGGCCCAGCCTTCCATCCTTTCGAGGTCGATAACCTGGAGGACCATCTAGTGCTAAGAGCATTGAGGGCACGTCCGGAAGGTGTAATCTTCAGCACTTAGTAAGTGACACCTGTTATTTACAGCGCTTTGAAGCAGCAGATGTGCGTTTTTAATAGCTACACAAAACACATTATTTTGGTGGGCCGGATCGGAAGCGGGTGGGTGTGGGAGACCCGGAAGCAACCAATCTACAGTAACATCCGCCTGTAATCTTCAAGGCTGGAATGGAGGGGGTGGGTGGGGACGTACGTCGATGCGACTCAGGGAGATGGGGCATCTTAAGGGGGACCCCGCAGAGGGAACCCCTCTCTGGAGAGATGTGCAGCATGACAAAACTGAGACACGATTGTTCCATCCCCGAGGAAATACGTGTGTTGGTGCCTCCTTCCCCCCCCCCCTTTTTTCCAGGGCACACAGATCCCCCCTTGATCATTTTTGTTGCTCTGTAAGTATGGCCAGGCAGACAGCTCAGTGGATTGTGCACCTGCTGCAGAGAAGTGCTGATAACCCACAGACCATTGCTTTTAACCATCTTTTTATCCTCCCAATGTGGAGAAAATGCGCACCCATGAGTAACAGCAACACGGATGATACAACACCATTAGACAGTTATGAAGGATAACAGGAATATGGGCGGAGTCCGGCGCAGAGCCAGCTTTGTACACCAGGGTCCACGGGGTATTTTAGTGGAACTTGGGGGTGTGGGGGGAGGAGGGGGTGCTAGCCCCACACCAGGAATGGTCGAGTCCATTTAAACATAAGGACCATGCTCATTTGAAGAAGACACGGGAGGGGGAGGCAGCTGGGATACGGTGTCCAAGACCTCATACAATTGCTGATGTGCAAGTGCCTAGAAGCGCTCTGATACCGCGCTGCTGTGCGTGCTAGACACCGGTGGGAATGGGCGCGGCAAAGGCGGGACATGAGCCCGCCTTTGCCCAATTGCGTGCTGTCTTTCATATAAAGACGCACGCAAAGCCCAATAGCCGGGGGGAAAACAAATCGCATACGCACGAGCGTGTGCGATTCCTAGGTCAGTTTCAAAACCCCATACAAGAGGTCTCGCACTGCAACGTTAGGCGCGAGACCTAAAAACGAATTTAGTATGCCTGAACTCAGAATGATAAAATACATCTTTTAGTGAAGTTGGTTTTGACATTCTGTGTTTGAAAATACCACTTTTAGAAAGTAGGTATTTTCTTGCCTAACCATCCAGCCTGCCTCTGCTAGCTTGTGTATTATATGTCTGGGTTTGTGAGTGACAGAGGCTGGGGGGCTCGAGGAGACAGGGTGAGTCAGCACAGGGCTGAATAGACCTATCTGCATGTAGAGTGGTGGGAGGAGTAGCACCAGGGCCTGAATAGGGCTGTGACTGCCTTCCACAATGCTGGCTCCACCCCCTGTGGTGCATCTGATGTCCCTGGCCCACATTGACAAAGGAAGAAGGTGTGCACTGGCAGAATGCACCCAGAACTGGTTTGGACTAGGTACAGGACCCTCTGCCTTCAGAGGACAAAGGATTTGCTAGTATAAATATTGGGGCCCAGACCCCAAGACTTTAGATCACTTCTGGGAAACAAGAAGAACCTTTGCTGAGGAGGGGAACCAGAGAAACTGAAGGAGGAGACTATCCCTATGCTGTGTGCTGTTTGAGGGATTGGCCTGCAGTGGTTGCCTGATTGCCAAAGAAAGGAGAAAGGAACTTTGTGCTTACTTTCATCATCTTGCAGAAAATCTCCAAGGGCTTGAAGATTGAGCTTGCCTCCTGCTGAAGTCTCAGGGATACAAGACTTCACCAACCAGCTCCCCTGAATTCCCTTGCTGGGAATTTGAAGTGCCTACTGTTGTGTTGGGCCTTCTGAGAGACTGCGTGTCGCTGGGAGCTGGAAGCGCGACTCACGAAGAAGAAGAGTGTGGCCGCCGCAGCCGCTGTCGTTGCATCGCCGAGAAAGCGTGCCGCCACGGTCGCCATCGCATCACCGAAGTGCCTCTCATCACCGGAGAAGACTGTCGCCGTCGCATCACCGGAGAAGCGCGTCGCAGGGCCTGTCGCGCCTCAGAAGATTCACCGAGTCGCCGCACGGCCGTCGGGCATGCACGCATCGCACCCTTCGTGTCGCATCAAGAAGAAGACGCCATTTTCTTTCATTGCACCGGGTCGTCATCGCATCGAGGCGCTGCGGGTCGCATCGCCACAGAAGCACAGTAAGAAACAGACGCATCACCTCCCCACGCAGTGAAGAACCGACGCATCACCTCCTCTCCGGTAAGGAACCGACGCATCACCGTCCCCTACGCAGTAGGGAACCGACGCATCACCTCCCCCGGAGCAAGGAACCGACGCATCACCGTTCCTGCGTGTAAGGAACCGACGCATCACCTTCCCTGCAATTCTTTTGTTTGTATCGCGTTACGCATCCAAAGGTACATTGAACGTAGTGTCGCATTTACCAACTTTATTGAACTGAACTATTTTCTACCATCGACAGTCATATTTTTCATAGTGTATTGTGGATTTTTGTCGTTTTGGGTCTTGTGTTAAGTCTATATAAAAATACTTATTTTTATAATACAACCTGTGTGGTGTCCATCTGTAGTGTTGTCACTGTGTTACTGTATGTGTTCACAAATGCTTTACACACTGCCTCTGATATAAGCCTGCCTGCTCGTGCCAAGCTACCAAGGGTGTGAGCAGGGGTTATTTTAGTAGTGTATCCCCCTTATCCCGACTAGAAGCAAGGGTCCCTATTTGGACAAAGGTACCTACCTCTGCCAACTAGAGACCCCCAGTTCTAACAACCGGTGTAGCCTGTTGAGCCATAACGTGTCGTCGAGCCCGGCGATCACGGATAGTCTTTTTGGAGCGAAAAGAGGCGCAGGCCTGGCAATACCTTTCCTCGTGTTCTGGTGAGAGGCAAAGGTTGCAGACCTTGTGGTGGTCACTGTGTGGAAATTTAGCTCACACACTGGGGGCATTTTTTAAATGGAGTCCTTTCCATTAGCCATAGGGCCGAATGGCGCAGATAGGCCCAGCGGCCCGCGTCGACGACCGGAATCGAGGATTTTGAGGTTAGCGCGCCGAAGGGCACGCGAACAAAACAATACCGTCGATGGGTTGCGCATCGAAAAGGGTTGGAAACACGGTACCGAACTGGAGCGCAGGAAGCACATCCGAACCCGATGGCCGAAAAAAACAATGTAACGATGGAGTCGATGCCCATGCGCACTATCGTCCAAAGGAGGAGTCACCTATCTCGTGACTACAAAGACTTCTTCCAAGACAACAACAAGGTGCAAACATCCGAGCCCACCACCAGATGGCGATCTATGCACAAGTATGTATTCTGCAGCTCATATGCCTCGAACTTAAAGTTCCCAAGTAGAATAATGGACTGATTATGCACCATACACAAAATCATCATTTGGGTAAAGTCATATGCAGATGCCACCCAATGGGGTCTCTACACACAAATCCCCAAGAAAACATGGAAGACAGTTCAAGCCCTGCAGGCCACAACCTAGAACAAAGAATATCTGGTTGTACGCATTTTATGGGTAGTCAACTTATTGCCATCTATTATAGCCCACAGCCAAGGGCTAGATCAATTGTTAAAGGCCCTGAACCTGAGTTATAGGCCCGAGATGCAACTGGAAGCTGGCAGCTGTTCTGGGGACTTGGATCTGACATGGCTCACTCTTTGACTCACCCGAGCAAGATTACCTTGACACAACGGATCACATTAATTCTTGCTACAACAGCTAAGTGTAAAAAAAATAATTAAAATGAAAACTGATTAAAATGTATCTATTCTGGGGAGTTATTTGATATCCCAACACAAGTAAAACAAGAATACAATACACCTATCACAGAGAAGGTTAAAACAAGTTATAGCAGACATAAAGGTAGCTGGTGGAGAGGTGTGGTGCAGCGGCCAGGGCAGCTGACTTCGGAGCACAGGGTTCACGGTTCGATCCCCGGCTCCGGCGGCAGCTCAGCACCATGTGACTCTGGGCAATAGCTCACTTAATTTCCACGAAGGCCCCCAGCGCCTTGAGACCCGTAAGGGTGAGTAGCTGCGCTATATAAAAACGGACTTAAGTGAGCATAGGTTTCTTCTAAATATTGAAATTAGGAGGAAAAAACATTCACTTTTTCATGTTCCAACTGTTCTGGCCAATAGGAGGAGTCTTTCAATTTCTTTAAGAAAGAAAGGGGTGTCTCTGAGACTGTGGAGGAATCCAGAGGGACTGGAGAGTAAAAATATAACACTAACACGCCTTAGTGATACCAAACAAGCATAGTACAATCCTATACCACTAATTCTACATCTCACAACTGGAGGATGCCCACCATGCCAGGTTTTAAAAATAAAAGTCTTTAATACTAGTGATTTGTTAAGGTGGAACTACAAAGGAAACTTGGGGACAGACTTGTGATTGTTCACAGGTTTATTCCATCTTATGAAACCTCAAAAGGGACTAATTAACAGTAAAGGCTTGCAACTCGCTCACCATCATAGTGAAGGTGAGTGCCAGAAAAGGCACTACTTTCCATGCAATATTCTTGATATGCACCCTATGAACGGTCACAATCAGGCTCTTGATGAATTGAAATAAGACTGCATGAGCTCTCTCATTTGATAGTTTTAGATGCACCAGTGCAAAGGCTCTGAACAAACTCTTCAGAAACCTTAAGACAATCCTGTGAGTGAAAAGATGATGTTTCTGCAGACCGCCCAAACTAACTACTTCCTGAAGCATAACTCTCACTGAAAATACTCGATTTGGGTAAATGTAGTATGGAGCAACAGATCAGATGTAGTGGTAAAGATACTGTATGAAGCCCTTCCATCAAACAAACCAAAACCTATTCTATTTAGTTCGCCATTTCTTGGTGGTCGAAAACACTTTAGCATGAGCAAGAACCTGCTAAAGGTCTGAAAGGCGTCTGGATGTGCTAATTAGAAGTATTTAGGGGCTATTCTGTCACGAGATGAGGTCGCTTCAGAGGTCGCTGAAGATGAAGGCAGCCAAATAAATCGATAAGAAGGAGGACATCACCTGGTGGTACTTTGACATTGCAGGTAGTGATGGTTTCTTTGACTATGTATGCACCATTAGTGTTGATGTTTTTGCTGGATTTCCACTGCCCTGTCCTGTGACTGAGGTTTGACCTGCCCTTTGGAGACCTTGGTAAGAGGCTCCATGGAAGTGAAGTCCAGAACTTCATAAGAATGCACTCCTTGCATATTGAAGTGTACATTTGGGAAAGTTTTTGTGCCTCAATGGACGGTGCAATGGGAGCACTCCTCGCTGACTCATTCCCCTGATTGAAGATTTGATAAGGAAATACAGGAGATGTGTTTCCTGACTTTCAGAATCTTTCCAGATAATTTGAGGCAGACTTTAAAATACCGGGCCTTATGGTTATGGTGAAGGCACTAACATCACACTTTACATGAACAATTCACAAACATCTTGTTGACAAATGGCACAAGGCCTAAACAAGGCTATAATTGGAGATGAAGTCATGCCCACAAACAACTCTCTCAAGCTGGAAAAGATGTTTGAGGGGATGTAAAAGAAACCTAGAAAAAAGATGAAGAAATGTGTGTAAATCATTTAACTCAAAAAAATAGCAGAGCTCTACATGGACTCCATTAATACACGACATGTGGTAGAAACATGAAATGTGGTGGTCTCTAGGGGAAGTAGAGTACAGAACACATTGGCCTAAATTTTAAATAATGTGAGTTCCATACTGGGGCTTAGCAAAAAAAAAACACTTTGAATTCCAAAACAAGACTAGGACAGAATGAAGGGGAGTTTTTAGCCCATTTTTAGTACTCTAATTACTACAAATACTTCAACAGGAGTAAAATGACTCTCTGGTATCTCAAGATTTAAAGTATTGACGCTTCAGTATATTACAAATATCTATGCAGAGTTTTTTGAGCATGAAGCTAATCCTTATCTTCACAATACCCTCTTTTCCCTATTGGAATCTGCTTTGGAGATAATGCACTACTATTGCAGCACAGAAGTGCTGCTGGAATTTTATGACAAACAGGATTCCAGCACGGTCAAAAGAGGAAAGCGCAAAATAAATAAAATTTGAAAGAACAACCTTTTGCAACGGCTTCAAATGGTACATGGTAAGGACATTTTCAAACTAAAATAAAAACGTAGTTTTTAAAGAATGACAAAAGAGCATTAAAACCATGAAAATAAAATCATGAAAAATGCCGCTGGACAAGAAACTGGAACTGGCAGTATTGGATCAGGGAAAAGGGAACCGCTCAGATCACAATGTGCTCATCAACCCAGTACTTGAGTAAAGATGTCCAGCTGATTTTTATTCCTGCCAGAAACATCCCTCCTTTCCCATTGCTGAAAACCTTTTCATTCACTTCGAATCCATGCTGAATTAACCTTAAATTCCATTTATGGGGAATTATGTTTCTTCATTAGTATACACAGGGATTCAGTGTGACCTTCTGTATTGCGGCTGGCGTAATCTTGGATAAAGTACTCTACATTGCTTGGACAGGCTTATAAAAAGGAAAATTATGTCCATCATGATTTATTCGGATATTAAAATCCATAAAATCAAACATCATTACAAAACATCATTCAATAATATAAATTAAAAAAGTAAGAAAAAAGATGCATGCTTAAATCTGCATACAGTCACTTTAAACAGACTTAATGTGTTTTGTTTGTGAAAGTCTTATATTTCAAACAATACTTCCTTGGGACCTTTGAATAAATTCCAGCACAGGAGCAAAAGCAAGTTACAAGCCCACACAGATTTTTAAAGGATCACATAAAAAAAGGTTTTTCAAACCAAGGGCGGGTCAAATTAAATAAATTATGTTAGGCGCATAAATCCCTTTATCTCAATGTTTCTCAGTTTACCTATTACGGAAAGCAGATGATCCACTAGTGCTACCAATTCCATGCTCTAATCGAAAGCTTACTAATTAGGATTGGGCAAGGAATAGCTACAATTTGTTGAAAATTCATTTAAAGGGACTGACTAGTCCATTTTTTCAATATAGGCAATAAGCCCTCTTCCCAATCACTCTACACTTACACTGCGCTACCCACAGGACAACAGCTGAATATACATGTCAGTAATTCAATTAAACTACATCGGGCAGAAACGAGAACCTACCTTTAGAATACTTTCAAACAGCGTTAATAGCAGTGTCTTTATTGCCTAATTTATTTAAAAAACCTCAAATGGCTGAAAGGCTGAGTTAGTGACATTTGTACAACTGACTACGTCAGCAATGATTATTTTGCTTACCAAGTCATCTTGCTTTTATCAAGATGTGATTTGTTCTGCTTACGGTTTAAACTGCATGTCACTATGATGATCTTGCCATTAATAGTGCCTATCAGTTAGAGCAGCACATGTAACGTTCTGTTTGGCCATGTACTTTGGAGGATGCAATTAACGAGAAAACCTAGATTTCTAAATGCAGTCCAGAATTAAGTTAACAGTGCTAGTTATTTGCACCACTGTTGCCCATGCACTTTCCTAATGATTCAATATATTGTTTACTTGGATAGTTCCACCACAACACAGTCCAAAAGAAAAGTGTCCGTAGGTTTGACATCTGATCAATGGCATTGAGCTCTAATTCTACCCTCAGAGGAATTTCACGAGTAGAACACCGACATTTTAGCAGTAGTTTTAGGTAGTAGTTTGATCCACAAACTAGCAGCAGTTGGCTGCACAGAAAGCTCTGATGTGTGTGAAAACTAAACAGAGAATAGTACAGTTCTGGGTCAAAAAATGAAATGTTCGGTCGTCTAGTGGACGGCTTTCCCAAAAATGAACAGGGAAAAAGGGCCCGAAGTGAAAATTATTGGCTATGTAACTTTACATGTTTCAGGACTTGCTGATGATTCTAACAAGCATGGCCATGAAATTTTCTATAGCCACATTGAGTTATAGAATGGGATATTGTGAATTATAGATTTTTCATGGGATCACTCATTGCGCAGCCCAACTGCAAAATGTAGTGCAATGATGCTGGGAACATCTGCTGAATAAACGCTCCACAATAGTAAGAAGTGGAAGACCTATCTCATTGATAATGCCTTTGGTTCGAGGCCCAACAAGCTGCAAAACAGCCACCCATGCGAGGGCATTTTGAAGGATTTATTTATCATTGGAGGTAGGAAGAAAACACCAGCTTCTAGAAAAGGGTCGTTCAATAATGGCCCATGGAAGCAGGAGTCAGATATGCAGGATATCCACATGTAATAAGTTAACATGCAACTGATCAAAATAGGAATCTGTTACATATCCAGTGGCAATCCAGAAAAGGTGGAGGATTTCTGTTCTTGCTAACTTTGGATAACCCTGCTCACTCTGTATTATGCAATTATTTAAGGGTACCATCGTGAAGAGTTGTGGAAGTAGGTAGATCAGGAATGTTGCAGAGTGGAAGGCCTATATAAAGACAAAGAACTAACTGATTTTAACGATTATAGCAAGACTCAGGCTCTGAAATGGGGCAGTTCCTAATTTCTGCTAATACGGATGTGATTACCAACTAATGCCAATAGAAATCGGCATAACAACCAGTGGAGGAAGGACTTATGAATGTAAGACAATGTATTATCTGGAATGGAAATTGGTGTATGCTAGGTGTCATGAAGAAATGTGTGTCAAAATGCTGGGGAGGGTTTGATGAACTGCTTAAATTAAACTATTTAATGTTTTAGTCTAGCACAGAACATATATTATATAATCCCTGACTAGTCCAATCAGAACTGGATGATCCTTACTCCCTGATGTAATCTTTTGTATGCATGCAACAAGATCGCTGTACAATTGTGTGCACACAGTATGGAAATTACTTCCAAGATCAGTCTGTTAAGCAAGAAGGGAAAATCAAATACCAAGTGGGTTGCTTTGTGTTTGGTTCTTTTTAAACTCCTAATTGTATGTCACAAGTCTGGACTGAATCCCATGTTTAGCACAATAAGAAAGGTTAAAAAAAAAGGGGTTCCCCAGAGAACTTTAGTTTGGTGCTCATTTGCTCTGCAATTCCTGGCACAAACTACTGTATATTGCCTGGTCCTTCAAAGCTTGCATTACCTCTGCAGTATCCTCACCACCCAGATGCAGTTAATGGAGATGCAATTCCTTTGTTTAGTCAACAGTCTAGGACTCCCCCGCCCCCATCCCTTTGGCCTCTTCCTCCACCCCATATGGCACATAAACTCTTAAGTACCATTAACCTACCTTGAGATTCGTGCAGACAACGTCCTCTAACTGAGCACACATTCTCTGTGGTTTTCAAAACAGGAGTGGATCATTGAAGTGGCGCCTTCTTTTGTCCACAGTTCTTGAACCACTCCTCAAGAAACAGTTCCCTGCATTCCGCTCATCGACTGAACCAGAGACCTGCAGCTAAAACGTCTGCCTCATCACTCAGTTCCACAAAGAATGTCAGATTATGCACCTTGAAATCTCCTCTGCAGAATATGTTACAGTCAGCACTGCGGATTCACATTAACAAACGCTACTTCATAGTGGACGTTGTGCTACTGCTCCAGAAGACCTGTGTGAACCTTTCAGTCAAGGGAGGAGTCTTTCCCTACATCTAGTAGGCAACATGTTCAGTTGCTCCATGCTCTGCAACTGAGGTGCAGTGTACCGAGCTAGGAGTGGCATCTGCATTGAGAGGGACATACTTTCTGTTGCAGGATACCACAAACGGTAGTAAACAATCAGCGATCATTAGGCTATTCTTATCAACAGCATGACAAAGCCAACACTTGGTGTAAACCTAGCTGTGAAGCAACGGAGCACCTTACACATCATGTGGGGATTGCGCAAATACACTTTACACACATTTAGGCAAAGGGAGATGAAGTGATTTTCCCAGAATCACATGATGTTGGGTCTAGCGCCAGGGCCAGGGAAGCGAACTCGGGTCCTCAGGCTCCAAAGGCACCAGCCAGGCACTAGGCCACATCTCCACAGCACCCTTGCATGTTCATTAGTTCTCAGTAATACTCTAATTCTGACCACTGTAATGCTGTACTAAATTTGATGGCTATAAAGTATCCAGGTGTCGGCAATGGCTAACAGAGCTGTTAAACCAGCTTTGTGTAAGGTAGTAAATCATTCTGTGCAATAAGCATAGTGTTTTCATTCTTCTATAAGTACACTGCAGTTGTATAAGATGATATGCTTTATTGTATCTGCCTTCCATTTGTTTCATAAAATTGTTTTTTGTTTTTTTTTAAAGACACCTCCTGGATTGGTTGACAAACCAACGAATACGACTGAATGACTCAATACAAGAAGCTCCTTTACATGCTACAATATTTCTTTTAGAGGAGGGCACATTTCAGCCTGACTGTATGCCTTTTCTGAATGCACAACCAAACTGTGCATTTTATTCCTGATTGATCTAATGCATTCTGATTTACTACTAAACCTTCGAAGTACTACGGCACATATGAAATGGTATACACATGGGTGAGGAGTGTGTTCATGGATCACACTGGCATTGTTATTTTTTATTAATGGTTGAATGGAATGCATGGTTCCTCGAATGTCTTTCAAATTCGATTAAAATACATTTTTTTAAATAACCTTTTTCCCCCTTCAGTCCCAGTATTACTGCTAACGTTGAGGCGATACAATTAAAATATTGACCATTGTTGATTAGGTCTGAGTCACCTTTCACATTACTGCCAGTTAGGCAGTGAGTACATTGCAAAGGCTGTAGAGATGAAAATCAAACAGAATAACAAGAGCATTGCCCTTACTAATTTGCCCTCAATAGTATGATTGCCATATTGGAAAAGCAGAAAAAACCAAATGCTGTAAACCAACTAATTAAAAAAATACACAATATTTGGATGTATGGGCATTTCGGTGACAAGTCTAGCTTTTCATTTCTTTACACATTCGTGAAAATTAGTAAAATATTAACGCTGCAACATGTTTTTTTATTTATTCAAGCTGCAGGCTGTTGGTCTTGGATTCCCTAGACCACATACTGGTACTGGTCGGTCTTTCCTTGGTCTGGTGTAACAAATGGACTGAGCCATGATATAGAAAACGGGTGACCAAATACTGCTTTCAGGTTCATCCATTTTGTTTTTTTAGCCCATCTTCTCTCTTCTTTTTTTAATTGTTCTATTCCCTGAAATAAAAAAAATATTACACTTTAAGCCAAGCAAGGTTTAGCCGCTTCACAGAAGAAAAATGTGATGATTTTTATGGCAAACCGGTTGTGCCTCAAAGGGAATCAAATCGATGCATGATATCAGCCTTAGTACAGTAAATCGTGGGTAACATTCACAAACGCAAAGTCCGGTCTCGTTTTTCGTAACAAACATGTTTCCGGGAGCCTTCAGGAGGCAGAGACTGCTTGCAGAGTATTCAGAACTTTTATTTTTGCCTTGCAGTTTATGATGGAAGTAAATAAGAAACTAAATGCAAAATCGTTTTATTTGGTCCTCTTCCAGAACCACAAACGTATACAAATGCATGCAACAGAACAAATACACCAACGCCACGAATAATCCAACAATTACATCTACAGGTGAGCAGTCCACTTTAACTTAAAAGTACTCAACAGAGCAATGGGGAAAGTGTTAAGACCCTCACGGTGTGGATGTCGGAGAGGAAGCGGGGGTCAGGCAGGCTCCAGTGAGAAGGACGAGCAACAGGGATCCAGAACCTGAGGGGGGTACGTGAGAGGAAACCTGGGTAGGAGAAGGAGGGGGCAGCGAACGTGGATATAATTTTTTTTTTTTTTTTTTTTTTTTAAAACCTTGTACATTTGTCTTTACATCACAATATTGAGACTTCTTTTGATAGATGTTACACTGCTCTCCTAAACAACAAGTGTAATCAGGAATTGAGGAACGCCATCGGTTTCAGGAGTGGGAGATTGGCAGCTGTACAGAGGAGAAAGAGGCTGAGCAGGAAGGGTACTACACCTGGGAGCCATCTAAGTCTGTTCTAGGTCCTTCCCTACACCAAATCCTATACTTGCATTCTATTACAAACTTTATAAGAAATCTTCAATTTTTTGAGTAGAAGACATGCTGGGCAATATTCCTGAGAGCTCTCTTTTGGGACACAAGAGCAACGAGAAGTGGGAAAAATAACTATCTACTTCGTGAAAGAAATGAAGAAAACAAAGAGAAGATTCAAACATGCCGCTAGTTTCCAAGAATCAGACAGCCAGTTGTCAACCGATATAAACCAGCAATTCTTTGAATGAAGACACAGAATCAAACTGATCACTCAGTAATGCAAGTAATATGTGGATTGCTAAAGAAAGGGCTGAGAACCTGCCTTGAGTGGTGGGATGAAACCAAGACTAGACTACAGAGTTTGGCTTTGCCATTATGAGTGAACTTTTGAGTGCAGTCTTCAAATACTTTTGGCCACAGTTTCCTGTGCCTCCCTTAGGGTGGTAGAAGCATCTGCCTAAGGAAGATGATTGCACTGGATATAACTATTGACCTGAACTGATCCACTGCATAAGCTTCTAGATGAGGAAAAGGAACCGTAGCCAGGTTTAGGTCTTGGACATGTAAATTCTTGGTGACTGCCACAGATGCTGCCTTACCGCTTTTGGGGAGTGCTTGGACAACAGTTGGACCTTGCCTCAGTTAAGAGTATATCAACGAGTGGTAAATGTTGGACATGGCCCTTTTTCCAGGGTTATCCCCAAGCTCTTTGCCTTCCTCCTTTATTTTTCCCGACCTGTTTTTGTGGCTTTAGGGCTCTGGGTACTTTACCACTGCTGATCAGTGCTAAAGTGCATGTGTTCTCTCCTTTAAACTTGGTATGATTTCTATACGTTTGGCATATCTAATTTACCTGAAAGTTCCTTGTACAGTGGCATCCTATATACCCAGGGCCTGTAAATTAAATGCTACTAGTGGGCCTGCAGTGCTGATTGCACCACCCACCGAAGTAGCCTTTCAATCCTGTCTCAGGCCTCTGCCACAGCAGGACCTGCATACGCAGTTTACTGCCACAGTGACTTGGCATTTAAAGATACTTGCCTGAAACTCCCCATTTACTACATATAGGTCACAGCTAAGGTAGGCCCTAGGTAGCCCTATAGGCAGGGTGCTGTGTAGGTAAAAGTTAGGACATGTGCCTTTGTTGTGCGGCATGTCCTGGTAGTGACAAACAGCCTATTTGGTTTCTCACTACTGTGAGTGCTGCTCCTCTCATAGGTTTGCATTGGGAATTCCCTGCTAGGTGTTCAGTGGTAATTTCTGATCTGAAAGGAGTAGCATTGTCATCTTTGGTATGTTTGGAATAGTGGTGATAAATCCTGCTAATTGGTGAAGGTGGATTTTTCAGTACTATTTTAGAATTGCCACTTTTAGAAAGTGGGCATTCTATGTGCTCAAGACTCTTTGTGCTTTGCAGCCTGACTCCAATCAACATCTGGTTTAGACTGACAGGGGATGTTTGTGCATTCCCTCTAGACAGTCACACAAAGGGAGCTGAGGTGTGCCCCGCATATCCTGATGGCCCATCACCAGGCAGATGGGTCTTCCTGAGCTAGAGTGGTGGGAGGAGTTGTCACCGACACCTAAATAGGGCTGTGCATGTCCTCTCACAATACTGTCTCCACCCCCCTGTAGGGTGTCTGGAGCCAGGGCTAAGACTGAATGGGGGTGTTGTGCATAACTGAAGTTTGTTTGAAGTTAACTACACATCAAAGACATTTTGAGTATAAGTACAGGGGCTCTGACCCCATGTCTTTAGACACTGTGTGGACTTGTAACCAGATGCTGCTGGCTCTACATTCTGCACCAGAGTACTGCTGTGTTGCCAGGAGGAACCGCCGTTTTGGGACTACTTACTCTGTTGGGATAACCTGCTGCCTGCTAGGTTGCTGAAGAGACTGCCACTCTGCCAAGTGACTCTGTGTGCTGGCCTGCCTGCCTGCCTACTGCCCCGGAGTGCTTCCCAGTGTTTTCCAGGGGCTGCCCCCCCCCCCCAGTTCGTTTGGAAGTCTAGGGTTTAGATGGATCCAGAGAGATTCCCCCCTTCTGGTTTGCATCTTGCTCAAAACTAGAGCATGGGGAGCGTTTTATGCTTTTTTATCTACTAGCGCATGGTGATCGCTTCATTATTCATGGCTCATGATCAGCGTGCATGGGGCAGTTGTGATGGCACTAGTGCGTGCTGAGCGCTGCTGTTCTCCTGGGGACCAGGCATCCTGAAAGGCTAAACGGGCGTTGCAGCACCAAAGAGGGATCTCTGCCGATCCCCTGAATGTTGGGAGGATCCCTGAAGGGCGGACGTGTTTCCCTTTCGGCCTCATCTGGGACTGGCATGCCCCTTCCCATTGTCGGGCCCATACTGCCCAGGTCGGGCGTGCAGAGTCCAAAGCAGCACTTCCGCCACAATCCAGAGTGAAGACCCGGCCGGGAGTGCGATCACTGCAGCTGTAGTTCACCTATAGACCCCTGGGCCGTTGAAACTGCCTCGAACTAAGCGATGGCAGCCCACTCAGGTCTGCTGCTTATCCCGCTGCGTCAGCCAGCCAGGAAGGCACTGTGGAGGCCCATAGAAAAGGCACCGCTGCACTCCTTTGTGGGCAGCCTGCCTTACACAGGGCTAATTTCCTGAGGTTGATAGCAGCTTCACCGTGGGCAGCTGCTTTTGAACATTCTGACCGCGGGGGAGCGGCGGACCAGCAAGGCCTCTCCACTTAATTTTACAGTGTGTGCCCCCCCCCCCTTCTGGTGTGCCACATACCTTGGGGACACTTGTTCTTTGCTAGAGGCATTCCTGGGAGAGTCCTCCACGGAGGCCGTTTCATTGAGGAAATTAGCGTATTCACCGCTGTAGGTGGGCAGGTGGCGCGGAAGTCTACTTGTGGGGTACAGAAGTACCGTATACCATGTATTAGGATGGCAGGTTGCTGCTCCTTGTCTGTTTATGGAATGGCTTCGTTATTTCTGTGCTATAGAGGACATATGGTGATTTATGTGTTTTCATTCCAACCAAACTGCTTCATATTCATGCCGTGATGTTATGTGTCGTCTTATGCCTTGCAGTGACAGGATAACGAGTATTATTTCAGGATCTGCATGATATGTACAGTGATGGTGTTTTTTTGATGTGTGCAACATATAAGTCTTTATCTTATTGCACTGTGATGTTATGACAATAGCCTAGTTGGTAAAGTAAATTTTGGTTTATGTGGTTTTGGTCTGTGTGTTAATACAATATATCAGATATTTTTATATAATACTGTGTGGTGTCTCTTTTGTGGTGTATTTATTGTGTCACTGTTGTGTGTGTGTGTTGTGCAAACGCTTGCCCCTGGGATAAGCCGGACTACTCTGCCATGCTACCAAGGGGCTGAGCAGGGGTTATCTTGGGTGTGTAACTCCTTTACCTTGACTAGACTGGTGGGTTCTGCCTTGCTTAGGTGCATACCCTAACCAACCAGAAACCCAATTTCTAACAGTAGAGAAGTACCATCTGCCAGTGGTGGACTTAGCACTAGGTTGGCATCGTCACGTACAAAAGTCACAGTAGGTTAGTAGAAATGCAGATCCATGGTTAGAGCAATTTAAAAGCACACAGCAAGCCTTAGATCCAGGATGCAGTTTCTCTTTAGACACGGACGCATGTGCATATGGAAAGACAAATGGGATGGCAACCTTCTTATTCAAATGGCATTCCAAAAGTACCTTTGTGAGGACGGTGGGGTGACTTCTCAGGACTACCCTGTTTGCTTAGCAACCAAGAAAGCAGTCTTCAATGAGAGGCGCTTCAGCTCACGTGGGCCCACCAACTCATGTTTATGCATCAGTCTAACAAACATGAACAGTATCTATTCCAACATTAAGTCACACACCCTCCTCTATGGACTCAGGTGCCCTACCCATCTAGGAGGTGAACTGTTTATCTGTAATTCAAGCGAATGGCAAAACAGTCTAATAAGGACAGCTTCTAACCTTTAAGATGAAAATTAGAGCTTTCTGGGGAAATATCTCACCTATGTGAGAGTTGTAAGGAAGTGCCTTTTTTGACATGGTCACCCCCACTTTATGCCTGGTACATGATGTCATTTCCACTTAAAGTGCACTGGGTTCCTGCTAAGCAGGTCCCCAGTGCCAGAGCTCTTTTCTAAAACTGCACTATTGTTCCCCCAATTGGCAAAACCTTTAGCACCCTCTGTAAATCCCTAGTAAATGGTACCCTGTTACCCAGGGCCTGAAGTGCTAAAGGGGGTCTGTAAGGGCTGCAGCACAAATTGTGCCACCCTAAAGGACCCTTCACCAAGCACATGCACAACTGCCACTGCAGGCTGCATGTCTTGGTGCAGACAAAGTGAAAACACAACATGTGACCCATCCCTGTGTGTCATGTCCCCTACCACTGCATATGATATTTGTAAGTCACTCCTACAGTAGGCCTGATAGCCCAAAGGCAGAGTGCTTAATATTATACGTGATGGCATACCTGCATGAGCAGATATGCCCCTGTGCTGGTCAGTTCGATTACTGCCAGTGCAAGTGAACAAGGAAGCCATTTTAAAACATGTGCTGGGCACTGGTGAAAACGAGTTCCCCGGCTACATTATGGCTTCACTGAAAATAGGGATGTTTGCCATCAAACATCTTGTATTGATGAACCCACACTGATTACAGTTTTGGATTTATCAATACTTGAATCCAGAGGGCACCTCAGAGGTGCCCTCTGAAGCTGTTCCAACTGCTGGTGGGCTGACTGGTTTTAGCCAGCCTGACACCAGAGATTAATTCCTGACACCCCCTTGGAACCCCCCTTCCCCTCCCCCCCAAGGGTGAGGGCCGTTGCACTCGGGAGGCCAGAATCAAGGGCAGCTCTGGCAGGAGAAGTCTTCCACCCCCTCACACGGGATGACCTGCAGATTAGCCTGGGAGCTTCAAAGCAGCCCCTCCACCTATGGTATGCGACTCTGGTTTCTCTCATAGGAGAAGATGTCAACCTACCTGTATTGCTCCACTACTGTCGGGAGGACAGGCGGGAAAATTAGTTATATTAGGAGGGGTGCCCACATTCAGCCGGCACCACCCTAGGATTGAGCAGGTGATGTGGACTTCTCTCTTCAGATTCCTCCATCTTGTCTTCGAGAGAACCAACCGATCAGGATTATGCCCACTTCCCAATGGAAGTGTGTAGTCACCCTAGAGGTTAGTAGCCCATTGGCTACTACCTTGCACTCCCCCTAGTGCCCCTAAATTCAGTATTTAGGGGAGCTCCTGGCACCAGAGAAGGAGATCCTGACGACCTAAGAAGAGAGAGGACACTGAAGAGCCGCAAAAGCAGAGAAGACTGAAGAGAGCACCTGACTTGGCCCCAGCCCCGCCGGCCTATCTGCAGCCCTCGTCGAAAACTGAGCCAAAGTCGACTTGTTGTGCAGCTATTGACTCCATCAACTTGGAAGGAAAGCCTGCCTTCGAAAATATCTCAAGACCTCCCGTGAACAGCAGAGCTGTTCTGAAGAAACTCCAAAGAAAGGACTCTGAGGCCTCTGGAATGCCAAAACCAGACACCTGAAGCAACCACTGCACCGTCCCCTCTAGCCCGAGTTGAAGTAGGCTAACAGTGCCTGCAATGTTCCCCAGCCCTCCAAAGCTCGGATCCATCATGCTTGACCCATCCTGGACTCCCCAACATCGCCTGCAGCCTCTGCATACAGGCACCCTCTACAGCGACTGCTCCGGTAAGGAAAAACCTGATGCCTAAAGACACCTTTGCATCTATCGCCCCTGGGCATTGGAGAAGAGGTCCAAAGGTGTCGCCCCCGTCCCCAAGCATCGCAAGTCCTGAGCCCACTCACTGGTTCAGCCCGACTGGAGAGTAGCCCGCGGATAGCCCACACTGTAGGGTTGAGATCAGGAACTAGGACCAGCAGGCAAACGGGGTATCCTGCCAAACGATAAGGGCTAGTGCTCACTAGCCCAAGGATGGAATAAAGGATCAAAAAACAGGGACGGTTTCAGACTTGTTGCTAACTGGTCCCAATCTTCCACCAGTTCAAACTGCAGAGAGCACATTTGCAGTTTGGCACAGGCAACACCACACCATGAAGAATGCCTGTAGTCCCAGTAAAGAATAGGCCAGCTTGTTTTGTTGTTGAGGAAGCAGGCCACCATCAGGCTGATTGAGGTTACCCTCTCAGAAGGACAGAATGAATTCACATGCTGAAGTACAGACCTGTCCTGATGAATTGAATCCTTTTAGAAGGCACCAAGAAATAACAGAGAACTTAAAATGGAGACAAGCCAGTTCCCCCCCTTCATGCTGATCTGATGAAACAGTGATCCAAGTACAGATCAGTGCAGTCATACAAAACATACCATTGGTGGCAAACTCTTGGTAATGTCCCAGGGCAGTATTTAGACCATTTGTAATGGAAGTAGTATTCCTTCTCCCCTTTCTGGGGGGTCAGTTAAGATTCAACGCGGAACCTTATGCCCTCTTGCAGAAACTGTTGAGATGTTGACCGAGACAGAGATGGACTGGATGAAGGCAGCTGTGGGAGCTGTAAAGCAGAGCGTGTTTTCAACACTAAGAAGATCCTCTTATTGGGACTACTGATGGTAGTAAAGGATTAGTTACTTACCTGTAATCCTAGTTCTCTTCCAGGGGTATACTCATCAAAGTCATAAGCACTGAATTATCCCCGCCCACGTGCGGGATGATCCCGGAGCATATAGAAATATACATATATATATGTGTATGTTGGGGATCACAAGTGCATAGCACTTCCGCGACATACATATATATATAAATACATAAATATGCAGCCTAACATAATTCCAATAGGGCAAAATGCCAAAATTACATAGGTTTTTCCTGTACAGACAATAATCTCCTATATACACTCTGTAATAGAGAACATACACTGTAATAGTGTCATACAAGAAAACCTTTATTTTCAGAAAGGAAAAAACAGGTAATAGCAGGCAGTTGGCCCATAGGCTGCATAGATTAATAAACATCACCGTACAGTAAAACACTGGCACCTTGCCTTTAAAGCTTCCAAGAACTTGGACACTTTGCCTTTAAGGCCTCCAGGAGACCCTCTGCTCCCATCATGCACCACAGGTGACAGTTAGGTCAGTTCTTTTTGCACGGTGTACTAACTTGTAGCAACCTGATTATAAGATGCAATCACTACCAAAATATACTAAAAATGCTCGTCCGGGGAGGATTGCTTATGACTTTGAGGAGTATACCTACCCCTGGAAGAGAACTAGGATTACAGGTAAGTAACTAATCCTTCTCTTCCAGGGGATACTCATCAATAGTCATAAGCACTGAATAGAGTAGCAAGCCCATACCCACTACCTCGCGGACGAGCAAATAGTATTGAAAAACAGATCATCTTAACATGACATTAAGCAAATAAATTCCTCAGTGAGGCTTGCCCAACTTGGGCATCCTCCTGAGCATCTGAATCTAAGCAGTAATGGCGAGAGAAAGTATTAACAGACCGCCATGTAGCTGCTTTGCAGATTTCTGCTATAGGGATGTTCCTGAGGAGGGCCGTAGTAGAGGCCTTTCCTCTGGTTGAATGCGCTTTAGGCCTTCCCTGAAGAGACTTATTAGCCAATTGATAGGCCAGAGATATGCAGGAGACTATCCATCTTGAAATAGACCTTTTAGAGGCTGCCAATCCTGTATTAATGGGACTGTAGTTGACAAACAAGCGGTCTGTCTTTCTTATTACCTTGGTCTTATCCAGATAAAACTTCAACACCCTCTTAAGGTCTAACGAGTGTAGGGCCCTTTCAGGAGGTGTAGAGGGATTAGAGAAGAAGGTAGGCAAAGTGATAACCTGATTAATGTGAAAATCTGAAACCACTTTCGGCAGAAAACGCGGATGAGTTCTGAGAACTACCCTATTTGAGTGAAAAACAGTGTAGGGTTCCTTACAACACAATGCTTGTATCTCGCGGACTCTCCGAGCCGACGTGATAGCAACCAAAAATGCCACTTTCCAGGACAAGTGCTGCAGGGAGGACTTGTGTATTGGTTCAAAAGGTGCGCCCATCAGTTTGGTAAGGACCACGTTGAGCTCCCACGGAGAAGGGGCTCGTACTGGTGGGTACACCTTTTTTAACCCTTCAAGAAAATCTTTCACCACTGGCATTTGGAAAAAAGAACCCTGTGAAGGTGATTTCCTATATGCCATGATTGCTGCTAAGTGTACCTTGATAGATGTAAACTGCAGGCCCTACTTAGCCAGGTGTAAGAGATACGGCAAAATTACCTGTTCCTGCCCTTTAACCGGGTCATGACTATTATTCAAACACCATAGGTAAAAACGCTTCCACTTGAAAGCGTAGGAAGCCCGGGTAGAAGGTCTCTTCGCTTCCTTAAGGATGTTCATACAGTCCGCTGGCAAGTCTAAGTGTCCATACTGCAAGACTTCAGGAGCCATGCTGTCAGCCTGAGGGAAGGAAGGTTGGGGTGAAACACTCTCCCCTGGCTCTTGGATAGCAGGTCTGGACGGCAAGGCAATCTCTGTTGCGGAACTTCGGAAAGTTGTAGAAGGTCCGGGTACCACCACTGGCGTGGCCACTCCGGAGCGATCAGAATCATCCTGGAGTTGGTCTTGTAGAACTTGGTGATCACTGCTGGAATGAGAGGCAGTGGAGGAAAAGCGTAGAGTAAGCTCTGAGACCGTCTTATCAACAGAGCATTCCCGCTTGAACCTGGTTGGTGAAACCTGGACGCGTAGACGGGGCATTTGGCGTTTGTGGCATCTGCGAACAAGTCTATGTCCGGCAAACCCCATCTTCGAAAGATATCCTGAGCCACTTCGGTGTTTAGCACCCAGTTGTTCGCTTCTACGAACTCTCTGCTTAGGAAGTCCGCCTGTACATTTAGAACGCCCGGCACATGGACAGCTGTGAAGGTGAGACGTCGTGCCAGAAGCCACTTCCAAATGGGCTGTGCCTCCTGGGACAGAATTCTGGACCTGGTGCCTCCCTGCTTGTTCAGATAAAACATCGTCGAGGTGTTACCTGTCTGAATCAAGAGGGAGTTGGACGGAAAGAAGGATTTGAGGGCTAGTTGGACGGCCCTCAACTCCAGAAAGTTGATATGGTATCCCCTCTCTGTGTCCGACCACAGCCCTTGCACTTGAAGGTGATTCATATGAGCCCCCCAACCTTGCAGGGAGGCGTCTGTCACTATAGTTTGAGTCGGAGTCTCTTGATGGAAGGGAACACCTTTCATTAGATGTGACCGCTTTGTCCACCACATGATGGAGTCCCTGGCAGACTGGGGCAGAGTGATCCGATCCTCCCAGCTGCCTGACGCTTGCACCCACTGGTCTTCCAGAGCTTGCTGCAGGGGACGCATGTGCAATCTGGCATTGGGAACTATGAAGATGCAGGAAGCCATGGACCCCAGGAGAGAGAACACTTGTCTGACTGTCGGGTGGTGAGTCTGCAGGAGTTCTAGGTATTTTATCCTGATTAATGAAAACCTCTCCGCCGAAGGACACACGCTTGCCTCCACGGTGTCCAGCGACGACCCTAGGTAGTGAATGTTCTGGGTCGGATTGAGAATCGATTTTTTGAAATTGACTCGTAGACCCAACTTGTTCAGTAACTGGAGACTGTAGGAAAGATGAGACTGAAGCAGGGATGGAGTGGAACTCTTCAGGAGCCAGTCGTCCAGATACGGGTAAATGAATATTTTGCGTCTGCGGAGAAAAGCCGCCACCACTGCCATGCACTTTGAAAATGTCCGTGGGGCTGACTTGAGCCCGAAAGGTAGGACTCGGAACTGAAAATGGCGTAGAGCAACTTGAAAACGGAGAAATTTTCGATGTTTCCTGGACACTGGAATGTGGAAATAAGCGTCCTTCAGATCTATGGAGCACATACAGTCTCCTTGATGTAGATGGGGGAAGATCTGGTGTAGGGAAGCATCCGAAATTTCTCTTTGCGGATGTATTTGTTCAAGATGCGCAAGTCCAGAATTGGTCTGTATTCCACTGTCTGACCTCTTTTTTCGACCAGGAAATACCGAGAGTATATCCCCTGGCGCCTCTGATGAATAGGGACGTATTCTATGGCTTTTTTCTGTAGAAGACGGTTTACCTACTCGTGTAAAATGTGATGACAAGCGGACTCCTCCGCCCGGAGGAACCGATGGCATCTTGAACCGTAGCAAGTATCCATTTTGAACAATATTCAACACCCATTTGTCGTTGGTTATGTTTCTCCACTCCTCCAGATGATATACGATACTTCCTCCTACCGGAGTGGCACACGTGTTTAGAGGAAGCACTCCCTCATTGCTTTGATGGCTGCTTTGAGGTAGAGGCCTGCTGTCTATTGGTCCCTCTTCCTGGTCTCCGTTGATGGAAGTGAGACCTCTGCTGCTGCTGCTGACCCTGAGCCGACCACTGAGGGGTTTGAACCCTCTGTTGGAACGGGCGTTTATCGTAGGGGCGGAAGCGCCTACGAAATTCCTTCCGTTTCTCGAGACCCACAGCTTTCACCGTGTCCAGTTCTGCTTTCATCTTCGCCATTTCTTCGTCCGCATGCGGCCCGAAGAGAGAAGACCCATTGAAAGGCAGGTTGGTTATTTTCCGTTGGACGTCGGGTTTGAGGCCAGTCAAGCGTAACCAAGCAGAACGCCTCGAACAGATACCATGGGAGTATCCGTGGGCAGCCAGATCAGATGAATCAGCGGAAGCACTAATCACCTGATTAGCCACTAGACCTCCCTCTTGCAGTATTTCACGAAAGTCTTGCTGGTCCTCTTTCGGGAGTTTGTCCACAAAACGTCCCAGTGAATCCCACAAGGATCTTTCATACCTCCCCAGCAGAGCGGAGGCACTGGCGACCTTCATGATAGAAGCTGAAGTGTTGCACATCCTTCTACCTAAAGAGTCCATCAGTTTGCTATCCTTATCCGGAGGCGCTGAGGAGGAAGACATAGATGAGTGCGTCTTCCTAGCCGCCGCCACAATGATGGAATCCAGAGGAGGATCCGATCGAAGGAACAAAGGATCTTGGTCCGGAGCCTTGTATTTTTTCGCTATTCGGGAAGGAACAGCTCCCACCGTTGCCGGTGTCAAAAAGGTCTGCATAGCAGGTTCGAGAAGGCCTGGGACAAGAGGAAGCAAAGGCCGAGCCGAGGTGCGATGATGAAGAGTCTCGAAAATCACTGAGGAGGAAACAGCCGGGACAGACATAGAGATGTTCAGCTTATTCGCTCCTCTATAGAGGAGCTCATTAAAGGTGCTGAGATCATCAATTGGAGAAACCCTTGATGGAGGTGTAGCCGTCAACGTTGGAGAATAGTCTCTGATAGAGGACCTGGTGGGAGAAGACCAGGTGGGAGACCTGTGCCGACTTCTCTTCGGAGAAGAATGATAAGAACAAGATCTGTCCCTTGATCGAACATGGCGGCATGTGGAGATCGTGATCTGCCTGAACTCCTCCTTCTGGAAGAAACCACAGCCGGTGACCTTGACCTTCGAGGTGTTTTAGGGGATGGAGAATCCCTGGACAAACGTGAAGGAGAATAGGTACGAGAAAAGTCCGACCCCGGGCTACTAAGGGCCCTAGACTTCCTACGCCGTGCATCTTCACCAACCACCGGAGAGCCCTCCGGGGAGATCTGGACAATATGCAGTCCTGGAGAAGATCCAGATTTTGAGGGCGATCGAGATGCAGCTCTAACTTCATCCGAGGCAACAGCAGGCTCTTTAGCTCTCGACGTCGAGCGCCTCGACGTCGACCTGTGCTTCTCCCTCGACGTCGACCTGCGCTTCTCCCTTGACGTGGGATGATGGCTAGAAGGAGTTAAGGACTTCGCTGTCCTCGACGGTGACCTCACCTCCCTCAAAGACGTCTTCGACGTCGACCGTCTATGGTGACATGTGACTTCGACGTCGAACGCTCTCGCCTCCTCGACGTCTGCGTCAATGGCCTCGAAGTCTTCGGCGTCGACTGGTCTCGAGGCCCCTTTGCCGTCGGCAAACTTCTTGACGTCGACCTACGGGGAGGCGACGGAGAGTGCCTTGACGTCGATGGATGTCTCGACGTCGATGGGTGTTTTGACGCCGATCGACCTTCGTCATGAACATACCTCGAGCCCGAGGCAGTATGCTTCGACGTCAATGTCTTTCTCGACGACGGAGACTCACGCCGTCTCGACGACGGAGATTGTATAGGTCGCTTCTTCGACGGCGTTAACGACGTCGGCGGCGAACAGTCCGGAATCTGCCGTTTCCTCGATGTTGAAGAGGCAGAATGATGCTGACGTCGGTGTTCCTGAAGAGAGGAGGGCTCTTGACACGCAAGGCCACTTTCCAGATGGGCTTTTCCTCTCTCGAGCACAGCTTGAAGGCGAATCCTCTCCCTGTCGCGAAGAGTCCTCGCTGAAAACCTCTGACAATGATAACAAGTGTCAGGCTTGTGACTGGAAGGAAGACAGGCCATACACACGGAGTGTGGATCTGAGATGGCCATTTTCTTTCCACAGGATGGACATTTGCGGAAAAGAGCCGGCATTCTGACAGAAAAAAAGAGTGAAATTTTGTCAGAGAATGGTAATAAACCACTGCCAGCACAAGAAAACCGCAAAAAACCAAAGAAGAAACAATTCCTCACAGGAAAGTCAGAAAAACTGTCGAGCTCAAGCTCCAGGATCCTCATAGAAGGAGCCGGAAAAAAGAACTAACCTGTCACCTGTGGTGCATGATGGGAGCAGAGGGTCTCCTGGAGGCCCTAAAGGCAAAGTGTCCAAGTTCTTGGAAGCCTTAAAGGCAAGGTGCCAGTGTTTTACTGTACGGTGATGTTTATTCATCTATGCAGCCTATGGGCCAACTGCCTGCTATTACCTGTTTTTTCCTTTCTGAAAATAAAGGTTTTCTTGTATGACACTATTACAGTGTATGTTCTCTATTACAGAGTGTATATAGGAGATTATTGTCTGTACAGGAAAAACCTATGTAATTTTGGCATTTTGCCCTATTGGAATTATGTTAGGCTGCATATTTATGTATTTATATACATGTATATATGTATGTCGCGGAAGTGCTATGCACTTGTGATCCCCAACATACACATATATATATGTATATTTCTATATGCTCCGGGATCCCGCACGTGGGCGGGGATAATTCAGTGCTTATGACTATTGATGAGTATCCCCTGGAAGAGAAGAATAGGCGCTCCCCTCACACTGGAGTGGTGAGGACCGCCCAGGACGGCCCTGAGATAAAGACAGATTCCTCATGAAAGTCATTATTCTCTGCTGAGGCTAGGGAACAGGCTAGCCCTTTCCATTAAAGCCACTTGCCTTTGACTGCTTGTTCATACCTAAGAAAAAGGAGGCTCCTGTCAGAGTTTCAGAGGAAAACGTCCTTCACAAAGTGGAAAATTATAGGCTCTCTTGATAGCAACACATGTAATGTGCTCTGTTAATTGGCTGTGAGCATGCAGTGTTGTATGATTGCAAAGTCTTGTCAGTTGATACATTATTCCCATCAAATGGTAGGTTGATGTCCCTTCTCTGAGCCTCTAACAAATGTCAACCATGAGCAATAAGGAGCTCATGGTCATGGCAGTGGTGATGAGAAGGTCCGGGACATCACCAGTTTCTGCTAAGCAGCCTCCTTGCACAAGTCAAACATACACCTATGCTCTTTCTCGGTACACTCTGGGAGCAAGGATACCTACATGATCAAACATGTGACAGGAACAGCTATTAGATGGCAACGGGGGAACTGGCATTCTCTAAAAAAGCCAGGACAGGCTTCAAGATATGAGGGGTTGTTGTCACCAGCACGTAGAGATCTTCATTTTCCAGCAAGGATGCCGGTCCTCAAATCATTGTTCTTCCAAAGATTCCAGACTTGTTACTGGTTGCATGCAGGTTATGGTCTCTTGCACCACTGTCTGGGTCAGTGTTCAGATCCACCAAAGGTGGCCTACGTGACACATCCATAGCATCACGGTGTGATACCTGTGAGCTAGGTGGAGTGGCTGGGTGCGGATCTGGGTCCGAAAACGGTATCAGTCAGTGGCATATGTAGAGACAGACGGACTGGAGCTGGAGACTGGGCTTGGGATCTGGACCAGTGTCAGTGGGAGCTGTACTGCACTGTGTTTGATGGGAATAGCACTAGAGCTGGCAGGAGCTACAGTGGAATTTGAGGGTATTGGGCAGCATCTTCAGCTTCCTGATACCCACTGAGCATTAAAAACAAAGAATACAGAAAAGATAAAGTCTAAGCTCAGGATGGAGGTAAACCTCCACTTGGATCAGGAGGAAGTTGGGAAGGATCTCCCAAATTCTGATACAGCTAATCAAGGCCAGATGGATCAGATAGGTTTGACCCGACTGCCAAGGAATCCGCTTTCCTTCAAAGACAGGAAATGCAGGGCAGAATACAAGAGACTATCCTGAGGAGATAGGCTGCCAGGGCTGCCAGACTCCTAATAGTTTTGAGCCAGTGTACGCCCCATGGAGACGGGTGTCTACAATTGCTTCCCTAAGATTTAGCTTGACAAGGACAGTGGCATGGTTGTGTATTCTTGAGCTCAGTGTAACCCCAGTGTTGTCGTGACCTAACTAGAGTGCAGAAGCTGGGCAACTGCTGCAAACATTGAGTGACATGAGACACAAGGCATATAGCAGAAACTGTGTTACATAAGCTACCCAAGGTGAAAATGTCCCGATACTGAACACTGCTGTTTACTGTGTAAAAGCTAACAACAACATATTCTTACTGGTTTGCTATTGGGCAGTGGAAATTTTATTGAGTGGGAATGCTCATCTAATTAGGGAAAATGTGCTAAAACATCAACACTAAATGTCTGTAAAATAAGGATTGCTTCTAAACAAGAAAAATATCCAAAGCAAAAAATATAATACAAAAACCTTAGGAGATTAACTACTGATGGTACATAGTGTACTCGTGGGAAAGACAAGGTATGGCCACAGGAGATGTTTTGTTCTGGAATCAGATGCAGGAAATACATGGCTAGGGAAGGTTGACTACCTATATATATGCACCAGGATGCTTTCTAAGGGGTAGATGCAAAGTTAAATAAAGGGTAGGAGACCAGTCACTCAAATACAAAGCAAATGGAATGTTGGCTCAAATATGCCTTGTAACTGATTATTAGGAATGGTGTTGGCAAAAACACTGGATGGGATTCTGAATGTACACAAAGACACCACTCTACAAAGTCACAATTAATACTAAGTATGGACACAATAGATTGGCTTTTACAAATCAGTTCAAAAAAGGTTAAGTTGTAGCAATGTTTGTCAATAAGTACTACAGATGGTTACTGATTCGAATTGTCCACAACTTGTCCAGGTATATAAATTAAAAACTGAAGACTGTATAAATGCACTCTACAAATAGCTGTTCAATATGTTGTATAAAGGTACTTTACAAACATCAAAGCATTAACACAACAATAATTAAAATGAAAACAGACTATAAAATAACAAGTAAAGGGAGAAGAAACAAAAGAAAGGGGCAATGCACTTACCGTTTCATCAGTACAGATGGAGTGCACCTGTGTCCCAAACATAACAGATGTGAAGATGAGAAAAAGAAGCCCCTCAAAACATAAAAGGATGAGCAGGATTACTGTTGTTGGTGGGGAGAAAGAACTGCATGCTGGAAAAAACATACAAGACATGTAAACATTGGGAGCACAACATTATAATCAAAACTTTAACAAATGTTGATGAATGGTCCAAATAACTGATGAAAAACAACTTGGAGGGCTTACAATTTTATCAAGTTTCTCAAACAAATTATAAGCCTGCCATAATTCTCTATATTGGAAAACCATAAAGTGATGTACACTGTAAGTAGTAAATCTCACTCCCTGCAGAAAGTGAGTTACAAATGTACAGCTTCGCTCGTCTTTGAGTTCAACAGAAAAACTTCAAATGTGTCACATTTAAAAAAGAAAAATAGCAACATAGAACTTGCAAAAAACACTATTTTTGTGGAATTTTTGAAACACGCTAACCAGCAAACTGAAATTCACATGAATATATTAACCTACACATTAATTAAAAAAAGGTACACATCAACATGTGTGGGACGGAACCTTTGACAGAAACAACAAAGTGATGGAAGGAAGGCATGAATGAATCTCAGGCACTGGTGATTGCTTGGGTCGCATTTCAGTACATCATTTTTCACCCACTATGCAACTCTAGACAGACCAGCCATGTGCAAAACAGCCTTGGCCAACCTGCAATAGGAACAGTACAGTTTTAAGTGCCACCTCAAGTCCCCTCAAGGTGGGAACACAGGCAACCCAAGTCCTGTTTCAGCCTACTTAGGCCATGTCTGACAGTACACAGGCCTCGCCTGTTCTTTCTTTTTGCAGTAGGCTCCATACGTGTGCTATGTATGCCCAGATGTGGATCCTGTGCTCACTGTCCCTCATGATTAAAGCTATACTTCAATGATGAGGTCTACATAGGCAGACAATATCTTGGGAGTTGACAGCTGATGCTGACAGATGTCAGAACAACTTTCAGAGAGCCACAGGGCAAGCAGAGGCTACTGGGCTCAATTGTGGAGGTTGAGGCCTTTTACCAATAATATTTCGGTCAGTGACTTACTATGAGTCCTGAGCCATTGGGCCAAGTACCCCTTCAACACTTGCCTCACACTGGCAGCAGATGGTACAGCAAGTTCTTCTGATCCTCCTGGTAGGTCACGGGCAGTTTCTCAGCTTTCGATGCTTTACTCGGGGCTCAGGGTGCATGTGCCATAACCAGTTGTGCCTTTGTGGTGACAGGTTGTACATGACGAAGGCCCTCCCTTCCCGCATATGATGCACCAGGCGACAGCTTTTGCTCTTCACAGCGGCCCCATCTGGCATATGGGTTGATCGACTTTCGTCTGCACATGGGTAATGGCTCGTTCGGTGCAACGGCAGATTCTTTCACAGCATCTTCCTTCACAGTGGCCCCCTTCTGGCATATGGGTACATTGACTTTAGCCTGCACATGGGCAACAGCTCAATTAGAGCAATAGCTGCTTTCTCGCTGCTTTCTCACACTTTACTACGGGGGTCCACTTGCCTGGATCCCACTCTAGACCGCGCTCTCTCCAGGTACTCGCCTCCTCAAGGGTCCTCTGGTCTTGGGAGGCAGGCAGGTGCTGGTGCTCTAGGCTGCACGACATGTGGTCTGGATTTCCCTGTGCGATGTCCCCTCACCCATCTGCAAAACTGGCAGACCTTGATCCTTGAGTCCTGGTCATGCAAGGCAGAACTCTTGCTGAGCTTCTTCATGTCAAAGATCAGCCCAGGCTGACTGCTTGACAGTTGAGCATTTGGGACTTTCAAGCTCCACTTTATATAATTGATTTCAAGACACAAATATGATTAAATGTCTCATGCTTCGAAGTTCGTGTTGCAGGGTGTTCCTCCTTAGAAGTACATATTCCTTTGTTCTGTCCTTTGCCCAGAAGGAAGTCTGTCAGGAGCAACTCCTGCCCAGATAGCCCCACAACATAGGCCATGGGAGTTACTTGTGAGTGATACCTAAATGTCAGCATCACTGATATATGTCTAACAAAAGTTTACAAAGGCCCCCAGTTCTACTCTTTATGATTCCCTTAAAAGCCACATCTCTCTACTGAGATGTGCCCTGGCCCCACAGATCAGTGACTTTTTTAGAATGAACGAGCCCCTTTAAAGTGTACACGACAGAAACTGTACCAATGACCAAAAATCAGCACCAGGGATCCAGATTATCATCACAGCTTGGGCACTCAGAATAGAGGTGTACATCTGTCATCATGCAAGGGACTTTTCTGTCCCAACAACAGACATGTGCTTCTCAGTGGAATGCAGGGGTTTTGGTATAGCAGGTCATATCTAGGAATCCATGGGAAGACTCCCATAGCAATATTGCAGGATATGTGATAAGTCACTTTGGTAAGCACACAGGAAGAAGCTCAACTCTCTTCCTGTCATCCCCGGCACAAGTAACGTTTTTTTTCCTCTAAACAAAGACATGATTAATCTTTTTTTTTTTTTTGTTGGATATATCTTTATTGATGATTAGACAACAATAGCATTCAGTAGAGAATTTAGATGCTTACAAAACCATCATAATGCTTGCTATTTGTCTATAATAGGATTATCACAGTTTACATTATACATAAATTGTATACTGCGTCACAATCTGCATAAATGGATTTGCAGTAGCAAGAACTAATACTGTATATAACACATTACAAGAAGTACCCACAACATTTAACATGTGGAAGCAACAACTATGTGACCTCGACTGAGTGCAGTATAGTGCCAGGGAAAATGACTAGGATGGAGGAGAAGGTAGTAGGAACACTGAGCAAAACCTTTGCCATTGTAGGCGCTGGGGGTGTACGGGGTATGGGGGGAAGGAGAGGCTTGCATCTATACTGTGGTGTGACATGGTCAGTGTGTGTTTCCCCGGTCTGCACAAGCCCCTAGTATTCTATACAATTCAGAAGTGGGCATCCAGTTGTCTGGCCTCTACCACCTCCAAGTATTTGTACCAATTTGGAGGGTTGGGTGTAACCGAGTATCCCGCCACAGCGCAGTGCAATACCTCCTGTTCCTCTAAAATGCCAGTATGTAAGTTGGAAAGCCATAACTTGAAAGGTGATAATACCTCTGATTTCCAACTGATTGCTATCCTGCGTTTGGTCACCACCACCAGTGCCAGGTCTAGAAACTTATTAGAGGCCTTACTCGCTGCCGTACGGGAAGTGATCCCCAAAAGAAAATGTAGACCGTCTATGTGTACTAGGTCACCTACAGCCTCAGAAAGTACTGCTGCTATCGTTGCCCAATAAGGTGTCAAAAGTGGGCATGACCATACCATGTGAATGAGATTTGCTTCAGTGTTGTGGCAGCGAGGGCAGGAGTCTGAAGTGCCCAAGAACATACGCGCATGTCTGTGGGGCATAAGGTAGGTATGATGAAGATAACTACAGTGAGTGTACTTAAGCCTAGAGTTCAGAGACACATTTTGGCATCCCCCAGACACTGAGCCCACTGCTTATCGGTGAGTGTAGTAGTTAGCGCCCCATCCCAATAAGCCTGGACAGCAGTAAGGGGGACTCCCCTGTCCCCGCATATGGATTTATATTACAATGCTATCGCGCGATGGCCGGTCTCATGTGCAGTTATGGTTTGGAGTAGTCTGGATGTATCCAGTTATTCGTGTGTTATACGCCAGACCTTATGCAAGTGCTGGATAAACGAGGCATAAAGGAGGAAAGAGCCTGGCGGGATTCCATAGTCGTCCGCCAGGGTCTCAAATGTGCAAAGAATTTTATCAGAGAAAAGGTCTTCCCATGTCGTGAGACCCGCAGTAGTCCAGGCGGTCGCGTCTAGGCTGGATCCTAAGTCTATACAACATGTAATCACCCACAGGGATAACTCCGGGGCATAGGGGGGGATGGGGCCGCTTCTTGACCAGATAAGTATTCCAGCAAGAACGGGCCATGGACATAAGGATATTCACGACCTTCTCTGGGAACATTCTCTCTGAGCCCAGTAACCATTTCAACACCTTAGACGGGTGTGTCCTAGCCGCCCAGCGCCGCAGTTCAGTTATATTTTGGCCGGCCAACCAGCGCATAGGCCATTGTAATTGCGCAGCTGCATAATAATACTCATAATTTGGGGCACCCAAACCGCCTTCCATCAGGGGAGCATATAATTTATCAAGAGACACTCGTTTCCTGCCGTTACCCCATATTAAAGCAATTAAAAATGCCCTTAGTCCTGAAAACCTTTCTGGGGAATTAGAATGAGGAGAGCAGCAAAAAAAATATAGCAATCTGGGGAGCAGCATCTTTGATATAGCTATGCGGTCCATAGGGGAAAACTGTTGCTCAGTCCAGAATGGTATAGAGGACCTGGTGCTGGTCACTGCCCTTCACAGATTGCCATCCAGCAAATCCTTTGCTGAATGATATACCCGGACCCCCAGATATGTTAAGAAGTCGCAAGACCATGGAAGTGGAGTAACCGGGAGTGGCCTCCGTCGATCAGGGGACAGTAGCGCCATTGGGAATAGTTGGGATTTATCCCAATTCACTTTCAAGCCTGAAGCATGGCCAAACATATACAGCAAGACCATAAGATCTGGGAGCATCGCGGCATCTTCCCATAGATACACCAGTGCATCGTCAGCATACATTGATATTATGTCCCAATGATTATTTGCTTTTATCCCCCGAGTGCGCAAGCTAATGGTTCCATCACCAGCGTAAAAATAATCGGATAGGAGACAACCCTGTTGAGTGCCCGCTCTATGCCAAAAGGGTCTGAAATGGTGGTTCCCGTTTTTTCCCGAGCCACTGGCGAGTTATATAGTAATGAGATCCATTTAAGGAAACTGGGGCCCATTCCTAGCTTGTTAAACACCGCCTTCAGGTAACTCCATCCCAGGGTGTCAAAGGCCTTCTCGATGTCGAGAGAAAGACAGGATTAATCTGACACCAATTTAGACAGCGAGGCCACCACTGGAATTGACAGCTCCATATCAATGCATGCCCACATATAAAATAGCTTAGTCTGCATGCACACAAGTCTGGCACATGTACTGGTCACCCTTAAGAGACCAGAGATTAGTGATTTAGCAGATATCACAGAAAGACAACTTCAGGTGAGTGTACAGAGATGACAGCATGCAAGCACATAAAAACCACTTAGCTATTCAATTGGCTAAAAAAAGAACACTCAGCTGTGGAAAGGTACGTAAAGTCAAAGGACATGCTGTGGTCCATCCACTCCTGTACCACAGCTCACGTCTGTAACGTTGTGTCATCATATAAACAAAAGATAGGGGCGGAAATCAGAAGGTTCAACACAAATTCGAAGGGTTTTCCCTCCTTCTACAAACATACAGTACTCCACCACAGCCACCTAATGTCTTAGGACCTTTCATTCAAGAAGGAGTAAAGCAAAGCGCAAACGATAATCCTAGGAAAGCACTGGTCAGAAAAAAGGTGAAAACACCCGGAGACAGAAACTGTAACATTAAGGTACACTACAGGTCTCCCTTTTACTAAATGCTGAACCTCAACCTTATTAACCAGTTCATTTGTGAAATAAAGAGAAAACGGACTGTGTTGTATTCCTAAACCTAATAACATTTTACAAAGTTTATCTTTAATAGTGTGACAACACATTCTTCACCAATCATGGTGTACTCCTGAAGTGGAATTAATTCATTCCACCTCAAAGTGGAGGGTATTTTTAGCAATTTTAAGACTCTTACTGCGGCAACGATTCCAGACACTATTTTTTTTTAAGTTTAAGTTTATTCATCAAAGATCAATAAAATATAAGAAAGTACAACATGTACCTTAGAGTACAATACATATGAAAGAAAAAATTATTAAAAATCATTCTATGAGGAAGTGGGAAGGGAAGAAGAGGGGGAAGGGAGAAGAAAAGACGGGGGAGGGAAGGGAAAGGGAAAATACATCTACTATTATAAACATTACACTATTATAATCTGGAAGGAAAAATAGCACATGGAATAAAATATCTGTATGCATAAACACAATTGAAGAGATATAAAACAATTATTGTGTTAAGGAAAAAAGCATCTAAGGGATTATTAATATGAACCTATTACAATAAAGAAAGAGAAGACAACCAGCATATCAAGGAGGTTTTCGAACCTCATCTGAAGTAAGTACTGATGGATTACTGTGAGAGGCACTATATGTTAGGTATGTGGATATAGGGAGCCACAAAATATCCCTTTTAATGGACAGGGAAATGGGGGAAACGTAACTGGTATCAAGTCTATGATGAAAACAAACTGCATTCCACCAAGCTCTAAACGTGACTTTATCTGCTTGTTTCCAATTAGAAGTTATTAAGTGAAAAGCAATTGCCAATAGCAAATCTACTATTTTTAGCAGACACTATTAACCCCAGTCATCATGTCACGCTCGTGAAGCTTGACAATTTTATTCCTCCTTCTAGGGAAGAAGTCAGAAAGCTGATCAAAATGTCAAAGTTGGGATCGCCCTGCTATACTTGTCCACCTAAGGTGACCAGCCTAGCAGCAGAAACTATTGCGACCACTTTGACTGATATTTTCCAGCAGATGTGTGTCACAGATATTTTTCCTATTTGCGCGAAGAAAGCCTTGGTTCTACCCTTTTTAAAAAAGCATCTCTCGATCCCCATGTTACAAGTAACTATCGCCCAATTTCTCTCCTCCCCCTCCCAACGAAACTTATTGAGAAAGTGATGAATATGCAATTAGTTGCACACATTCAGAAGAATATCTGTCTGGACAACACTCATTTTGGCTTCCGCACTGAACACAGCACGGAGACGGCTCTTATTAAAGCCACTGAAGAAATTCGTATGACTGTGGACCAAGGAGGAAGAGCTGCCCTTGTCCTGCTTTATCTATCAGCAGCCTTTGATACGGTTAATCAAGGGCTGCTGATGGATCGTTTGAGCGGGATAGGGGATAGGGGGTTCAGGAGTAGCCTGGGAACTGTTGAGCTCCTTTCTCAGCAAGCAGGAACAAGTGGTTAACCTAGGTGATTTTACATCACACACATACTCTCTTTCTTTATGGGGTTCCACAGGGATCATTACTTAGTCCAACTTTTTTTTAATATATATGTTACCCCTCTGGCAGAGTTTCTAAGATCTTTGGATTTCTCCTTCACATCATATGCAGATGATACAAAAATCGCTGTATCGCTTGGCCCAGGGGCTTCAGATTTTGATCATAGATTCAATGACTGTATGCAGGCTGTTTGTGGATGGCCAGAAATTGCCGTAAACTTAACGTAGCTAAAACTGAAGTCCTGATCTTTGGGGCCAAACCATCTTTCTGGTCTCTATCCTGGTGGCCATCTGAGCTTGGCTCTCCTCCTATTCCTGTTAGGACAGCAAAAACTCTTGGAGTGATCTTTAATGATACACTGACTTTTTCTGATCAATCTAATGCAATCATGTCAGCGGCGTTTTATACGCTCAAGCTTCTGAATACAATTTTGCCATTTATTCCTGCCCAATTGCAGAAACTAGCTGTCACTGCTTCAGTGATGGCAAAGATCGACTATTGCAATGGGCTATATCTTAACGCCTATCAATCTGTTATTAATAAGCTGCAGGTGCTGCAAAATGCAGCAGCCCGGCCTCTGTTCAAAATTCCCAAATATCAGTCCATTTCTAGATTTTTGAGAGAACTGCACTGGCTTCCCGTCAGACAGAGAATTGTTTTTAAAGTGCTCTGCATTACGTTCAAAACACTGCATGACCGGCTTGCCGCGGAGAGAAATGGCCGATTGATCGAGCGGCTCTGTGAACCACCCCGACTTTCCCCAATAATATCCGGACACTTATCCGACAATGCAGCACGAGTGAAGTCGTGTAGGCTCACACAGAGCCCGGGTGCAGCAACGACCTGAAATAACTTAATTTAGACAGCTAACGGAGGGGGGACAGAGCCTGGCCTACCGACTCCCGGCATCCCCGGGCTTGCGTACTGGAGCCAAGAACTGGAGTGACGTAGGCAAGGTGTCGAAAAGAAGGCCAGCAGACGGCGTGCCCAGAGGCGGTGAGTGAACCAGCGGGAGCAGCGCTAAGCCCTCTATAACGGGGGAGTGAGCCGAGCAGGAGCAGCCACCGGGGGAACCGGTAGTCTGTGACCGAGCTCCCGGGAGTCATGGAACCGGGCAGAAACCGAGGGTAGAACCCTGGCCAGAGGACATAACCCCAGGAGGGAACAGAGAGTGGGGGTGGGAGGGGAGGGTCGCCGAGGAGCACGCAGCGACCCGGGGTAAAAAGTGTAGGTGGCCACATCATTCCGGTGGTACGAAGTGAGGCGAGACCACTAAGGCAGTGCACGAAACAGAGCAGCCATCTTGGGGAGGCCGAGTAACGCGGCCTTGTGGACTAGAGCGCCGGCCAGCGCGTTGACCCGCCCGCAAGGAGCTAAAAGCTGGGAGCTGGCATTGTGGTGTCCCCAACTATCGAAGCCGTGGGCAGGGAGCCCGTCTGACACCGTAACTGCAGAAAAGGTGGCCTACCCAGTGGAGCTGTCAAACCCCTGGAAGGCTCTGAGAGTGAGAGTGGAAGCAGATGAGTGAGGCAGAGCGAGGTATAGTCACTAACCTCAGGTCTGAAGACCACACAAACGAGAGGGCCCCGCCGAACGTGTGTGGCCCACGTGTAGCAAGGCCTGCAAACATGACAGGGGGCAGAGGTACTCGTACCCCCCACCAGACAAAGCTTGACAAATATGCAGTGCCCAAGGAACAAGTAACTAACCCTGGGGGAGCAGAAGCACATATGGAAGAGTCATTGACGCCGACCCCGGAGCCCACACTGCACGATATTATCGCAGCCATACAGGGCATCAAAACTGAACTAGCGGGGAAAATAGATGCGGTGACCTAGGAGGTGTCTCTGCTGAGAGCGGACCTCGGCAACATGAGAGTGCGAGTGACCGAGGTGGAGGAGTCGACTGCTGAGCTGGTCAAAGACACAAAAATCATGCGGACACAGATTAAGGAGTTGACACAGACCATGAGGGAGCTGGAAGATAAGCTTGAAGAGCAAGAAGGGCGCTCCCGCCGCAATAATATACGTATAATTGGAGTGCCGGAAGGGGCAGAAGGTCCGGCAGTGGACCTTTTTGTAGAAGACCTCATAACCAACTCTCTTCAGCCGAGGGGCCTATCCAAACTCTTTTCAGTGGAGCGTGCACACAGAATCCCTGGGGTGAGACCGGGAGCCCCGCTACGGCCCATAATAGCGAGACTATTCAATTATAGGGACAGAGACGTAATCCTGCAAGTGGCAAGAAGCGCTCAACCTCTGAAATACGAAAATGCCCACATCTCAATATATCCAGACTTCACTCAAAGTGCAGCAAAAATGGCGAAATTTTCTAGAAATTAATAAAATCCTCCGAGAACAGGGCATTAAATACTCTATGCTGTTCCCGGCAACCCTCAGAGTGATCGCAGAGGGCAAGGTATGGAGGTTCACAAATCCGGAGGAAGCATATGACTGGCTGGAGGGATGGAGAATGGTCACGAAGACAAAGCACCGGCAGAAGGATGCACAGGCAGCGGAGTCAAAAGACAGACTCCGATGTGGGGATGGCGAGTGGGCACCAGCGGGGGGTGGAATGCACGTCTCCGAGAAGGGAGTGACAATAGCGCAGTATAGCACAGGCAGTGGAGAGTTGGAACTGCCAGCAGGTCACAACAAACTGGCCTAACAGTAAACTCAGACTATCTATGGATCCCCTGTGCAGAGATCTTCTGAACAGATAAGATTTACGTACGGTTTATCCGATGGCAGTTGTATGCTGTTGTAACACCTGTCTAGCAAATGTGTGGATATAGCATCTGTATAGCACAGAAGGGTGCTTTGGTGGTGGTGGTGGTGGTGGGGGGAGGGTCAGGGGGGGAACGGACTTTCCGCCCAGGCTGACCCCAGTTACAATGTTCAAGTTGGGGCGACAGGCACTCTGCAAGTTGGGGAGGTGGGAGGTTTTTAACCCACAGTTCAGGGAAGCAGGGGCGGGGGGGGGGGGGGTTTGTTCACAATGTTTTTGTAGCCTTTGTAGAAATGGCAAAGTTTATATGTTCAGTAAGTTGGTAATGTGGCAGGGTGAGGGAGTGGGCCGAGACACACACACAGGGGACAGGATGGGTGGGACATAATCCCCCATATGTATCCTGCAATCGGAACACACCCAAAACTACCTAATGCATATCTGTGTCCAGCAGGAGCCAGGAATCTGTGAGATCTAGGGCTACCCCCCAAGATAGCACAAGCATACGAATATTGACCTGGAGTGTTAATGGCTTAGGACACAAAATAAAACGTACGGTGGTATTGTAATACCTTCGCAGGCACAACCCCGACATAGTCCTACTCCAGGAAACCCACCTCAGAGGTAATACATGCAAGGCACTTGACAGGTTTGGGTACAAGCTGGTGTCTCACGCGGGTTTCCCAACGGGGTCGAGAGGGGTTGGGATTCTGATCCGCAGGTCCCTTCCGATTTCGCTTGGGAAAATATGGCACGACCAGATGGGCAGATACGTTGCTATAACAGGATGTTGCCAGGGGAAAGTTCTTAATATATGCTCTGTGTACATACCACCGAGGTTACACTCGGAAACATTTCAAGAGTTGGGTGCTCTGTTGGTGGATTTCCCGGTGGGAACACGGATAATGGGTGGGGACATGAATGCAGCCATAGACCCTGAGATGGACAGAGTAACGAGTGCAAAACGAGAAAGGGGACCTGAGCCGCTAAGAGAATTTGTGGAGGCGATGGTGCTCGTTGATCTCTGGAGAGCACACAATCCAGAAGACCGGCAATATACTTTTCACTCAGCCTCCCACGGGGGGTACTCACGCTTAGATTATCTCATGACACTGGGGACGCAGGCCCAATGGTTCACAGAACACAGGGCCAGAAGGATCTCCGACCATTCCCGCCCAGTAGAAACACAGCTCAAAGGGCGGGCAAGAAAATACACCCTGCCCCCTAGAATGGACTCATGGCTCTTTAGAGATAACCAGGTGAGGGAAAAAGTAGCAGAACGCACAGAGCAATATTTCTTAGACAACCTAGGTACGGTGGAGTCGACCTGCACGTTATGGGAGGCCTATAAGGTAGTCATGCAGGGGTATTTCCAAGCCATAGTAGGAGGGAAAAGGAAGGAACAACGCATCCTATGCGATACATTAGAATCAGACGTGCTACAACTGAAGAAGAGAGCAATTAGGACCTCTGAAATAGCATAACAGGCGAGACAACAGATCCACATCAAAACAAAAGAGTTGAAGGACGTAGTTGAGGGAGCAGCGAAGATCTATGCTAGAGCAACTCAACGGCGTGTACATGAGCTAGGAGAGAAGGCTAACAAGTTACTGGCATGGTTGGATAAGAGATGCTGAGCGGAACTGAGTCTTAGAGATACACACTCCACTTCCAGAGATCAAAAAGACGGGGGAGGAAATTGCCTTGGCATTTGCGGATTACTATGAGGACCTGTACAACGCTACCTCCACTAAAACAAGGGAGGAGTGTGTGGAACTGCTTAGGGATATTCCTGTCCCAAGCTTATTCAACGAGGACAGAGAGGCAATGGACGCAGAACTCATGGCAGAAGATATAGCCAGGGCTCTGGGGGATCTACAATTCGGTAAGGTGCCGGGTCCCAATGGTATCCCGGTAGAATTCTATAAGGGAATGGTGTCGAAAGTGGCCCCACACATGTTAAACATGTATAACGAAGCACTTGACAACGGGGAACTACCAATTGATCAAAGGATAGCCACGATAATAGTTATACCAAAGCCGGGGAAACCACCGACAGAGTGCGGTTCATACAAACCAATATCCCTCCTAAACATGGAGGCCAAGGTGCTAGCCAAGGCGCTGGCGAATAGGTTAACCACGGTCATCACCGCTTTGATCCACCCGGATCAGTCCGGGTTCATGCCCCCCAGGAGCACTAGACTCAACTTATGAAGATTGTACGGAGTGCTACATAACACCAAAATTAACCCGACTGAGGATGCCGCACTGCTCTCTTAGACGCATGCATGGCATTCGACAATATAAAGAGGCCATACCTACAAGCGGTGCTGGAAAAATTTGGGTTTGGACCCGGCTTCTGTGCGTGGGTGCGGCTCCTATACGCGAGCCCATTAGTTAGGGTGAGAGTGAATGGGGAGACCTCAAGGACTATACAACTTCATAAAGGCACGAGACAGGGGTGTCCGCTCTCGCCCATGCTGTTCAGTCTCGCGTTGGAGCCCCTGGCGGCATGGGTTAGAATAGACCCTATAATCCGGGGAATAAGTGGGGATGGAGATTGGGTGGAAAAGATATCCCTATATGCAGACGACATACTGCTATATGTCACCAATCCCAGGCCGTCAATAAACCGGACCATTCACATATTCCAAACAATTGGAAGGTACTCGGGATATAGAATTAATTGGAATAAATCCCTACTGTATGTCCTGGCTGGCACAGCCCCGTGCCTGCCATCTTGCGCATGCTCCTTAGTGATTAAAGATACCTTCAAGTACTTAGGCATAATTATTTCCAATGGGACGACTAGATTCCTAGAGGATAATCTGTTCCCCCAACTAGACAGGTTACGCAGGGACGTTCAACACTGGAGAAAACTTCCACTGACTCTGATGGGACGAGCATCCTTATTTAAGATGATGACACTGCTGAGGCTACTGTATGTGCTTCAAAATACCCTGTGCAAAGTCCCGCCCAGTTTTTTCAGGCAAATAGACAGAGCTACGACTCCTTCTGTGGGATGGAGGACAGGCCAGAATCGCCCTGCATAAATTGACGCATAGCGTATTTGAAGGGGGACTTGCTGTCCCAGATATTAAGAAATACTACTGGGCTGCACAACTTATAACCATTAACGAGTGGGTGTACACAGGGAGAGAGGAGCCCGCCTACAGAGGTGATCAATACCACATGGGAAAGGGAGGCTACTTGGCAGCACTATACCGTAGACGTGCAAAAGACATATTACCCACACATACAGAGGTGCCAATACAAATATGGAGGGAGGCCACCTTATTCTTGGGATGGAAGGACAAATTGACCGAACGAACCCCGCTTTGGGATGCTGACCTTCTACGGGAGGTGGGTCTACTGAAGGGGTTTCGCAAATGGCAGACCATAGGCATTGAACATTTGGGAGACGTATGAAGGGGGCCCAACATGATCAGCTTTGAGGATCTAAAACCAGAATATCAAATGTCTGACAAGGAGTTCCTTCGATACTTACAACTCCAACATGCCCTAAAGAAGCATGTCCCAGATGGGGAACAGCTGGCGGAGTATACCCCGCTTGAGGATAGACTGCTTATGGACCCCATGCTAGATAAGGCGATCTCACTAGTGTACCAAAAAATTATGAACAACTCACCTGACCCCTAGTGGCACTTAGGGAAGCCTGGACAAATGATTTAGGAACACTGGAGGAGGAAGATTGGGTTGAAGTGATACAGAGCCCAAAGGAGGTAGCGATTAGGGCTCGATTCAGACTAATACAACTGCGCATCCTCCATAGGTCATACACATCTAGAGTGCTCCTACATCGGATCGGGCACAGTGGCTCGTATTAGTGTGCAAGGAGATGTGGGGCAGTAGGCACTTTCTTTCATATATTATGGTCATGCCCAATGCTTCAACAATTTTGGGAAAAAGTGACAACGGTCATGCCAGCGGTTCTAGACTTGGAGGTTCCTTGTGAGGCGAAATGGCACATCATGTGTACAATGGGGGAGGAAAAATGGCCAAAATACACTAGGATATGGCTTATGACGGCGGGTATTGTTGCCAAACGAAATATAGCAAGAGAATGGGGGTGCAACAGGCACAGAGTGTGGGGAAATGGAAGGACGACCTGGACTGGTGTTACAATGCTGAGAATGTGGTGTTCCAGGGTAGGGATTGCCCTAAGAAATGGGACAAAATATGGGGGAAATAGACTCAATACAGAGGACTGTGAACCAAGGGTCGGGCACAAGCGCACAGTGGGAAGGGGGGGGGGAAGGGGGGTACTCGCATGATATTGGGTTGTGCCGCCCCAGAGTTCGTACTTAACGATGTGTTTTAAAAAGATATGTAAGCAGCTAATTAATGGTTAAGACAATAACAATGTGAATGTTGGCCAACCGCTCTACTGCCAGAACTTGTTTGGTTACTTAATAAAAAGATTTAAAAAAATAAAATAAAAAAAACATTGCATGACCAAGGACCAAGTTTTAAATTGGTACAGGCAAGGGAGGTTCCTTCGCTCAGCCTCTGCTAAGTTGGTGAATTTGTCCAGATTTCATCGCATGTCATGGGGTGGCAGGGGCTTTATGCTGGGATCTTTCAAGGCCTGGAATGCGCTTCCACTATACATTGAAGCCAAGCCCAATTTATTAGCTTTCAGGAAGGCCTTGAAAATGTGGCTTTTCTCTGTGCAATAACTGTTACAGTGTGGGGCATCATTCGGTTGGTTCTCAGTTAGCGCCACGACGCTCTATGGGTAATCGAGCGCTCTATAAAAATAATAACATAACAATGTACCTTCATGATAAAATGAAATCAGTTCACTGGTCTGTAATTCATCGACATTGCCCTTTTACATTCGAGTGATCTGTATGCTCATTGGGTTTTCTAGAGGTTTATCAAGTGTGGTGAGAGTTTCAAGGTACCCAAACAATGTTTAAGAAACACAAGTACCTCCTAATAACCACAACCAAATATGCACTAGCATCAACCCATAAAGGCAGTATGTAACCAGGCCTTTACAAGGTGGACGTTCACTGATCACTCCAGAGAGTCTTATACTTCAGCAGGGGTTTGGAAACAATTTAGCTGCAAGAATTAAATTATAGCAATAAATAGGTACTTCTGTTTTTATATTGGTATTACAAATGAACATTGCTGTCTGGAGATTGCAGATCTTGTCGCATATTAAGATAACCTAATTTACTTCAAACAGCAAATCCTTTACATTTAGCCAACTTGGAATCACTATCAAGCTGTCATCTCTTGCTAGGTATTAATAATGAAGGGTTTTGAAGGGCTTATCTTGCTATTGTGTGTAATATGTTTTTATTCTATTTTAGCTGATCCGTACTGTAATGAACTATTTCTCAATAAACCATGTTTTTATGAAATCTGTATGATTTTGTGTGTACTTTTATGGTTCTAAGAACCGAAATAAAGTTGTTGATGATGATGGTGACTGCCGATAACTACACTTCTGCAACTGATGGTCATTAGGAAAGCTATGAACGATCCAGTCATGGCTGCCTTTAGACATGATTCAAGAAAACCAGAATGATAATCCGCTTCTCCACAATGTGCAAAAAGAGGAAACTGTATCAGTGAAAATAAGTAAACAATCTGGAGCAAATATATCCTAACCATGCAGAAGTATTTAAATCTGTTGTATGGTAAAAGGGTAATAAGAACACAAATGTACTTTGTACTCACTTGTCCAGTCTTCCTCAAAGCAATACAAGAAGTGAACAGCCACCATAATTAGGGCATGTAAGGAGATTAGTGCTATATACATCTGTAATACAAAAAGTTAGAAATGTAAATAAACAGTGCAGCCTATGGATTTTTTAAATATTGAACTGTACAAATGAAACACATTAAGTCATAGTTTATGTATTCTCTTAAATGCTACAGTCAACCGGAATTCATCCTTTTCACTACGTTTTCAGTACGAAGTCTGAGGCTCTGTGGTGCCGAAGCAGATTACGTCTATCAGAGACTGCCAATATCATCATAAAGTGTCCTCCCAAACTGCTGTTTCCGGTGTGGTCCATACACACGGAAACACTAGAGGGCAGTAAAAATTAAGGAAAGCATTTGAGGAAGGTCCACAATATGTGTTAACAGTGGAGGAAAGAAGGTCTTTTTCTCTTGTGTGTCCTCCCCAAACCGATTCATGCCAAAGAACTACAGGTTCCATTTATAAGATACAACAGCGAATTATGCAATATGATATGGAAAATAAACTGATACTATTATCAAGAACACAAAATCTACTAAAAGAAAGAAAATAATGTTTTAAATTGCATTTTTCTAAAAAGAAGGAACTGTTATGCAACAAGATCATTAAAAGGAAATCCACAGCCAGACTTCCGTGGCATCAGTGAAGAACTGCCAATCCATCCATGGCTGTCTCTACAGACAGACATAACTCTTTACCCCAGGATAAGGCAGGAACAGTCTTGGCTTTTCCCTGCCCATAAAATATGTAGCACCTCTGAGGGGCCACCATCAGGGCCTCTGATGGTTTTAAATATGGTATGATTGTTTTAAATATTGTTCTTTGATTTTAAAACCGTGCCAATCACAGACTCCTCCAATTACAACTACATCTATACTGAATTGCTATAAATTGCTGTGCAGCTATGTTAACAGGAGAGGGAACAGGTTAGGCGAGTAGAATTAATATGGGTAACCAGAACAGTTACATCAAGGTCAGGCTAAAAGGCTAAAAATTCAATTGCAATTTTCAAACAAACATTTATATACAATGGATTAATCAACTTACACATGCCTTCATCAGCATCTCTCCATTTTAGGAAATTCTGAAGATAAATCAAATATAGTTGTTCCCATCAATATGGTTCTATTTCTCTACAAGTTATGATTACAGTAAATCTTTTCGCTTTTATTTAATTAGGATGAATAAGATACATTTCAATGAGTGAAATTGAAGCTCATGTAACTAAGTGAATTTGTTTTCTCTTTGTCTCCGAAATACCCACAATTTCTTAAAAATGTCAAGTTTCATCTTTAAAGTTCATTTACTAGATCTTTAGAGATACTGATTGAGGTGAGTAAACCTACAAACAGTGTGGCTGTTGCATGTAGACCAATTACAGTTCTACACAACTCCTTTGTGTTTAGACTATGTTAATGTATGTGCTAAGTCTGTTATGTCATTCTTTAACTCTGATCTTCAAACGTCCAGTAAGTTATTGGTAATATTAGATCTTTAATTACATGATTGATTGTAGCTCATTGACATATATATATATATATATATATATATATATCCAACTCCTCGCCTCCTGAGTTTTCCTTGAACTGGAAAAAAACGAGTGCAGACCCAATTGCGTGCAAATTTCTCTTCTTTAATCCTTTAACCTGTACCACCAGTGTCTGTCATAACGCGTTTCTGCCGCCCACGCGGCCTTGATCACATGACATATATATATGGAGCTCAACTACAGATTGCACTCAGTTGTCCAATCAAGCATCCTTGAAATTTGATCTAAAAATATAAAACTCAATCTGCGAAACAAAATTAGGGACATTGATTCAGTCCTTTTCCATCACTGGATAGAAGTTACCACCGAGTTATCAAATCAGACATTCCAAATTCAAAGACAATCTTGGTTCAGATTCACATTTAGTCATAGTTTGCAATGTTCAGCTTTACGTTTTTTCTGCACTAGTCCGTTTCTGATTGTACTAGCATGACAGAAATAGCTAAAAATACAGAGAAACCCACAAGAACCGATTGCTCAGGACCACAAGGTCAGATTCTTCTCTGTCTGGTCCACAATTAGGAACTCCTCCAGATATATTAACAATCTACCACCTGGGTCAAGAGAATATCTCACCCTTAGTGGAATGGCACACATCATATCCACATTGACGTCAATTCTCTAAAATGTCAGAGAGTACAGAAGATATATCACACACGCTTTGACTCCATATGACAAAATTCGGCTGACACCTTGTCTCTGTCTGTGCCATTCAAGAGCCTCTTATTTGAGGCTGGTGGGGCTCAGGGAAGGTATAAGGAGCAGATACTACAGAAAGGTCTCTTAAAGATCTGTTTACTTTATATTTTTGCCTTCATCGCCTCTGAAAACTGGGGTAGCAAGAACACTGCCAAGGTACTAAAGAGTAAGTCAAGGGTATTAGCTGCAATCCCTCACTGGCGTCCATGCCTGTCCCTCCAGACTCTTGTCTGCTGTTGGTATTAATCCTTCACCAACTGGTGATCAACAATGCCTCATAGCTTGCCACAGGGTAGGATGTGATACACAAGAGAACCATCTGTTGGATCAACCTTTCCTGATAAATCCCTTTTGTTGTTAACAAGCTAGTCTTTATCGTACAGATGGGGATTTCACTTAGAAACATGACGTACTTAAAATATGAAGCAAAGATCATACATGGTAGCACATGTTAGTAGGTTGAGACTCAGTTTATAGATACAGATTCTGACATAACTGGTGGGTCTTTGGCACACCTCACAAATGTACTGCACTCATAACAGGAGTTACAATCGGTCCAATCGATCCAAACATGGACATTTGTCAACCTTTAAAGGAGGAAAGATGGAGTTGGCCACGTCAGAATCTCAGTCCCGAGAACATTTCGGTTGCATTCAGGTATATACTGCAAGTGCATTAACAGTGATGAATTTATCAAGACATGTTTTAAAGAGACAGAGTCCTCACAGTGACCTATGGAGCATTACTATCCCCTATAGTACGACATTCTTCGATAAGCCGAGATTAAGCAGAGGTGCAAGGACAATAAGGAGTTGAAGGAAGGGCCAAGAATAAGAAAGAAGTGGGCAATATGGATGGAAAGCCAAGACAAATATATCAGAGCCTCTACTGAACCCTGTGCTTTGTCTTCAACCTCTGCACTCACCCATTCAACTCTGCATCACCACTTGCACCCTGCAATACACTCTATGCCCCACTGACACCTTGCACGCCCATCCATGTGTCATATGCTGTACTTTGCAATACACCTTCCTTGATAGGGCGATGATTTTGTCATTTTTATCGTGAAAAGCTGTTAAAACTTCAGCTTTCAACAGAGGTAAAACAAAGGCACCAAAAGTTCAAGCTTCATCTAACACTAATTAAAGGCCAGGGGACAGCAATGAAGACCACACACACACGCGCGCGCGCGCACACACACACACACATAAGCACACACACACGCACACACACAGATATCCACTCTGGTGAGACATGTGCTACCTCTTCTGTGCAATACTTTACCTTGAGGACATCTTTAAATGTACTAAAGTCAAATGTTTGGAATTGCCAATGCTTCTCTGCACTTGCTTCTACAAATAAGCAGAAAGATATTCCTTTACAACCTCACCATGTTATAGTCACAATAATTAGCTATTTGACAAGAAGCATAAAAAGACTAACGGCCTGATCACGATGCTGGTCGGACCGCATTCCGCAGCTCTGTCTGATGCGGTCGTAAAGCCAAAGGGGTGACTACTCAGCCAATTCCCCTTCTCCCCGGGAGACTCCAGCGTGGATCCCTTCCTCCAGGTCCCCCCTACACCTCAGCAGCTGCACCCCGAAGTGGACGGTCCTGTGGGAGGCGGAATCCAGGTAAGTCCTCATGTGGCATGTATCCACATTGACTGGACTGTGCACTCCAGCAATATTGTACAAGGTGCACAAGGCATGTCCCCACATGTGTTATGCATGTGTGTACAAATGCACACGTTTCCTGTGCATGTGTACCCACTTGCAGCGACATATCTGGAGAGTGGGGAACCGCCAATGATGAGACCTCCGCAGTAGCAGCAGCTGCATCGTAATACAGCAGACGGAGCTTTCTTGGCCTCGGCGGTCGGAATCAGACCGCGGCCGTCAGATGAGCCGCAGTCAGGATGGAAGCCGGTCAAGGGGACTGTAATTTAAGACAGGTTTCCAATGCCTGGCTATCAATCCAAAGATTGACATCAAAGGTTCAAAACAATAGCTTGCTTTCAGAAGCCTGTCTGGTTGCCAAAGACAGACCTGTTGATGAAGAAGGAAATTCTAAACTATGTCAAGTGCCAATCGACCTGTCCTTCAGACAGATCCAAGTGCTTCAGCACTGAAACCTCAGAATACAAACCAATGGAGTAAACTCTGCTGGACCCCAGGTGGGCAACACTTCAATCCAGGAGATGTAGCTCTGCAACGACATTACCTCTGAAGTTGTCAAACCAAATGTGGAAAAAGACTGCCAATCCATGGCATGTCCTCTGACATTAAGAGAGGTCAAGCCCCCCCTTGGAGGGACAGGAATGCCAGCAATTCTGGTGGAAATGAGGGATATGACACCACTGCATCACAGTGGTAAGCCCCCCTCGGCAACAGGAGTGACCCAAATGAACAGCTCACCCACACCCGTAACTCTTGAGCCACAGGCTAGGACACAAACCTACAACCTGCAGCCACAGCATCCTGCAACAATATACCGCTGGGACTTTGTGGGTTGGGATCTCAAATGACACTGTCAGTTTGATTTTTACAGTATCATCCAAGTGTCTCCTGAACTTAGACTATTTGAATGTTATTCTGTTGAGGAAAGGATGTATGTAGTGTTTTAGATGGCCTTGCCAACTAATGGGCACAGTTTCACTCAAGTGCTCACAAGAACTCACCTAAGGGATATGGCAAAGCAGCCAAAATCAATTATAAAGAAGGTTAAAAAAAAAATTTAAGTTGAAAGAGTTAAAGTTAACAAACATGTTAATAGTGGCTTTGCCATAAACAAAATGAAGATTAAATTCATGAAGTGTCCAACCCAACTGCACAATGTCAACCTTTGTTTACAGTGTTTGCAAGTTTGCAAAAGGATGGCTTGTATGTATGCTGATGGGAGTGTGTAAATGAACATGGCTGTGAGACTGTTTACTAGAGTATGTGTGGCCATGTTCTGGTGGTTGTATAGACATATAATTACAGTGTGCAGTTATACATGTTGGTTGGGTGGCTGTATGAAGTTGGAAGTGTTGTTGAATTATGAAGTTAATAATATGTTATATTGTGTAGCGTGTTACCTTTTGTTTGCCAAGGCGCAACACCTTAACTTGTTAACATATTCGTCAATCTTAGCTCTCTGTCAACTTTAAGGAATTTCATGAATTTTCTTTCTATTTTTTATTGTTGGCTATGTGGGTGTGCAAAGGTGCACATGTTTTAGGATGCTGATTTTGTGAATAAACGATGATCGGTCTATTGGTATGTGATGTTGGTTGTGCAGATGTGTAATAGTAGGTTTGTTAGTATATGTTGTTGTGTTGGTGTCTGTGCTGGTGGGTGGGCCTCTGGCCCTCTGCTGTCACTCTGTGTTTTCCCAGCCTCCTCTACAACTCTCCTACTACTTCTGTGGTGACAGATCTGGATTTGCCTGATACGGTCATATGCCATAATCAATGCAAACAAAGGCAGGGAAGCCACCATATTTAGACAGAGAACATCAAGTGAAACATTCTTTTTTTTACAAGTCAGCGGAGCTCTTTTGATGAACTTTAAATGATAGCAGCGCCTCACAATAAGAGGCATCATTAAGTATGCTTATAGGGGTGCCAAGTATCGTTTTCTTGCTAATAAATTACATTCTAAAACTTACAATTAACTTGTAGATGAAAAATGTTGGCCCTAGGAGAAATGAATACAAAGACGATAAAGGCAGCGGGACGTGCTTGGGAAACGCTCCATCTTGTGCTCCAGCTGGGAGCCCGACTTCTTCATGACCATGGTAGAGCGGGGAGAACTCCGGGAGCGGAGGGAGGAGGTTGGGCAGAGCAGCAAAGGAAGGAGGAGGGAGGAAAAGCAGCTGCTGAAGTGAGGGCTAGTCGAGTCTGTGTTACACTGCCGCCTGCTGTTGCTCCTGGCCCCAGCTACCTCCGTTATGTTTCATATAGGTACCCTAATATAGGCCCGGGTAATAACATACACCTTCACCTACATTATCTCCCTTATACTACACAGTAACGAGTCTTTAGGATTGAACCTTTACCTAGTTCTAGTCCTGGGCACAGAAGGAGGGTTTTCCCTGAACAATAGCGTCCAATAACTCCATCAATAGACTCATACAGTATGAATGAATATTCATGAGGGTTCCTGGAAGCCAGGCAGGGGCTACACACCACCTGCATAATATCTACGTACAAGGTTCATCCCATACATCAACCTCAAATCCAATAATGGCTAATACAAGAAACAAGGGACAAAGAAACCCTAGATACTTTTTGTATAAATACAGCACATCTTGCTAGGGCTGGGAGAGGAGACCGAGACTTCCAGGCCGACACACTGACCAGAGACGCGGAGGCTCCTGCATGCAGACGCTCCAGCTGACAGTGGTCTAACACATCCCTCGCGGGGTGTCCAACTCGAGACCAGGACAGGGTCCCACACTCTCTCACTTCAGGTAATGGGGTTAGACTAAATCCTAGAGGGATTCTTGGCTTCACACCTACTCACATGCTAGGTACACTTTGGTACATCTAGATAGGCATCGTAGGAGTACACACATTTTTATCAGGCATTTTATATTCATGCATGTATTCATGATTATTGCAAGATGGTAGAACTGTACTATCCTTTTATTTTCACTGTACTGCTAATCATATATATCTGCTACTGTCTAACGGTTGTTGCAGCACATCTATTTTACACTAGAAGAACAACTGTGCAATAAATCCTTATTGTAACACGCCCGACTGTTTCTTCTGTGTAACTCTCTGAGATCGAATAAGTGAGCACGAGTGACTGAGCGAAAAGTAGTATATTGTTTCCACGATCCTGGGGGGATCAGGGTTGTCATGTTCTGAGGTTGCCAGAAACTATTCTCTCCACGAGAAGAGGAGATTCTAGTGGCACTGTGAGCTAGCTAAAACAGAAAGGCTAACATTCTCGGTGGGGGTGCCCAGAGCCAGTCTACCACCAGTCCTACAGTTTATGTTATCCGAACGGGCAGATCCTGTATGGGTAATATAGGAACTACACAACATGGCGCCGCCAACGTTGGTTGGGTACTTATTTAACAGTAGAATCGGAGTAGTTCAGACGTGCTATTCTCAGAGACTCCTACTCACAAAACACCAGAGACATCTGGAGTGGGTGGGCACAAACTACGCCACAGCTGAGTAGGCGAGAAATCCTATTTATTGGCTGTTGGTTAATCAAGCTTGAAGGACACAGTGTTCCTAAAATTGTGTATAAAACCTAATCTTTGTTCCCTTGAACAAAAACTTCTTCTTTACAAAATGACTGAGGGCAGGGAGGACCCAGTAGTAGACCTACACCTCTCAGGAGAAGATACAAACGCAATACAAATTGCACCACAATTCAGACATACAATCACCCTGAAACTATTAGAAAATGGTTTATCAGCTAGGGGTGGCTTAGTAGCTTTCCTGATTGAGGCACACGAATCAAATAAAACCGAGGTATTTTATTCGTGGGTTACATTCCCAGCAGCAGATGCAAGAACACAGACATTTCACTACTATACAGAAGGAGATGCAGCAGTGGAATATGGTCCGTTCGAGGACATAGAGATTCCACTCACGAACCAGGAGCACTTATACTGGTTTAAAGGCGCCCTACCCCACATAAGAAGAAGAGTAAGATTAGGCCCACTCGGAGGAGAGGGGGCAACATGGCCGATATTAGCGGCTTACACAGCGCATCCCGACATTGATACAATGCCACAGGCAGACTTACTCATACAACACAAGGATTTAATTAAAATCTACAGAAACTTGACGCAATTCGTCATGAGGACTTTCACAGTCCAACCTGCAACAGTTGCAACAAATGGTACTCAATCTCAAGGTACTTATTTAACAATAGAATCTGAGTAGTTCAGTCGTGCTAGTCTTAGAGACCCCTACTCACAACTCCCCAGAGACGTCTGGAGTGGCTGGGCACAAACTCTGCAGCAGCTGAGTAGGCAAAAATCCTATTTATTGGCTGTTGGTTAATCAAGCTTGAAGGACACTTTGTTCCTAAATTGTGCAAAACACCTTATCTTAGTTCTCTTGAACAGCTCTTCTTCTCTAAAAACAATGACTGAAGAAATAATAGATAGAGTTGTGCAAGAACTGCATCTCTCAGCAGACGAAGAATATGCAGATGCAATTTCCATTGCGTAAAATGTTAGGAATGCCGTTACCATAAAACTAGGTGCACACGGTCTAACATCCAGGGGTGGACCAGTATCTTTCGTGATTGAGGCACACGAATCATTTAAAACAGAGGTATTCTATTCATGGGTAGGCCTGGGCATTGAACTCCGCTCCGTTCGCGGAGTTTTCTGCACTCCGCGCTCCGCGGAGCTCGCGAAGTGCAGAAAACTACGCTTCGTGTAGTGCAGCAGTTTTCCCCTGCTCGCGATCGCAAATGGTAAGTTCGTGATCGCAAATGGTAAGTTCGTGATCGCGAACGGTAAGTTCGCGAGCGCGAGCTGCAGCTCGGGTAGAATTTTTACCCGAGCCGCAGGAAGACCAGCACGAACAGCAGTTCGCACTACACTCCGCCTCTTGCGGAACTTCGCTGAGTTTTTTTGTAACTTCGCGGTGTTCCGCGTAGCAAAACTCTGCGAACTACGCCCAGGCTTATTCATGGGTTACATCCCAGTTGCAAATGCAAGAACAAAAACATTTCACTTCTACACAGAAAGTGGAATACCGGAAGAATATTGTCCCTATGTGGACATTGAAGTTCCACTAACTTACCAGGAACAATTATACTGGTTTAAAGGCGCCCTCCCCCATACAAGAAATAAAGTAAGACTCGGTTCGCTCAGAAGAGAAGGAGCGACATGGCCAGTATTAGCAGCCTACACACCACATCCTGACATTGAAACAATGCCAGAAGGAGACTTACTTATACTTCACAAAGAACTGATAAAACTTTACAGAAACATGACACAGTTCGTCATGAGGACACTTATGGTCCAGCCAGCAACGGCTACAACAAACACAAATACAGGTCAAAATACAGCAACTAAAATAACACCACAAACATTACACGCGGTAATGGGCAAAATGCCCACGAAACGTGAACAAATGCCATTCTGGGTAGCTCAGAAAATAACTCAGCTCAAGGCAGTATTCCCGAATACTACTCTGTATAAAAAACACAGAATGCTAACAATCTGCTTGCCCATGGGGATAACACCACAAGTAGAAGATTGTACCACTTGGGGTACAGTCTTTGCTGCAATTTATACCAGCACTCATTGTATTCCTTCATTGGCGGTAGTACCTGATGTATTAAGACAAATACAAAACGAGTACGGAGCAGAGCCTGCCCTAAACTTAGGGATGAAGTTACTAGGTAACTATGATCAGGTATCAGCCATAATACTAGCTAATATTAAAGGGGAAGCAGCTTCAGTGGCAATCCGCCAACGCCTAGGGGAGTTCAGTCCTATAGATCAACAACACGAACTACCCAAAATAATTGAAACTGCATATGCAGAATTAGGCAGAGACAGTTTATGTGGGAAAGCTTTAAAACCACAACTGATGGGCAGTCCTGAAAAGGACACTTCCAAGCAGACACCAGCTTCTTCTAAAAAGAAGTGGGATAATAAAAAACAACAAAACTTTAAAGGAAATAGATCTCAATCCTGAGGCAGATTTCCTCCACAGGAGCACTCCGAAAGGAGGTATAATCTCAGGAATAGGGATAATATTAGGAAACCTGACAGGTATCAGGATACTGATACACGTTCCTCACGTTTCTTTCAGGGTTCGACGAAAAACTCTGAGAGAGAAGGACGGTCAGAGAACAAGGAAGACCGTACAAAGTCCAGAGACAAACAGCACGCTCAAGACTATACTTCCAAAAAAGAAGAAAATCCAAAATCAAAACCTCAGTTTAAGAAGAAGAAAGTTGCAGGTCTAAAGATCAGTCAAGCCCAGAATTCTGAGGACACAACTTCTGAACGGGGATAACACCACAAGTAGAAGATTGTACCACTTGGGGTACAGTCTTTGCTGCCATATATACCAGAACTCATGGTATACCATCCTTAGCTGTAGTACCAGATGTATTAAGACAAATACAAAACGAGTACGGAGCAGAGCCTGCCCTAAACTTAGGGATGAAGTTACTAGGTAACTATGATCAGGTATCAGCCATAATACTAGCTAATATTAAAGGGGAAGCAGCTTCGGTGGCAATCCGCCAACGCCTAAGGGAGTTCAGTCCTATAGATCAACAACACGAACTACCCTAAATAATTGAAACTGGATATGCAGAATTAGGCAGAGACAGTTTGGGTGGGAAAGCTTTAAAACTACAACTGATGGGCAGGGTTCATCGAAAAACTCTGAGAGGGAAGGACTGTCAGAAAGACAAGAAGAGCGTACAAAGTCCAGAGACAAGCAGCACGCTCAAAATTATACTTCTAAGAAAGAAGAAAAGCCAAAGCAAAAGCCACAGTTCAAAAAGAAGAAAGTTGCAGGTCTAAAGATCAGACATGCCCAGAATTCTGAGGACTCGACTAGTGAACGGGGAATGGGCTCTGACGATGCTAGAAAGTGTGGCAGAAGTAACAATAGCTCGCCAGAACCTGATGGAATTTCTGGTGACAGCGGACTTGAATGATTACATCACGGTGGAAACACCAGATACGAGGATAAGCGTCCCACATAAGTTATATGAAATAACACTCCAAATGGAGGGGGACAAGCCCAAGAAAGTTAAAGGTCTCTTTTGGAAGAATCTGTCATCTGGTTATGACATCCTATTAGCTGAACAAGATTGGCCGCCAGCATTCGTTATGGAGTGCCCTAGGGGAGAAACGGTAATTTTTCCAGCCTTCTCCGACCTCGTTCCCATTCATTTAAAACACACATATGCACGGGAGTGGGCAGTTGCCCTAGCTCCAGCATTGTACAAAAATCATGCCGGATGGGATGAGGATTCAACTCACCACGTGATCCCGTTAAAAGTTTCACCAAATGCACAGAGACAATATCCAATAAAGCAAGACGCTAAAAAACAGGTCAGGGAGATCTTAGATCAACTTGAATACCAAGGGGCGATCGAAAATTGCACCTCATCAATGAACAATCCTTTGTTTCCTGTCATGAAACATGACAATACATATCGTCTAGTTTTAGATTACAGACATTTAAACACTTGCACTAAGACATTTGCAGTTCAAAATGCACACAGTGCTGCATTAATGAATAACATTGTGCGGAAAAAATACATAACTACACTTGATATCTCAAATGGATTTTTCAGCCAAAATATAGCGCCTGAAAGCAGGTATTTGACCGCATTCTCAGCGTTGGGGTCCCAGCGACAATTTTGTCATCCCCCCCAAGGGTGTAAGAATAGCCCGGGGTTATTTTCAGCAAGAGTGACCGAACTACTCCAAAATTTTGATGAGGAAGCATTGTCCTATGTGGATGATATTTATCTGACGGACGATGATTTAAAAAGGCACTTGACCAGGGTGAGCACCATAATTATGGGATTCGCCTCTGAGGGCTACAAATTTAATTTAAAAAAAAAATCAAAAATCGCCTACCTCAATGTCCTGTTTTTAGGATATGAGCGTTCAAGTGAAGGGAAAAGTCTGGCAGCCAACTTTTTAGAAAAGTGTGTGCTGCTCCAACCTCCAAAATCATTAAAAAAATTACAATCAATACCGGGATTCCTAAATTTCGGCAGAACATACATTTTGGATTACGCCGAAAGAGTAAAACCTTTCTACGACTTAATAAAACCTGACTTTTCAGTTAGACAATGGAGACAGGAACACACAAACATCCTACGTTCACTACAAGAAGACATGATAGCTTCAAAACACTTACAGACGCGGGTAAACATAGGCAACTTAGTGATCCGTGTAATAGCGGGTCAATGCGGGTACACCTACTTAACCTTCAATGAAGGCGAAACAGTACCAATCGCTTACAAATCACACCTGTACACAAACGCGGAAATGCGTTTTACTTCAACAGAAAAAATCCTGACAGCAGTTCAGACTGCTGTAGCAAGAGAAAGAGCACTGGCTCAGGGAAAGCGCATAATTGTCGTAACACCGATACCGGCTTTAGAAGCTATTACAAAGGCTAGCATTCCAAATGCAAAAGCCTTACATCCGAGATGGATACAATGGGCTAATTCTCTTACTGCAACGGATGTTGAATACAGATTTGATCCAAGTTTAAAAACACAAGCATTTCTGCAATACGAACAAGAATACCCTCTGCTGAATGAAATCTTGCCTCTAGATCAGTATGAATATATTATTTACACTGATGGATTTGCTCAACCGGCCATAGGGAGTAAGCAACAAAACAGCGCAGCATATGCCATCGGTAAAGGTCGCATGCGGGATGGAAAGTTCCATCCAAGTTGCACCAAAACGCAATCTCTAGGAGACTGCACGGCTCAGTTGGCAGAGTTAAAAGCGATGATACTGGCACTGGTGAATACGGATCACGAATTCCCCACACTGATAGTGTGTGATTCTTTTTACTGTGTGCAATCATACAATGAATATTTACATCATTGGGAACTAAACGGGTTCAAAGACGCAAAAGGTGGCACAATTAAGCATAAAATGCTATGGGAACAGGTAGTTGAGTTGAGAAACGAACTACCATGGGCTCACGCGATTCATACACTGAGTCATCAGCGTGATGGCGTTCACGTTGAAGGGAATTCATTGGCTGATGAATCCGCGAAGGGGCTGTACGCACAGCTTCCGTAGCTGCAATCACTCGTTCAAAAACGAGGATAGACGGTGAGATTATGGTTGCTGTCATTGCTTCACGCAAAGGCAGCTCAGTAGTACCAAAGAAATTTCCACTCAAGTACTCCTACAAGTTAGATGCAAACAACATTCCATATGCTCAGATTCCTGGAGTGGAGGACAGAGTAATACCAAATATGGATCGTAGGCAAGGTTTGATTATTGCAGCACACAAGGGTTTGGGCTCTGCGCATACAGGCGTTACAGCGACTATTTCATTGTTGAAACAGCGCTATTGGTGGCCAGGTCTGACAAAACAAACTAAAGACTACGTCTTGAAATGTGACATCTGCCAGCAGATGAAAGGCTCCACCATAGCACGCCCGGCACAGACACCGTTATTAAAATCAGACAGACCTCTCGCTTGTGTATATCTGGACCACTGCGGCCCCTTACAATTAGATGAGGCTTACAAGTATATCATGGTTGCAGTGGATTCAAGCTCAAGATTCCTATGGGTTTGGCCTCAGCGCTCGGCTGACGCTCGAACTGTTATCAAAGATTTGCGAGTCTTTATCGGGACATACGCAGGTGGCACGTTACATTCTGACTGTGGCCCGGCATTTAGCTCTCGGGCTTACAAAGAGGCCGTGGAAAGTTTGGGCGCAGCATTGCGGTACTCCTCTCCATACCATCCTGAGGGAAATTCGGTTGTGGAAAGGAAAAACCGGGACCTAAAGCAATCTTTAACAGCTAGGGTATTAGGCAAGGGCGGTAGTTGGGTCAATCATATAGATGGGGTACAACGAGCTCTCAATAACCAGCCAAGAAGCTCTCTAGGGGGTGTCACTCCTTACGAGGTCCTATTTGGGACAAGAATGTGGGTACCTGATCTTGTTTGTGAAGGCACAGTGGCGGATGAGAAACCATTTGATATCCATGATCGTTTGGCTGTTTTACAGGATCTAAATGAATCCAGGACACAACAAAGTAACGTCCACCTGAAACAGACCGCTACTGGGGAAGTGAAGGCAGTCACGGCAAGACCTGTCTGGATCCCAAAAGTCGGGGATCTGGTCAGAGAGAAAATAGCGGATAAAAAAAGAATTTGGGCCATCCTACAGAAAACCTGTACCGGTCCTAGCAATTCAAGGAACAAGAACTGTACTTCAACCGCCTCTTGCCGGGAAAATGGAGAAAAGATTTGTCTCAATCGACTTAATCAAACCACACTATGTGGCCGATACTGAGCAGTAGGACTCGTGGACTCTGCTGTAGCAGACGCCTTCCTCTAGCTAAAATCCAAGAGGTTCAAACAGAAAGACTCATCACGTTTGAAGAGTCCTCTCAAAGGAATGAAGGACTATGCAACAATGCTATGGAACTCGTTCCCCTTGAACCCGAAATTCAACTACAAAATCAATCTCAAAATAACACACAAGTTGCAATAAGACCTAATACAGATTTCTACGTCAACATGCCTCGACAAGAGCAAACTACGATTTCAACAAATCCTGATGCAATTCCAACAACTGATCGAACTGCTTCTGGCTACTTCATGAACTTTGATACGTTTTCCTTGGATCCAAGTGAACCGGAAACGACGCCAGCCCAACAAACACGCAAGCAGCAGATTACGGACTTTCTGAACTTTCTCAAAAAAGACTTACCTGATATCGCCTTGGGTAGAACTCTGGGTAATTACTGGGATACTGTTCTTTCTTTTCTGGCTAGGCTTAGTTATAACTTTTAGCATGCTTATTAATGGACGATACCTTCAACAAAGACCTGAAGCCGAAAAAGTAAATTTGATTCTGAAACCACATCAATCTTCTCATCGTGAACAAAGAGACTTGTTATCAGTGAACATTACAGCAGTTCCTATACCGGATGGTATAGTCTGGGACAAGGTTGATTTCAATATATTCGGTCCAACTGAACTTTTAAAAATTTCTCATGTATTTAAAATTTCATTGAGTGATATCATTACCTCCAGTACATTTTATGATGATTGGGACTCTGAAACTGTTAATAACATGTTGTCTGATTTAGAGAAAACTGCCGCATTTCCACACACTGAAAGGCTCGAACGTACTTCAGACTATGACACTTTGTACTGTTACCAACATTACGGTCATCATTTCCTACACAAATCTATAACACCTAGAAATGTTTTTGAGTATCATCAGTGGGACCATTGCCCTACACCACCGAAAGGTAGTTCGCAAACATTTGCACAGAAATTCTCATATTTTTCAGGGTTTAACATTTCTGACCCGAAGTCATTTTATTATAAAGTCGCGCCCACATCAGCACAGAAAATTATGTTGACTAACACCAAACAGATTTACTCTGCTTCCTTTAGCGCCCGATTGTCTGAACAGGGTTTTGACCTATGGAAGGACACAATAGACTTAAAATCAGTCTGGGGTTCTAGAGACTGGCAAGTCCAGGGAACAGAAGCGCTATTTAAAGCATGCCTCATTCCACAGCAGATGATATTCCTAAATGACACTGTGCAACAGACATCCTGTCTTGGACTAGCCAAAAAAAAGGACCTGAACACACCTCGGTTTCCAACACCGTCACAGATGGAGGGGTGGCAAAATACAACTTCACAAGAAGTGGTAGAAGTAGATGACATTTTTCGGTACAATAGATCAGATCCTAATTGGAAAGGATGGTTGGTTTGGCCCATAGACACGAACAGATGTCAGCAAAGATTCTGGGGTACCACTGAAGGGTTCAGTATCCATAGGTCAGACCCACGCTATGTACAAAGAGAACATCCAGGGGTAGTGACATCCTACAGCGTTGGGAAGTTGTCTCTTGATTGGCTAGAAACCTCAACACTCACAGAAGTGAAACATCACCTATCCTTACTAACATGACATGGATCTTAGGGATTTTTTACTAGGTCCCAGGAAATTACATCAGAAACGTTTCATATATGCTGGCATTTATGCTGCCTACAATGAAAATTGGAAAATATCCCAACAAGAGGCCGCAGAGAGAATACGGGAAATAGACCGTATAAACTTAGAGAAGGCATTAGCAGTAGTGGATAATGGGTTAACAACTGTGACCTCCAGGATCTATTCCTTAGGCAACATTGTATCTTCTGCAATAGACATACTGGAACAAGATTTGGCCATATTACAACACGGGCAATCTCTGTTACGTTCTATTATGTTGTAAAGCTGGACACTGCAATCTTTGCGTGAAGGCTATGTGCCTTGGCGTTTTATCAACAGTACGTCTCTGTTTTCTGAATATAATCTAACAGATAAACAGGTAGAAATGGCACAAAGGGGAGCAAAATATACAATGCTGCATATTGAAAAACTGGATAGATTACCATTTACGGTAGCGGGATCACCATCCACAGAATGGCTAATCCATGGCCACATCACTCTACCGGTCACGACTTTTCAGTATTGTCTTGACCAAAAACAGGCAAGCAAATATGAAAAATTAGGTAAGGAATACAATAAGGAATCTTGGAAATTACCGTACAGATTTCGATGCCGGAGTGGGGATCGAGAAGTGTTTCTAAACGGTACAAACTGCAAGAACGCTTTGAGTGGTTCTCTCATGTACCAGGATATTTTACTACACGGAGCTTGTAATGGTTCAGTAGCGAACTTGTCCTGACACCTGCAAGGGACTCTAGCAGCTGTGATTACACCGGTATTCAAGCTGCTCTCGAATGGGAGTTACTTGATGCTGAATGATCAAGGTTGTTGTGGGGTGCTTCCGGGGATTGCCTATCTGGTCACGGTGAACTCCAGGGTTACTTGCTGTATGCAAGTATTGTTTCCCCCAACAAGTACAGTCAGGGAGGCGCCACTATGGCCTTCGCTAAATGTTTCTTTTATACAGTTTGATACTTTGAGCAGAATGAAAGCCATGCTTTTACAGAAAACTGTGCCCTTAACCTCCGCCCGGAAGAGCCTTGATCTTGAAATCGCAAGGACCTCGGCTGAGATACAGGCACTCATAAGTACAAACTGCCCCTCTCATTTCACAGAAACGGTGGGATGTATCTTTAATATGTCTGATACGAGTGGTATTGTACACCTATTTAAGACCATAGGGTCAGGATTTCTGAGCACCTTTCAGACTGTCCTCGGAGTTATTCCAAACTTTATACACTCCGTATTGGAAAGTATTTTTGGAGGTCTTCCGCTGATCCTGCTCTCAATAGCAGGTATCCTGATTGTTATTTTTCTGCTACGCAATGGACGGCCCAATCACCAACGAGATGGCAAAAGCACTCCTGGAGCGTAAATACCGTGAACGCATGGTACAACATCTGGGCACACCTCGCCTGCGGGAACTGAGCGCCTCTTGGTTCCTATCGTTTAGACCAGTCTGGGTGGACTGCATCTTACCTGTTCTTCGATGCCTGTTTTGCGGAGAAGAATGCGTGTTGGTCTCTGTATGACACGTCCATCGGCAACGCCACCGGACACGAATACCATGCTGGAACCGGTGAGGGTCCATGCTCGGCAGTGTCCCCAGTGTATTCCTACCTTGATGGCTGCATTCCTCGAGAACCCGCAGCTGCCTTTTGCTACAACTGGGTTGAGCATCAGCTCTTCCACTAGCACTCAGGTATAGACTACAGCACCGGCTGCCTCTGCACCAGCTATTGGCAGTTCCGAGTATCATCTGTGCTCAAGTGACGTGCTCTGCGAGGTGTTACAGGGATTGTCCTCTGCAACAGCGAGCAACGGTGATGTTACGTCTCCTAGCCAGGACACTTAATCTATAATTGGCTCATCGTGTGCTGGGAAAGAATTCGGTTTTTCCTTTTGTTTGAAAACTCAACTAAATTTGGAACATTTCCTTTAATTGACACTTTCGCTGTGAAAGCATGGCCTTCTGACGCTTTTAGTGGTTCGAATTATATAAAAAAACTCAACTAGGACTTTGGCTTCGAGTGACATTTCCAATGCCAAACTTTCGAAAATAATTTTTCTTCCCCCCTATTAGAATATTTTTAAATGGTTTTAAAGACATTATTTTATGAAGCTCACTGATAGTTTTATGCGCCGCTACCTAGTACGAAGAGTAGTTCACTTGCATTTTTATCATTATTGACTGTTCGGAAGAGAAGTGGGTGTTATGTTTCATATAGGTACCCTAATATAGGCCCGGGTAATATCATACACCTTCACCTACATTATCTCCCTTATACTACACAGTAACGAGCCTTTAGGATTGAACATTTACCTAGTTCTAGACCTGGGCACAGAAGGAGGGTTTTCCCTGAACAATAGCGTCCTATAACTCCATCAATAGACTCATACAGTATGAATGAATATTCATGAGGGTTCCTGGAAACCAGGCAGGGGCTGCACACCACCTGCATAATATCTACGTACAAGGTTCATCCCATACGTCATCCTCAAATCCAACAATGGCTAATACAAGAAACAAGGGACAAAGGGCCATATGTATGAAGCTGTTTTGCGATCGCAAACACTGCGAATCGCAGAAAAACGGTGTTTGCGATCGCAAAACAGAGCCCCGCTATGTATGAGACACATCCCGACTGCCAATGTGCGAATCGCATAAATTGCGATTCGCAAAATTGCGAATATTACCAGTTTGCGAATAATTTGCAAATTCGCTAAATGCGTCAAAATCTAGCAAAATTCGCAATTGTTGTGTTCAGATTTAGCGAATTCGCTAAACGGAATGCATGAATAATTCTCAATTTGCGAATTCACGAAATTCGCAAAATAGAGAATCGCAATTACCACCAAGTCTGAGCAGGTGGTAACCAGGTGCAACCTATATAAAGAGACCCACAATGCAACTGATGTTTGCCACAATGTCAGGGCTGTACATGATAGCCAGGAGGCTGCGACTCAGAGCTGCTGCACAGAGAAGGAGACGCCAGGAAAGGATCTTCAGAGCGCGCATAACCCTGCTCCAGCGGACTGAGGAGGAGATCCATACAAACTACAGGCTGGATGAAGAGAGCATCCTGGAATTAATAGCAGAGCTCAAACCTATCCTTGAACACCCCACACGCAGGACACACACAATCCCCACCCACATACAGGTCCTGTGCTCACTCCACCTCTTGGCGTCAGGGAGCTTCCAGGGGTGATAGCCACAGCAGGAGGGGTCTCACAGAGTGCATTGTCGCGCTTCTTCCACGCGTTCCTTGATGCCATGGTACAGAGGCTGCATAACCACATATACTTCCCCAGCACACCACAGGCACTAGCCCAGACCAAGCAGGAGTTCTACCGAATTGCACAATTCCCCACGTCATTGGATGCATAGATGGGACCCATGTCGCCATATCCCCCTCCCAGAACGAGTATGTGTTCAGGAATCGCAAGTCCTACCATTCCCTGAACATACAGGTGGTGTGTAATGCCAGGCACATCATCACCGACATCGTTGCTAAATACCCAGGCAGCACCCACGACTCATTCATCTTCCGCCACAGTGGGATACACCGCCGACTCACAAGTGGGGAGTTTGGTGAGGGATACCTACTAGGTAATTGCATGTGATAGAAGGACACACTAGTAATGCATAGCAGTGGCAGGACAGTGTTCAACCAAATTTTTCTCGCCCCACAGGTGACAGTGCGTATGCGGTCCGGGACTACATACTCACTCCTTACCTTAATCCTGCCAACGCTGGGGAGCAGAGGTACAACAGTGCCCACATAGCAACCAGATGTACCATCGAGCGGACCTTCGGGATACTCAAGAGCCGGTTTCGATGCCTACATAAGAGTGGAGGGGCACTTCAATACAGCCCCCAGACCTGTTGCAAGATAGTGGTAGCGTGTGCCATGCTACACAACATCGCCACCAGGAAGGGCACACCAGTGGAGCTCACTGAATCAGAATCATCAGATGAGGAGGGGCCAGCTCCTGGACGCATGCCGGCCGGAGTAATTGGTGCAGCTGCTGGGCGCCAGAGGCGAGATGAGATCACACAGAACTATTTCTAGGTAAGAAAAGTTGACACAATGCCAAAGATCTAATACAGGACAGTGTTTAATTTCCCTTTGTACAGGATATATATCGGCACACAGCCTGTGTGGCACACAATGTATTGTCAAAAGTACAGCACATGTGTGATTCACAGTGCAAATTGACTCTTGATCAAGCGTCTGTGTGCACTGGGTTAATGCACCCATATCCATGCCTATGTGTGAGCGCCTCAACTGCGGCGCTGACGGGCTGTAGGCCCTCGCCGTGGGTGCACTGTGCCCTCTTCGCTTGTCTCAGCAGCCCTGCCGTGACGCACACTACGGCGCCTGTCCGGTGGGGGCGGTGGTGTAATGCTGCTCCTGCTGGATTGTGCGTCCTCGTCTGTTGAAGTGAGGACTCCTGGGCCAGCAGTGGCAGCTGCCCGCAGCTGATCCACAGCACATGTCACCTGTACCAGACCCCTGGCCACGTCCTGGCTGCAGTGTGACACCTCGTGCTGCATACTGATGCTGCGCCTTGACAGCACTGAGGTCGCTGAGGAAAGGCGGTTTACCGCCCTGGTGTAGAGGTCTAGGAGGGTGTGGAGGCGCTGCCTCTCCCTGCGCCTAGCAGCACGGTCCGCCCTTAGTTCAGCACAGAGTGCCTCCAGGGCACCAGTCAGGCCCATGAAACCAACCCTGATTTGCCTCTGGATTGACATTATGTTTTTTGCCTGCAGGCGCTGGACCTCCAACATGTGGCCCTCCAACCCTTGGAAGACTGTGTCGTCTCCTGTGAGTGCTGCACTAGTGGATGCACGTGGTGCCCTGCGCCTGGATGGGATTTGTGGAATTGGTTCGGCATGTGCACGTGCACGGGGTTGTAGTTCTGACTGTCCCTGGACTGTTTGGACATTCACATCGGTGTCCTGGGATTCCTCCTCCAGTGGTGGCAATGGTGGCACTGCAATCCGCCTGCGGCGTATTGGTGGGATGACTGGGCTGCCCTCGTCTTCCTCTTCCTCCTCCTCCTCTTGCCCTGTTGCCTCTGGGCTGGGGGATTCATCCTCCCTCCACTGATTGTTCCCTGTGTTTCTGCTGGTGCTGTGGACATAAATGCACACATTAATTTACTGTCCTGCCTTGCATCTGTCATGCATTAAATATCACTGTTTGGAGTTACATGGGTCCTATCCATCTGTATTTTGACTTTCATGATGCACACATACTGTTTGAGCCTGGCTGGGTGTCATTGCTCCACTGTTAGGTGCATGTAACTACATCTCCCATAATGCATTGCTGTGTGTGCTTGTGTACCTGCACTGGAATTGTAGTTTTGTTGTGCCCCTGGGACTCTCCTGGGTGTGTGGGGGTAGAAGGGAGGTATCAGGGGTGTGATGGCATGCTTCTTACCTTGTCTTGGTTGTGTGTGGTCGGAGCTGTCCAGGTCTGACACACCCACTGCACTCTCCGGAAGCAGGGTCCCCTCAACCATTTCTTCGAGTGGTGTTGAAGCGGTGGCAGTGGAGGTCCCCCCACCGGTCTTGTTGGCCTCCTCCAACCTGGTAGCAACCTTCTCCTTTGAGCGCGCGCGCGCATATCATACCAGCGCTTCTGTAGGTCTTTGACGCTGCGATGTGTGACGCCAACTGCGTTTACTTTTCGCTGGATGTCTGCCCATATCCTCCTCTTGCGTGTCTCTGGCACACGCAGGGACTTCTTGCCAAACAGGAGCTCAAGGCTCACAACCATCTCCTGTATCAGAGCCTCCTGCTCACTTTCTGTGAACTTTGGTTTTCTGATTCTGGGTGTCTCCCCCTGCTGCTTGTCCTTGCTGGCCATGTCTCCACTCTCTCCAATGTGTGTATCACTGCAGTGATGCCTCAGCCTCTACTCCTGCTCTCTCACTCTGATCCTGGAACTCAGGTGCAGCATGGGTAGTCACACTTCCTGGTTGTGATGTCATCAAGCTGCACCTGTGTCTCAGAATTGTCGTTTACGAAAATCGCAATTTTGCGATTTTCGCAATTTTCCGAAATTCGCAAAATAGAAAGTTCAATGCTAAATGAACGTTATTTGGGTAATCGCTATTCATTTAGCGAACTTTAGCGAATCACTATTGTTTTGCGATTATTTGTTTACATACGGTTTTGCGTTTCTCAAATAGCGATTCGCAAAAATTCGCTATTTGAGAATCGCAAAAGGGGACTTTGATACCTATGGCCCAAAGAAACCCTAGATACTTTTTGTATAAATACAGCACATCTTGCTAGGGCTGGGAGAGGAGATAGAGACTTCCAGGCCGACACACTGACCAGAGACGCTGAGGCTCTTGCATGCAGACGCTCCAGCTGACAGTGGTCTAACACATCCCTCGCGGGGTGTCCAACTCGAGACCAGGACGGGGTCCCACACTCTCTCACTTCAGGTAACGGGGTTAGACTAAATCCTAGAGGGATTCTTGGCTTCACACCTACTCACATGCTAGGTACACTTAGGTACATCTAGATAGGCAACGTAGGAGTACGCGCATTTTATATTCATGTATGTATTCATGATTATTGCAAGATGGTAGAACTGTACTATCCTTTTATTTTCACTGTACTGCTAATCATATATATCTGCTACTGTCTAACGGTTGTTGCAGCACATCTATTTTACACTAGAGCAACTGTGCAATAAATTCTTATTGTAACACGCCCGACTGTTTCTTCTGTGTAACTCTTTGAGATCGAATAAGTGAGCACGAGTGACTGAGCGAAAAGTAGTATATTGTTTCCACGATCCTGGGGGATCAGGGTTGTCATGTTCTGAGGCTGCCAGAAACTATTCTCTCCCCGATAAGAGGAGATTCTAGTGGCACTATTAGCTAGCTAAAACAGAAAGGCTAACATTCTCGGTGGGGGTGCTCAGAGCCAGTCTGCCACCAGTCCTACAGTTTATGCTATCCGAATGCGCAGATCCTGTATGGGTAATATAGGAACTACACGACACCTCCTCTATGATCCTTCACGGCGGAACCAGTATATGGCGTCAACAACACCATGTTTAAAGATAAAGTGCGGCATGCCACACTGATTAATGACAAAGAGCTGTTGTAAGTAGCGGTTTAAAAAAAAATGTTTGGCGAATTTTTAATAAACTGATAAAGCGGATGAGGACACGGCATCAAGACAGCTGGAATGAAAACAAGAAGCTGAGAGCAGCAACGGGCACCGATACTGAACAAGCGCCGAAGACAGGAGCACGAAACAAATACAAGCGAGCTGCAGGAGAGGGCGGAAAGACAAAGTAGTGCACTGAAACAAAACATAAAGCCACTAGTGAAAGGATTCATTTAACAGGGGCAGTCGCCAGGGCGGTAACACAACAGCCACAAGGCGGGACAAATGTACACTATTCACTTACGAAAGTAATGGAATTTGTAAAGTCAGACAAAGCAACCAATGAAAAAGCAGTGGGCGTGTTCAAAGCGCGCTGACTCTTGGCTCCGCTTAAAAACACATCTTTCTGTGAAGGTGTTTTTTAATTTGTGCCTCGGTCTGCCTGTGGAATCCACGTCTGGTTTTGACTGACAGTTGGGCTGTTTGTGCATTCAATCCAGAAAGTCACACAAAGGGAACTGAGATGTGCCCTGCACCAGGCTGATGGGTCTACCTGAGCTAGAGTGGTGGGAGGAGGTGTCCCCGACACAGTTTTGGTGCTGCGCCTGTCCTCTAACAATGCTGTCTCCAGCCCCATGTAGTGAGTCTGAAGCCAGGTCAAGGCAGGATCTGTGCACTACAAAGACTATCCATTGAAGTATGCCTACTTCAAAGGCAGAAAAGGGTATAAGTATTAGACAAGTCACCCCACATTTTAGAACACTTCCGGATCTAGAGGAGATTCTGCCAAGAAGAAGAGCTGGAGAAGCTGTAGGAGGGGAACTGCCACTCTGCTTGTTGCTGTGTTGGGCTGGCCTGCTGCTTGCTTCTTCTGTCTTGGAGAGTGAAAGGAGTGAACTTTGTTTTCATCATCCTGCGTGTCAAGGTTCTCCAAGGGCTTGTGTGTGCTTGCCTCCTGTTAAGGAGTCTTAGGGCCATCACTTGCAGCCCCTGAGCACCTCTGGTGGGAGTTCTTAGCTGCCAAGTGGTGCTAATTCCAGTTCTGGGACCTTGGAGGTGGTTTGTGCTGCAAGAAGAAAAGAAAATCCATGCACTGACCTTCAGCACCTGTTTTCCCCGCCACGGTCTTCTCGCGCTTGAAAAACCAATGCATCGCCGGGGTGCATCCGAAGAATCAACGCAGCATCTGCCGTGCGGCTGAAAGATCACCACAGCCCGACTCCTGAGCACCGTGTCTCCAACGTCCAAAACACCCGCTCTGACTTGGACGCAGGCCTGCTGTGCGGCTGAAGAAATAGACTCACACCTGCCATGCATCTGCGAAATTGAAGTAGCACCTGTTTCGCCGCCGCATAGACCCAGCACATCCAGATTTTCGCGGCATCGCACCTGTGCGCCAAGTTCTTCATCGACATTGCCCAGAAGTAAGAAAACGAAGCCGCGTGTCCGGAAACTGACGCATCACCTCCCCTGACAGCAAGGAACTGACGCATCACCTCCCCTGACAGCAAGGAACCGACGCATTATCTTCCTTGAAAGTAAGTAAGGAACCTACGCATCACCTCCCCTGCAGTAAGGAACCGACGCATCACCTCCCCTAGCAGTAAGGAACCAATGCATCACCTCCCCTGGGAATAAGGAACTGACGCATCGCTTTGCTTTTCTGGCGTTTCATCTCCCCTGCACCTGTTTTAGCCTTGATTTTGACGCATCCCAGGTACTTTGTGATTAAAGTGACGCATCCATCATTTTCTATGACTGAACTATTCTAAATCTTTTAAAAGTGATATCTTTGCTTATGTATGCTGGAATTTTGCTGTTTCAGTTAGATAATGATTGGTTATTTTTCTAAACCGGTGTGGTGTCCATTTGTAGTGTTTTCACTGTGTTACTGTGTGTGTTTTGTACAAATGCTTTACACATTGCCTCTGTGATAGGCCTGACTGCTGGTGCCAAGCTACCAAGGAGGTGAGCATGGGTTATCTTGGATGTGTAACTCCCTTACCCTGACTAGAAGGAAGGGCCCCTGCTTGAAAAGGGTGCAAGCCACTGCTAACTAGAGACCCCAATTTCTAACAGTGAGATTAAGAGGAGTCATCGCTGCCCATTCAGGTCAGACTATTGCTTGCTCCAAGAAAGCAGTTCACATCTTTATCACACCTATTCTAATGCTAATCCCTGATTGGGGGGGGGGAAGTTTGAAAGAAAATGCAAATTAGATTCCAAGACCTTCAGGCGGGGAAATGGGAACTTTCTAAAACAGTGAACAATAGCTTTTTGGTGCTAGTCACTGTAAAGACATGTTAACATTAAATGTCTAAATATCCTACTTTTAAATACCAGGCACCCTGCCTTGTGGGTGACCAGGCCTACATAGGGGAAGACTAAAAAGGGTTTATATTGACAGGGTGAATTGCAGTGTTTAAACTTCCAGTCAGGCTACAATGGTATGCCTGGATCCATATTTTACATTGTCACAGTAGTGGCTGGCAAAATAGGTGCTGCAGTCCACTAGTGGCATTTAACTTACAGGCCCATGTTGTAGCATATACTAGGGATATATATGCAAGTTGAATATACCAATTAGGAGTATACCAATTTCATCATGTTGAAAGGAGGAGCACAGGCACTTTACCACCAGTTAGCAGGTTTAAAGTGCACAAAGATCTAAAACCAGCAAAAACACAGGGTCCAGCATACGGCAAAAAAAAGTAGTGAACACACACAAAAGGCAGATTTGCTACATCCTCTTTATTAACCTTGATTGGATGGGAGTCCATGGCATACACTATTTGTAACAATGTGTCCCTGCCCGCACTCCGTAGGCCGTATGATCTCACACACTGGACAACACTGTGTGCAACACCAAAAACCAAATTCTGCCAAATTTAAAAATTAAAATCAAGGTTTTTAAACAGATTATTTTATTGACAGAGTAATTACCTTTCCGTACTGTAAACATAGCTCACAGCTACTTTCTCAATCTTTCTTTCATTTACCTTGAATTGTTGATTGTACTTTGGTGGAACACTTTCCCCATTTCTAAACTGAGTGCTGCTAATTCTAATACAAGTCTTAAATCCCTTTGGCACAGAAACCAAACTGTCTCTCAATCACTAAAATAACTTAAACCCGTATTCGCTGGGTCAGCCTGCTGAAATCTTTTAGCAGAAGGTAACGGCAGCTCTGAAAGGCGAGGTAGAAAAGTTTGGGTATGTGGCTAATTCTCAGAGAAGTCTACCACTGAGAGGAACCAGCCTTCACATTACAAAGCAATTCCCATAAGTCTTGAAAAGGTTATTGCATGCCAAGTTACAAGGCACTGTACTGAAATCATTCATAGGAGAGTCCCTAGTTCCACATAGCCAGTCTCTATACAGTACATGGGCAACAATAGAGGTGTGTGCATCAGGAAATAAGAAATATTTCAACTACCTTAACATGGGCATTGCCAGAACCTCAACATAGCTAACAGTCACCTGTGAGAGAAGGCATAAGGGTCACACAAATACTTATAAGGTTATTATAAGTATTATAAGGTAGTTATTGAGCAAATGTCAGAGGAAGAACTGGATAGCAAAGGTCGGGTATTGTGTTTCTCTCCGACTAGCGTGTAAAACAAACAGATTTAATGTAATGCTTATCTCTGGCAGTTCCCATGTTGCCAAGTGCAAATATCCATTGTAAAATGGGTAAATGTATCCCAGCCCTTCTACAGTCTGAGGAACTGGACCAACCAATCTGATAATACTCACCATACCCTCCTTCGGACTTCATGATGATACAAGCAAAGACATATCAAGTAATCATTGTGGCTAATAAGCTATAGATCTAAATTTCCATGGATAAAAATGTTCAACTGGTAGGCGACTGCACTGCAGCTGCCACCAATCTACGTGTACCACTCAAGAAAGCATAAAAATAAACAGTGAAAAAATAAGTGAGGGAGGTTTTCACAAATAAATGCTTTGCTAAAACAGGTACAAAAGCAGGTCTCCAAGTTAAATTATTAGAGCAACAAAAAGGAGCAAAGATAAAATTGTTGGCAACAGCTCTCACTTAGAGGATAAGCCCAATTAAACTGCAATTTCATCAATTCAAACATGCAACACATTTTCAACATCCTGCATTCTAAATAGTGGGATCTAACGACAGAACACGGTTGTTGTTTTTATCCTTTAGATCATGGGTACTCGCAAGTATTCCCAGGGGCCAAAAAGTGAGGTGTGTAATATGCCCGTGGGCCGCATTGATGACAGCGGGGTGGCGGTCGTACAAGGGGATTGGGGTTGATTAGCGGTAAGTGGTGTAGGGGAAGCGAAGCATATACATCTAGTGGCTGAATAAAACAATTTGAAACCAAAACACCTGGGATTAGTCCTGGCTTCCCCACTTTACAAAATTGTGTGATCGTAAGCAACTGTTTTATTTCACTTTCCCTCCTTTTGCTTCACTATCCCATATAAGAGGACATCAAACTGCATGGCTTCAGGCTAGGCCCTGTACAAAACCTTCTCCTGTATTTAATTTAATAAACTATGTTATTGTTCATGTCGAATAGGAACCCAGGCCACCAAAGGGTGCAAATAACAACTGACTTGCCTCTTAGTTCACTACTGGCATTGTTGTCAGGGTAGAGGGAAGAAATAATGTTTCTAAATTCATGTTTGAAACCTATCACATTTAAATTAATACTTCTAAATGCACTGATATAATAAGTTGTACTTAGGTAAAAAGGTGTTGCATGTTAGGTAAAAACACTTTTTGAATTTTTAAGAGACTGTTATATTTTTACACTTGCTGCCAGATTAGTTTAATTAAAATGGTGTTTCTAAAGAAAAGTGGTGCAGGACTCCCGAGTTACATCTTTTCTTTAACAACTTTTAACCTTGAAATAATTGATTGGCTGTTTATTTAACATCTTTTTATTGTTAGTGCTAAATCGAGTAAACCGCAACCCAGTGCTCCCGTTGACCAGGGGGCCACATGTAAAGGTCAGGAGGGCCGCATGCGGCCCCCAGGCCATACTTTGAGTATCAATGCTTTAGATAGCTAACCTGCTACTACCCTCTTCCTTGTTGTTCATTCTTATAAGTAACATTCAGTATTTATTTAACGAAGGACCGAAGAAATGTCATAACAATTTAACATTTACTCTCAATAAATTATTTCACAGTCTTGAATGATTACCAAATGAAGACGTTAGTAATATGCTTTAAAGAATGAGCAAAAGTATATAAACTACCAATCAACATACTTACTGTAAACAATACGAAGAACTTCTGATTTGTCTCACCAACACAGTTATTAACCCAAGGACAATGATGGTCCATTTTTCGTATACACCGCCTACAAACACTGAAAATAAGCATAGGAAAAAGGCAATATATTTTTGAGTGTATCGATAATATCACCACCTTTGCTTAATTTCTTTGCACAGTAAATTACAATGTTTTAATTATACTTCCACTTTAAGATCCTATGATTCGTAAAGTGTGACACATTTATTTAAACTAAAATACAATTATTTGATAGATATAAAAATGGGTGTGATTGTGTGCTGCCTTTGAAACTCAAATGAAATAATCAGCACAGTGCAGTATTATCAAGCATTTAGAAAATATCCCATTTTCAAAAAGGACATGGATTTAAAAGAAGAAAAAAAGTAAGGCTCTCTGACATTATGCAATCATGTTTACAAAACATATTGTGAAATATTACATCACTGCGTTAGCGAAAATTAAATCTATTCAGCTTAGATTACACACTTATTGCAAAGTGACCAAAATTCATAAAATGGACAAACCAGACATTTACTTTGAACCAGTGAACACACACAATAAAAATTCTTAAAACAAGTTGTTTCAAATGAGGCTTTCACTTTTATGCATGAATCAATTAGCTATTAAAAAAAAGGTTCTAGGGTTCGAGTATGTGATATAGATGGTTTGCAATATTTCAGTATTTTCAATATGGTGTCATGCTTCAGCCCCAGGTTATGAGCTCCTGGGCCCGGAACTATCGAGCCCTTAAGTCAGCCAATCTGGGATTCTTTATCATAACACACTTTTTCTGCATTTAATGGCCAGGGGCCTTGTTCCTTCCCACTTGCTTTCTTGTGCTCATAGTAAGGCTACAGCTAGAAGGAATTTCATTCTTGTTGTGATAGGAAATGGGTTCTGCCTGTGTCGTGGCATTGTGGAACTTGTACATACTTCTGTTAAAGAGGTGCCAAACGCTAAGGACTGAGAGAAGAATCTACATCTACACCTGCTGGAAACATGACACCCTCAACTGACACATGCAATAGAGTACAGGTGTCAATGGCGATAAAGCCAGGCCATGTAATCGATGATTACTGGTACACTTATCAGAATGTATTAGACAGCACTTCAAGATATAGAAGGGTGGCAAGACTACGTAAACTGCACCCCCAGATTATGGGACGCCTGCTGTATCTCTCTAGTTCAGGTTATCTGCACCTCCACTACTTGCACTAAGAGAGGCTGATTTGATTCTTTTGAATGCAGCTAGGATATTTTGGACTATAATCTTGTAAAATTGATGAAATGGCCTAAACCCGTCCACATAAAAATGGAAAATGTATTCAATATCTGCTTGCAACACAAGTGCTCTAGTTTGGAAGGAAGAAAGTTCTTGAGCATAAATATAGTGACGGTGGTGTTTGGCTAGTCTAGGTCAGGCCAGTTCGGGTTAAGGGTAATGAACAAACTCACAATCTGGCAGATCAGTCCCTCTAGCGGCATGGTATATTACACTGGGCAAATATCAGATGTGCATGGGGGAGAGTTTTCTGACAAAGTGCTAAGTTAAATAGTGTTGCACGGGCATACTAGTCAAGACAAAGGTCCTATTCTGGATTGGGCAATCTTGTCACAACAGATATAGAAGTTACTCTTTACAACAACGGGTTAGACAATGACCTCAAAAAGGATTACAGGACTGACACCCTCCAGCCCTATATGCAATTATAATTAAACACAAACTGTTTTTTGAGGTCTTTAAGCTGAATGAGTAAGAGACAATGATAAGAGATTGATAAATAAATTAAAACGTTTTTATTTTTATTCATTCAAGGTGTTCTTCATAGGCCAACATGTGTTTCACGACATGTTGCTTCATCAGGCCCAAAAGATATCAACTTTGTAAATGCTGATGTAGGGATTTTTACAACATTCACACGATAAAAAGACGACGTGGTATTCTTTGTTTATATATTCCTGAATAATCCAAATAGATCAGCTTCATACTGTAATGAAGTTGTGTATACGATGCAAATTAAATGTTCTCAATTTAGGTGCGATGGGCGATTGCGGCATTTCAACAGGGGGTCTGTTTACATTATTCAGGAATATATAAGCCAAGAATACTATGTATTCTTTATCATGTGAACGTTGTAAAAATCCCTACATTAGCATTTACAAAGTTGATATCTTTTGGCCCTGATGAAGCGACATGTCGTGAAACACGTGTTGGCCTATGAAGAACACCTTGAATAACAATCAAAACCTTTTGATTTATTTATCAATCTCTGATCATTTAATCTTACTCATTGAGCTTAAAAACCTTAAAAACACAATCTGTGTTTAGATATAGAGGTGATACAAAAGGGGATGATGGACGGAACGTTTGAGCCAATCAAACACTCACCCCCAGTCAACTGATCTGGGTTTAATCCATCATCATTCTTTAGCTCACTCCACCACCCCAGTTCAGACATGGCCATATGCAAATCAGTCTGACCCTGTGCCTCATGGGAACAGTCCAGCCCGAACTGCCAAGCCATGTCTTCCCTGGACCGGAAACAAGCATCCTAGGACCGGTTTCTGGCATTTCAGCCATCATCAGCCAGGCTTGCCTGAATCCAGTGGCAAAGTGAGCAAGGGACCCACGTCTGGGCATACCCCCGCCAACTTAGGGCGACCAAAGCGATACAAAAGGGGATGATGGACGGAACGTTTGAGCCAATCAAACACTCACCCCCAGTCAACTGATCTGGGTTTAATCCATCATCATTCTTTAGCTCACTCCACCACCCCAGTTCAGACATGGCCATATGCAAATCAGTCTGACCCTGTGCCTCATGGGAACAGTCCAGCCCGAACTGCCAAGCCATGTCTTCCTGGACCGGAAACAAGCATCCTAGGACCGGTTTCTGGCATTTCAGCCATCATCAGCCAGGCTTGCCTGAATCCAGTGGCAAAGTGAGCAAGGGACCCACGCCTGGACATACCCCCGCCAACTTAGGGCGACCAAAGCGATACAAAAGGGGATGATGGACGGAACGCTTGAGCCAATCAAACACTCACCCCCAGTCAACTGATCTGGGTTTAATCCATCATCATTCTTTAGCTCACTCCACCACCCCAGTTCAGACATGGCCATATGCAAATCAGTCTGACCCTGTGCCTCATGGGAACAGTCCAGCCCGAACTGCCAAGCCATGTCTTCCCTGGACCGGAAACAAGCATCCTAGGACCGGTTTCTGGCATTTCAGCCATCATCAGCCAGGCTTGCCTGAATCCAGTGGCAAAGTGAGCAAGGGACCCACGTCTGGGCATACCCCCGCCAACTTAGGGCGACCAAAGCGATACAAAAGGGGATGATGGACGGAACGCTTGAGCCAATCAAACACTCACCCCCAGTCAACTGATCTGGGTTTAATCCATCATCATTCTTTAGCTCACTCCACCACCCCAGTTCAGACATGGCCATATGCAAATCAGTCTGACCCTGTGCCTCATGGGAACAGTCCAGCCCGAACTGCCAAGCCATGTCTTCCCTGGACCGGAAACAAGCATCCTAGGACCGGTTTCTGGCATTTCAGCCATCATCAGCCAGGCTTGCCTGAATCCAGTGGCAAAGTGAGCAAGGGACCCACGCCTGGGCATACCCCGCCAACTTAGGGCGACCAAAGCGATACAAAAGGGGATGATGGACGGAACGCTTGAGCCAATCAAACACTCACCCCCAGTCAACTGATCTGGGTTTAATCCATCATCATTCTTTAGCTCACTCCACCACCCCAGTTCAGACATGGCCATATGCAAATCAGTCTGACCCTGTGCCTCATGGGAACAGTCCAGCCCGAACTGCCAAGCCATGTCTTCCTGGACCGGAAACAAGCATCCTAGGACCGGTTTCTGGCATTTCAGCCATCATCAGCCAGGCTTGCCTGAATCCAGTGGCAAAGTGAGCAAGGGACCCACGTCTGGGCATACCCCCGCCAACTTAGGGCGACTCAAAGCGATACAAAAGGGGATGATGGACGGAACGCTTGAGCCAATCAAACACTCACCCCCAGTCAACTGATCTGGGTTTAATCCATCATCATTCTTTAGCTCACTCCACCACCCCAGTTCAGACATGGCCATATGCAAATCAGTCTGACCCTGTGCCTCATGGGAACAGTCCAGCCCGAACTGCCAAGCCATGTCTTCCCTGGACCGGAAACAAGCATCCTAGGACCGGTTTCTGGCATTACAGCCATCATCAGCCAGGCTTGCCTGAATCCAGTGGCAAAGTGAGCAAGGGACCCACGTCTGGGCATACCCCCGCCAACTTAGGGCGACCAAAGCGATACAAAAGGGGATGATGGACGGAACGCTTGAGCCAATCAAACACTCACCCCCAGTCAACTGATCTGGGTTTAATCCATCATCATTCTTTAGCTCACTCCACCACCCCAGTTCAGACATGGCCATATGCAAATCAGTCTGACCCTGTGCCTCATGGGAACAGTCCAGCCCGAACTGCCAAGCCATGTCTTCCCTGGACCGGAAACAAGCATCCTAGGACCGGTTTCTGGCATTTCAGCCATCATCAGCCAGGCTTGCCTGAATCCAGTGGCAAAGTGAGCAAGGGACCCACGTCTGGGCATACCCCCGCCAACTTAGGGCGACCAAAGCGATACAAAAGGGGATGATGGACGGAACGTTTGAGCCAATCAAACACTCACCCCCAGTCAACTGATCTGGGTTTAATCCATCATCATTCTTTAGCTCACTCCACCACCCCAGTTCAGACATGGCCATATGCAAATCAGTCTGACCCTGTGCCTCATGGGAACAGTCCAGCCCGAACTGCCAAGCCATGTCTTCCCTGGACCGGAAACAAGCATCCTAGGACCGGTTTCTGGCATTTCAGCCATCATCAGCCAGGCTTGCCTGAATCCAGTGGCAAAGTGAGCAAGGGACCCACGTCTGGGCATACCCCCGCCAACTTAGGGCGACCAAAGCGATACAAAAGGGGATGATGGACGGAACGCTTGAGCCAATCAAACACTCACCCCCAGTCAACTGATCTGGGTTTAATCCATCATCATTCTTTAGCTCACTCCACCACCCCAGTTCAGACATGGCCATATGCAAATCAGTCTGACCCTGTGCCTCATGGGAACAGTCCAGCCCGAACTGCCAAGCCATGTCTTCCCTGGACCGGAAACAAGCATCCTAGGACCGGTTTCTGGCATTTCAGCCATCATCAGCCAGGCTTGCCTGAATCCAGTGGCAAAGTGAGCAAGGGACCCACGTCTGGGCATACCCCGCCAACTTAGGGCGACCAAAGCGATACAAAAGGGGATGATGGACGGAACGCTTGAGCCAATCAAACACTCACCCCCAGTCAACTGATCTGGGTTTAATCCATCATCATTCTTTAGCTCACTCCACCACCCCAGTTCAGACATGGCCATATGCAAATCAGTCTGACCCTGTGCCTCATGGGAACAGTCCAGCCCGAACTGCCAAGCCATGTCTTCCCTGGACCGGAAACAAGCATCCTAGGACCGGTTTCTGGCATTTCAGCCATCATCAGCCAGGCTTGCCTGAATCCAGTGGCAAAGTGAGCAAGGGACCCACGTCTGGGCATACCCCGCCAACTTAGGGCGACCAAAGCGATACAAAAGGGGATGATGGACGGAACGCTTGAGCCAATCAAACACTCACCCCCAGTCAACTGATCTGGGTTTAATCCATCATCATTCTTTAGCTCACTCCACCACCCCAGTTCAGACATGGCCATATGCAAATCAGTCTGACCCTGTGCCTCATGGGAACAGTCCAGCCCGAACTGCCAAGCCATGTCTTCCCTGGACCGGAAACAAGCATCCTAGGACCGGTTTCTGGCATTTCAGCCATCATCAGCCAGGCTTGCCTGAATCCAGTGGCAAAGTGAGCAAGGGACCCACGTCTGGGCATACCCCGCCAACTTAGGGCGACCAAAGCGATACAAAAGGGGATGATGGACGGAACGCTTGAGCCAATCAAACACTCACCCCCAGTCAACTGATCTGGGTTTAATCCATCATCATTCTTTAGCTCACTCCACCACCCCAGTTCAGACATGGCCATATGCAAATCAGTCTGACCCTGTGCCTCATGGGAACAGTCCAGCCCGAACTGCCAAGCCATGTCTTCCCTGGACCGGAAACAAGCATCCTAGGACCGGTTTCTGGCATTTCAGCCATCATCAGCCAGGCTTGCCTGAATCCAGTGGCAAAGTGAGCAAGGGACCCACGTCTGGGCATACCCCCGCCAACTCTAGGTCTGCCACTCTATCACAAGGATGTGTAGCTAGCACATTTGGTGTCCCCATGCATAGTCCAGCTCAAACCAGTTACAGGAGCCATTTGCTCCTGCTCTGGCGCGAAACTGGACAAAGGGCATGGGTGTAAGCACCCCTCTGTCCTGACCCTCCCCTAGGAGGGACCCCAGAGTTAGTCCAACCCCTTCCCTGGGTATAAAGTGGGAAACCTGACTACAGGACTTTGGATTTTACCTGGACTAAACTCTGCAAGCAGAAACCAAGTACTTCGACGGTCTATACTTCGCTGGACGACAGAAGAATCTCCCTTGGAGTAAAGGAGTTACTCCCCTGCAGCAGCAGGCACCTAAACGCATCTGACCGGTCTGCATCTCCCGAGCTCCTGAGGACTCCGAAGATTTCTGCAACACAGGAGGTGGGTTCCCGAGTGTCCCTGAGGTCGATCTACTCTCTCAGCAATCCTGAGACCAGTATCCCTCGTGGGGACCGTGAAACCCGAACCCCTGTGCACCGTGTACTTTTGCAGCAGCATAGATTTTTTGGCGACCCCCGAGGCTGTGCTTTGGACTATGTGTAGTCCCGACCCAGAGCATCATTTCCACCAAAGATCTCTGGCCTCCACTCCACGAGTGCTCTGTGGGCTGGTGCTTTGTGATTCAGCTCGAGGTCCCTTCGCGATCCCGGGTCCGTTGGCCTGTGGGTCCTGGCGAGGGTCACTTTGATTTTCCTTGGGCTTCCCTGGTTGCTCCAGACGTGCCCCGACTCCCGATAGCTTGGAGAGTCTCCTGGACCTTGCTGGTTCACACTGTAACTTGTTTCCTCTGCCCGCGTGGGTTGCCTTTGCCAAGGCTTGTTGGTGTTTAATACGGACACTGACCCCTCAGCACTCGACATCCTTCGTGGGACGGCTCACCTCCGGACTTTGGTCGTCGTCGACGTCTCCTGGTCCCCGTGGCTGCAGAGTCAAGCATCCTATCATCACACCTGAAGCACCCGAAATCGGTGGGCATTCGTCTATCGAGCCCCTGGTCACCCTGAAGTGACCCAGACTCTGTCCCCTCTGCTTTCAGGTCCTTCTCACCTCAGATCCAGGCATGGATTCCACTGGACATTTTTCATCTTCCCGGCAGCAGCACTTCTTCGCATCACGCCATTGAAAACGACAAGGGTTTCCGACACCACTTGACCCCTATGCACCCGGCTCCTCTGGGATAGGTAACACGGGTACCTCGGTACTCACAAGGGTGAGCCTTAGAACCTTCTATGTTCCCAAGGGTTTGCTTGAAGTCCTCTCCGAAGTGTCCTTAAACTGTAATTTTCCAATCGCAACTTTCCCATAGAGTTGTACGGAGCACGAGTTTGTGTTCCCACACTGCACCCGTCCTCCGTGGGCTCCCTGTGTCACTCCTGTGGGTGGTTCCTTGGGGTCCCAGCGATTCTACGTGCTCTAGGCACTGTGTCTATTGAAGTTGTGGTTGTTATACCACTTTCTTAGTATATGGAGCCCGCTGTGTATTGTGCTATTTACTGCCGTTCTATTGATTAAGTATTGGGTGCTTTATGTTCTAATCTCGCATAGAGATTAGTAGAGAGTGTTTAGTAATAAATACATATTTTTTATATAACACTTGTGTGGTTCTCCTTTCATTTGGTCATTCAGGAGGTTCTGTTCTGGTAAAAAAAAGCTGCTTTACATTCCTTCGAGACTTAGCCTGAAGGCTGCTCTCCACAGCTACCACTAGGATAGCTTTCTATAAAGGTTGTCTTTGTCCTAATAATCAATAAGAGTCGTTTGGACTGGTGCAAGGTGCCCACTTTAATTAGTGGACAGCATATACCAGGCCAACTTCTCACAATGGAGGCAAAAATGTATCTGTTCATCACCTCTTCCCTCAGATCCTAAAACAACTAATACATTGCAAAACATGCACAGCAACCTTTTGAAAGGGATGATGATACTGGTGTGATATTTCTGTATGATGGAAACATGCACCTAGATGAAAGCAGCCTAGTTTTGGACACAAGAAGCCATTTTATGTGGCTTCACGGACTCCCTTGGATGAGGAGATGTCTGGAATGTGCTACACCTAGCAAAGCAGGCATGCATCTTTTTGGTACTGCATCACTATTCCTCCAATCTGGACTACTGCTTTTTGCCAAGCACTGATGCCCATGAAGTGTCTGATGTCTTGATTCTTGCTCAAGCGCGCAATGGCCATTGGGCTGAAAGGGCTTTAGCCCCCCTGTTGTGTTCCATAGCCTGGGCTGAAGCTGCGTGGGCGTCTGTCCCAGGGAAAGCCTGGGCGAAGTATGGCAGGAGAAGAGAGAGCCGGAATAAACATTTCTTTTCTCAGCTTATCTTGCTGCTGCAGTGTCCTCAAAGGAGGCGATGGGGGGGCGGGGGGGTCACAGGTGGTTCACAACATCTAGGACAAAAAACCCTCAGTGGGAGTTCTAATTGTGCAAGGCAGTGTGCTTTACTGAACACCATTATTTTAAAGGGAGACCATGCTGGCCAATTAACGCCGGTATACGAGACCTCATCTGAACTTCAAAGGCAATCTCTGCCATCTTCCACCGCTTCCAAGCAAACCAGTCAGAAATCACAAATTGTCTTGATTTGCAATTGGATTTATACAGTGCTTACTACTTATGTGAGGGGTAAAAAGCGCTAAATAAATACTAATAAGGGAAGAAGGTTTTTTTTTTTTTTTAATGTAGTGACCATAGGCAGTCCAGACTTTTCTGCCAATAGCATTTTCCATGGGGGTGGGAGTGGGGGGAGGGGGTGGTGCAAGGGGGTTGTCGTTTTGGTTTTAAAGATGCCAAGTACTGGCTAAAACATAGGAACATGCAAATTGATGTTGGCAAAATAGGGATGGAGTGGGTGAATAGCAAAGATGGTCAGTGGGTAGCAGTCCCAATGCTCTGGGTAAAATGTTCCTGGCTGCCTGTTTTTTTATTTGTGGAGTTTTATATAGAGCAAACCAGGCACAAAGACATCAGGGTGCTTTACATGAGCACCAGATTATATAGCACATAATCCGACTTTTAATTTTTTTTAAGGCACATGGAGATTAGGTGTTCTGCCCAGGATCACAGGAAGTTGAGTTGACGCTGGGTTTCAAATCTTGTTGCCCAGTTTCAAAGTTGGCAGCTCAGGCCATTAGGCCACATCACGTCAGTTATTATTGGCTTCATTGGCGGCTGGTGATCTTTGAAAGTGTTGGGATGTAATAAAGCCCAAAAGTTCATCCCATTTTTTTCGAAATTTGTCTCACTAATACTCACTTCATCTCACATTTGGACCCAGATTAACAAATATATTGCGCTGGGTTTGTGTGACAAAATTGACGCAAACCTGTGCTAAAATGTTTTTTTTTTTTATTTACTTTTCAGCTCAAAACCTGTTTTACATTGGCAAGTTGCCTGAAAGTAATGTAGTTTTTTTAATGTGAAAGTAACACAAAGCACTGTTTTGTGTTACTCTGCATTAAGGAGGGGTTCCATGGCTGGTACATGGGCATTTCCATGCAAAGATCAATGGTTTTTGGTGCAAAACCCCATCTACTAACACTAGTAGACAGTGTTTTGCACCAAAAAATAAATGCCACTTGACAGCAGATGTTAAAGATGAGAAATGCTTTTATTTCTCCTAACTTTTCCCATTTTGCATGTGTACTGCACTGTACAGCACACATCCGAATTAGGAAAAGTTCTAAAGTTAATCAAAGCATAGTATTTTGTACTGGAAGGGCAACCTTTCAGTACAAAATCTATGCTAGACTCCTGCAGGCACTATGGTGCAAAGGAGTGTGCATGGCGCTCAGAAGCCTAATTGTGCACCAGTGGTAGAGGGAGAGCAGGATAGTGCCATTTCTTTGTAGATATGGCGCTTTCCTGCTCTTTCCCTCTCACATGACGCTGGGTTGTGTGAAAACTTTGATAATCTGGGTCTAAGTCTCTTTCCCCTCACTCCAACTCACATTCTCTCACATGCTCATTCTCACTCATACTCTAACTACTAATACAATTACACACACTCTCTAACTCTGAGCCCTGTTGCAACTGCACCTGCTGGACCATTGATAGCTACACCCACGACTCACTTCCACTCCCTCTCACAACTTCCAATCAAAAACTTGTTCCAACACACTCATACATCTTCACTCATTCTCTCTTACTCACTTTCACTTATTCAAACACACTGCCAAGTAAGGTAAGGCTGGTCATGAGCACCGCAGCAGGGATACACATGTGATGCATTTTCCTCCTAAGCACAGCCGAGGGCTGCTGGGTTCTGACCTCTCACAGTCCACCTCTCAGAAGGTCCTTTAATGCCTCTTACCCTTTGCGTTTGGTGGACAGACATATAATAGACTGAAGAGGCAGATCAGAATGACACTGAGGGCACCTAGCACATCTCCCACCAAAGCTAGGTGATAGGCTGAACACTTAGAGGACAAAAACAAGTTCTTGCACAGAGGAAAGTATGTTCTTGTGCATACAGAGACAGTGGCGCTCTTCCACAAACAGACCTAATCACCTTGGAGAGCTGAACTCACTCCTCTGCGGATAGAGCTGAGCTCTACCACAGATGCAGCCAAGTCCCTGCATACATAGTGTGGAACCCATGCACAGATAGAGCAGAGACTGTGTACCATAGACAATTTTTTTCATTGAGCTGGAGCAGAGTTCCTGCATACATAGGTCTGTGGCCCTGGGCAGACAGAGCTGAGCTCATCCAAGTATGCAGCTGAGCTCTACTGAGCTCCACTGCAGGCACTGCAGAAGCCCCTGTGTAGATATAGATCAGATCAAGGTGAGCCAGTTCACAGGCAGAGCTGAGCTCTGTCAATATTCATTCCTATAATTTAAAGCCCTAGGTTCTGTGGGGAGTGAGAAAGCAGGACCAGCTAATATTCTGTAGGAGTATCACACATCGCTCACCCAAGTTAATCTTCCACATGGCCTGTTTCTGATAGGGAGTGAGAAGGAGAAGGTGGGAGGAAGGATGACTGTGAGAGAGAAGGGCTGGAGATAAGCGATTGAAAAGCGAGAGAGAGCAAGAGAGAGACCGAGACAAGGTACATAGTAGTGAAAGAGAATTAAGCATGTGTGAGGATATAGACAGAAAGGTGAGCAAGAAAGGAGAAAGAAATGAGTGGAGAGTCTGACTGAGATGGAAAAGAACAGAGTGTGGAAGGAGGGACACCAGAGCGAGAGACATATGAACACCACATCAATTATGCTAAAGCAAACTGTATGTTATGATTTGTTAAGGGTATTTGTAAAGTGCAACGCTCACCCCAGAGAGTATCCTGGTGCTGAGAAAGCAGGGGTTATGTCGCCTGAGACTGGGCCTTGTCCAGCTGGAGAGCCATGTTTTCAGTTTCTTGCACAGCTTACGTACTGAGGCAGCAGCTCAAATGTGACTCTGGTTCTTTGTATGTGCGGGATGTGCTTGAGCAGGAGTCTGGCTGAGCAGAGGTGTCTGGTTGTTGTATTGAAGTTGATACAGCTGTTGAGGTAGGTGGGGTAGAGGAATTTGTATCTGTGTGCGAGCAGTTTCAAGAGTGTGGGTTAGTGAATAGGGAGCCAGTGGGGGTCTTTGAGGGGTGGGGTCATGTGAACGCGGAAGAAAGCCTGATGTGGCTTTAATGTTTAGTACTAGTCCCCCACAAAGTTCGGGTCTGGTTGCATCCCTCTCAAGGCTTAATCGACCACTTATCAATAGAACTCCTAACTGAACATACTATCAAAGTAGGTGAGTGGGGCATTAAGTGGCATTTAAAAGTAAGGGGCACTGTCAGACAAAAAGCTGAAGAGAGGAGTAGTTCCGTTTTAATCTGTGGTCAGTGTCTACTGCAATCATGCTCTGGGAGGCTTTTATACCTCGGTTAAGGGGAAGGATGATGGGTTGGCTCAGGAAAGAAGAAAGGATAAGACGGGCACACTTGAAACTACCTTACTTGAACTAGTATCTGTGGCACAAGTGAGAATCTTGCATCATTTACTTTGCAAACAAGCTCAAACTAAACAAGATGAGGTTGGGAATATGTGGGTGACGATGCAGGGTTTCCCCTGTACATGGAGATTTATCGATAGTGCAGGCCTATGAATATTTCTCAACTACAATCAACATGTAATCATGTTACTAGAGGATTTTGCTTTGGGAAAGATTAGAACATTTTAAAACCAGAGTATATTGAACCTGAGGCCTGTTTAACATACCTCAGCCTCCAAGAGTAGATAAATTTGGAGGTACAATGCAGGCAGACGTTAATCTTACTATTATGCTGCACTGCATCATAAATTACCCACTAGGTATTTAATATCATTATACTGAGCATTATATTGAGCACTGTGTGTGTTTTATGGATGCTAGATTTGTAACATGAACTACTAGCAGTGCTTACTTCCTTGTAGGCAGATCTAATTTCTCTCTCTTGTGCATTTGTGCCTTTACAAGTCAGGAAAGGTCAGTTAGTTGGTCATTTCCGAGCATGGTGAAGACAACAACTCAAGGTACAGTTGCACAGAATAACCTATGTATCCAAATAAAATCAGTCAGTGAATCTTGTTTACAGAAGAATATCTGTAACCTGTAACTAAAGATAACATCTGATCACTGCATTTTATTTTCATTCCCTATTATGGCATACACCGATAGAACAGAAATTCAACAAATTCACAAAGGAATTTTGCTAACCCATTTCAATAAATTATGTGTACCTACCTACAGTGATGAGCTCTGTCTGGTTTGATGCTGCAGCATTTTGGACATTTGTAAACTACCTGGCCTGGCTTTAATTGCAAACTCTCAATGAATTCTTTTGTAGCATTTCCCTTCGGTACCGCACCCTGAAAATCAAAGCAAAGGGAAGAGAAGCATAAAAGGTACGAAGATGTAGCTGCAGTTGATTAAACAAACATGATAATTTGATGGTCTGCCAAAACTAGCTCACAAAATAATATGAGAAAGAAACCACGGATAGAAAGCTTTTACCTTTAAAGAATAATATTCACGTCAAGGCAAACAACTGGTCACCGAGGTGATAAACAGTTTGGGCATAAATCTAGTATCTGAATCCTGTTCCTGTTAAATTGTGTGATACCAGTTAAATGCATGTGAGTTTCATCTTTAATTTGGTCTGCAAGTCTGATTAGAATAGCCATGATACCCTAGGCACCAACATTGTTAGCAGATGCTGTGAAAGCGATGAAAGCAAGGAATGTCATTGCACACTTCAAAAATTCAAATGTAAGCATCACTTCACATAGATCTGGAAAAGAGGAAAATCTAGAATGACCAGTCTACTGAAAAAGCATTCCCTAGTGCAGTTTTTGTTGGGGACCAGGATGCAAGATCCAGGGATAAGGTGTGTGCTTTAGGCTGTCTGAGATGGTAGTCATGGGAATCGTTGTTTGATTTATGCCACGGTTTCCTGCATGTTATGTGTGTTATAAGACTTCTCTACCTTTGACAGCTGGTCATTCTGAATCCGAGTTGAAGTCTGTGTCAACCAACTCCCAGTGGAGCTTAAAGAGTAAAATTTACATAATTTTTGACTATGGAATAAAGCACCATTTTGTACATGTACCACTTGGGGACTGGATCACCTTTTCTCCAACTTTGCTGTACTCCAAACAAAGTCCACTGTTCGACGGTCAATGCAGTGTGGTAAAGTCCTGACCTTTTCACTAGATAAACCTGGAAGTTTCAACCCATTATTCTTTGCTCTCCAAACATAAATTACTGAGTATTCCATCCTGTTTCAGACCACTTTTGGTAAGAGAAAACAGCACTTTTAACTTGCATATTTTTTTATCTATTGCCCTCAAAGATGCGTACAAACTTATTGTAATACATCAACACCACAAAAAATCTCAACTTTGTGGCAGGAGAGATTTGCTGGAGGTTCAATATATTACAGTTTGAAATCAATTAAGTCCACCGTTTTTTCACCAGTTGCCCAGTGATAGTTGAACCACACCTCAGAATAGATGTCATTATTGTTAATTAGCATGTGGATGAGCAAATAGCCAGAGCAGCTTTTGAACAAGGTGATTTTGGGCCTTTTCTGCAATACTGTGCACTCGAGTTAGCATAGATAGTGGTCATCAATCACAATGGTGCATGTTTGGCGGGGCTGATGTAAAATTGGGGAAGATCATTGTCTTCTCATCAGAAAAGAAAGCTGTAACATTCAGTAATGACATCCGTAATATTTCTTGTCCACATTCCTTCCTTGTGGATGAAGCCACTATAAGCCCTGACTGACAACTATTGGATTTCACAACAACAGAAATAGGAAGAAGTTCGGTTTTTGGAGACTTCAACAAAATCGTCACACTGGTTAAATTCGGACATTCATTAGAAGAGGGATGCGGTGCTAGACTTTATCACAATAACCAAAATTATGTTAACAGGTGGGGGAAACAAACAGATACAGGAGCGGCGCAAAGGAAATGGTCAATAATGATGAATATGTTTACATTGATGAGCTTGACCCTAAAAGCAGTCAGGTTAGCTCTTCTATCATATGACTCAAAGGCTCACAACAAAACAGACAGATTCAGATGTTCAACATGAGAGCAATGTACCTTATTCCTAGACTAGTCTTATCAAGAGCTGCTCCAAGGAAACAACTCCTTATTAAAAAGGAAAATATTGCATTCAAGCCATCTTTGAATCATGGGCAATAACATTTCAATATGTTGCCAAAGTAAGATAGGTTTGGCCCCAAGGAAATGACACAGCGCGCAACTCATCAACATGTTGTATACTTGTGTACAATGTAGTGACATCTATAGTAATAAGCATACGATCACTTTCCCATGGTAAGTCATAGATCTTTCTAAGGAAATCACCCGAGTGTATGATGGCAGATTTTTTACAAAGTCACATAAAAAGAAATCAACATATTTTGACTAGTTCTCAAACGCACTGCCAAGTGCCGAAATAATCAGGCTCACCTGTGCTGATGGGCCAGAGGGAAATATCCAAGTGTTGGCTGTTTCTACAGAGGATCTTTATTTCGGTTTTGATTGCATTTATGTTTAAGTAGTTGTATCCCATCCACTGAACAACCAGAAGGCACATATGGAGATTTTATGACGAACTTGGAAACGGATATACAAATGGGAAAGAAATTGGGTGTCACCGATTCTTGAGAGTGCTTCACATCCTAAAAAGTAACTGATCCATGAAAGAGCATGGACATGAACGTTAAATAACGTTGGTAAGCGGGAGAAGCACTAAGGCACCTCTAGAGAGACCAAGCTAAGACTTAGAGCTAAGACTTAGAGCTAAGGTCCGCTGTTAAGAGTGGTTTCTCTCTTTCATGGAGATTCATTCCCTAAAACAGCACCCTCCACCCTTAATTTATTTAAACACTGGGCTAGAACTACATGGTACACAATGTGGAACTAATAATAATAACAACAACAAGCATTTGCAATGCAATAGGTCTCGCATTGTAGAAACTTTTACCTATTGGTATTGTAAATGACAATGCCTTTTATTATTGCAGGTGTTTTTTAAACACATAAATGAATGGCATTATCATTTACAATGCCAATAGGTCAAAATCTCGCAATTGCAAATGCTTGTTTTTCCAAGAGCCTACGTGCGGGGGTGGGGATTGAAGAGAGCTGACATGAAACAACTGCTTGGCTTTTGAAGGGGAAGGGTGGAGAGAGAACAGGAGCAGCCTGCTGACTTTCAGTATGCTTGTAGTGCATAAACACCCTGAGATGGTAATGCGGTATATTAGTGCTATATAAAACACTTAAACAATTATAGAGACTGAATGTAAAGAGTCACAAACAGCAGGAAACCTGCTTAACACAAAGTGGGAGAGTCATGCAGCTTAGAGACTGCAACATACTTCACACAAATTACCTGCCGCACTTAGACGTCCTGCTATATACAGACTCAATTTGAGACATGGTTCTGCTGCACACTCGCAAGACTTTTGCACACAGATCTTCTGATGCAAATGAGTGAGGGCTTCTGCACAGTGAATAAGCCTCTTGTGTACTGCAAACAGAAACCTTTGGGCATTCTGTAAACAATGTGAGATGTGCTCAAACAGCACAGCACAAAGACAGTTCCACACGTACTGTGTCTTTAGCCTGCTCCTAGACAGCGAATGATATCTGGTTTATGAACAGAACCAGAGACCTGACACTATTGCCCCAATATGTGCATAGTTAAAGGGTTACCCGACTGGATGAACCGATAAGTATAAAAATTAAAAAATGCAGTGGTTCAAACAGTTATTAATTTGAAAAATTAGTCACTAAGTTCGGGGTACAAAAAAAATTATGTGTATTTGGTGCACACCTAATATGGATTTTATTTTAGGTCGAGCCTAGAGTCAGCACGCAAGCGCTGCTCAGGTGAAGATCTGCTGTATTTCACTACATGAGGGAAGCCCCGCCACTGCCCCGCCCATTTTTTCATTGGCTTGTGCCTTTGTCCTTCGTAAATGCTGTCTTCTGATTGATTATGAGGCTTGTTAGCCCCTCCTTATTATGGCCATGTTGTCTTTTGTACCCTCCCATAGCTACTGGCCCCTTTACTTCATGTGTTACACCGTACCTGTTATTTAGACTGAGAGCACTATTTTCTTTAATGAGGTTCTTCTACTGCCCCCTTCCTCCCATTGTCCATGCTTTCTCACCCCCTCCCCCCGCCCGCACTCCCGTTGTCTGTGCCTTTTCGCCCCCTTCTCCACTCCCGTTGTCCGTGCCTTCTCGCCCCCTTCTCCCCCCTCCCTCCCGTTGTCCGTGCCTCCCACCCTTCCCTCCTGTTTGAAATGCAATAGGGCTTGCGTAAATGCGAGTCCTATTGCATTGCAAAAGCTTGTTTAAGTGGGCGGGCAGCTTTCTAGCCCCAATCCGCACATAGGGGTAGAACTACAAACCAATGTGAAGGCTATCTGGAAAAGGAGGCGTGTTGTGGTGAGCTGAGAGTGAGACTTGAAACACACAGAGGCTGAGGCGAGGGAGAAGCTTTTCTCGTGGACAAAGATGGCTCCTGGGCGTAAAATTAACAAATCTCTGACAGGTCCTAAAATGTGATTATTTTTATTTAGAGGTTGTACTTTTCTTCCATTCAACGAACGTGTTCTTCACCAACCCATTTTATTTACGTACTCAGCAATTTTCTCGCACAGTGAGGGGTCCTGTGACATGCTACCCCATCTATCTCTCTATGTATCCTTTCTAACTAAACAGGCGATCTCCCGATTTCTTCGTTAGTGTTATCCTGCTCCAATGGCAATTCCCTTTTGTAGATCAAGCCCATTTTAGGAACCCTTGAATTATCTCCTCTGTTATAATCTTACTTCTTCATTTCGTTGATCCTGAACCCAAGTAAGCTTCAGTCCTTTTACAATTCAATCCTTATTATGCCATGTCGGTTGTTTGGTCTTTTATGCCAGTAGGCAGCCCCAAAGTACTGAGCAGGAGAGAAGGGAAAAGCGGGGGAATGATGAAGGAATCATATGAATTTATTAAACATCACGCAGACCCTTTATTTAACCAGAAGTTTGTAATATATATTAACATTTGGGGACACAAAGACCCCTTTGAGAACAAATTGAAGAAACTCTGTGTCTGCAGTGCACTTATTGCGTTGAAGGGGATTAGGCTAGAATAACCTGATTTATAGCTTAAAAACCAACAGCCACCTACTTAAATTGGGAGCGCTGCCGTGTATGTGCTGTAGAGAGCCGAATTTTGCTGTCTGTCCTAGTAGGTGGCGAAGGAAAGAAAAGACTGACGTTACACGTTATGTGGTCGGCGCTATGAAGAAATCATGATCTGTGGTAGGAGAGATACTGTGGCAAGCCCGAAAGAAGCCCGGCATTCTAGTATGCAGTCGCCCTAAATCACACAGTGTCACCAGTCTTACCTCCTGCACTGTGTTACCTTAATCATTTACTTGCGATTCACCATCTGAAGAGAGAGTTGGAGGGAAGGAGAAGAGCCATTCTACGCGAAGACAGGACTCGTGGAGGAGCAGCCATACGGACCATATGCATGGCACCGGATCCTACGGGACCTCATTTTTTATCTTAACCCGGCATAACTTCAGAAGGAGGATGTTGGGAAGGACCTTATCGCCATAACGGTTATCCCCTGCCCACATGTTCAAGTGGGCGATCACTTCGTATCCATTAAATCCAGTAAGGATAGGATTTTACAGAGATTTCTATCTTAACTACATTGATATTTACGTTCATAGTCACGTGTGTTTGACTGGACCTACATTCTGCCTTATAAATGTGTTTTACATGGGGTCCTGAAATCAGGCGCCTAGATAATCCTGGTCCAGACGAACCCTTTTTTGCCCTGCGTAGGCACACCTACATTTTTTGGAATTCATGCTTCGTATCCGTTCTACGTTTCCTGTTCACTACCGACATCTAGGATTACCCTCATGCAGTACCAGTCTGATTATCGTACGTTTCTCAGAGCCCTGTTCCTTCATTATTGAACATTTATTATGAATATTTATGGCCGAGTATGACCACTATTTAGATTGATGAAGTCTGCGCCCTGATGAAGGAATTCATAAACATTGGCATTTCCGAAACGCGAGTCGGCGCTTTCACTTTCGTCTTCTTGTTTGTTGTATGTGGTGCACATTCAATGTATATTTTTTTGTTTAACGAAGTTTTGTCTTTTGTAATTTTTTCCCCCTAGAATGGGTTGATGTTTCTGTATGTTTATATTGCCTTTTTCACTTGTTCATAAGGTGGTCATTTGTACAGTCCTTGTTCTGTTTCATTCTACTCAGGGCTCTCTCTCTCTTTTTTTGCTCAATTGTATATACTGTTTTGTGATTATTTATTATATGTATAAGTGAGTCTGTTGTAATTTATGGTTTGTTTATATTAATGTAACAAAATATATATACAAAAAAAAAAATGAATTTTTATATTGTGATGAATAAATAATTGAAAAATGAATTCTTCTGTGGGTGACATATATATATATATATATATTTGGAGTTATTACCTACTTACATAAATTTTGAGTGGGGGATTTCTCTCATGTTCTTTATTGCATCTTCCCTGGAATTGATTTTCCCCCCAGAACTTTTCATGTTCTCAGGGTCCCTCTCTTGTTTCCTTATTGCCATTCTACGCGAAGGCCATATGGTCAGTTGTCTATGGCACACGCTGCTGGGTGTATCACTCACGAATCTGTGTTACTTGTCTAGGGTGGCCACCTGCCATGGATGCACATTCTGGGCAATGACTATAAAAACAAGCCCCTGTAATCCCGCCCCGCTCGCAGAGAGCCGTTGCGCAAAAATAATTAAATAAATAAACAAGCGCGGCCGAGGCGGACCGCGCCAAAAATAAAAGCACACTGCTTTAGTGATGACAATGCTCCCTTTTTCCCCGCGTGGCAAAATAAATAAATCAACAAGCGCGGCCGCGGCGGACCGCGCTGAAAATAAAAATAAAAGAGTGCTTGCACTCCCAGTCGGGATGGGCCGTCCTAAAAGGAGACAGGGCGGTAACAAGGTGGGACTAAGAAGCCTCCTTTTCAATCGTGAGCCAGCGTTTAGCATGGAGGATGACGCCAGCGAATCAAAAAGATGGGCGGGGCTTCAAGTCCCCTTCTGAAAGCGTACTGATGACAATAAGCCTCGCAGAGCGAGGAGCGCATGCGCGCTCCAGCGCTAGGTCTGCGAGACCTAAAAAGGTTATATAGCTCCGAATGTCTAACTCCAGTGATCCAAAAGCATAAAGCAGTCCAGACGAGTAGGAGCACAGCCTATCTGAATAACCAGGTTTTAAAGTTTTTACGAAACACCATTTCAGTCTGTGCCTGTCTTAAGTAAAGGGGCAGAGAATTCCACAACTGTCAATAGTTCTTCCATGAACATGATCAGACCTTTTTCCTTCCATTATTTGGATCAAAGCCCAATTGTCCCAGATCTGGCCAAGTCCTCAGAGATCTACAAAAAACTGGAGAGTTGCCTGGCCAAAGCTTTTTAAGGACTTTCAGGAGTGCTTCAAAGAATGGAATTGGGTGAAAATTGGTGACTTCATCAAGATCCGTCAATATTTGAAAAAAATGGGACACCACTATTTTTTCCTACTAACAGGCACAACCCCCAAAAGAGTGAGGAAATAAGGTCAGTTACCTTATCAATGATAACTGGGAAAAAGTAATTTCCAAATAGAGGTAGGACAAAGGTCACCAGATATACTATTCAGCAAGAGCTACTCCACCTCTCATTGTGTTGAAAGTTCAACAGGACTTAGCTGTCTGCTGTCGGATTACATACATCAGTGGCTCAGTTGCATTTTAGCTTGGTATATGTATCCTAGATTTAGGTGAAAAAAGAAGGCAAGTTTCTCACAGAAATCATGCAAGGACTGCGCTATTGTGGCTGGGCTGTTAAGGTGCAGTAAAACGTTCAACAAAATAAACAATTTCTTGGGACACTGAGGGCTTCAGAAATACCAGACCCTAAAAGGCTGGTTTTTGGAATGTGTTAAAGTTTTCCATACGTTTTTACTATGACATATTTTGTACCATCACCATATCCTGTAGGTTTTCTGCCATTCACGTTCAAGTTGTCTTGGGAGTATTTTTGTTGTCCTGAGGGTCAAACCACTTGTTACACAGACACATAAGTCTCTGCCCTGGTAGTCTGGATGGAACATGGTTTTCCAGAATTTACCGGAACTTGGTAGTAAAGGATTCTACTGCTAGTTTAAGATCGGGAGGGGGGGACGGGTGTTAATGAGCAGCCGAAGTGTCAAGTCATAGAATGTACATTCCCGGTTCAATTTACTCAAGACAGCAAACTGGGATTATTACTGTTTACAGTGCGCTTTCCTTAGAGATTACAGTATCCCAGATTTCCATCAGCTCCAAAATGGCAAGGATCAGATCTAGCATGTGCTTTGTCATGGGGTGGGCAACTGTATGACGTAAATTTCCTTTAGAAAATGTAATGGTATGGTGTTTGAAATGGGGGTCTCTAGTTGGCAGGTTGTTCAAGTAGGGACCCTTCTTCCTAGTCAGGATAAGGGGGATACACTACTGCAATAACCCCCGCTCACCCCCTTGGTAGCTTGGCACGAGCAGTCAGGCTCTCAGAGGCAGTGTGTAAAGCATTTCATTTGCACGTAACCAACAGTAATACAGTGAAAACACTACAAAAGGACACCACACCAGTTTTAGAAAAATAACTAATATTTTATCTGTGCAAACAAGACCAAAGACGATAAAAAGCCAAAATAAAGTTCTCAGAAATTTTAATAATCAAAAATAGACTTAAAATACAGTTCCTTGAAGTTGACAGCTCGGTCCTGGGCTATCACGCTGACCGCTTGCGTCGAGGGCCAGCTACGGTGTCGGGAAGACCCACAAAACAGTACCTTTAGAAATGCAGGGCGTCGGCGACCTCTTGTTGAGCTCCGAAAAGCCGGCATCGGTTCCGGAAGTCGATGCAGGAGTCGTAAGGCCCTTGAAGTCACACACATTGCAGATTGAACTCCTCACGTTTGAAGTCGGGAGCGCCGGCAGGCGTCGGGGCTGCGGTGCGAAGTGCAGCGGTGTGGCGCCCTCATGTCACAGTGCAGGCAGCGGCTCGGTGACGGTTGTACAGCGGCGGTGAGACCAGGGCTGCAGTGTGAAGTGATGTGATGCTCGTCGCGGTGCTGGCCGATCACGGTGCAAGCAGTGGCATCGTCGTCGTTGCGGAAGCGCTGTCGTCGGCTAAAAAACTGGAGTCTATGGCGTCGGTAGGCCAAGACTGCGGTGCGGGATGAGGATGATGTGTCATGTAACTTACGAGCGGTGCCCTCGAACCACGGTGCAAGCAGCGGCAAGGAGCGGCGGTGCCGGGGATACCAGTGCAGGGCGTGAAGCCAGGAGGTGCGAAGTGTGGTGCCCACAGGTCGCGGTGCAAGCAGCGGCTCAGTGGCATCGTCGGTGAGACCAGGGTTGCGGTGCGAAGTGCGGCGGTGCCCTCTGTGGTGCCCTCTAGGACACAGAGTCGACATCGGTGTCGTTGACGGCGTCGGGTTGCTTTTTCTTCTGTTGCAGCACAAAACACACTGTTCCCAGTGCTGGTAGCAGATGAACTTGAAGTCTTTGATGTTCCTGAGACTTCTTGAACAGGGGGCAAGCTCTACCTCAAGCCCTTGGAGAAACTCACAAAAAGAAGTTGCAGAAAGTTCAGTCCAGTCCTTTCACTGCCCGGGACAGAAGCAGCCACTGCAGGGCAACACAGCAAAGCACTCAGCAAAGTTGTAGTCCCTCCTCACAGCTTCTGCAGCTCTTCTTCTTGGCAGTCTTCTTGGCCCAAAAGAGTTCGCTGAAGTCTTTTATCTCCCTGAGACATCCAAACAGGAGGTAAGCTCTACTTCAAGCCCCTGGAGAAAGCTCTAACGGCAGGATGATAAAAGTACAATCCAATCCTTTCCCTGTCCAAGACAGAAGCAGCAGGCTAACACAGTAGAGCACGCAGCAAAGCGGCAGTTCCTCCTGACCGCTTTTCCAGCCCTTCTTCCTGGCAGGTTCCTTAGTTCAGCAATAATCTAAAGTTCTGGGGTCTGGGCCCCAATATTTATACTCCGTTTCTCTTCGTTCTTTTGAGCAGAGAGTGTCTGTGCTCAGCCCAAACTAGTTCTGTCCTCTCTGGTCCAGCTTCCCGGCAGGAGGGGGAGACAGCATTGTCCAAGGCAGACCAGGCCCATTCAGAGGCAAGGGAAATCTCCTCCCACCACTCTAAATGCAGACCAGGCCTATTCAGGTGCTAGTGAAACTCCTCCCACTACTCTGAATGCACCCCAGGTCTATTCAGCCCAGCCCTGACTCATTCAGGAAATGCAGGACACATCAACCCACTGCCCCCCCCCCACCCCGTGGAAGTCCAAAGCCAGCCAATCCACAACCCAGCAGAGGCACACAGGATGGCTAAGCAAGAAAATACCCACTTTCTAAAAGTGGTATTTTCAAACACAATGTAAAAATCATCTTTACTAAAAGATGCATTTTTAGGTCGAGCCTGGGCAGCGCATGTGCTGCTGCGAGGCATGGGGTACTCGGGTATGGACTTGAAGCTCCGCTCACTCTCCACCCATCTTTCCAATTGGCTTCTGTTGCTGTTGTTTCTAAATGGTTGCTTCTGATTTGTTAACAGGCTTATTAGTCCCTCCTTAGTAATACCTTGTCTGCATTTGTAACCGCCCATCAGGACTGGACCTTTTATGGTGTCCTTGCTGATTAGCTTACATTAGCCCTTCTGAGAACTCTTTGCTCACTTTATCTAAAGAGCACTGGTGGGACGCCAGCTTTAATAATGGCAGCCGCTTTTTTTTATTTTTATTTGCAGCGCGCTATGTGTGCTTTCACTTTTACAATAGGGCCACATGCAGCGCCTGATCATTATCTTTTTAACACTCTCCCTCCCCGCTCCACAGCCGTGTACATAGTATCTCTATGTATTTTCTTTTACCAGCCGCTCGATTTTTAATAAAAATGGTGGGCACGCCCTTTCTTTTTCCCCCTCAGGGAAGTTATACTTGTAAGATGTTACAAAGTATTCCCCATTTTATCCTATGGGGCTGATAGCCTTTCAATAGTGAAAAACGAAATACACTGTATTTCACTATCAGGACATGTCACACACACCAGTACATGTCCTACCTTTCACATGCACTGCACCCTGCCCACAGGGGTACCTTGGGCCTACCTTAGGAGTGTCTTACATGTAAGAAAAGCGAAGGTTAGGGCCTGGCAAGTGGGTGCACTTGCCAGGTCGACATGGCAGTCACAACTGCGCGCAGACACTGCAGTGGCAGGTCTGAGAACCTTTTGAAAGGCTGCTTGTGTGGGTGGCACAATCAGTGCTGCAGGCCTACTAGCAGCATTTGATTGGCCCTGGGCACACACAGTGCACTTTACTAGGGACTTACCAGTAAATCAAATATGCCAAACATGGAAACTCCAATCCATTATACAATTTATCAGGAGAGCATATGCACTTTAGCACTGAATAGCAGTGGTAAAGTGCCCAGAGTCCAAAAACCAACAGAAACAGGGTCAAAAACAAGAGGCTAAAAAGCAAAAAGTCTGGGGGTAAACCCGCTGAAAAAGCCAAGTCTAACATATGGCATTCAAAGGGTCAACAATATGCATGTTGAAATGCCCCAACGCTACCACCAGCATGTATAACATATCGACTTCACCAATCAGGTCAATAATATTAATAGTAGTACCCACAGAGGCATTAGGAGGGCGATAGACCACAAACAAAGCGCCCGATGTTGGGGGGTGTAATACAATTGAAGTCCATGAAATCCAAACATAGAGAGTTCCATTTTGTAATGCGTTTACGCATTTAGAGTCAAGGCCTTTGTGGCAAATTAAATTTACCTCGCCCCTGCATCAGGAGGCTAAGCAGAAGATTTTACAGCCCCCAGGCCCTGCACTTATGATGTCTGGGAGAGAACTGGCCAGAAACCAGGTTTCCCTTAATACTAAAATGTTTCATGTGGAATCTTTTATCAATTCATGCACTTTCCATTTGTGTCTACAGAGTGACTTGAAACAGAGCTGTGCACATAACAAGGTAGGCTTCTGGGCTCTACTTCCCATCCTGTATGCCAGGTGACCTTGTCAAAGGAAGTATACCACTGGTACTTCCCACTATATAAAAGTGTTGCCCATCTTCAAGGCCAGATCATGCCAGGCCTCCAGTCACACTAGAAGCTATAATAATGCAATGAACACTGCTAAAACAATACCATCAAACGACACCAGGTAAAGCGGAAACTAACAAATAAAGTCCTGCATATGTCTCAACTTGTATGCCCATCCATAACAAAGCTTGCACCACCATTGAAAATTTGATATGGATGATGTAGCACACAGCTGTCACAGATACTTCCAAGTCATGAAGGCCCCACACTGACGCTCATCATAAACAATCATTGTGTAGCCCCAGTCCCAATAAGGAAGTTTGTTTTTTCTCAAAGTATGCACTGGGCATGTACATATGATTTAACGAGATCAGAAATTAACCTTTATGCATCTGTCTTACCTGTATAAGTAGCCAGATGTTCATTAGAAGTATCTTGTGCACCACCATACCATTTGCTGACAACAGCGTACCAGAAAATGGGCAGTTTAGAGAATCTGTGGATAGACTGGAACTATCAAACCTGTATGGTGTTCATCTCATTTTATTCTTGTGGAAGATACGGAGGTATTACTGGGACTGACCCTCAACCCATCCTTTATAAATGTGTTAATAAAAGAGCAGTATTGCAGCACTCTCCACTAAGTAGGTTAGGGGAAAAAAATCCCAAGTCTTCTTAGTTTCATTATATTTTCGTATATTGTTGTTGGTGCACATCAGACATTACAACCTAACTCATTGTATGAGTATAAGTGTTATCAACCGGTGTATTTTGGTCAGACCAAGTTTGCACATAAGCATTTCCAAGGTGTTATCAGGCTTTTGGAGTTAGCATCTCAAGTATTCCATCATGTAAAAACCATGTCCATCAACATCTGTCAGATAGATAAACAAAATAAGCAAGTTAGTGACCCACAAAAAGGGAATACCTTTTATCCTAAAGGATAAAAAAGGAAACTGACAGAACATCCCATCAGTCACCAGTGGGATTGCATCTCACTCTATTATACAGTGCACTCTAACTCCCACTGTAGGTCAACAAAGGTTGCACCAGTTAATGCTAGAGAAGGCTAAATAAACGAAACCACAGAAAGGTTGCTTCAATCTGCTAGTACTTTCATTAGAACCTGGCTAATCTCGAGTTCACTTCAATATCTTTACATTATTCACAAATACATGTGGCCAGACACCAGCAAGTCGGATTGAGAAGGAAAATGCTACTTACCAGTATGCATCTGTTCTTGGCATGTAGAGCTGCAGATCCACACACTGTGCATAGATCGCCATTTGGTGTTGGGCCCGGATGTTTGCACTTGTTTTTGTCTTGGAAAAGTCTTTGGAAGTCACGAGATAGGTGACTCCTCCTTTGGATGATAGTGCGCATGGGCATCGGCTCCATCTTCAGATTGTTTTTCGCCAGCAGGGAAATGATGGCGTTTTGTGAGAAACAATAAAGATGCCCATGAATGCTGTATCTAAATAAGATAATACTGGAACAGATAAAGGTAGCCGGGGAGGTGGGTGGGCGTGTGTGGATCTGCAGCTCTACATGCAAAGAACAGATGCATACTGGTAAGTAGCATTTTCCGTTCGAGGCATATGAGCTGCAGATCGACACACTGTGCATAGATTGTATAGCAGTATTCCTCCTTAGCGGCGACCACCAGTATCTGTTGCAATAGTTTGAAATAGTGTTTTGAGTACAGCCTGGCCCACACTAGCTTGTTGTTTTGCTTGCACATCTACACAATAGTGCTTTGTGAATGTGTGCGGTGTAGACCATGTAGCTGCTTTGCAGATGTCATCTAAGGGAATGTTCCCTAAAAATGCCATTGAAGCCCCTATCTTTCGGGTAGAGTGGGCTTTAGGGGGGATAGATAATGTACGTTTTGCTTTGTGATAGCAAATTTGTATGCATTTTACAATCCACCTTGCAATACCAGATTTTGATATGGGGTTGCCTTTATGTGGTGGTGAGAAAGATACAAAAAGTTGTTTCGTTTTGCGAAAGGGGTTTGTTCTTTCAATGTAATAAAGGAGTGCTCTTTTAACATCGAGAGTATGAAGAGCTCTTTCTGCGACTGTTTGTGGTTGCGAGAAGAATACTGGCAATTCCACAGACTGATTGAGATGAAAGGGAGAAATAACCTTAGGGAGGAATTTTGGATTGGTTCTAAGAACTACTTTGTTGTGATGTAGTTGTAAAAAGGGTTCTTGAATAGTTAGTGCTTGTAGTTCACTGACTCGTCTAAGGGAAGTAATGGCCACCAGGAAAGCGACTTTCCATGTTAGAAATTGTAGTTCGCATTTGTGCAGAGGTTCAAATGGAGGACCCATTAGTCTTGTGAGAACAATGTTTAAATTCCATACAGGTGAGGGTGGTACTCTGGGAGGAATTATTCTTTTGAGGCCTTCCATAAATGCTTTGATGGCAGGTACCCTGAATAGCGACAGGTGTTGTCTATTTTGTAAGTAGGCTGCTATGGCGGCGAGGTGTAACCTAATAGATGTGTAGTCTAAGTTACACTTTTGGAGATGGAGTAGATAACGTATGATGTGTTGAATAGACACATCTAAGGGATTGACGTTGTTGTTGTTACAGTATATTACAAATCTTTTCCACTTGGCTGCATAGCAGGCTCTAGTGGTGGGGCGTCTAGCCTCTTTGATAACGTTCATACAGTCAGGGGGAAGGTTAAGGTAACCAAACTCTAAGACCTCAGGAGCCAGATTGCTAGGTTGAGCTGTGCTGGGTACGGGTGTCTGATCTCTCCATGGTTCTGGGTTAAGAGGCGTGGGGAGAGGTGTAGTTTTTGGTGGGGGACTACAGATAGTTCCAGTAACGTGGTGTACCACGGTTGTCTGGCCCATGTTGGAGCAACTAGGATGAGAGTGAGTGAGTGTTGCTGCAGTTTGCGCACCACCAGTGGAATGAGTGGGAGAGGCGGAAAAGCGTACGCAAATCTGCCTGACCAATTCATCCATATCGCATTGCCTTTGGACAATGGGTGTGGATATCTGGCGGCGAAGTTTGGGCATTTGGCGTTTTGTTGTGTGGCGAACAGATCTATTTGTGGCTGTCCCCACATGTGGAAGAACGGTTGAAGGACTTGTGGATGAAGTTCCCACTCGCGAATCTGTTGCGTTTGACGACTTAACAGATCCGCTATGTTGTTCTGGACTCCGGGAACGTGTTGTGCTAGGAGAAAAATGTTCTGAGGAATAGCCCATCTCCATATGCTTTGTGCTAGCTCGGAAAGCTGTAGGGCGTGTGTCCCGCCTTGTTTCTGTATGTAGTACATTGCTGTCATGTTGTCGGTGCGGACTAGGACAGCTTTGCCTGATATTTGTTGCTGGAAAGATTTTAAGGCGAGGAATATGGCTAGTAACTCCAGGTAATTGATGTGGAGTAACTTTTGTTGAGGTGTCCACCTGCCCTGTATGGTGTGATGTAATAGATGAGCTCCCCAGCCGGAGAGCGATGCGTCCGCTGTTAGTACAATCTGTGGAACTGGCTCTATGAACGGTCGCCCCTTGGAAAGGTTTTGGGTGTTCCACCACTGCAGAGAGCGATGCGTGCGGCTGTTCACCAACACCAGATCTGTTAGCTGACCTTGAGCTTGGTTCCACTGACTTGCCAAGCACTCTTGTAGAGGACGCATCTGGAGTCTTGCGTGAGGTACTATGAATATGCAAGATGCCATCATCCCTATGAGCTGCATGAACACTCGAGCTGGAAGAAAGTGTTGTGGCTGAAATTTGGTTATGAGGCTTTGTATGCTTGCTATCCTGGCTGGGCTGGGATATGCAAGTGCTTTTGAGGTGTTTATTGTTGCACCGAGGTATTGTTGTATGTGGGACGGTTGTAGGTGAGATTTTTCGTGGTTTACCGTAAACCCCAATTCGTGGAGCAGCTGAATTGTGGCGTGAGTGTGATGTACACACTGATTGTATGACTTGGCTTTTATGAGCCAGTCGTCCAAGTATGGGAAGACATGAATGTGCTGTCTTCTGAGGTCAGCTGCAACTACTGCTAGACACTTGGTGAATACCCTGGGTGCTGTGGTGAATCCGAAAGGGAGTACTTTGAATTGGTAGTGCTGACCGTCCACTACAAACCTGAGATATTTCCTGTGAGAGATGTGAATGGGAATATGAAAGTAGGCGTCCTTGAGATCTAGAGTGGCAAGGAAGTCGCTTTGTGAGAGAAGAGGAAGGACTTGTTGAAGTGTGACCATGTGAAAATGGTCGGAGTGTATGTACAGGTTTAGGGGTCTGAGGTCTAGGATAGGTCTCAGAGAGCCGTCCTTCTTCGGAATAAGAAAGTACAGGGAGTAAACTCCTGTGTTTTGCTGATGCAGGGGGACTGGTTCTATTGCATGTTTTTGTAGGAGGGAGATGACCTCCTGCTTTAGCAGCGATAAGTGTTCTGGTGACATTGGACGCTGTCTGGGTGGTATGTTTGGGGGTAGAGGTGAGTTCTAGACAGTAACCTGATTGAACAATTTGTCTCACCCACCTGTCTGTGGTGATGTTGTGCCAGACAGGAAGGAACTGTAGCAATCTTCCCCGACTGGAGTGGAATGGTCCGGGGGGAGGGGAGGGAAGTCATTGGGTAGGGGTGGAGGCAGAGCGGGTATTGTTGGTTTTGCCTCTACCTTTGTTATTATTGCCCCTGTAGCCTCCTCTTTGATAACCTCTGGTGAATGTAGTTTGGGTGGGGGCCTTATAAGAGGTGGATGGGTTGTCAGAGGAGTAGCCTCTGGAGGTGCCATTGTAAGAGGAGCGACGAAAGGAACGTCTGGGAGCTTGCGATTGCAAAGCTCCCATTGATTTAGCCGCGTCAGTGTCTTTTTTCATCTTTTCTAGAGATGAATCCACGGTAGGTCCGAATAGGTGTTCCTGATCAAAAGGCTGGTTAAGGATACAAGTTTGTACTTCAGGTTTAAAACCGGAAATACGTAGCCAAGCATGTCTACGCAGAAGAACACTTGTGTTGATGGCTCGGGAGGCGGTGTCTGCCACGTCTAGAGCGCAACAAATGGAGGTGTTACTAATGAGCTTTCCCTCCTGTATGAGGTCATTAGCCTTGGTTTTGTACTGGTCTGGAAGGTGTTGCAATAGGGACTCTAGTTCGTCGCAGTGTGCCCTATCATACCTAGCTAACAAAGCTTGAGTGTTGGCGATACGCCATATGTTAGCTGCTTGCGACGCTGTACGTTTACCAGAGGCGTCCAAGAGTTTGGACTCTTTGTCGGGAGGTGGAGCGTCCCCTGACTTGTGAGAGTTAGCCCTCTTCCTAGCGTTGGAGACTACTAAGGAGTCCAATGGTATGTGTCCTTTAATGTATACTGGGTCTGCTGGGGCAGCTTTGTACTTTTTCTCTATCCTGGGGTTAATAACCCTAGCCCGAACAGGATCTTTGAACACCTCAGGTGCATGTTTGATGACTCCTTTTAGCATAGGTGGGATAGAGGTGGACTTTTGGGAAGTATCAAAAGTGTCCATAAAAAATCATCTTCCACAGGGTCTGTGTGCAAGTCAACCCCGTGGTATTGTGCAGCTCTGTGAAGGAGCTGGTTGAAACCCATGGTGTCCTCTGGAGGGGAAGGTCTAGAGGGGTAGATGTCATCTTGTGGAATATTAGGGACATCTGGTGTGTTGTAATCGTCCCAGGGGTCTGGGGTAGAAGGTGGGCTAGGATCCCCTAGTGGCTCATCGTTTGCACCCCCTGTCCCTGTGTCATCAGAGGTGTTATCATCGTCCATTGGTGGAAGAGATGGTGTAGGAGAGTGGTGTGGTGGTGGAGGAGGGGGTGGAGAAGGGATTCTGAGAGGAGATGTTGCAATGTCTCTCTTTTTAGGCGGTGGAGCCGATGGAGACGTGCTCCGTGGTCTCTTCTTAGAACTGAGAGTGAGTTGGCCAGTGCTTGGGTCTTTTAGAAGAGTCTTTTGGGTATGATCCGGTGTAAAAATCTCTTCTGGTGGAGGCTGGTGTTTCGGTACCGATTTTGTCGGTTTCGAAGGCTTGGTCGGCACAGACTCTAGAACTGTTTTGTGCTCTTTAGGCTTCGAACCGGGAGGTGTTATAGTCTCTGCAGGAGCCTGTGGAACCGGTTGTTTTTTCGGTTCGGAAGGCTTTTTCGGTGCCGAAGGTTGAGAGTCTGTATTTTTTGGGAGTGGTTTTTTGCTCGGTTCCGATTGTTGTTTTGGTGCCGAGGGGTGTTTCGGTGCCGAGTGCTTGGATGCGGAGGCAGTGGTCGGCACGGCGGAGGCTGGCTTTTTTTTCGGTGCCGAGGACTGGGGTTCGGTACCGACTGGAGGCTGACTCGAGCCCGAGTTGCCTGAAGGCTTAGATGTTGGCTTCTTCGCCGGGCCTGGAGGCGGGGCATGAGAAGTACTGTCTCGGTGTGCACCTGGGCCCGAAGGTGAAGGTGTGACCGCAGCCTTTTTGGGTAGTGGGGGGGAGGGGGTCGGGGTCGACGTCACTACTTACGACCCGCTGCCCCGGAGTGATTTCCTCGACATCGGAGTCATCGGCTTCGGAGGCGCGGACGAGACCTTCTTGGACCGGCTCCTGTTCTGGTACATAGACGCCCTCCTGGAAGATGTCATCGAGAATAGATGCAGACGAGCGAGCCATTGTTCTTCAAGCTCGACGATCCCGAATGGTTTTCCTGGAGCGGAAAGAGGCACAAGCTGGACAGTGTTTGGCCTCGTGCTCCGGTGAGAGGCAGAGGTTACACACCTCATGAAGATCGGTGTGGGGAAACTTCGACTCACATTGAGGACATTTTTTAAACGGAGTCCTTTCCATGAGCCAGATGTAAAGGCTGAGGTAGGCCCAAAGGCCTTCGTCGACGACCGGAATCGAGGACTTCGAAGTTGGAGAGATGCGCGACGACTAGGGATCGCGATCGAAACAATACCGGAGAAAAGGGTGAAGGATTGCGCGTCGAAAGGGGGATCGGTAACGGTACCGAACTGGAGCGCGAGAAACACATCCGAGCCCGATGGCGGAAAAAAACAATCTGAAGATGGAGCCGATGCCCATGCGCACTATCATCCAAAGGAGGAGTCACCTATCTCGTGACTTCCAAAGACTTTTCCAAGACAAAAACAAGTGCAAACATCCGGGCCCAACACCAGATGGCGATCTATGCACAGTGTGTCGATCTGCAGCTCATATGCCTCGAACATTCAATTTCTAGGTCTCAGTCTTGGACTCTCAAATGTAACCTAATTTTTCCATGGCCATCTTAGCATTTATGAGAGGGTTTTGCTTTTTAATGCCAGGTTACAGGTCATTACAAATTAGACAACAACGACCTCCAATAAACAAAACTATAAAAGCATTTAGAGTCAGCTATGTGATGGCATTTATAATAGAAGAGGAAAGGATACTTGATTTGTGCTGCAAAATTAGAGACAGAACTCTCAAACAACTCTTTCTTCTGTGGACAAGGAGCATATTTTCCCCTGTACTGTCACAAAACCCATGTTTACTCCTGGTGTGATGTTTATTACCAACATGCCCTGCTCAGTTCCATCAGCTATTACTTGATGCATGCCTACAGTGCAACTTCACAACACAGTCTTGTGACTCTGCTCTTTGGTCAGTTTAAAGACTAAACATAGCCAAAGCTTATAGATTTGCCTTTTATTTAGTGCTTAAACACATTAATACATAAACACACGCACAGGTACATAACATTCACCCTCTTATTAACACAGAAGACACAGACATACCAGTACGCAGAGCAAGCAACTTATCTATAATATTCAAAGCTTCCCTAACGTGTCTGCAGGAAAGAGGAGCGCACACTGACCACAAGTGTAGTGTAGAGTCAAAGTTGGACACTGCTACTCAGCTTGAAGAAAATTGCACTTTACGGGGTAAAATCAGAACTCTTAAAGTAAGCTTCCTACCACCCAATGGCTTTCCCTTGCCCATTTCCCTTCTGGGGTTGTTGTAAAGGACTTTAGAGACAGAGCTCCTATGAGATCTTCCCTGACCGCAGAAGAGCAAAATAACCCACCCTTGCTAAGTGGTCAATAGCGAACTCATCCACTCAGACATATTAACATACAACTTTCAGTTATCATCATAATCAGTGGATAAATCAGAGTGAACACTCCATTTAGAAAGACAATAAGTGAGGTTCCAATAATCATCTGGGACTCTGCACCTGCCCTGCCCTGCCCTGCCCCTCAGGCATACAGATCACACAGCAAATAAGCATTTTGTTAAGGTCTTGTTATGATCCATGTAGGAATCCTCATTCGGGCACAAACACAATTTTGCAGAGAAGTCGTTATGCCAAAGTGCAAAATTACCTCACCCATGATTTTTCCTTACACAAATATTCCGCCTTTTGCGCCTCAGAACATGAAAAACATACAATATCATCACATTATCTGCCATTCTGAGGTACAGGACTTGGAATGGTGCTGTAAAGCTGCACCAGGAAATAATAAAACATGTGTTTCCAAAGCCGGGATGACATGGGCCTAAGAGTGGGACCAGGGAGTTTTGGACCATTTATCAATTCAGGCTTTTATCAAAATGGTTAAAACTATACTTGTAGCTTTAACACAACCATCAGCCGTTAATGGTGCACAGGGAGACAGTCTTTCATTTGGGCTATAGAGAAAGCCCTAGCATAACCACTGCACAAGATAAGGCTCCAATGGGATTGTGTATTCAGGAAAAATGAGAGGTCTACCAAATACAGTTTAAATGTACTCTGTTGCTTTACAATAAGACGGATTCAGGTTTAGAGAGCTCTATCTACAGGCTTTGCCGAATGAGATCTGGGTACATTATTGATTTGAGCTCAAAGGCTACTTACATTGCAAGCAATAAGAATGGTGTGAACTAGATACGAATCATCAATATCAACAAATGATTATTCTTACAAACTTCTAGCAAAATAACAAAGATCAAATTTTTCAAAAATACATGTTGCAGTGTAGGATCTAAGGGTTACAATGAAATTATGAGGAGTCAAACGATGGCGGCACAAAAATAAGCATACAACAGTACATTCAATTACAGTATAATGCAGTCTTACGTTACAAGAATACAAATTGTTCTTCACCTACTACAAGTCGACAAATAATTTGGCATCCAATTAAACTGCACTACCAGAAAGATTTTTGAGCAGAAGAACTTGAAAGGATTTGCTCAACATTCTAAATACTGAGCATCTGCCTATTAAGAAAGTGGTTATGTTGAAAAAAGGGTCAATGAATGGGATTCTGAATGAGGTCACCAAAAACTAAGAATACAAAGTAATGCTTTTTTTTCCAAGTAGTGAAAGGAACAAACACTCAGGTAGCCACAAGCAGCTTTTAGTTAGCCACAGATGACACTTTAAAACAGCTGCAAACGGATTACTAATATTACATCACCTGAATTTATCAAAAGAAAAAACTTTAAAAACCTACAGCAATGTATTTAAGAAAAGCAGTGTCCATTCAAAATGTATGCATATTCTTTCAAATATACTTACTGGGTCCGTTAGCATTGCACGACTATGTGAAGCCAATGCCAGGAAAGCACATGCGTTGAATATTACTCCATTAATTACAGTGTAAACAATGTCCCTTGATGGAATAAGCATCACACAGATGACCACAAATTCGGCATAGATAACCAGCATCCATGTAATGACAGCACATGCAATACCACAGCCATCTCTTATGAACCACATCCTGTTCATCGAGTTGAGGGAAGGTGGAGGGACACAGTTGTCTGGGTGGAGGTATTCAGGTTTCCTCTCAATATCTCTGATGCGGTTGTTTGAGGTAAGCATCATAAGGTGTCTTTTCCATACTTATATCTGAAAGAGATGCACAAGTAATGTCACATTGGGAAAAATCCTTCCTGCATGTTTTTGTTTTTTTCACTTAGACATAAAGCGTATTAATATTTTTCCATTTACATATTATTCCCTCAATTCCACTTGGTGCTCATAGAACCTTTTGTGTTTTTGTTTCAGACTTCAGCGGATGTTTGTTACTCAATCTCTCCATTCTAACTTGCCACCCCGCCCTCAACTAAAGGCTTCTGTCAATCTGATCATATCATGAAACACCAAGTTTAAATGTCTTAATAAATGGTCCTGTTTGCGATGACTGACTTTATAAGACCATTCACTATGAATGTCCCAGCTTCCAGGGAATGGTAAACGTACAGAGGTGTTCAAACATACATTAAGTCAAATTGCTCAGCAAACATTAAAAGCCTCATAAGAGAAATTCCAGGACCTCAGTGGCTTTCTCTTCTGTGACAAACACACCACATTCCTTTACAACATATTGCTAGGGGCATCACCAATGGTTTCCTCTAAGCTCTTCGAAGGTATGCATAGAAAAGCTGCATTTGCCACAAAATGTACTTTCTTTCAAAATACAAGACAGGGTGAACAAGCCTCCAAGCACTTTCAGATAGGATGGTGTAGAAAGCTGTCTCTGTATATACTATACCAAAGTGAGGTATAGTGTGCACAGAGTCGAGTGGAACCCCAAAGGTAGGCAGAGGTAAAGTAGATAGCACCTCACTCTCGAATTGTGGTAGTGTGGTCGAGCAGTAAGGCTTTATCAGAGGACAGTGTTAAGCATTTGTTGTACACACTCAGTCAGCAAATGAATTCACAACCTCCAAGACTGAACTTCAGACCAATTGTTTTTGTACAAAAATATTCTTTTAGTTATTTTATTTTCTAGAACCAAGCAAGCCTGGCACAGGTAAGCAATAAATACTTTACAGTAGTAATGCAGTTTGTAAATAGTTTGAATTGCCATTGTAAATGTACTTTGATTTGATTACAGTAGTGTTACTGAGAATGCAATGCTTTTCAGAATACAGTACATATTCTTTGTATGGGATTTTTGGTAAAATTACAGGTATGTTACTTTTGAGATTATTTTTCTTACACAGTGTAGTATACCTGGATACTACACTGGGACATTTCCTGTAAACAGGTAAGTAAAATCACTTTTGTTAGTACACTTTTAGAGAATTTCTTTAGGTTTTCCAACTCCACACTTAGAAACGTTTCACAGAAAAACAGTCAATGTTATCCTATGGAGGAAAATAGTGTAATCGGTTTAAACTTTGTTGTGGGAGCTGGTGTTCTGGGGTTAGACTCAGGGGTCCCCCAGGGTCAAGGATGCACCCTTGTTACACCCTCAGCGGCACTAGGGCGGCCGGGTGCAGTGTGCTGAGGCCCAATGTTATCCAATGGGGGGATAGGGGGCCTCCGGTTGGTGGCTGCTGACGTGCAGGCCACTGGGTTGTGGGAGCAAAGCTCCTGGACTTAAGCTCAGGGCAAATGGGGGTTTAGGCCAGCACAAAAGATGCACCCTCAGCGGCACTGGGGCGGCCGGGTGCAGAGTGCTGTTTTGGCGTCGGAAGCCCTGTAGCTTTCAATGGGGAGTCTCCGGTTTGCAAAAGCACTGCAGGCTCGGGGACGAAGGTCTTCTGGGTGCGACCACCACTTGGAGAGGTAAGTTGGGATCTTGGGGGTTGGGTAGGCACCGTCGGTTGGGCCACCCAAGGCCGTGGGGCGTCGGGTGCAGGGCTGCCTTTTAGGGTCGGATCTTCTTACCAGTTCCTGGTCGCGGTTGGGGGGACCTTCCGGTTTGAGGCTGCAGGCATCGGCTGGAGGTGTGTGGCAGGTCAGGGGTCGTCAGATCTCGGGTCAGGATCGCCGGGGGGACCTCCTCTTGGTGTTGGGCCACTCGAACTCGGGCGTCGGGTGCAGACCCGAGGATCCTTGCGGAACTGGAGTCTGTTGTTTGAACAAATCCGGTGTTCACAGGAGACAGAGTCTTTGGGATTGAAGGCAGGCAGGTCCTCCGGGTTTCTTGCGATTGCTGGCTGCAGGACACACCGGGATTTTGCTGGAGCAGGTTCGAGGTGGGGATAGGCCGGTAGGGCTGGGGCAAAGTCAGTGGGCGTCCTCCTCTTGTTAGCTTCAGCACGGCTGTTCGGTCCTCCTTCTTTTCTCTTGCAGGTTCTTGCTTGAGGAAGCAAGGTTCAGGGGCGCCCCTAAATACTAGATTTTGGGGCGTTACAGGTAGGTAAAGGTTGTGACCAATGGGTCCCTTCCCTGGGGTGGGTACACCCCCTATTATGCCACCCTCCAGTAGGAGGGGGGCATAAGCCTTTCCCTGGTTGGCTGGGTCCCCCCATCTGCAAGATGGCGGGGACTGAGGGTTGTGCTTCACCTCGCCTCCCCCACCTGAGGGGTGGAGTTGGCAGGGGTGGGCACACCTCTCTTCCTCACTTGTTTTTCCCGCCGGTTCTCCCGCCCAAAGTGGGGGTCAGAACCAGTGGGGGTCAGAACCAGTGGGGCCCAGTTGCTAAAAGCAGCAAGTGGCCTGAGGAAGCTCACAAAGGCGGCAAGCCTTTGAAGCTTCCCCTTTGTGGACCCTGCCCAACCTGGGGGAGGAGGCTTGGCACCTCGTCCCAGGATGTGCATTGTTTCAGGCCCCCCAAGAGCAGCAGGCTCTCGACCCAGGGGTCCAGAAACATGTCTGGTGGTGGCAGCTGCAAGCAGCCACTCAGTCTGGACACTAGTGGTAGGTCGATTTTCCGGGGGCATCTCTAAGATGGCCTCTGTGTGCATTTTTCATTAAATCCCACACTGGCATTAGTGTGGGTTTAATGTGCTGAGAAGTTTGATACCAAACTTCTCAGTTTTCAGTGTAGCCATTATGGTGCTGTGAAGTTCGTAATGACAAACTACCAGCACCATATACTCTTAATGGCAGCACTGCACTTACAATGTCTAAGAATGGACTTAGACACTGTAGGGGTACAGGGCTCATGCACCTGTACCCTCACCACTGGTATAGTGCACCCAGCTAGAGGGGTGACTGATCCATGCCAGGGCAGTGGGTTGTAGGCATGGCACACAGGGATGTGTGCCATGTCGACTCTTCACTTTGTTCTGCACCAAGACACGCAGCCTGCAAAGAGGTCCGCGGCCCCTCCCCGCGAGCGCGACCAGCCTGAGCCAGTTCCCCTCCCAGCTCCCGCCTTCCAGCTGTCCAGCCCTCCCCGACCCCTACTTAATGGCGGCCGCTGCGGGGACAGGCGAGCAAGACCACAGACTCATTGACAGTGAAATTGCTCTCCCACCCTCGCAACTCCACCATTAAGTGAGGCCTCTCCTGAGCCCCTGCACTCCCGTAGTGTTGGTGTTCGAGGCCCTCCTCCACCCGCAGGTTATACCTGCGCCTCATCCCTGGTGGTCCAGTGGACCTCCGACTCCTTTCTCTCGCTCCGGTTCTGCCCCTTTCTGCTCCGTTTTCCCCCTTTAGCTTCTTTAGCGTTTTCACCCTTTCACTCTTTATAACATTTTTCTTCTGCTTTCTGCTCCGTTTTCACCCTTCATTCTCTTCACCCTTTTACTCTTTAGAACTTTTTCTTCTCTTTTTTTCACTCTTTACTTTTTTTCCTCTTCCCCCGTTTTTCCCGCCGCTGCTGCCCCCGCAGCCCCTCCCCCCAGCGCGACCAGCCGAGCCAGTTCCCCTCCCCACTCCCGCCTACCAGCTGTCCAGCCCTCCCCGACCCCTACTTAATGGCAGCCGCGCCGCTGGTGCGCCAAAGGCAAGCCCGTCTGCGCCCGTCCGTGACCCGACCGCGACCAGCGCCAAGAACCCTGGACCCCCGCACCGCCAACGCTACAACCCAGCGGCACTCCACGCACTCAAACCAGGCCGCAACAACAACTGCAAGCTAGCATCACCAGCCGACACCCACGGACCCTTCAGCTGTCACCGCTGCCGGCACACCTGCAGCACCGCCAGGAACACGGACCCAGCACAACACGCCCGCAAGAACACAACCGAACCGAAGACCCTGCAATACATCCTCCTCAACGTCAGATCACTCCACAAACACGCCCCCGAAATCTGGGACCTCCTCGACAGCACCACCCCGGACGTAGCGTTCTTCACCGAAACCTGGACCAACACCACCTCGGGACCGGACATCGCCATTCCCCAAGGATACAAGATCTCCCGGAAGGACCGCCCCACCCGCCCGGGAGGAGGAATCGCCATTGTCCACAAATCCACCCTTCGGCTGAGCACACTCCCCGAGGAGCCCACAGACCTGATGGAACACCTACACTTCAAGATACAGGCCAGCCCTACCACCACCCTCCGAGGAACTCTCATCTAACGACCCCCCTGACCCCGCGGACCTTTCACCAACTCCATCACGGACATCATCTCCCCGCAAGCCATCGCATCCACCAACTACACCCTGCTGGGAGACCTCAACTTCCACCTCAAGAACCAACTAGACCCCAACACCAAATCCCTCCTGGACAACCTCCACAACATTGGACTCCGCCAGATCGTGACCGAACCCACGCACTCAGCAGGACACACCCTCGACCCCCTCTTCACAACAGGAAACTCCATCACTTTCAGCCACACCACCGAACTCCTGTGGACAGACCATTGATGCATCCACTTCACCTTCAGAACACCCACCATCCACAGACACCAGCACCTGCTCCCACGAAGAAACTGGACCAAAATCACCGACGACCAGCTCACCTCCTCACTCAGCAACTCCACCCCAACCACCGCGGAAGACGACGACCCCAACACCGCAGCCCGAAATCTGCACAGATGGATTTCCGACAGCGCCAACACCATAGCCCCCCTCAAGAAGAACAACAACACACACGCCAAGAAAGCCAGATGGTTTACCACCGAACTTCGAGAGTCCAGACGCACATGCCGCCGCCTCGAAAAGTCCTGGAGGAACTCCAAATCCACAGAAGCCCACAACAACTTCAGAGCAGCCACCAACGCCCACCACCAACTCATCAGAAATACGAGAAAAACAGCGATCGAAGACAGAATCTCCACACGCGCACAACAGCAAAGAACTCTTCAGCATCATCAAGGAGTTCGCCCAACCCACCAGCGAGTCTACTGACATTCCTCCCTCACAAGACCTCTGCAACAAACACAGCACCTTCTTCCACCACAAAATCAAGAACATCTACGACAACTTAGACGAAGACAACCAACACACTGAACCCTCACCAGCCACCCCCGACACCCTGAAGCCAACGATTGACAGCTGGACAGCCCTCACCACCGAAGACACACTGAAGACGATGAAGTCAATCCACTCCGGGGCCCCCACGGACCCCTGCCCCCACCACATCTTCAACAGAGCCGCCGACACCATCGCACCATGCTTCGCCACACCATCAACCGCTCCCAGGCGAACGCCTCCTTCCCCGACGACTGGAAACACGCCGAGATCAACACCCTCCTGAAGAAGCCCTCGGTGGACCCCACCGACCTCAACAACTACAGACCCATCTCCCTGCTCCCGTTCCCAGCGAAAGTCATCGAGAAAGCCATCAACAGCCAACTCGCCACCTTCATCGAAGAGCACAACATCCTCGACTCCTCCCAATCCGGCTTCAGAAAAAACCACAGCACAGAAACCGCCCTCCTCGCCGCAACAGACGACATCCGCTCCCTCCTGGACAGAGGAGAAACAGTAGCCCTCATCCTCCTCGACCTCTCAGCGGCCTTCGACACAGTCTCCCACCGCACCCTAACACGCAGACTCCACGACGCAGGGATCCGGGACAAGGCCCTCGACTGGATCCACTCTTTCCTCTCCGGCAGAACGCAGCGGGTCAGACACCCTCCTTTCCTCTCGGACCCTACACCAACCACCTGCGGAGTCCCCCAGGGGTCCTCCCTCAGCCCCACGCTCTTCAACGTCTAAATGGCGCTACTCGCCCCCATCGTCAGAACCCACGGACTCAACATTGTTTCATACGCAGACGACACCCAACTCATCCTCTCCCTATCCAACGAGCCCAACGCAGCAAAACACAACTTTCAAAAAGGCATGGAAGCCGTCACCAAATGGATGAAAAGCAGCTGCCTACAACTCAACACTGACAAAACAGAAGTACTCATCATGGGCCCACACCCCGACGCCTGGAACGACACCTGGTGGCCCCCCGCCCTCGGAAGCCCACCCACCCCCACGGACCACGCACCCAACCTTGGAATCATCCTGGACTCCGACCTCAAAATGGACCGCCAGATCAACTCCGTCGCATCCTCCTGCTTCCACACCCTCCGCCTCCTACGCAAGACCTTCAAATGGATCCCCGTCGAGCACAGAAAGACCGTCACTCACGCCCTCGTCACCAGCAGACTCGACTACGGCAACGCACTCTACGCCGGAACAAACAAAAACCTCACCCGCAAGCTACAAAACATCCAGAACGCCGCCGCAAGACTGGTCCTCAACCTGCCAAGACACTGCCATATCTCCCAGCACCTGCGCACACTCCACTGGCTCCCCATCGAGGCTAGAATCACCTTCAAGATTCTCACCCACGCACACAAAGCCCTCCACAACACCGGACCGGCATACCTGAACAGCCGACTCAAATTCCACGCACCCCAAAGGACCCTACGATCAGCCCAGCTCTCCTACGCCGTGGTCGCCCGCGACAGTAAGACCAGATCGGGAGGCCGCTCCTTCTCCTTCCTCGCGGCCAGAGCATGGAACGCCCTACCGCTCCACCTCAGACAGACAACAGCACTCCCCATCTTCACGAGAAACCTCAAAACTTGGCTCTTCGACAGACCCCCTCCTTGATGGACTGAAACCTGCACCTCCCCTCCTCCCCAGCGCCTTGAGACCCTTACGGGTGAGTAGTAGCGCTTTAACAAACACTTGATTGATTGTGTGAGGGTAAAGGTACAGGGCCTCTAAGGGTGGCACAATAAGTGCTGCAGCCCTTAGAAGTCTTCCCTGGTCACAGTGCCCAGGGTACCATTTACCAGGGGCTGACCTGTGGCCAGAGATGCCAATTGGGTTTGGGTTAGTTTTGGGGAAAGAACACAGGCCCTGGGAACCTGTTTGGCAGGGACCCAGGGCACATCAAGTCAAAAGTGCATCAATAGTCTGGCAAAAAGTGGGGGGGTTACTGCAACAGAAACCCAGCTTCTCACAGATGGTAGGGTGGCATTGTGTTAAGACTTCAGCACAGCCCTCTGCCCCTCCAGCAAAATCTGTATTTTAACCTGGGTGTTGTACATAAAATCCACACTGCCTACCCAAGAACCATAATTAACTCTGCAAACAGTCTGCCAAACACTACTGCTAAACAATCTGAGATCCATTTCCAGAGTCTGTGTCCTTCTCATATACATTGTAACACTATGGCCCTTCTTGTTAATCTGCCAGGAAATATGGGTCAGAATTTCCCCATTAGCAAATACCATTATGACTGGGATTGGTATTCCCTTGGAGTGAAATTCTCAAAAGACTACACATTAGGACCAATGTTCCCTCTAATTTTTTTCCTCTGTGTGCGGCAGTGTAAGGTCTCTGTGCACTGCAGCCCAGGCTATGTGCGCCGGGAACCAGACCGCGCGTAAGGGTGCAGCGCCAAATATCACTCCAAGTTTTTGCTTAAAAAAGTGAAAGGACGGTGCATTTCCACACCTGTAGCACCACATGAAGGGTCTAAAGGCAGGTGTTCAATTTAGATACACACGCCATGACATGAATTGGTTACACAGGCAAGTACACTTCGGGTTTAGAAAAGCATAGGACTCCAACGATGGTACCTTAAGATTTCACTAAAGATCCTCAACTCGAGCACTGTTCATAGGGTGGGAAAATGTTGGGAGCCTATACAAGATCACAGATATACAATACACATGGATATGGCACTAGATGAATCTGGCTGTGGGCGGCTTGGAGAAGCCTTTAAATACACAAAGTGCAAGCACTGGGTCTAGCCTCACAATGACCCCGGCACCTTTTCTTATTTTCCGGCTCCTGAAACTACTGAGCTTAAACACGGAGTTGCATAAAACCGTGTTCCAATACTGCCCCGCGCATTGGCTTGCAATGCCAAAGGAGTGTGTAGTAATTACAAGGAGACTGACCCAGCATCACCCAGCTTGTCAATGAGGTGCCTTACACAGTGTTTGGTTAAAGATAGAACATCCTTTCAAGCAATAATACAGTAAATTACCTTTGACACAATTCTGTCCCGAGTCACTATCAGAGCAGTGTATTTGTTGTGCTTGATCCCATTAAAATGTAAAAGGTTGAAAGAGTGGCGGATTTCAGAAAGGAAAGAGTCTATTGTGATTTAATGTAGTTCTCTGCTCATATAGTTTGTTTTGCTTAATTTTGATTCTTCTTGAATCTGTACATTTGTGAGCGATAAAAGGTTCACACCTTTTAATTGCTGCCTAGTACCAGTGATCACTCATGTTCAAGTGTTAGTAGTTGAATAGTGGTTATTGGAGGTAGATGTGAAGACGTCTTTTTCAAAGAAAATCCTGCAACACCTTGTATTGCAAAGGAATTGGTTACTATTCGGTATGCTTGAAGTGTTATGTAGATGCCTTTTTAATTTCAGAACAATTTTATATGTAAAAGGAAACATCATGAAATGCAATACAAGCTTTGTAAAGTATACAAAGGCAACACACACTAAAATCAGATGTGAAATCACAAGTTCTACAGTTTAAGGTGCAGTGCTAATAGGGATTAAAGACTATGTTAATTAATTCACTGTTATATTGGTTATGGATCAAAATGTTGTTGGGAAGCAAAATATTGAGACGCATCAGACATAAGAATAGAAATGTGACACAAACACAAGGAAAATATGAAAATGTCACATAAGGAAAATGAAACTTGCCAGCTATTTTTTGCTGGAAATAAAGCGTCACTCATAGTTGTTGAAATGTCCCTAATAATTACACTGAAATCATGAAAAGGTCACACAGAGCAATGTGAAACCTTGACAGCTATGCATGTAATTTCTATATACGTTTCCCTCCTCTTTATGGCTTGATTTTGCTGGCGAGAAAGTGTTACTCACAGCCCTGCCAAAGACGATGCATCAGGTGTTAGACTAACGCATTTCAGCCTTGGCTGTCAAGCCATAACGCCGCTATGCTGAAACTGGAGTGGCAGCAGGCCTGTGCGAGAGCGCTGCTCCTGGTAGGCTTTGCGGGCTGCTGGCTACAATGTATTAGTTAAAATGGGAAGTAATCCTCATGGCTGCATGCGGCATTACGCTGGACGTGACAATGCCAGGGCAGTGCTTCCACCGCAGCGCAGTAATTTAAGCATAATCATGAATGATCCCTGCCACCACCGAGACCCAAACCCACGGACCTGTGGCGGCCGCTGGAGTCCAGAGCACGCACTGTGCAGCTGCTGAGTCTGAATGCAGCCCGGGTGGCACGTTTGCTGAGGGAGTCATTCGTTGTGGCCAGGAGGACTCTGGTTTCTATGATTCGAGAGAGGGCAAAGCTCTGGTAAAATAGGCGCATCAGTGCTTGTTGGTAAGTGTGCTCGCTTTTAAGATGCATGCTTTTAATAAATATGCATACTTAAGCTCATGGTAATTAGAGAAAAAAACGTGCCTTGGAGTTGAAAACATTCCCGACTTCAGCCTAATCTATATCTAATCACGAGTGTATGATTTTTATTGATCCAGCTATCTGGTTAGTGGGGTGATCAGTGCCCCAGTTGTACGCCGGCGGAGCCAGAGGGCAGGGCCGCCAGTCACTGACTCTGTGCCCCCTCCCGTGGAGAGCGAACAAAGACTTTAACATGCGAGGGTGCTCCCTTTGACCTTTTGCAGTAACATTCCTATACCTGAAGCGGAGACAACCTTTAACAGTATTTAACATTATTTCTGCACTGGTGAATATTGTATTGTCTTTCTATATCTCAAATCTTGCTCCCCACAGCCCACTTTCTCCACCAGTGGCGCCAGCAGAACCCCTCCAGGAACCCTCTCCTCTTATGCTGCAGTCTGGCTGTTTTCGGCTGCCTCCAATGCCGCCTCATTGCAAACACGTCTCCCGGCTGGCAATTACCAGAACCCCTCGGGGTGATCCAGGCAGGCCCCTGTGTTATGACCGATCGCCTGTCTTGACCGCAGCGCAGCCGGTTCTCGCCAGGGGCTCTTCAGCCCCCAGGGCACCCCCACAAAAAGACACCGCCCTCCACTGGGTCAGCCCTCCTTCACGCAGCCTCCACTTCGGAGTCTTCTCCTCAGGGGCCTCCGCACCAGTGCCTTGCTGCAGGCCTCACACAACTTTGTTTCTGCCGTTAGCCCCTCTTTCGGCTCTCTGTCCTAACCCAGGTGGCGGGGACTGCAGGATTCAGCGTTGGATTAAAAATTACAGTTTTGTGTCCAGGGTGAAGCACTTCTTGTCGACATCTTGCCGGCCATGCCTTCCCATGTGTGGGCATTTCAATGCCAAAATGAGTGTTTCTACTCAGGGCCGGCTCTGGGGCGGTGCGATCGGTGCCATCGCACCGGGCGCTGACTTGGGGTGGGGGTGCCATGTTTATTGTTTTAGAGGCAGCTGGTGCCGAGTTCTTGGTTCCAGCAATAAAAATCTCAAGATAACTCATCTGATTAATGTTCTTCCTGGAGAGAGACCGGAGCTTTGTCTAAGAAATGTTGACTTGTACTGCAGAGGGTTAATATGTCTGCTGCAAATAACGTGTCCCATTCATATCACAAAGTGCATAAAATATAAATTGGTCAATGGGTTACCGCTTTTGACAGAGAGATCCTGTTGTTACTTGTATAAGTTAAAATCCTAATATATTCACTGTCATCAAAGAGCTGCATGCAAACTGCAAGGAATGTGGTAAGAGCTATGTGTGTTTTTAGCCAGTCTTTTGTTATCCTAATATTGCAAAAAGGGTTCATTTATGTAGAAATCAATTCTTATTATTTAGGAAAACCCCCAACATTGGTGTAACATTTTTAAATTCTGAATTTGTATTTTTCAAGACCAAAGACTCAAACTATACTGCCTACCAGAATGGATGACATTATACTCCTACACCTTGTAGGCCTTTGTCTTATGTAACATTTCCTATACACTCATTTACACATGGGATTGTCTCTGTGCAATGTGTGTGTGATCTAAAGTGTTCTGACACCTTACTAACTGGTATGAGTCGCGCTATAAAACGAAATTAATCTAAGAGACAGTGGTTATTGAGACTTGAGGAGCACTGTCAAATGGTGGTAGTGTGGGAATCTGTGGCGGAGGTGGTCATTGGGGGGCGCCACAAAACATTGTCGCACAGGGCGCCACCATTGCTAAAGCCGGCCCTGTTTCTACATATGCCTTGTGCAGGCGAATGCATCAATAATGTCGCCTTGCACCTAATTTGTGTTTTGACTCTAAGGGGAAATGAAGTGGAACTTAGTCAAGACCTATGATTTAGTGATTTTGTAAATGTCATGAAAAAGAGTCCACCTCACAGTTTCTAGTGGTCGATAGTTTTCACGAACAGTGCAACGTACTTGCAATAATACAGCGCCCTTGCTCACTCCGCTGCTGCCCGGCTATGTGTGCCCCTCAGCCTCTCTTGCACCCCAATTAATGCCCCTTAGCTGTTTGCCGTGGCGGTTGTTAAACCGTGAATTTTAGTGTGTTGATTTTGCTTGTGAGAAAATGTCACTCATATTACACTGAAACATATGAAAATGTCACACATAGCAATCTGAAACCCTGGCAGCTATGTACTCATGATCCTTAAAATGTCACTCATATTACACAAACATATGAAAATGTCCCACATGGCAATCTGAAACCTTGGCAGCTATGAAGCACACGTCCTGCGTTACATTTGCTACATTCCTTTTCCTACTAGTGGGCAGCTGCGGGGCTGAATGTGGGCCTTTGAGATAATAATCATGTTAATTGCAGCGCACGTGTGCACTGCAATTAACAAGAATACTATCTCAAAGGCCCACATTCAGCCACGCACTTTTAACAAAAGAAATGCAGGGTCAAACACGACATGTCATTCTGAAAGCACAAGTTGTGTTTCACCCTGCATTCGTTTTGCTAATAGTGCGGGGCTGAATGTGGGCCTTTGAGATAGTATTCTTGTTAATTGCAGTGCACACGGGCGCTGCAATTAACAAGAATACTATCTCAAAGGCCCACATTCAGCCCCGCAGCTGCCCACTATTAGCTAAAGACTGCAGGGTCAAATACGACGTGTGCTTTCAGATGATTCTGAAAGCACACGTTGTGTATGACTCTGCATTCCTTTGCTGATAGTGCGGGGCTGAATGTGGGCCTTTGAGATAGTATTCTTGTTAATTGCAGCGCCCGTGTGCACTGCAATTAGCATGAAAACTATTTCAAAGGCCCACATTCAGCCCAGCAGATGCCCACTATTAGCAAAGGAATGCAGAGTCAAACACGACGTGTTCTTTCAGAATCATCTGAAAGAACATGTCGCGCTTTAGATTGCCGCATTACTTTTCCTAATAGTGCACGGCTGCGGGGCAGATTGTGGGCCTTTGTAAAAGTATTCATGTTAATTGCAGCGCATGACGACGCTGCAATTAACATGAATTCTTTCACAAAGGCCCACAAACTGCCCCGCTGGCGTGCACTATTAAGAAAAATGCAGCAAGTGCAGGCCCCACTTGCTCGTAAACCCGAGCCCTCCCTAACCATACAGGACTATAAGGGAGACACTTTCCTGACGCTCGACTGTGTCCTCTCCACCGTTGTCTCCAGCTCTGCCTCGTGCAACCAGGAAATTGCCGTTTTTCGCGCCGCTCGCGTTTTAAAAGCGGTGGCGCGAACGGACTTACCGGCTGTGTTGTGTGTGTGCGCGCTACAATTGGGACACTGCGCGCTCGGGGTGACTTCAGTGCGCGGGCGCGCACCCGCGCACGTTCTAGGGAACAGTGATTAGGACCATTGGAATGAGGAATAACAGGGGTAATCTGTGTTTACAAACCAGTTCTCACATGCTTTTCAACCATTCCAGGCCTTCTCCCCCTCAACCAGCACACATTTCAGCAGGTTCACCTGGCAAAGTATGCATGTGGAATATCAGAGTGGATATTAAACCAACTACTTGTAATTCTTCCGTTTATGCATGCATTGGAATTATAATACAACACATAATGAGGGTTTACGTCTTCATTCCTTCTTCATACTGCACACTTTAGACCAGCTGCTTGGTTAAAGAGAGACCTTGGAGCTCCCAAGGCTATTCAAGTCATCGAGGAGGCTGTTGTTCAACTTTAGCATTTTCAGAATCCAACAACATGTCAGACTATTTACTATATTCTGCAGTATAATGTTCCTTAATATGGTGAAATTGCATCAGTCTGTGGAAAATAGTGATTTTGAAATAAATGAGTTTTATTAACTGTATAGCTGCCCATTTCATTTCAGTAACGCAGAGGTTTATGGAGTTATGTTTATGGAAATAATGGACCTCAGGATTCGACACCCCGACCACATTTTGAGTCAAGTTGTGTCACATTTTCATTGGCAGCAGCAGTTGGGTTACTGAAGGCTGCTTTAAGTCACCAAAAGAGTTTTTTGCAACACAGGGCTGATTATTAATTCCTTTTATTAGGAAAGGGGAGGGTATGAACCAGAACCTAGTATAAATTAAGCAGGTAGAAGCAACTATTTAAAGTGCGCATCGATAAATATGAACAAGCACTGCTTCTGTTGATCAGTCTGGTGTTAACACGATAACGCATGCAAACTCAGACATGCACAAAAGTGCACAGATTATTTGTGGCATGTCTTAGTGTAATCTGCATCGTGATGAGCAATATACGTAAACGCAGAACTGCAAACTTGGTGAATAAATGCATGGTAAGTAATTTATTTTTAAGTACTTAACAGCCATCAACCTTGCTGCAAGCAGCAGCTCAGCGCTTTACAGTGCAAATCTATGTTGTAGAAGAAGAATCTCCATTATGAAGTGCCGTACTCACAATAACATGAAGTATGGTGCCTAGTCACAGACACCTCTTCCATCCAAAATATTTTGCTGTAATGTATACTTCAGATCTAAACTCAACAATATAACCGCCACCAGTTCTGTCAAATGAGAAGTGGTGGTGGTGGTGCCAAAACTGATGTCCCCTACCGTAGCTGGAATCAGGGGCCAAAGCCAAACAGTGCATGGGCCAGCAGCAATGGGGCCGGTAAACAGAGAAGCAACCTAGGGTAAAACTCAGTGTCCAACTGAAGATCCCTGGAAAGCAGCATTGTGGCCCGTTGGAAAGAGGTTGGCACCTTGCCCTCAGAGTTTTCCAGCCGATGCACACAATGGGCCATCAATTTAGAATACAGACATTCACAACCCGTGCCCTGCAATAAAAGGGTTACATATGAGGACTGTAGGAAATCCGGCTTTTCTGGCCACAACACATTTTTCACCTTTTGCAGGACCCTATATTTTTCCTGGCTTTTGAACTCTGTGAACTTTACCCCCGCCAACCAATAGTAAAGTGCCTGTGCTCCCCCTTTAAACATGGTCGAATTGGTATACTCAAAATTGGTAAACCTTGGTAAATTTACCAATTGGCAAATCGGTAATACATTAAACCTACCTATAAGTCCCTAGTATATGGTATAAATTCCACCCAGGGCCTGGAAGTTAAATGCCACTATTGGACTGCAGCATCTATTGTGCCCTCCACTACAGTGGCAGTACAAACGTGGCTTCAGGTCTACCACTATAGCAGTGTAAAAACTGCAATTCGACCAGTCAAAATAAAACACCTATTGACAGGCAAACCCATTTCTATTAAATGTTAATAGGTCACCACTCTTTAGGCTTGCAGCTTGGAAGGCACGGTGCACGGTATTTAAATATAGGACATGTAGAAATGTAATGTTACAGTGACTAACATCTAAAATCTCTTTTCACTGTTGCAGGCCTAGCTGTCCTATGTAGACAATCAAAATACAGATTAAAATACTAATTCTGTATCTCAGAAAAGAGACCAGCTAGAAAAATAACTAAATAATTTTTAAAAGTTACCAAAATCTATTTCAATGATGAAGTCGTTTTTTAATGACTATTAAGAAAAAGTACCTTTTAGAAAGTTACCTTTTCCCTGAATGAGGTACCTGGAGGCTAATTTGCATTGGTTCACTAGCTTCACCCGGCTAGTAATTAGCCTTGAATAAGTATGAAATACCCCCAGGAGCAAACAATAGCTGACCTGAATGGGCAGAAAATACTCCTCTGAATGTGTAGGGTGGGAGCTGTGGGCATTCTTTTATACATTACTCATTGCCCTACAGTAAGCCCGTCTGCTCAGTGGCACAGCTACCAAGGGTTGAGCTCAGGTTAACTTAGTGACTTTGAGGGTTCAGCCTGACAAGCATTGTGATTCTTATTTGTATTTCTTACAAGGACGAATACAGCTAATGTACCAAAGAAATTGTTGAAGGATAGTGAAGAAGAAAAACTCATCAGAGATGACCCAAAATATAAATTGAACTTTCTTAAAGAAATGGCTAGAACAGGTGACCGAAAGCAGAACACCATGTATCATTTTTGTTACACTTAGTAAGAAAGGTTCAAAACTACAGTTAAGTGAGGAAAAACAAAAAAGCAGTGTTGGAGAACAAAAGAACAGGGTTGGGGAAGAAGCAATGCAGGTTGGAAGAGGCAACAGTGGGACAATCATATTTGCTCAGAGTCTAAAGTAGAAGGGAAGCTAGAGAAGGTGTCAAAAATGGTAGGAGAATGGAAATAGAGCAGTCATCAGAATATAAAAGGTCGATTGAAGATGTACATTAAAAGAAGTACAGACAGGAGGCAAAAAACTAATTGAGAAGCTTATTAAATATAGAAAAATGTTGTTGTGATTGTCACTCTTATTTGCCGTCTCCTAATTGGGCAACACATGCCGGCTTCGCTTACTCTTCTTTCCTCAGGAGCATGGACCAAGTACAGATTGCTTCATCTTGATTAGGGCCCTTCAGCTGCTGGCGCTGTGACGGAGGTACAAATTTTCTTCTTTGTGTTGCTTTTTTGTCCCCTTCATTCTGTTGTGTTGCTTCTTCCCTCCCAGTCCAACCACCACCTGTGTTGCCTCTTTCCTTCCACCCCCATGCTCCTGCTGTCTGTGCTGAATCTTCCCTTCCACACCTACCCTTCCGTTGTCTGTGTCGCTTCTTCCCTTCACCCCAGGTTGTCCGTGTTGCCACTTCCCTCCCATCCCACTACTGTCTGTATTGCTTTATCTCATCCGCCGCCCACCCTCCCATTGTCTCTTACCTTCCACCCCCATGTTGTCCATGTTGCCTCTTCCCTCCCACGCCCCACCCTCTCTTTGTCTGGGTTGACCATGCAGCCGCCATGAGAAAAAAAAGTACTTTAGCACGCCCAGCGCTAGCCGTGTCATAGCACGTTTTTTCTTTTTACCTCCCTGCGCAACTAAGCTTTTTATTTTAAATAACTTTCATATCTCTATTTTTTTTTTTACAACTTTTAGCCATGTTGCTCTACAAAAAGGCTAAAAGACATTGGCAAAGCCAATAGCTCTCTCACAGGCACAACTTGTTGGCTTTGCCAATGCTGGTTTGGCCTTTGCCAAAGCTGGTTTCTCAGTGGATCACACAGGCTTTGCAATTTTGATATCCTTCTCAATTTTCTTCTCATAGCTACTGTTCTCCATTTATTTGGCATTTGTTTCTTAACAGAGGCTGATGATACATGACCGGTTCCAAGTCTCAAGATTCATAATGGTCGTCAATGGCTGGATCGTGCTTCGGTACTCACAGTGATCCAACACTGGATGATAATATTCACCCTACATTTAACCAAGAATTCATGCTACTCGAGGTTAAGTGCTCTTGCTGGTTTCTCACCAGCTCCCATATGTAGCTGCTGTAAACCAGTACAGTGGGTAATCTTTGCATGGTGTTATATTTCGATGTCTAGCTTCTATGCATCTATGGATCTAAGGACCAGCCGATACCTGGCACTCCCGCCTCAGGGTCCCGAACCAGATTCTGCCTTAATTTTCTACAAAGTGCTTCAAGCTTTAGAAGTGTTTGTATCTTCTAGGTCACGGTTTGGAAACGAACAGGTGAATACTGCTGGAGTGTTAATGAGAACTTGTAATTTCAACTACATATATCCAGGTCAACAATCTTTTCAATGGCCGTTCATGAAAAAAGCATGTTGTATTCAAATTGCATAACCCCTAATTCATCCTCCATGCAAGAACATATGGTTACTGTGCATTAGAGAAAGAAAAGAAAAGAAAAAAAAAAAAATTAAAAGGCCCCATGCTGGTTTTTGCAAACTTTCCAGAAAATCTGCTTTGTATCACCTTGCCAAACCCAGCAGCCACTTATTTAGAACTCATCGTTCTCCGACTTGTAATTTACTAGCACAAAATCTTCGGGCTGAGAAAGACTCCTTCTTTGCTCTGGATTAGTCTGTTGGTCAGCATAACACTGGCAGAAAACTCACTTATCCTGTTTTTTGTCTCATACATGTTCCCTCCAACCACAGAGAAGGTAAGGTTATAACATTGTCATCATTTCTTGTAAAGTTAAAATTTTCCCAGCGAGCCCATCCACTTGGAAGACAATGTATTCTTGAAGCCTTGCCCCAGAAACCTGGCATCAATTCACTAAATACACCATTACAACAACATCCAAAATGGTCTTCCATCTCCTCACCACTCTTCAGACTGATCCAGGTGAACCCACTGCTGCGAAAAAATACAATATTCTTGGATCCCCAAGGCCGCCTGGGGCTGATGTAGGACCAAATGTGAATGACCAAAACTCAAATGAACTCATGTCTATTACGAGATCTGTTCTCTGCAAAAAAAGAATTTCTCAAAAATTCAATCCGCCTTCAAGACACTCAAGTAATGAGGGGTTCAAAATGGTTCTTTGAAAAATTATTTATCTTGCACCATGCCAATCACGTTGACACTCTCAGACCTCTCTCTTGTCTTTGACACCATTGAATCCCTCACCCACATAGACACGACACACCAGAAGTGACTTGCCACTGGGTGACGATCTTCACATTGAGCCAAGCATTTGTAAACATTTTACACTCTCCTCTGACTTAACCCTTTTGATTGCAGGATCCTCTCTCCATCGCCATCTTTATCTTCATGCTACTTCTTAGGGCAACCTTCAGTAGAATCATCTTGAATGTGAATGATGCTGATACCACAAACCCCAAGAGACAGCAAAAGTCAAGTACTTTTGGGGGAGAAGAGCTATGGTAGGAAGAAGCCAGAATAAGCATTAACTTAGTCCAGCATGAGCAATAAAAATGTGTTAAAAAAACTTTCTGCCTTTACGATTGTTTTAATATTTCTTTAAACTCATTTGTAGGCATTAGGGATTGAGACCAGAATTCATTCAGTCCATCTCTACTAATCAACCCTTCAAAAACCTGGCACTTCACCATGTGAAATGCATGAACGTTCCTGCCCACAGTAAAAAATCAGTCTAACCTAGGGCAATCTCCTCCTGCTTTGCATCCAGTATGAACTTACATGAGGGTAGATTCATCACAGAATTTGCATATGGAGTTCTAGCCAAATTCTAAATGCACGAGGAGTGCCTTGATAAAATCTAAATAGACCCCTTGAGAGTGAAGCGTTGATTCTTAAAATTATTAATTTCCAATCACAGATAGCCGAGCAATTGCAGAAAAGTGGGGCAAACTTTGAATTTAACACATATAAAATTGTTGTATACAATGCTGTATTTCAATATAAAATAAATGTACACCAACAGTGTATAGTAACTTTAATTCTCAATGAAGGCAACTCTTCAGCCCATGACAGACCTAGGGTATTCGCTAGGCAAACACTATCTATCCTCAATCGTGCTTCTACCCCATAATTTTACACCTCTATAAATTTTAGTCCCTTTACCGATCATTTGATTGATTTATTTGCACAACAACCCGACAATGAAAATTTAAATGACTGGAAAATAAATCTTCACTGTGTGTTTCATAGTTGAGTCTATAGCAGAGACACTTCACGTTTATAGTGGATTCCAGTTTAATGTGCGTTAACATTTACAATATCGTAAGTTGTAAACATTCAAGCACTGCGTTTAGTGCTTTGCAGCAAATACGCTTTCTACCTGGAATAGTAAATACAATATGCGAATTGCTAAAATTAAAATGATTCCTGCTATCAGCCTAAAATGAAAGTTCCGCTACAAGCTTTCAAATTCACATCTATAGCCTAAAAAACATACCCAACACAATCGATTGGTAGGGTAGTAACATATTACCCCCCATACCCACTGTATTTAACTTAAAGCCGAAGAGAAACCAACATAAAGAAGCCCCGTTACCACTCTGACAGGTTTGAAGCAAATCAATTCATTATTTACCACTAGAACAAACTGACCTCGCCAGTAGCTTCCAGTTGCCAATGCCAGCAACTAAAGGCTTCCTCCCACTGCCGCCCAGTATTAGGATGGATGAAACCAGGAAGTGGCCAGAAACTGGGCACGTATTAGACTCACGCTTACTTCCTCGAATACACCCGGCCTTCTCGCACACTATATCGTTTGTAATGATGCAAATGATGAACCCTTCTTCAAAAACAAAATACCGAAATGAAATGTTCTACCAGTCGTGCACACTTACTTGACTTTGTGATGGGAACACGATAAAACACTGCCCGATCTTCTCAACACCAGATAAAGCATGAATACGAATTTATATATGAGTTCCAAAATCCATCACTGGCTAACGTTTAGTCCGATGATACCTGCAAGTGACAAACGTGCCTTTGGCTGTACGGTTTCCTTGGCAAATAATGCATCCTAAACCACGCGTCTTCGTAGTAGTGTAGTCATTACCGTCCGCGATAACAGCGCTTACAGCTGTGAGCTCACACGGAAGGTGAAAGGGGCAGGGCAGCGTTCATTACAAAGAACGGAGGCAACATAACACGAGCCTTCCATCTTGGAGTGTGAGTATTTACGTCCGCTGTAAAACAAGGTTCCCTAGTATGAGAGGGATTAATAAGAAGCTATTAAAAACATAGCACACTTTTTTGTGGCTATTGTTGTATGCTTGCTATTAAGGATATGTTATTGTATATAAAAATGTACATTTTTTAATTTCTATTTTTCTCTAATAATTCTATTCGAAAAAAAAAAAATACAATAGCATTTCTAGAAGTTTGTAAAAAAAAAATATATGTCCCTGTTATATTTCGATCGATCCATAACAACGGCGTTGTCCTTTTCAAGATGGCTGAATGTTTTACTTAGTTCCAAAGGCACACTACAAAACAGGGTGGGTCGTTATTCTGGTTTCAATAGTTGTTTCGCGAGCATCTGTTTAATGACATGTTATCTAGAGAGCCTACGGGTGGATGAGTGACAATGTCCCCTATTGATGACGTTGCCAGCATGTTTCCCAGTATCCGGCAGGGAAAGAATCGTGGTGGCGCTTTCGTTTGAGTGAGAGATGGCCTCGGTCACACTGAGCGAAGCAGAGAAGGTTTATATTGCCCATGGAATTCAGGTAAACGCTGTACTATCTTCACCTCTGTAGACATGTTATACTATGACGGTAACCACGCAAGGTTTCTAAATGGGTTATTTAACGTGCAAGCGAGTGAATGTCTGTTACGAATTGTAGCGAGTAATTAAATGCAAATAACAATGTAAACAGTAAAGCACCATTAGGCTTTACAATGAAAACGAATCAAAAATATAACCATGAACTTAGGTTTATCAAAAGATTCAGATCATTAAAATAGGTAAAATTAAATAGTTAGAATCAGTCAATTAAATTGAGAAATAGTATGATCCTCAGAATAAAATGCAGGAAATGAGTAAGCTGAATCAAATGCAGTTCCGTTTTAAGAATAAATCAAATTTGTAAGTCAGAGGTTAGACGGACAGTGTCGCTTCCTAAAAATTAATGAAGAATGTGAGCCCAAATCCTCAAGAAGAGGCTTATTTTATAATGAAAAATACAATACATACAAGAATACAATTGTGTAAGTGTGCCACAATTTGTGCTAAAGAACAATATCGTTTCTGAACACATGATTATATTTCAAAGCAGTGTTTACAAGGTTGCTTATCCATGAATCGTCTGTTTGCAGAGCGAGACAAAAACAAAAAGATGGCCACATACTTAAACAAGCATTGGCAAAGCCAATAGGTCGTGCCTATACAAGATCTTTTGGCTTTATCAGTGTTTTTTTGCCATGTTGCACATCAGCGCGAGTGCAACTGCTGTGCAACATGTTTGAAAGTAAACGAAAACAAGTGATCTGATGCGGCCAGTGCTGCCCCGTCACAGCACTTTTATTTTCTTTACTTTTAGCCATGTGTGCATGCGCTGTTCTGCTGTGCAACCTGGATTAAAAAACAATAACAGAGCCAATAGATCGGTGTATAGGCAAGACTTACTGGCTGTGCCAATGCTTGCTTGTAATGCTGGAGCTAGGAGCAGTGCAGCCTGTTGGCTGCTGTCTTCCCCCTCCCTCCCTCCTGTTCCCTTCGTCGGAGGATTGGAAATGAGAAATGGAGACTCGGGAGGTGCTAAACTAGCTGCCTGATATGCACTTATTTCGCCGAACACATCCCCCATTACCAGGGCCCGCTCTTAATATTCCAGGCAAAAAGAACCATAGAGATAGCCGGCTTATCAAAAGGAAAAATGATTAGGAGAGGATGTGGCATATCGACCAGAGTTGCTGACTTGGTAACTGGGGAACCAGGTTCTAGTCTCGGCATTGGCTCAACATCGGTGCGATTTTGGACGAATCACTTAATCTGGCCGTGCCTAAAAAAACAAGCATTTGCAATGCAATAGGTCTCGCATTTGCGAGAGTTAGAGCTACTGACGTTGTAAATGTTTTTTATTTATGTGTTTTGGAGTGGAGTGGATTTATGTGGTGTGTAGTGGAATGGTGTGTTCATGTTAACGCTGCGTTTTTGGGGCACAATACAATCCAGTAAACCTTTTGAAATATCCTCATGGTGAGTGTTTGCTTTTAAAAATGAATTAAATGAATTATTTAAAATAAATATTGCATACACACATGAGCCTAAAGTTGCATTTAAATGAAATCAGTCACACCTCTTTGTTTAAAAAAATAGAGCTGTTACATGATGTGAACAGTCCTGCTATGTTAAACTAGAGGAGTTAAAGGCTATGTCTGTTTAGCATGCTTTTTTGTATACAAATCAGCAATCAAGCTTGTAGCCAATGTTAAGTTGTAAAAGTTGCCAGCAAGTATGATAAGCATCACTGCAGGAAACAACATGTGTTTTGAGATGTAAAACATTTGTCTGTGTTTGAATTGCGTGGGAACTACTGGGATTTATGTGCTTTTTAACTAAAAAAAGAACAACCCTGCACCGACAGTGTTTGTATTAAACCTAAGCGCATGCATGTTTAAACTAGCACGGTATGTTCCATAAATGAACTAGAATGCCGTACCAACCACTCTGTAGGTATCCCCCATCCCCAAGATCTGTTACTGTCACGTGGTGTCTTCCTCGTGTGTTCACAGCCAGAGTTTAAGAGTTTCGAGCCAAATTCGGCGTTTGGAGATGAGGAAGCGAAAATAGGCGCGTGTCCCGAGATGAGGAAAAGGAGGCGGTGCCGGCGGCGCTGGACGTTGTCGTTCTAGTCCCAGTCCCATCCCCTTGTCCCACTTGACGTCTATGGTTGTCAGCTCGTTCCTGTCTGTCCCCTGGACTCACCCTCTGTCCGTGGGCTCTGGTGGAAGCGGAGCTCTCCCTTCACTGCAGCAGCGCAGGTGTTCTGAAGCAGCACACTGCTGAAGCGGGGACCAAACTGCAGCTGACCCTGGTAGGAGGGTTTCACGGGGAGGCGCCGTCTCCCGGCACCCCGGGCTCGTGCCGCACAGCAGAGCGTGAGCGCTGGCTGCACCGCGCCTCATGGATTTTATATCATTTTGGAAAGTGAACTCCAGGACCCGCGGCCCCAGGTCAGACACCCGGCTTGTTTCTAATTCTAGGTCCATTTCGTGCATTTATGCTACTTTCAGGGTGGAATGTTAACTACCCAAAAATAAAACAACTTGTGCCCAGAACCAACTGGTGATTAAATGTGCATGCCGACGAAGAGCATTGCACTTTTAAACCAGGGATATATGAACTGCGTAATTCGTTAATATGGACCGTGTCTCAAATTATTTTAGATTTATAAACATAATGTCCAGAGCAAAGTTCGTCATGCAGTTTGTTTCGGTGACTTTACTTGAGGAAGCGCAATCATTACCATCCTTACGCCGTGCAAGTCTTGTGATATTTCTGTTATGTTTAGGGTTGTTGGTAGTACATGATGTGAAAGTGAAATCTTGTGTTAGTTTTTTTTTTTATATAACTGTTTTGTTTTATTGTTTATACCAGCACAAGAAAGCAAACAACGTGCTATGTGTTTCATTAAATTCACATGTCGAAGGTTTAAATTGGAGCGGATATGTTTTTCTCCTCAACAAAGCGTCACTAGTGAACCAGTGGTGCGCCCGCACCACAGAGGAGCGGGGGATAGGGAGCGCGGCAGCGAGGCGAACGCGCGCTGCAGCGCGTGCTAGCCACCGGTGGGAATGGGCGGAGCAAAGGCAGGACATGCGCCCGCCTTTGCCCAATTGCGTGCATTACTTTAAAAAAAAAAAAAACACGCGAAAGCTAATGGCAGCCGGCGATAAGAAAACCACACGCACGAGCGTGTGGTGAGCTTTCAAAAGCCCATACAAGAGGTCTCGGGCTGCGCGAGCAGCGCTGCGCACTGCAACGCTAGGCCCGAGACCTAAAAAATGAATGCGACCTTCTGTAACCTAACTGGGGCACATTAAAAGCGATTCAATACCTGTGGGTCAAGTTCGTGCTGTATAAAACTGCAACAGGAAAAAAAAGTTAAATGCTGAAAATTGAAAATCAGTGCTTGAATCGCAGCCCGATCTTACACCTCCGTAATTAGAAATAAAAACAAGCATTGGCATAGCCAATAGGTCTCGCCTTTGGGACCTTATAAGTATTTAGCCATGCAGCACATTAGCCTAGGTGCTGCAACACCTACTGTTACTTCACGTGCTACTGGTGAACGGTCACACACACCCAAGGATGGGCTTCCTTCCGTGCTAATTAATGAAAATATGATAAAGTCTCTTCAAATTTCTAAAAAGTGTATTTATTTAACATAGAAGCTTCGACACCAATAGGCACAATACTCTAGAGCAACCGTAAATCGGATAATTAGAGGCAAGTAAAAAAGTGAGAACCAGCCTGGGTCTCAAAGGATCAGGCACTGAAACACTAAGAGTAGCAATTGGCAGGAAAATCCAGTAGCACCTTCAACATCTCCTGAGAAGCGCCAAACCAGCTTAAAGCTCACCAACAGATTACAGATACACCCAGTTGCCCAACAACTCGATCAGAGAATACCCATGCAACACCAACAACCCCATCCTAGCCATGGTTGTTGGTTATTTATCTTACGCAACTACCAACAATTGACAAGGCCAATAAACCTGGCTTGTTGTAGGTGTAATGTTACTTGTTGTATTATATATCTGGATGCAATGGCAGAAACAGCAAATTCCAGTCGGAGGGAACACTATGCATCTGCACAGATTTTTAGCTTAAGTGTTTTAAGCCACGCCCTTAATTACATCGGTCACGCCATTTGAGAAAGCCACCCCCCCCCCCCAGTTTTTTCATCCCACTTAAAGCCCTGACAGGAGGCATGTCTCAAACACACAGAAGTCAAGTTTCAGAGTCCGTTTTGTAAAGTTGGGCTTGCTTACCACTTCCGCACAGAAAGAATGTCTCTAGGGTGTTATATTTTACATTTTTCACTCTATTTTTCTAGTAAACGGGCTGGAATTTCGTACAAGATGCTATAACGGGGTAAAGTTATTATTTAAAACGATTAATCGAACACAGGTATTATGCACGGGGTCTAAGGAAAGCAGATACATATGGCGCACTTTGTTCGTAGTGGACTCATAAGCTGCGGAATGCACCTCGTGACTTCCTCGCGAGTTCGCGTGGAGCCGCGGATGTGACGGCGAAGCAACCTCTCTAATTTCACCTTCGACTTTATTGATCAGAGCAGACAAGCCTCGAGATTTCTCCCTCTTCAAATTAAGGAATTAAAAAAATCACTCCGGGAGCGGCGTTCGGAGCAGTTCGAACCCATATGTCACCCTGGCGCCTTCAATAATTATATTTGCATGCAGAGAGCGCTTCATAAATATTTCAGCAGGGTGAAATATAGGCAGGCATTTCAAACTTTCTATTTAAAAACATGAATTATGGCCACGAAAAATGTGTTCCCATTTAAGGGTGATACGAAGTATTTGGTGTCTCCTACAGAAGTCCATCCATCATGCAGACAATAAAGGCAGGTAAAAAAAAAACAGCAGCGCGTTATCAATCAAAAAGCTTTTTTAGATTTTTAGCCAAACTCTGATCAGCCAGACACCCTTTTAATGTATATATTACATCATTATAGATCATTCGGCACTTTTTTACGGCACTTCCAGCAGATGATGTATAGCGGTGGCGTGCACTGCTGATGAACACTGGCGTGAAATATGATATTCGCGAACCGAATACAGCATCATACACGAGTCCGTCTGAGGCAGGGGTGCAAATGGAAGGTGTCGATATTTTAATTGGTGCACAACGTGCTGCGAGACAGTGGCAAGGGTGGGAGTGTTTGTGGCGCTTTGACTCCGAGCGCGCCCACGTTCTTTAAAGTTCGATTTTGTTCGCCTGGTTCGGATAATCATTAGGTAATTTGAACAATAAAATCTCTCGGTGCACGTGGATTGATCATTTGGTGGCAGGGCGTGCGTGAATTGCACGTATACACTCTTATTGCACGTTTTTACCACCTTACATTGTGTTGAAAAGTATCAGCGAGATTTGTCAATCGCGATTATGCTGAGTTCGGCAGTCGAGCTGTGTATATCGAGGTCTGCGCCACGAAGCGTGCTCTTCAGGTGTGGGAGCTGTAGGCTGCAGCTGGGAATTTGTGCCACGAAAATACCACTCCACCCGGACTGGCCTTCCGAATCCACATAAAGGGTTCACAAGCAGAAATAAACACAGGTACGTCAATGAAGGCGGGGGCAGGCAACAAAAAGAGAAAGACAAGAAGACCGCGAGTGGTGCGCGCGCAATGTAAGGTATGTAAGGAATGCAGCTGCCACCCTGCGCGCCGCTGCACGCTCCCGCAAGCAAAACGCTGTGGGAGTGAACCTTTGATAAAGAGGTGGGACATGTGCCCGCCTTTAGCCATTTGCAGGCTACGAAAAATAAATGACACAGGCAACAACCAACCTAATGCGTGGGGGAAGTCCTAGCCACACGGAGAAGTTTGGAGTGCTCACAAGAAGCGTCCCATAGGGCAGCGCATGTGCTAGGCTCGACCTAATAATGGTGTCAAATGCATAGTAAAGCAAACACTATTTACATTTTCCATGATGAGACGTTCAAACTAAAAATAAGTCTCTTGGTAGAAACTGAATTTATAAAGTTTGATTCATGGAGGACACATCTACTGCAGGCTGCCTCAACCAGATAGCTTGTCTAGAATCACACAGCCTGCTGCTTTTGGGCATTTCATGGGGGATAGTGAGAGCCTAGCTGCTTAAGTAAATCACTAATTTTAGTGATTGTTTTCTAAGGTATTAGTTAGAAATCCGAGCAATCAACAAAGCAACTAGAAACAAATTAATCTTCCTCGGAAGATACAGCTTGACATCTGACCTCAGTCTTCGAATGCCAAGCAAACGTGACAATATAAAGATTTAAAGGACTGTTTACAGAAAGCGAGTTTGAATTCAGCGAAAGCAAAGTAAAACAACAAGCTCTCTCAGAAGACACAGTTTGACATTTGACCTCTGTCTTTGAATGCCAAGCAAACGTGACAAGATAAGAACAATATTTAAAGGCCTGTTTACAGAAAGCGAGTTTGTGGAACAATACAGTAAACACGGTTTAGGCAGCGGGAGGGACGAACTGAACCTTGAGAGCCTAAAGCAAATAAAGTCAGCAAAAAGAAAGCCAGAAAATTTGAGTTACAAACCACAAATCCAATGGGCTGAATGCATTCCTAGGTCATCTTTCTGAATGTCCCCAAGATGTCTTTAGCGAACCAGACAACTGTACTGTCTGGTAGGCTGCAACCCAAAAATGGCTGCAAACGGTGGCAATCATTTTGGAATCGAGACCTATATTGGCCAGTGTTAAAATAAATGCATACAGCGTCACATACGTGTTGTTCTGTTGTCGTGTTATACTATTATTGTAAGAAAGTGTCCTCTTTTTGCATGGTTGCCCCCACTTTTTGCCAAACTGCTGATGTACTTTGACTGAGTGTGCCCTGGGTTCCTGCCAAACAGGTACCCAGGGCCTATGTTCTTTCCCTAAAACTGCATTAAGACAAAACCCAATTGGCACTCTTTGGCCACAGGTCAGTCCCTTGTAAATGGTACCACAGGTACCAAGGGCACTGTGGCCAGGGAAGGCCTCTAAGGGCTGCAGCACTTATTGTGCCACCCTTAGAGGTCCTGTGCCTTTCCACACACATACTGCCATTGCAGGCTGCGTGTTTTGGTGCAGAACAAAGTGAAGAGTCGACATGAAACACATCCCTGTGTGCCATGCCTGCAACCCACTGCCCTGGCATAGGTCCGCTACCCCTCTAGCTGGATGCACTATACCAGTGGTGAGGGTAGAGGAGCATGAGCCATGTACCCCTACAGTGTCTTAAGTAAATTCTTAGACATTGTAAGTGCAGTAATGCCATTAAGAGTATATTGTGCTGGGAGTTTGTCATTACGAACTCCACAGTACCATAATCAATCAATCGGGGGATTTATAAGCGCGCTACTCACCCGTGAGGGTCTCAAGGCGCAGGGGGCGGGGGTCAGCAGTTCCGTATCAGTCGAAGAGCCAGGTCTTCAGAGCCTTCCTGAAGGTGTTCAAGGAAGGAGCGCGTCTGTGTCGGTGGGGAGCTCGTTCCAGGTCTTGGCTGCGATGTAGGAGAAGGATCTTCCCCCTGCTCTGGCTCTGCGGATGCACGGGGTTTCAGCGAGGAGGAGGTTGGCGGAACAGAGGTTTCTTGTGGGTACGTGGAGGGTGATTCTGTCGTTGAGGTATTGGGGTCCGGTGTTGTGTAGGCATTTGTAGGCGTGGGTGAGTATCTTGAAGGTGACTCTTTTCTCGACGGGGAGCCAGTGGAGCTTGCGTAGGTGTCAGCTGATGTGTTCGTGTCGAGGGATACCGAGGACGAGTCTGGCGGCTGTGTTCTGTATCGTCTGGAGCTTGCGGAGTAGAGACTTGTTGATGCCGGCGTAGAGGGCTTTTCCGTAATACAACCTGCTGGTGATGAGTACGTGGGTGACTATCTTCCTTGCCGGGGGGATCCATTTGAAGGTCTTATGGATGATGTGGAGGGTGTTGAAGCAGCTGGAGGCGATGGCGTTGACCTGTCGGTTCATGGAGAGGGAGGAGTCGAGTATGATACCGAGGTTTTTGGCGTGGTCTGTAGGGGTCGGGGGGTTGCCGAGGGCGGTGGGCCACCAGGTGTTGTTCCATGCCGATGGGGTGGTTCAGAGGACGAGGAGTTCTGTCTTCTCCAAGTTGAGTTTTAGGCAGCTGTTGCTCATGCAGGCTGCGACGTCCTGCATTCCTTCCTGGAAGTTGAGTCTGGTGGTGGTGGGGTCCTTGGTGAGGGAGAGGATGAGCTGGGTGTCGTCGTGCTGTCGGACGATGGCGGCGAGGGGGGCCATGTAGATGTTGAAGGGGGTTGGTCTGAGTGATGATCCCTGTGGGACTCCGCAGTTGATTTCCTTGGGTTCGGAGAGGAAGGGGGGCAGTCTGATCCTTTGGCTTCTGCCGGTGAGAAAAGACCGGATCCAGTCGAGGGCGGTGCCTTGTATGCCGGCGTCGTGGAGTCTGACTGCGAGTGTGCGGTGGGAGATGGTGTCGAAGGCTGCTGATGTGTCGAGTAGAATCAGGGATGCGGTGTGGCCTTGGTCGAGGAGGGTGCGGACGTCGTCAGTAGCGGCGAGTAGGGCGGTCTCGGTGCTGTGGTTGCTTCGGAATCCGGATTGAGAAGGGTCAAGGATGGAGTTGTCTTCGATGAACCTTGTCAGTTCTGCGTTGACGGTCTTCTCAGCGACGTTCGCCGCAAAAGGGAGGAGCGAGATGGGTCGGTAGTTCTTGAGGACCGTCAGGTCTGCTGAGGGCTTCTTAAGCAGGGGCCTGACTTCTGCGCATTTCCAGTCGTCGGGGAAAGAGCCGGTCTCGAAGGTGGTGTTGATGGTGCGTTGTAAAACCGGTGCGATGGCGGCTCTGTGGTATATGTGAGGTGGGCTGGTGTCTGTGGGGGCCCCGGAGTGGATGCCTTTCATGGTCGCAGTGGTCTCTTCGGTTGTGATGGGTGTCCAGGCGGAGATGGTGGGCTGGCTGGCGTTGCCGGAGTGCGGGCTGACTGCGGGGTCAGGTGTGTGGTCGTTGAAGTTGTCGTAGAGGTTCTTTATCTTCAGGTGGAAGTTTGTCGCAGAGGTCCTGGGAGGGGGTGATGTCCGTTGCTTTGCTGCGGGGCTTGGTGAATTCCTGGATGATGCTGAAAAGTTCCTTGGAGTTGCTGGAATTGGCTAGGATTCTGTTGTGGATGAAGGTCCTTTTGGTGGTTTTGATGCGTTGATGGTATTCCTTCATAGTGTCCTTGTAGGTGGTGTAGTTTTCAGGTGTCTTGCTGTTTCTCCAGTTCTTCTCCAGGTATCTGCAGGTGCCCCTGGCTTCTTGGCGATCGGTGGTGAACCAGGCGACTTTTCTGGGGCGTTGCTTGTCTGGGTTGCATAGGGGGGGCGAGCTTATCTGCACAGTTGGCGATCCAGGTGTGGAAATCCTTGGCCGTGCGGTTAGCGTCGGTTGCAGCGGTGGGGGTGTTGAGGGTGGAGTTGAGTTGTTCCTCGGTGACTCTGCTCCAGTTCCTATGCGGGGGCGCAGAGCAGGTTCGGGATGGCTTGGGTTTGTTGACGAGGAAGTGTACGCAGTGGTGGTCGGTCCAAGGGGGCTGCGTGGTGTGGCTGAAGTGAACGCTGCTACCTCCAGCGAAGATGGTGTCGAGAGTGTGTCCTGGTGAGGTTGTCACGGAGGGTGGCGGAGTTGGGGTCTCTGGGATTGTCGAGGTGGAAGTTCAGGTCTCCGATTAGTATGTAGTCTGTGGCGGCGATGACGTGGGGTGCGATGAGGTCTGTGATGGTGTTGGCGAAGAGGGGCCGGGGGGGTCTGTAGGCGAAGGTGCAGCGGAGTGTGGAGTTGGGGCTAGTCTGGACCTGGAAGTGCAGGTGTTCGGCGGCGGGGAAGTTTTCGCTGGAGGTGATGAGGCGGAGGGAGTTTTTGTGCGCGATGGCGATACCTCCTCCCGGATGGCTGGGGCGGTCCTTCCTCTGGACCTTGTACACATCTGCGATGGCGATGTTGGGGGCCGAGGAGGCGTTGGTCCAGGTTTCCGTGAAGAAAGCGACGTCGGGTGCAAGTGAGTGCAGGAGGTTTCAAATTTCCACGGTGTGTCGGTGCACGGAGCGCACGTTGAGGAGGGTGCATCTTAGGGCGTCGGCGGTGTTGGCGGTCGGGCGGTTGTGAAGGAATGGCGGCAATTGCGGCAGGAGAACTGGCCGTGGGTCGTGCTCGGCGCGGCCTGCTGGCAGTTGTTGTTCCGTCCAGGGTTGAGTGCGACGGAGAGGGGGAAGCTGCTGCTCCCAGAGGCCACACGACAACCCCAATGACTTTTTTTGCTGTACATCTTCGGATGTCGGACTATTTTCTATTTTTATGTTTTTCACTGTTGGCGCTTTTTGTGCCTTGTTCCTTCTGCTCTTCTGGGGGTCTTTGGACTGTCTCTTCATCTCTTTCCTACTTTCCTGTCTCACTTTTTAGGGGTCCGATCTAAGCAGTGCTCTTACACACTTAATCCGGCACAGGTGCCCAGAACCATTTTTCCAGGTTCCTTCCCGAGGCTGCCCCAGTGGGGTCATATGACCAGCGACAGGCTCGCTATGGGAATTAGATGACACCGCCTTCTGTTCGGGTCCTCACACTCAATGTGAGAGGGCTCAATAATCCCATCAAACGCAGGTCTCTCCTTTCATACCTAGATAGCTCAAGGGCGGATATCTGCCTCCTACAGGAGACTCACCTCCTCCACAAAGTCTGCCATAGGCTCAAATCCCGTGCCTTCCCGATACAATTCTTCTCATCCCGAACCACTAAGACGGCTGGGGTAGCCATACTGGTATCCAGGACTTTTCCAAGGTAGGGTAGTGCAGAAGGGGACTGAGATTAGAGGCCGTCTTCTCACTTACCATTTTACAGTGGGGGGTCATGATCTGATAGTGGGGTCCATCTATGCCCCCAATGAAAGCCAGGAACGATTCTTACACGATGCCCTCACAGAAGCCACAGCGACTCCAGAACGCCATATTCTCATAGGGGGAGATCTCAACTTGGTGTTTGACAATGACCTAGATCGTTCAGCGCAGCGCACCACTCAAGTGGGCGCCCTTTCACATGCAGGGCTCACTAGGCTGACTAACCTGGGGCTTACGGACCTATGGCGCCACCACCACCCTCGGACATGAGCTTACACATATTACTCTAATGCACATAAAACGTACGCGCTATTAGACTACATGTTAGGATCCAAGGCAATTCGAGACATTACGCTCTCAGCCGATATTCTGACGGCTGCTCTTTCCGACCACTCTCAGGTGGAGATTACGCTGGCTCTCCCCCAATTGCAGCGACCCACCGCACACTGGCGCTCCCGAGACACCTTATTACACAGACCGGACACGGTAACACAGCTACAGAAAGCCCTAGAGGACTATCTTACGTACAACGATAACTCGGACTCTGCTCTCTCCACACGCTGGGCAGCCCTTAAGGAAGTCATCAGGGGGGAGGTCATTGCTATTTCCGCAGCGGATAACGCGGACCGTAAAGCCAAGCGGGAAGAATTGACACACAGGGTAAAAGAGCTAGAGCAGATGCACAAGCGCACCGGCGCTCCACGAATCTGGCGACAACTGACGGCGGCTCGGTCACAATTGTCCGCCCTTGATCGTGACAAGGCGGAATATGCGGCTGCGGCACACTTTCTACACCGGAGGGGATAATGTGGGCGGCTACTTGCACACAGACTTCGGGAAGCTCGACACCGCGGGGGCGTCCAAGAGGTCAAGAACCGGGCAGGCACACGAATAACTGATGATGCGGCTATTGCCGAGACCTTCCGAGACTTCTATGCCCACCTCTATGATGCACAGATGTTGGGGAATGCAGACATTGAGGGATACTTAGATCAGGCCCATCTTCCCACCTTCACGCCGGAATAGGCGACCCACATAGAAAGGGATATTAGAGTAGAAGAGGTGATAGCGGCTATCACTCGGCTCAAACTGGGCAAATCACCCGGCCCTGACGGCTATACTGCGGCATTTTATAAGCAATTCTGCTCCACACTCGCCCCCCTGCTTACCAGGCTATTCAACTCCTTTGCAGAACCAGGGGCGGTTCCACCTTCCATGTTGGAAGCGGCAATAAAATACGAGTCACCAAAAAAGCAATAGTGTGTGCCTTCTTTGAATTTTGAGGATATATTTGAATGCTCTTTAAATAAGTTAATGGTACATTATTGATTTAAACTATATATGTACCTCATGCTGTTTATGATTGTTTCAGACAACTAAAATTTAACATAAGTCTAGGACCATTGTTTTTCTATACCAATTATTACCCAGGTCCATTGACTTCTATGGGTTGCCCCATTATATCTTAATGGTCATTCCTAAACCCGGCAAGGACAAGGCAGAATGCGGGTCATATCGGCCTATCTCGCTCCTCAACATTGACTTAAAGCTCTATACCGGAATCTTGGCATCCCGGTTGGCGCCATACCTGCTGGGTCTAGTGGACCCCGACCAGGCCGGTTTTATCCCGCAGATGCAAACAAGTGATAATACGAAGCGTGTCACGCATCTCATAGAAAAGGCCTCCCGTAACCCTGGGGATTACATGCTTCTCACTATAGATGCAGAGAAGGCCTTTGACCGGGTCCACTGGCCTTATCTTGAGCAGACGCTGACCCGAGTTGGTCTGGGAGACAAGATGCGGACCCGTATTTTCAATTGCTACCGGCTGCCCACAGCAACTGTACGGATTAATGGGCACACGTCCACCCCTCTCCCTATTAGCAGGGGCACGCGGCAGGGGTGTCCACTGTCGCCTCTGCTGTTCGCCCTTTACATGGAACCATTAGCACAAAGGGTCCGGCACCACTCGCAGATCATGGGCATCCGTATGGGGGGGGAGACGCATACCAGCAGCCTGTATGCAGACGATGTGCTGGCCACCCTGGCCCGGCCGGCGGAGTCACTGAAGGCCTTTCTGGAGGAATTGGATGCATTTGGGAGAGCATCGGGCTTCAAGGTCAATCTGACAAAGTCCACAGCACTGAACCTCTCCATGCCCCCGCAGGAGCAGGCGGCACTACAGGCCCAACACGCCTTACTATGGTCCGATGCCACAGTCCCTTATTTAGGCATCCAATTGGCTCCGACCTTACAAGCCATGAGGTTAGTCAATTACTCTCAGCTTCAGACTCACGTCCGCTCTGACCTGCGACGTTGGAAACATCACCAGATCTCGTGGCTCGGAAGGGTCGGGGCGATCAAAATGACAATTCTCCCCAAAATTTTATATATTTTTCAGACACTCCCACTGCCGCCCCCCTCTGGATGGCTCCAGAAGATGCAATCTGAGCTTTCGCACTTTATCTGGCAGGGACGTAAACCGAGAATGAAACGATTAGCCAGTTTCCTCCCGCCTCACGAGGGGGGCCTGGGGATCCCGGATCTCACCCTCTACTTCAAAGCGTCGCAACTACGATATTTAGTCGAGTGGAGCCGGACCGAGTCCGAGAAACACTGGCTCTTTCAGGATCGAGCCGTAGCGGGCACGTCTCTCATGAAGGTTCCCTTCCTTCCCAAACCACATCGGCCTCCCAACTTGTATGCCGCACAGGTGACGCGCACCACCCTCACCGCCTGGGATCATACTAACACGAGACATGAGCTCACCACTTTTCCCTCCCCACTCACACCCTTATTCGATAACCCCGATTTTCACTCCGGGGTGGGAGCGCAGTCATTCCAGCAGTGGAGAGAGAATGGCTGCCAGGCCTTAGGCTTACTATTTACGAAGGGCGACATCCTTTCCTTTGCGCAGTTGCGGGCCGACTTCGACCTTCCAGAATCTGAACGCATGCATTATCTACAGGTAAGGCACTGGGCCATGCACCCTGACAATCGCGCGCAGGCGACCAGGCCTCTCACTCCCTTTGAGAGGTGGTTGATCACACGAACTTCCGATAAAAAGCTGATCTCCGACATATACCAGATGCTTCTCTCTCGCTATACCCATACTTATCATGCAGGTAGGGCACGTTGGGAACGGGACCTGGGTCGCAGCCTCAGCACAAAGGAGTGGGAGGGCGCGTGCTACAGAGCCCGTCACACTGCTACACAAGTGGGCCTCACGGAAACCCTCACTAAACTGGTGTACTACTGGTACTATACCCCGAAAGGCTCCATCAGGTAGACCCGTCGCAGACACCCGACTGTTGGAGGGGTGTGGGCAGAGGGGTACACTGGTCCATCTCCTTTGGGACTGCGAACATCTCCAGAGCTATTGGACCCACGTTTTAGATGAGGTTGACAAACATCTGGACACTGAGATCCCCAGACTCCCGGCATACATCTTATTAGGGGTGCCCAACCGACTCCCCTACCCCCTGAAATCTAGGAGAGGGAAGCAGATAGCTATGGCCTTGGGCTCGGCAGTCCAGAACATCCTCATTCACTGGAGGACACCACGCATCCCCACACCCATTGGGTGGTACCATCGATTGTGGAACATATTAGGTATGGAGAAGATCTCACTCGCCCAGGCTGGGAAGGGCTCCTCCTTCAGTGACCTTTGGCAGCCGTTTTTGACGTTGCTCACACAGGAATTTCGGGAGCTGACCTGCCCACGCTTCTTACGCTTGCTGCGCCTCGCGGAACCGGCCTCTGCCGAGTGAGCAGGCTTCTATTTGGTACCGTCACTACGCCAGATTCAGCACTAATGGCTAGATTGGATGGGGAAGGGGGGGGGGTGGCTTTTCTCTACTCTTTTTCTTTTTTCTGCTTTTCTTTCACTCTCGGGGAAGGGGGGGGGGGGTATTCGTCAGCAGTTGTTGTTTTAATCGACCAATGCATCATTTTGTCGATATGATGGGCCCTATGTGGCCTGAGTGTAGCGAATTCGTTCTTTGCATTGTCTAATAAAAGATTTAAACCATAAAGAATTAAATTCCTTCATGGTTGCTATATTATTATTGTTTTTATTCGCATTGCATACTACGCTCAGTGTCTCTGACACTTTGGAGCGACTGTGAAAACATACTGAAAAGAGAATACTTAGCAGATCTGCTCTGTGGGGAACTATAGATCTATCTATAAGGCGTGCTGCGAGTAGAAAATCGGAGGTTTACAACATGCGCAGTGAGACTGTAATATAAACCTACCCCTGTGGTGCTGACTCCGAAACCATTTAGTGTTGTATCTTGTCTTGTGAGCATGCGCAGTAGAACGGGTTGTATTGTTTTTCTCTATCGTTTACCTGGAATAAGGTAACAGACATATTCTAAGTGTGGGGTCCTCTCTGTGATATTCACATTTCTATTTGCTCAGCACGGTACCTGGGACAAGTCTCTGAAGAAGTCATTTAAGTTATTGGACAGAGATGTCCAGGCAGGAAATAAAATAAGTGAGTTGTATTCTACATTTGGGCTTAATAATGACCGCTATATTCTGTAATAGATGTGCACACTTTTGTCAGCTGCCTGCCACATTGAAGCACGCCTCACAAATGCTATAGACTACTATGGGAAATGATCTAAAAGACATTCACATTGACATTTCTGTTAGCTCGGGCATTGCCGAGACCTATTGGCTTTATCAATGCTTGTTTTATGTTAACGTACGGCTCAGAAGGTCAAATTATAGGGAGAGCTCTGTCTCGCATCCCTGCACCCTAGATAGGGTGTTTCAAACCTCTCTCCAATAACTCTGGATCACTGGGCAATTCCACAACTTATTTAGAAAGCCCCTGCTCTTCGCCTTGCAATTCTGAAATATCTAGGAGCAGATATTATTCCTTTTCCAAAGTCTTCCTGGGGGAGATACTGCGTTTTTTGAACAGCTTCATAAGCCATTGTGTTCATACACTGGGGTGCCCAAAGCATTAGGTATAGGCCCCTTGTAATTGGGGCATTTTAAACAAGGGCCAATGGCAGTAATGGCTTCCATGTAGTCCAGAAGTAGTGATGGGCCCATGTTGGATTACCACATGCCTAAAGGTTTTACATGTAGAAGAAGCAAGGTGGTGGGGCACCCTCTCCTGTCCATTCTCCCAACTACTCAATTCTGAAAGTGGACTGGTGGGAAAAGGAAGTAGTGTCAGTAACGAAAAGTGAACAATTCTCTTATAAAACAGTCATGTGACTGAGATTTATTAATGACCAGTTCATTACGTGGGATGGTTCAAAATAGGGCTTCAAGAAGTACTATAATATTCTTCAGGTACAATTTCCACCAGGAAAATCTCAAAAGGAGCATTCCATATGGTGAAGTCATAAGACCAAACAAGCATTGGCATAGCCAATAGGTCTCGCTTTTGGGACATTATAAGTGTTTAGCCATGCAACAGTTGATGTTGCACCAAGGATATTGTGCTGCAGAATTAAATACTTATAAGGTCCCAAAGGCGAGACCTATTGGCTATGCCAATGCTTGTTGTTAATGGTCACCGCTGCGCTAGGATTTGTAAAGATGCTTCCCTTGTTAACGCTGCGTAGGCTCTGATACACCCCTGACAACCAAGGGATATCCTTCCTTTTCTCGCATCCTATACAATCACTGATGATCTCTCTCGTAAGGGATGCGGCCGGGTTTTTCTAAACGGATAACCAGAAGAGGGCAGGGCGGGCCCTAATAAAATCTTCAATGAAATTTAGGTTAAGTTCCCTATGGCAAGTATATTGAGGTGTGGAGATTGGGACGCCTGGTAGCTTCCTGCAGAATCTGTTCTCTGCCTGTTGAATGCAGGAACTCTTAGCAATACCCCAAACCTCAGCGCCATACGTGGCTGGTGGCACACATTGGGATTTAACATTTTTTAAAATAGCTAAAATGGCACCTGTTCTCTTTGGACGTGGAAGACTGAGAATCGAGTTGGTGGCCTTTGAGAACTTGTTCCTGGAGTGAGCCATATGCTCAGTCCAGGAGCCGTTCGCAGCAAAGACCACTCCAAGATAAGGAAAGGTGCTAGTGCTCATCAGCTTCTGATTACCCACAGATATAAAACTGAGTTGGCGTTTCCTAGGACCACAAGACATTATAAAAGACTTTTTAAAATTGGTACGTAAGTCCAAGCTGTCCATATAGTTAACAAAGCCCTGCACTAGAGTGCGTAAGGAATTCGGGGTGCGGCCCATAAGGACCGCATCATCCGCATAGAATAGTACGGGAAGTGTTTTTCCATTCATTTTTGGGACGTCTTGGGTCAATGGTTTTAGTGTTTTATTCAGTCCATTAATGTAGATGATAAAAAGGAGGGGCGCCAGAACACAGCCCTGTCTGACCCCCCTGCCTACTTTGATGGCTTGAGTGACCTCGCCCCCGCAGCCAATCCTGACCCGGGCTTTAAGGTCTTTATGAAGGTGCGCCAAGAAGTGCACCAGGGGCTCATCCAATCCATAGGCCACAAGGATAGACAAGAGCTTTGACCTATTGACGAGGTCAAAAGCAGAGGTCAAATCCATAAAGGCTAGATAGATTGGTGAGGCCCACGCAATGCTGTATTTGCCCATAATTAGATTAAGATTTAGGCATTGTTCGTTGGTGCCAACCTTACTTCGATAACCCAATTGACAGGGATCTAAAATACTGTTTTCCTCAGACCACTCTAGTATCTTGTTATACAGGACTCTACCCACAATTTTTAAGGTGTTGTCAATTAGGGAGATGGGCCTATAACAATTGGGTTGGGAACGATCCCCCTTTTTAAAAATCGGAACAATAATGCTTGTGGACCAGGAACTGGGTAATGGAGCGTGTATTAAATTGTTAAAAACATTTAAAAGAAGAGGCACCCAAAAGTCTGGTTTGCATTTGAGGAGGTCAATAGGCAGCCCATCTGGGCCAGGGGCTTTGTTACCCGCACTTTGTTGGATCGCTTCTTCCACTTCGGATAGGGTTAACTGTATTCTGGTTAGGGGCCCCGGCTCATAGTAGTCTGCCTCTTGTACGGGAGCAGCATACATTTTTGTGAAGTGATTTTCCCACGACTCACTCGCAATGGTGCAGCTAATGGGAGTGAGAAGCTGCCCCATGGATCGCAGATCCCTCACAGCTGACCAAAATGTATCGCCCTTTTTAGGTCTCGCCTAGGCAGCGCGCATGCGTTGCTCTAGGAGGACCTTTAGCCATCGGTCTTCACTTTTCAAGCACTGCACTCGTGCTTGTGGCGGCATCCACCTTGCGGGAGCGAGCAGCGGCATGCCACAAGCACAGTGCTTGAAAAGTGAAGACTGCTCTCCCAAGCGCGCGCTCACCACTCGCGGGCTCACCTCCTGCTCCCCCGACGCTGCAGCGGCTTGGAGCTGCCTTCCGCCCGGACGCATCATGTTGACACCTCATCTCCCATGGTACGCTTTTATTTTAATTAATTTCTGTGCACTCGCTGCTCTTTCTGCCCATGCTGCAACATGACAGTATCGTTGCCTGCATAGCTGACGCCAGCTTTCTCTGCCCGCGCTGCAGTTCTATACAAATGCAGCCACCATAGCTGCACTCCCCTCCCCTTGAAATACTGGGACCAACTTGCTCTCTCCGGCACTGTTGAACAGTCAGTGATATCTCCCTGGATTACTGTGTGCCTTGGCTGTAGTGCCCCATGACCTCACTCTGAGGGCTGCTCCCAAACAACTGCAACTACTTGGTTGAAAACGTGCTCCCCCTTCCCCACTGCTGTCGTAACTCCTGCTTGGGCTGGCCGTCCCACTGAGTGCTCGGATCTCTGAGCGATATTTCATCCTGAGGAGCCCTTGGGACGACATGTTATGACTTTTGGTAACCACTTGTGCTGAAGTAGATTGATAGTTCTCATTGCCTGGCCTACCTTCGCACATACCCCCCCCCCTCCATCTTGGCCCGGTTCTCGCCCACGTTAACCCTTTCCTCCCATAAAATGGATGACATCTTCACTAGGCTTTCATTTTGGGTGCCTGACTGCAAAAAGTGAAAAAGGATTCTGACTTACTCGCCTGCTCCCATTGGAAGAAAGCCCACCTTCCCCTCAACAATGATGATGGTCAGAAACTAGAAAGCAACATTGGAGCCCATCCTTCCCAAAGCCAGAAACTGAAAGCGGACTCTCCTCTGCCTGAAAGCCACAAAGGAGGCAGCCATCTTGAAGTGAGCCATGGCTTCCCATCTCTACCCGCATTTCGACCCAGCGCGTTATTCACCTCCCCACTAACCCTTTCCCTCCCACAGGCAATGCTTCTTCATCGAGATCTTACTCAGGACATCACCCCCTTGCTGGGCTCTTACTGCAGTGGCTGCACCCTCTACGTATAATCCACCAGTCTCTTTATTCCTATAAGGAAGGGCTAGATGACAAAGGGCCCATAAATTGCAGCTGTTTACAGGGTGCATTAGTGATGATAATGGTACCCCTCTGATCGTAAATATTAATATCTACCTGTTTAGGATCAATGTCTCTTTGAATGAGAGCCTTTCTATGCTGCATGGAGCCCTCTCACCTCACTCTACTCCCCTCCCTAATGGCACCCTTCCTGAAAAGCACCTTTAACTACACTAATTTATTCGACCCTAAGTCAAGTCACATCCTTGGCTTTGTCAAGGGGTCACCACATTAAAATGCCATGTCATAATCACATACCAAGATTCACCATTGAAACCAATGGATTCAGTAATCACATTTAAATATATTCCCTATCAATAAGTATTAAATTGTTCATCCACACAGTTGTCAATGAAGCATTTGTATTCAAAAACGCATTATACATATGTTAGCCTTTCTTTACCACTTCAGGCCACACAATACATGTATAGGACCAACCGCCTGGGATCCTTGTACTCCCAAGTTCAACAATATCAAGTTCCAGCTCCAGGAATGATTACAAATAGCTAAACAGTCTCACCAGGTCTTGTATCCTATCATGCAATCTATGACCTAAGAGATATAGATTTAATTTCCTAAATCAGTCCTGGGGTGCTGCTGCACATCCTGAATCCCCCGCAACACTTAAACAAGCATTGGCATAGCCAATAGGTCTCGCCTTTGGGACCTGAAAAGTATTTAATCATGCAGCACAATATCCTTGGTGCAACATCAACTGTTGCATAGCTAAACACTTATAAGGTCCCAAAGGCGAGACCTATTGGCTATGCCAATGCTTGTTGATGTTAGCAGCTATTACTAGTTTTTTTTTTTTTTTTTTTTTTTTTTTTTTTTATTTTATTTTATTTTTTTTTTTTTTTTTTTTATTTTTTTTTTTTTTTTCCCCCTTCTTTCAAGATTTCCCCTTTCCGATTAGAGATTGCAGTTTTATACCTCAGCCTAGCCGATTTCACTTCAAGATTACACCTTGGGTTAGATGATAGGGCTCTGCGTAATTGTTTATTTGCCTCAGAGCACTCGTGATCGAACCATCTGGGGCCATGTTTCACAAGGGAAATGGTTGACAAAAGGGTTTTGATAGCTAGGCAAAGTTTATTAAAATCATGGACAGCTTCAGGTAATGGGTCTTGAGCTGATAGGCATGAATTTATGAGGTGCATATTATCCTTTACCACTATCTGAAACAGATCATTATTATCAGTGCCCTTCCATATCAACCTCAAATTATCGGTAGAGGGCGTTAAGTTCCTGGCCGCACCTTCAGAGGTAAACATGGGCCGGGGGGCTAGTCTCAACCCTATTTTGATTGGGTTATGGTCCCCTTGACTTGTGGCGATAACTTCAGCTTCCATTAAATGGTCTGCGAGAAGGGGAGATATGAAGACAAAATCTATAGTGGAAGAACGCCCCCTTCCTCTAAATGTTGGCACAGGATTATTATTTGCGTGTGTTGCGCCCACGATGTCCATGACGTTGGTGAAGTTATGCGTGCTCAAAAACCTAGCCAGCTCTACGCCCCTGCGGCAGGTGGAACTAGAATTAGAAGTCCCTGGGCTATGTGGTATATCTGTTAATTTCGCATTGAAGTCACCCCCCAAAAGGATACCAGTAATTTTGGCTGATTCTTGCTGGGAGTCAATATGAGAAATAAAATCAAAGAGCTTAATAAAATTCCCATTGGGGATGGAGTTAAAATCATTGTTGTAAAAATTTATCAAATATAAAGAGACTCTTCTTTTATACAATAAAACTTGGAAATTGCGACTGTTAGTTGGTAGAACCTTGATGCTGCCACCGGCAGCAGCAATATTAATCCCAATAAATAAGCCCCCCGAAGTGCGACCAGATTTGGGAGTAGGGGCTACAATATTATAGCAATGGAACCGTTAATATGTAATTCTTGGGTAGCCCAGGTCTCCTGAAACATAACTATGTCCTGATCCTTTATTAAACGTAGCCAGGACGGGTCACTAAGCCTCGGCTGAAGGCCTGCTACATTCCAGCTCAAAATGCTCATCTGTATCAACCTTAGCTTTTGATGTAGGTTGCTGGTCATCTATCGCGTCAATAGGAGGGAGGGGTACAAAAACCTGTGGGTCTTCCAAGAGGTGAGGTCGGTGTTCCGATAGGGATGGTTGTCAATCCTGTGTATCCAAGTCAGATGAGGCCTGAAACCTATTGGATACAGGGATAGAGATAGGGGCAGCCAAATTGGCAGAGTGCCTGAGTTGCGGTTTATAAAAATAACCCGAGGGGAGCGCACAGATTCTGGTACTTTGAATGAATGTTTGCTCACAGAAACTTAATATACAACGAACCATATGGGGCCTGCGAAAATTGATCACAATATAGTCACCATCGATGTTTTTAGGGGATTGACCAACCCACCCAACTCTGCGGATCATAAGGATCTCATTCATGTTAGATGGGTGAAACCTTTTGTGTTTTATTAACCAGTCCACAGTCTTATTGCGAAGGTCAACCCAAGACTCCCTCTGGTCCTCTAAAAGAGTGGGGACGCCAGCCAAAACTAATACATAAGGGCAGGTAGCTGGGGGTAAGCTCAGAACATCGGTGTTGGGTCTCGAGCGTTTACTCCTCATACTGACTATTGTATTCCTGCTTTGGTCAGTTAGTGTGGCGCTGGAATCTAAGCGTTCAGGCTGACTGCTGCATAGACACAGGGTCCTCGTGTTAAGCTCCCGAAGTGAATCCTGTGAATTCCCCTGACCTGTGCTGGGTTTCGGCGCAGGAGGTTCTTTAGGTTTGCGACAAGTTTATACAAAAGCTAGCAGATGAGGACTCTTTGTGCGCGGTGGAACTTGGAACTTGCAAATTGGGACTTAAGTTAGCACCTGCTGGCGTTGGAAAGCCCTCCCCCACATTAGCATCAGAATGTAAAGTCACTTTGCTACCACAGCTGCTTAAGATGTCAACGGCAGTAACCACACATTCTAACTTTTCCCAAAGGGGGGTAAAGTTCTTGTCGATGAGTTCTTTAAAGTGGGCTAATGCAGTTTCCAAGACGGTTTCCACAATGGTGACGGGAGCAACATCCCCGATGATATCATCCATTATTGATGGAAAAACGACATCAGTCTGTGTACTAACAGAGTTGGTTAGTGATGTTACATGGTTAATTGCGTGGTTAGCGGATCTAGGACCCTTTGTGCCTTTAGGTTTTTGGGTGACAACACCCTGCTTCCGTTTAATTGGTGGTACTCTCACCTTGTTCTCGTCTCAGGATTTGGCGACCCGTGCTCTAGTAGTTATGCTAGGCCCATTAGGGGTAGCCGTGGGAGATACATCCAGGGTTACCACGGGGGAATGTTGAGACAAAATTAGGGGCGTGGGAGACAGGCGCAACTGTGGAGTACCACCCGGATTGGGGATGCCTGGTAACGGACGGCTCTGTAATGTTCAAGGGTCTAAAGAGAGTCGTCGCTCAGTCATTTCAATTTCATGTGTCAGCAATGATTCAGCCCTAACAATGAATGCATCTAGGGTCCCCGCTACTCCTTTCCGCTTGCTCATGGTAGATCCGCAAATCATGTATGGGCAATGGCCAAGTTCAATACTACAAATGCGATGCTAATACTAATGCTGATACCCAAGGTAGGGATGTGCGCAACAATACCTGGGAGCAGGAAGGTGTGATCCTGTGCAGGTGACCAGGTGTCAGAGGGGGGCCCAGCCTCTTCCGGGCTCCGATGGGCGTGGACGGGCCCGCCTTTGACCCGGGCTTCGCCTGCGCGCGTCCCGTGCTACGGGAGCCCCGGCCGCCGCTTATGCGCCTCCTGGCGCTTGGAATGAGCGTTGGTGCCTACCCTGGCGCGTAGAACTGTGGGGGATCGAGTCCCCACCACTGGATACGGGCTGGCAGGCAGGCAGGTAACAACAAACACGGGCTCCCGCGCTACGGGAGCCCCGGCCGCCTCTTATGCGCCTCCTGGCGCTTGGAATGAGCGTCGGCGCCTCCCCTGGCACGTAGAACTGTGGGGGATAGAGTCCCCACCACTGGATACGGGCTGGCAGGCAGGCAGGTAACAACAAACACGGGCTCCCGCGCTACGGGAGCCCCGGCCGCCTCTTATGCGCCTCCTGGCGATTGGAATGAGCGTCAGCGCCTCCCCTGGCGCGTAGAACTGTGGGGGATAGAGTCCCCACCACTGGATACGGGCTGGCAGGCAGGTAACAACAAACACAGGCTTTACTGAAAACTGGGAAGTTTGGTATCAAACTTATGCGCACATTAAACCCACACTGATGCCAGTGTGAGATTTAATGAAAAATGCACTCAGAGGGCATCTTAGAGATGCCCCCTGAAAAACGACCTAACTCTAGTGTCCTGGCCGGATGGCTGCTCGCCAGCAGCCACCACCAGACATGTTTCTGGACCCCTGGGTCGAGAGCCTGCTGCTCTCGGGGGTCTGAAACAATGCATATCCTGGGACGAGGTGCCAAGCCTCCGCCCCCAGGATGGGCAGGGTCCACGAAGGGGAAGCTTCAAAGGCTTGCCGCCTTTGTGAGCTACCCCAGCCCTTTGCTGCTTCCAGCAACTGGCTCCCACCGGTTCTGACCCCCACTTTGGGCGGGAGAATCAGCAGGAAAACCAAGTGAGGAAGGGAGGTGTGCCCACCTTTGCCAACCCCACCCCTCAGGTGGGGTAGGCGATGTGAAGCCCAACCCTCAGCCAACCAGAGAGAGGCATATGCCCCCTCCCACTGGAGGATTGCATAATAGGGGGTGTACCCACCCCAAGGAAGGGACCCATTGGTCCCAACCTTTACTTGCCTGCAACGCCCCTAAATCTAGTATTTAGGGGCAACCCTGAACCTTGCCTCCTCAGACGAGAACCGACAAGACGAAGGAGGACCGAAGAAGCAGTGCTGAAACTAAGAAGACGAGGACGCCCGCTGACTTGGCCCCAGCCCTACCGGCCTGTCCCCACCTCGAACCTGCTCCAGCGAAATCCCGGTGTGTCCAGCAGCCTCAAGAGCCCTGTCTTCCAAGCCAAAGACTTTGTCTCCCGTGAGCACCGGATTTGCTCACCCACAGACTCAGGCCCCAGCCAAAACCACGAGTCTGCACCACTCTGCATCTGACCCCCATGGCCAGAGTTCGAGTGGCCCAACACCACGAGGAGGTCTTGCCGGCGATCCTGACATCTGGTGATCTCTGTCCTGTCTCGAATCTCCAAGTGAAGCTTGCAGCCCCTTTCTGGAGGATCCCCCCCCCCAACTGCGATCTGAGCTGGTAAGAAAACCCAACGCCTAAAGACACCACTGCACCCGACGTCCCACGGCCTTGGGTGACCCAACCAACAGTGTCCCAGCATCCCCAGGCATCCCAACTTACCTCTCCAACCGGTGGTCACCTCCAGAAGATCTTCGTCCCCAAGCCTGCAGTCTTTGTTGCAACCGGAGAATCCCCATTGAAAACAACAGGGCACCCGACGCCAAAATAGCTGCCTTCACCCAGCCGCCGCTGCGGGAGTACTTTGGGTGCTATCTCCGATTTCCCCCTTTGCCCTGCGCCTAACACCAGGAGCGTTGCTCCCACAACATTGTGGCCTGCTCGTGAGCAGCCACCAACTGGAGGCCCCATATCCCCCATTGGATAACACTGGGCCTCAGCACTCTGCTCCCGGCCGCCCTAGTGGCGCTGAGGGTGTTTCAAGAGTGCATCCTTGACCCTGGGGGAACCCTGGTTCTAACCCCCTGAATACCAACTCCCACAAACAAGTACTTACCTGCAAACTGTTAACTTCATTTTCCTCAGTAGGAATACAGACTATTTTTCCTTGAAAATTGTTTTAAGTGTGAAGTTGATTTTGTATGAGAACTTGAAAAACTGCAAATATCTAAAGGAAATGTCCCAGTGTGACATCAAGGCATATCACACTGAGTAGAAAAAGTAATTCATAAAGTAATCTGCAAAGTAATCAAAAGTAATCTTAACAGTAATTTCAACTACATTCAAAGTATTTACAAACCTGTAACAAAGTCATTCTCATTCAGCTTGCTTGTATTGTTCAACTTGCCTTTGAAAAGTACCATTTACCCTTACCTGTGCCAGGCTTGCTTGGTTCTAGAAAATAAATATAACTAAATAATATTTTTTATACAAACAAATTGGTCTGAGTTCAGTCTTTGAGTGTGTGGCATCATTTGCTGCCTGAGTGTGTACAACAAATGCTTAACACTACCCTCTGATAAAGCCTTACTGCTCGCCCACACTACCACAAATAGAGAGTAAGCTGCTATCTACTTTTACCTCTGCCTACCTTTGAGGTTCCACTGGACTCTGTGCACACTATACCTCATTTTGGTATAGTATATACATTGCCAGCTTCCTACAATTATACATAAAGAAAACCTTTCCCAGTAATGAGTAGGTATGCCTCATGTCACCCTTTAGGTTAGCGGCTGAGATGGGGGTCAGATATTGTCGTGTAGTTCCTATTAATCCGTAGGATCTGCAAGTTTGTTGGACAACATAAACTAGGGGTTTGTGCCTAGACTGATTCCGGACACCCCCCGCAGGATATGTTGGCCTATAGACCAGCTAGCTCACAGTGCCGCCGTAAGCCCCCCTAACCTTACCAGAGAGCGAATGGTTTCTAGCAACCACTGAACATGACAACTCTGACCCTCAAAGGATCGTGGAAACAGTACAGAACCTTTAACTCTGTCACTCGTGCTCACTTATTCTTAGAGAGGTATACAGAGAATACACCGTGGAAAGTTTTCAATATATTTATTGAAACAACGTTTTTCTTGTATAAAATACGTGTGCTGCATTGATTAATAGACCGAAGCTGATGAAGGTGATTACAAGCACCAAAAGCGTAAATTGTAGATATAGTTCTACCATGGTGCTAAAACAGTGTATATATGCATCCATATAAAACAAGCCAGTAATCGAACGTACTCCCACTATGCGAACCCTCCTCTAGGTGTACCTAGAGTTTCTGTAGGTGTAGAGCCAAGAATTCCCCCCCCGTCCCCCCTGGGATGATCCAACCCCATTACCTGATGGGAGAGAGTGAAGGATCCTGTCTTGGTCACAAACTGGACACCCCTCACGAGATGTCAGACCGCTGCGTGGTGAAGTCTCACCATGCAAGGACTCTCGGTGTTAGCTGAAGTGCCTCCTCTTCTAATCTCTTGGGATGCTCATCTTTTATAATAGAAAGCAGCCTTGTGATGTGCGTGTAGACTAGTGATGTTATGGATATGTAGATAGCCCTGTCGCCCCTTAGATGAAGATAGAGATGACATTTGTACATTGTACGAGAATAGACCTTGTACATGATGTTCAGGGCATTTTGATAATATTGTGCAAAGTTAGATGTGTAAACAAGTTTAGTTTCAGGGAAACTAATCCAACATTGTTGCGCACGCAAATACGTGCAAAAGGTCACTGCTGAAAAACAGGACAATGTAAGAAATAACCTGCTTCGCTACATGGGCCTAACCCGGGATTATAACACCCACTCCTCATACTAAGGGTCGATACACAAAAAGCTATCTAGAACCATTCTAAAAAGCCAGCAGGCCATAATAATATGAAAGCTAAAAAGCCTTAGAACTGATGTAAAATCATCTAAAACCAAGCTTCCCTTAAAAATATTTCATCAAAGTCTTAAAAGTTAATATACTGTTTGAAATACCAAGCACTCAGCCATGGTGCCTAGAAAAAGAAAGCAAAAAGCTGTTTCGGTTCATTTTGTTTAAAAACAGGCCAAATTGTTCCCACACAGAAAAGCCAATTGTTTAATCTGTTCCGAGTGGTAGACGCACCATTGCTGTTGCCCACAATCCCAGACGACATTCCCAGGAGGCACACCTCGAAGCAGGTTTATGGAGCAAAGGTGATTCCATCCAATTCCCACAGCAGCCGCTGAGGGAGGTGTTGTTACCCATAAACAATCTGCAGAGCCGCTGTTCACATCACTAGGAGCTAAAGCATCCCAGGGTGGCTATAAGAATGCATTAATCATCAATGGAATACGCTGGGGACAGCAATACACATGGGCCTTTAAGGGGTCCATCAGTACTTCAATGTCTGGTGGTGCAACCAGTTGTTATCCGAGACGTAGATCCAGGATGCATTCATGGCTGCAAAGCAGACAGCAGGAGACAGGTTGTATACAGTCAAGCCAGACAGGCCTGGAGGATAATAGCCAGTGCTCGTTCAGTTCTTGTAGCCGAGGTGTGCCGAAGCAGTGTACCATGCGCTCATGGCAACGCAGCACAAGCAGTGCTGTCTCCATTCCGAGTTGAGCTGGGAAATCCATTGCGGAGTAGAAAAATTTAAATCTGGATTCCCGCCACAAGTAGCAGGACAAGCGGGAACCCTCCAAAAACACTTCCCAACATAGAGTGTATGAAAGATGGTATAAATCCGAAAATCGTCTGAAAGGTACTACCCAGACCAGAGCCGATACATTTAAAAAAGTGCACTATTCCTTTCGTATCAGACATATTAAAGATACCGTGGACCAGCTCCCCAAAATGCAGAGGGAAGTTAGTATGGAGTAGTGTCTGTATCTCAGACGAGGACCTTGCAACCTGGAGTTCAAACGTCTCCTTGGCGGAAGTTAAGGCCACATCCTTTTGAAAAAGCATGGCTTTCAGTTTGCTTAAAGAATCAAACTGTATATTGGAAACACTTATCGAAGGCCATAGCATTGCCTCCCTTACTGTGCGGGCAAGTGGAAACAGTACTTGTGTGCAACAAGTCACTATGGAATTAACCGTCACTAGATAAGCGATGCCCGGTTCCCTTCCGCAGCAACCTTGATCATTCAGCATCAAATAGCTCCCATTTGAGAGCAGCTTGAATTCAGATGAATCACGGCAGCTGGAGAACCCTTGAGATAACAAGCCATGTTCGCTACCGAAGCATTGCATGCCCTGTGGAGAGACATGTCTTTGCAAACTAAGGACCCACTTAAAGCATCCTCACAGTTGGAACTACTAAGGAAAACCTCTGTGTCCCCATTCCTGCATCTAAACCTGAATGGTAATTCCCAGTACTCATGCACATAACCTTCCCCTAGCGCCTCATATCTGCCTACTTGTTGGTATTGGAGACCATATTGGAATTGGAAAGTCATGACCGGTAGGGTGATGTAACCATGGATTATCCAGTCTGTGGATGGTGTCTCAGCCACGGTGAAAAATAATTAATTGGTCTAATTTTTCAATGTGCAACAAAGTATATTTTGCCTTTCTTCGTGCTATTACTATCTGTCTATCCGTTAAATCATATTCAGAAAACAGACTAGTACTGTTGATGAATCGCCATGGCACGTGGCCAGAGGGTAATGTTTGTAACGTCAAGCTCAGTATTACGATGGACCTTAATTGTGACTGTCCATGTTGTAAAATAGACATGTCTTGCTGTATTATGTCAATTGCAGAAGACACTATGTTGCCCAGTGAATAAATCTTGGATGACAATGTGGTCATACCGTTGTCAACCACTGCCAGAGCCTTTTCTAAATTAACCCTTTCAATCTTGCTCAATCTCTCAGCAGCTTCCTGTTGAGAAATCTTCCACAGCTCGTTGTATATTACATACAAAAAGCGCTTTTGACGTGGGTTCCGGGGACCCAATAAAAAATCCCTGAGATCCATGTCATTAGTCAATCAAGGCATAACTTCCCAACACTATATGACGTCACCACACCTGAGTGTTCTATTTGTACATATCGCTAAACAGGCCTATTGATCTTAAACCCTTCGGTGTTACCCAGGAATCTAGATTGACACCTATGTGTGCCTGTAGGCCAAACCAACCATCCCTTCCATTTGGGTTCTGATGAATTGAAAGACCCATTACGTTTCATGGTATCTAGTGTATCCTCACTGAAGTGTGTTAAGTGCTGCCAATTTCCGAAGTGTGAGAATGCGGGAATATGCGATGTGTTTAAATCCTTCATCTTGGCTACACCAAGACAAGACGTTTGTTGCACTGTCTTGTTCAGGAAAATCATTTGATGTGGTATGAGGCATGCTCTAAATAAGGCCTCAGTTCCCTGAACCTGCCAATTTTTTGTCCCCAGACAGATTTTGTGTCTATGGTGTCGTTCCAAAAGTCGAAACCCTGTATAGACAGTTGAGAAAGAAAGGAAGCAGAGTAAATCCGCTTGGTGTTTGTTAGCATATTTTTCTTTGCAGGTGTAGGTGCAAGCCTAAAATAATGTGAGGCTGGGTCTGATGTTTCACAACCTGAAAAATAAGCAAACTTTTGTGCAAATGTCTTTGAACTACCTTTCTGTGGTGTTGGGCTGTGTTCCCATTGTGTGTAATTATAAACAGCTCTTAAGATACTAGCTTTGTGTAAATAAAAAAAGAAAAATGGTGACCATAATGTTGAACATGTCTCCATAATTAGATGTACCATCACACAATTCATCATTAGAAAATGCAGCTGATTACTCTAGATCTGCAGGCAAATTATGGACAGTTTCAATGTCCCAATCGTCAGAGAAAGTACTAGAGGTTATGTCATTTAAGGAAATTTTAAACAAATAAGGAATTTGCAAAAGTTCAGTAGGACCATACACATCATACTATACCCTGTCCCATACTATTCCTTCAGGAACTGCTCTAATGTTCACCAGGGACAGGTCCCTTAGTTCATGGTTTGATGATGCATGTGGTTCAAGAACCAAGTTCACAAGATGTACTGCGGAGCGTTCTGGGAGATAGTGTTCATTCAGAAGTAGGAAAAAGACCAATCCAGAGAACCAGGAAATCAGAAAACCAATTGTAATCCAGAGATGTATCCATGGTTCAACAAAGAATGACCTTTCAGCCAAAGATAGAGAGTATAAACTTGCAGCTTGAAAGAGAGGGGCGGTGGTGGCAACTCTGGCTCACTGGATCCGATGAGAAGTCATCATAATGTACGAAGTAGCCAGACGCCGTCCAGTCTATTTTTGGCAGCTCAGCAGGGTTTGTGGAACTGGGAGATGACTCGATCTGTGGCATATTCACATAGACGTCGTCAATTTTTCGAATTGAAATTTCTGTACTTGTTGATTGTACAGTTGTAGTTTTTTCATCAGGGAGAAGTATAATTTCATTGTTGTTTACAGCTTCTCTTTGGAGAGTAGAATCTTCTGTCGTTATTAAAGCTTCCATCTGAACTTCCTGTACAGTAGCGAGAGGAGTGCGGTGGCCACTCAGGAGCCCATGTGGCCTACTATTGAGAATCGGCCACATAGTGTGGTTTGATCAAATCAATAGAGACAAACCTCTTGTCTCTGCGACTGGCATGGGGCAGAAGAAGTACGGTTCTAGTGCTTTCGACAGCCAGGACAGGTATAGGCGCTCTGTAAGATAGCCCAAATTCTTTTTTGCCCACAATTAATTCTCTGACCAGGTCCCCAATCTTCGAGCAGGTCTTGCCGGAATTACCTTCACTTCCCCAGTGGTGGTGCGTTTTACTTCGACCTTGCTTCGTAAAGCCCGGATTTCATTAAGTTCCTGTAAAACAGCCGAACGTTCATTGATGTCAAATGGTGTTACAGCCGGCACTGTGCCAACACTATCGAGGTCTAGTACCCACATTCTCACACCAAACAGGGGTTCATAAGGTGTACGACGCCCTAGGGATTTTCTTGGCAATGTTGTTAAGTGCCCTCTGGGCCCCATATAGTTGATTGACCCAACTGCCACCCAAGCCTAATACCCTTGCTATTAAGGACTGCTTTAAGTCAGTTTTTCCTCTCAGCCTCCGAATTTCCCTCGGGATGGTAGAGGGAGGAGTACCGCAAGGCCACACCCAAACATCCCATGGCTTCTTTGTAAGCCCGAGAGCAAAACGCCAGACCATTGTCGGAATGTAGTGTCGGGATTCTGATCCGCAAGGCAGAAGAACCAATATCCTCAGGAGCGAAGAGAGAGCCCCCACTCTCCCCTAAGGTATAACCAGCTCCAACCAACAAGGCATACTGAAGATTGACTGATACCCCCTGGGAGAGAAGAGACGACTCAGGACCACCAGGAAGGCGTTCAGCTGGGCCAGCAGAGGAAAAGGGTAAAGTCCTGGAATACTTGTTCCCAACACTGCAGTATTCATGAAAACAATAACAAAAAAAGAAAAAGCGAGAGAAAGGTTAAATAAAACACCCACTTTCAACAATGTGTGAGACGTTATTCTATAACATAGGTCAGTGTGCGCAGGTTGTGTACTCTCTCATACCCACCTAGGGTTAAGGTAGCGTTCCACTTGCAGAGAGGTCTCTTGGATATAAAAATAGCAGGCAAATAATAGATCACCCTCCAAAAAGCGTGGAGCAGCCTTGCAACACAAATACAGGCATACGTCTGCCTCAGAGGTTTGAACAACGTTGCAGCAACAGCTGAAAGTGCAGGGGCTTCCAAACAAAAAGATTAGTTAGTGCTCATTGAAGGAAGCTTAATAAAAAAAGGTCCTATTTAACTCCACGTTAGCGCTTGGGAGAAATGTCCGATTTTATTCCACGTTGGCGTTTGATAGAACAAAACAAAAAAAACAAGCTTCAAGCACTTCTGCAGTAAATTGGAAAGAATGTCAGCAGCGCTTCCGAGTGCTAACAAAGGAGTTTCAGCAGAGCCCAGCTGTAAGACATTAATGGAAACTGAAGCAAAAGTGTAGCGCGTCCTCGCGCTGATTTTACATATTCAGGCAAAAAACAAAGGAAAGATATCAGCGCTTTTTCGCGCTGAAAGCCGAACGCCTGATCAGAGTGTTCATGGCAAAAGGCAGGGTCCTCGCACAACGGGGTTTCGTCCAGACAGGAGATGATTAATTAGTAGCAGCGCGTCCTCGCGCTGAAAGCAACAAACACAAACGGGGAGCCACAAGGAAAAAATGGCAGCGCGTCCTCGCGCTGAACTTGAAAAGCCAAACACGGTGTGAAAAATAAATGACAGCGCTACCTAGCGCTAACTGACAACGGGCACAAGGAAGGAGAGAGGAAGTTCAGGAATGCCACTATGCACATGGTAGTAGTGGGGACTTCTAGCTCAGTGGCAGAAAAGAAAGATTTCCCACAAACAGACCAACAGGCAAGAAGCAGTATTTCAATCCTGGCGAGACGATATCAAGCTGTTAGAATCCAACAAGGAAAGGGATAGGACAAGAAGGCGTGGTCCACCAACAGGAAGTAAGCCAAGCACCTGAGAATGGGGGTGGGTTTCTTTTGATAAGGGATAAGGTGCAGGAAGCCTGACGTGTAACACTTCTCCCCCCCCCCCCCCAGGGCCTATTTACAGGTCGAGGTTTATCTGGGTGTAATGCATGAAATCTCCGTACCAACAAGGGAGCATGCACGTGCTCAGCAGGTTCCCAAGTTCTATCTTCAGGTATTGTAGTTTACCTCTCTGCCTCCGTGAATCAACTATGCGTCTGACTTCATATTCTAGTTCACCTTCTATTTTGATGGGAGGGGTTGGAGGTTCCAGACATGATGGGGGTTCATACTTCTTAAGCAGGGACGTGTGAAAGACAGGGTGAACTTGTATTTCAGGGGGCAGCTCTAATTTTACTGCTACAGGGTTAATGAGATGCAGTACTTTATAGGGCCCTATATATCTGGGTTGTAACTTTCTGGGTCCCGGCAGACGGAGGTTTTTGGTGGCTAACCACACTTGGTCGTCCACCGCGTAGATAGGGGTAGGGCGCCTATGTTTGTCGGCTTGTTGTTTCATATGTTCCTTTGCCTCTTGTAATTCGTGTTTAGCTTGGTTCCATATTGACATAAGTTGTGTGTGATGGTCTGTGACTGCAGGTATCTCGGAGGTAGAGGAAGGAAGATGAAGGGGTAAAAATTGAGGGTGGTAGCCGTTAGAGAAAAAAAAAGGAGAGATCTTAGTGGCAGAATGTGTTGTTATTGTAGGCAAACTCTGCCAAAGGGAGAACTTGCACCCAGTCACTAGTGGTTCTACTTAAGAGACAGCGCAGATACTGTTCTAGGGTTTGATTGGTCCTCTCCGTTTGCCCATCCGTTTGAGGATGATAGGCAGAGGAGAGGCGATGGTCTGTGTAGAGCCTTGCATATACCCTGCCAGAACTTGGACACGAATTGTGGGCCCCGGTCCGAAATAATTACAGAGGGCAGGCCATGTAGCCACACTATTTGCTCTATGAAAATGTCTGTGAGCTCTTTGGCCCTTGGCAATTTACAAAGAGGGATAAAATGTGCCATCTTAGATAGCATGTCTACCACAACTAATATCGTGGTAAAACCCCGTCTAGGAGGCAGGTCTGTAATGAAATCCATGCTAATGGAAAACCAAGGGATATGGGGAATGGGTAGAGGACGTAATAAGCCGGCAGGGGCGCAATGTAAGGATTTCTGTCGAGCGCACGTAGGACAGGCCTTAACAAAGTCATGGATGTCTTGAGTCATACCCTTCCACCAGAACCATCTCAGACATGTTTGTAGGGTCTTCTCCCCTCCAGGATGTCCTGCCAAAGGCAAATTATGACACCATCTCATAATGAGGGCACGAAGGTCCTCCGAAGGAATATACAGACGACTGTCACGGTAGTAGAGGTCATTTACTATTTTGTTCAGAGGGTCTGCTAACCACTCCTTAGCATCTAGAGTTGAGTAAGCAAGAATTAGTTTCCCAAAAAAGGATTCAGACTCATTTTTCTGTACATCCCCTACGGCTAGTATCTTACTTTCTGGTATAATAGGTAAAGGGGTATCCACTACGTGCTTGTAATCTTTACCCAAACGAGACAAGGCGTCTGCTTTTCCATGTTTCGCTCCCGGGCGGAATGTGATTACAAAATCATATTTGCAAAAAAAGGAGACCCACCTCATCTGTCTAGGAGTAAGAGCCCTGGCTGACTTAAAGAACTGGAAGTTCCGATGGTCAGAATAAATGGTGATCACATGAGAGGACCCTGGTAGATAATGTCGCCATTCCTGGAATGCTAGTTTAATGGCTAGGAGCTCTCTCGCCAATGGTGTAGTTTTGTTCGGCCGAAGACAGAGTCTTAGAGAAGTTTGCCACCGGATGGAGGGTTCCTGTCTTCAGATCTCTTTGCGATAAAACCCCACCCACCGCGTACTGAGATGCATCAGCTTCAACATAATAGGGTTGAGTTTCATCAGCATGTCGTATGATAGGGGCGGAAGTGAACCTGTTCTTTAATGTTCGGAATGCTTGTTCTGCTGCATCGTCCCAATCAAATACTACTCCTTCCTTCAAGAGCCGTGTAATAGGAGTAATGAGATCAGAGAAGTGGTCGATAAACCTCCTGTAAAAATTGGCAAACCCTAAAAAGGACTGCACTTCCTTCACTGTCGTAGGGCTGGACCAGCTGGTTATGGCAGAGACCTTGGCAGGATCCATATGGATTCCCTCAGAAAAGATGACAAAGCCTAGGAAGTCAACTTTCTTAGTATGAAAGAGACATTTATCTAATTTGGCAAAGAGATGGTTTTCTTGCAAACGCTGGAGAATCATTTTTACATGCTTCACATGTTCCTGTTCCGTTTGGGGAAAAAATCAGTATATCGTCTATGTAGACGATTACGAATAGGTCTAAGTACTCTCTCAAAATTTCATTTACAAAGAATTGAAAGGCTGCCGGGGCATTGCACAAGCCGAAAGGCATTACGCAATACTCGTACAGCCCGAATTTAGTGCGGAAAGCCGTCTTCCACTCATCTCCTTCTCTGACTCGAATCTAGTGGTAAGCCCCCCGAAGATCGAGTTTGGTGAATATCTTGGCCTTGCGCACCTGATCCAACAGATTGGAGATGAGCGGAAGAGGGTATTTGTTTTTTATTGTTACCTTGTTCAAGGCATGGTAGTCCAGGCAGGCTCTCAAGCCTCCTTCCCGTTTGGGGATAAAGAAGATAGGGGAGGAGACCGGAGAGGTCGAGTGAAGAATAAACCCTTTTTTAAGCATTTCTTGGAGATACTCATAGAGGTACTTGGTTTCAGGTTCAGTAAGGGCATATACCCTGCTGACCGGCAGATCCGCACCAGGGACCAAATCGATCCTAAAATCATAGGATCTGTGTGGGGGTAAGGCCACAGCTTTCACTTCGTCAAACGCATCCGCATATTCTTGGTACTCTGAGGGTAAGGTGGAAGTGACGTTTGTTGCTAGGGCACAACATATGGGGGATTGCCAGTGAGTGGTTTCCTGATAACAATGCAACATACAATAGGGAGATCTTAAGGTTACTTTCCTAGAGACCCAATCAATATGAGGGTTATGCACCTGTAACCAAGGTACTCCTAGAATGGCACCAAAATCAGGGGTGTCGATCAAATCAAACGTGATGATTTCTGAATGGCCATTGTCACATAACATAACAAGGTCAGGGGTTTGGTAAGCCAGTAAGCCTGACGATAATTCCGTCCCGTCAACCGCCCTTACCTTTTCAGGTTGAGCCTTTGGAACCAAATCTATACCAAGAGCCTTGGCTAAGGAAATATCTAGGAAATACCCTGTAGCCCCAGAATCTAACAATATCGACATAGTCTTCCTATGTTGGGATGGCAGGATGAGTACAACTGTTATGGAAAAGTGTTTAGGTACAGGAGCTAAGGTGTTGGCCAAAAACTGCGAGATCTGTAAGAGAAAAGGACTTGGAGGATCGATCCCTATGTCTTCCAAGTCTTATAGTTTTCCGACTGGACAGCACACCCGGTTCTTATTGCAGAGGTCTTCACGACTGTCTTTGGTTTGATGGAACAGTCTCTAGCATAGTGACCACCCTTGCCACAATAGAGGCAGAGATTAAGCTTCCTGCGTTTTCCGCGTTCTTCACTGGATAACGGGCCCCTAACGCCACCTATCTGCATAGGCTCACTAGTGTCTTTCACCTCTTTCTTGTCTCCTCTTGCTAAAAAGAGGCGGGAGTATTCCCCTTTAGTCTTCTCACCTCTCCTTTCATTCAAATGATGATCTAATTTAACCACTAAATCTATGAATGACGGGCAGTCCTCAGGAGGGTCAACTATGTGACAAGATGTCTTTTAGTTCATCCTTCAACCCTCTATAGAATAATGAGGTTCTCTTCTCTTCAGGCCAGTGGGTTTCTGTAACCAGCCGATTGAAAGTGGTAATATAGGTTAGCAGATCCTTTGAACCCTGTTTAAGACCCAATAGTTCATTATCACTAGCCTGCATATATGAATGACGCGCGAACAGGCTTCTCATTCTATCTTTAGGTAGACAGGTTATAAAGAATGGGATCATCGTTCTCTACCAGGGGCACCGCCCATAACGCGGCATTGCCAGTCAACTAAGAGATGATGAAGGCTACCTTGGCAGCATCGTCCGGAAAGGAGGCGGCTCTACACAAAAACTGCAGGTGACACTGATTCATAAACACCCCGTATTTATTACTATCCCCATTGAACCTCTCTGGCATTGCTAAAGGCGTTTGAGGAGGTGTTACAACTGTCACGTTAACTGGAGAAGAGGCTGCCACAGCAGAAGCAGGAGTAGCAGAGGAGGTAGGTACTTGGAAATGAGCAGGTTGTATATAGCTTCTTTTATGTTTAGGGGTGATATCTGCGGCTCTAGCCTCCTATTTGTTTCTGTGTCTTTAAAAGATCTAATTCTGATACTAAGCGTTGGTTTTCGCCTCTCAATACCCTAAGTTCAGTCTGTAAATTAACTACAGCTGCGGCCAATTCATTCATGGTAGTTTCCTGCGTCTCGAGAGACAGGGAACCATCCATGAGTGCTTCGAATGTGGCACTCTTGTCCGTCTTCGCTTGGGGGATAGGAAAATACGTGGGCTTGGCTTTCTGTCGGGATTCTGATCCGCAAGGCAGAAGAACCAATATCCTCAGGAGCGAAGAGAGAGCCCCCACTCTCCCCTAAGGTATAGCCAGCTACAACCAACAAGGCAAACTGAAGATTGACTGATACCCCCTGGGAGAGAGGAGACGACTCAGGACCACCAGGAAGGCGTTCAGCTGGGCCAGCAGAGGAAAAGGGTAAAATCCTGGAATACTTGTTCCCAACATTGCAGTATTCATGAAAACAATAACAAAAAAAGAAAAAGCGAGAGAAAGGTTAAATAAAACACCCACTTACAACAATGTGTGAGACGTTATTCTATAACATAGGTCAGTGAGCACAGGTTGTGTACTCTCTCATACCCACCTAGGGTTAAGGTAGCGTTCCACTTGCAGAGAGGTCTCTTGGATATAAAAATAGCAGGCAAATAATAGATTACCCTCCAAAAAGCGTGGAGCAGCCTTGCAACACAAATACAGGCATACGTCTGCCTCAGAGGTTTGAACAACGTTGCAGCAACAGCTGAAAGTGCAGGGGCTTCCAAACAAAAAGATTAGGTAGTGCTTATTGAAGGAAGCTTAATAAAAAAAGGTCCTATCTAACTCCACGTTAGCGCTTGGGAGAAATGTCTGACTTTATTCCACGTTGGCGCTTGATAGAACAAGACAAAAAAAACAAGCTTCAAGCAGTTCTGCAATAAATTGGAAAGAATGTCAGCAGCGCTTCCGAGTGCTAACAAAGGAGTTTCAGCAGAGCCCAGCTGGAAGACATTAATGGAAACTGAAGCAAAAGTGTAGCGCGTCCTCGCGCTGAATTTACAGATTCAGGCAAAAAACAAAGGAAAGATATCAGCGCCTTCTCGCGCTGAAAGCTGAACGCCTGATCAGAGAGTTCATGGCAAAAGGCAGAGTCCTCACACAACGGGGATTCGTCCAGACAGGAAATGATTAATTAGTAGCAGCGCGTCCTCGCGCTGAAAGCAACAAACACAAACGGGGAGCCACATGGCAATAATGGCAGCGCGTCCTTGCGCTGAACTTGAAAAGCCAAACACGGTGTGAAAAATAAATGACAGCGCTACCTAGCGCTAACTGACAACGGGCACAAGGAAGGAGAGAGGAAGTTCAGGAATGCCGTTATGCACACGGTAGTAGTGGGGACTTCTAGCTCAGTGGCAGAAAAGAAAGATTTCCCACAAACAGACCAACAGGCAAGAAGCAGTATTTCAATCCTGGCGAGGCGATATCAAGCTGTTAGAATCCAACAAGGAAAGGGACAGGACAAGAAGGCGTGGTCCACCAACAGGAAGTAAGCTAAGCACCTGAGAACGGAGGCGGGTTTCTTTTGAAGCCTTGAGGTCAGCTGAGCATTGCCTCAGTGCAGCATGGGATAGCACACAACCTGATCATGCACCCAATGCATTATGGGAGTGGTAGTGTTGTTTTAGGGAATAGGGATAAGGTGCAGGAAGCCTGACGTGTAACATGCAGTGTGACAATTGCATATGTCCCGATGAAGACTCTCAAATCCTTTATAACTCTTTGAGCGTAAGCCGAGCGCTGTGGCCAAACCCACAGGAATCTGGAGCATGAATCCACTGCCACCAAGATGTATTTATAAGCCCCATCTGATTGTAGGGGGCCACAGTGATCCAAATAAACACAAGCCAAAGGCTTGTCTGAGATCAGTAGTGGTGTCTGTGCTGGACGGGCTATGATGGAACCTTTCAACTGCTGGTAGATGTCGCATTTAAGGACGAAGTCCTTAGTCTGTTTAGTAGACCTGGCCACCAATAGCGATGCTTCAGTAATGATGCTGTCTCCGTAATCCCTGCCTGAGCTGAACCCAGACCCTCATGTGCAGATAGTGTCTGTCTAATCTGCAATCAATATTTGGTATTACTCTATCCCCCACTCCTGGAATCTGAGCATACGGAATGTTTTGTGCATCTAACTTGTAGGAGTGAGTACTTGAGTCGAAAGCCTTTCGGCAGGGCAGTTCCGTTGCACTTGGCATTAACTGCCACCATAGTTGTCCCGTCTATCCTCGTATTTGAGCGAGTTATTGCAGCAACGGCAGCAGTACGAACTGTTGCCTTGCCGGCCTCATCCACCAGGAAATTCCCTTCAACGTGAACGCCAACACATTGATGACTCAATGTATGAATAACATGAGCCCGTGGCAGGCCTTCTTTCATCTTTGCCACCTGTTCCCAAAGCATCTTGTGATTTACTGTGCAACCTTTAGAATCGCTAAATCTATTCTGGCCCCAATAGTGTAAATATTTATTACAGGACTGGACACAGTAAAATGAATCACACACAATAAGTGTGGGGAATTCACGATCCGTATTTTGTAGTGCCAGTATCGGGGCTTTGAGTGCTGCCAGCTGTGCTGTACAGTCCACTAGGGACTGTGTTTTCCCAGGATGTAACTTTCCGTCATATAGGCACCCTTTAACAATTGTGCATGCCACGGATTATTGCTGTTTCATTCCTACGGCAGGCTGGGCAGAACCATCGGTATAAATGATGCATTCATATCGATTTAGAGGCATAATTTAACTCTGCAGAGGATATTCTTGTTAGTACTGCAGCAGTGCTTGTGTTTGTAATGTAGAATCAAATCTGTAGTCTACATCTGTTGCACTGAGAGAGTTAGCCCATTTAATCCATCTTGGATGCAAAGCTTTTGCATTTGGAACGCTTGCTTTGGTGACTGCCTCTGAGGTCGGTATCGGGGTCACAACAATTATGCGTTTCCCCTGCGCTAGTGCTCTCTCTCTCACTACAGCAGTCTGTACTGCTGTGAGTATTTTCTCAGTGGATGCAAAACACATTTCAGCGTTCCTGTACAAATGAGATTTGTATGCAATGGGTACTATATCACCTTCATTGAAAGTGATATAGGTGTACCCGGTTAGTCCAGCGACTACGTGGATCACAAGGTTAGTCGTTTTGACACACAAGTGTAAATGTTTAGAAGCCATCATGTCCGCTTGTACGGAATGTAAAATATCTGTATGTTCCTGTGTCCAATGATGCACTGAAAAATCAGGTCTAGTTAAGTCGTAGAAAGGTTTTACCCGTTCTGCGTAAACCAAAATGTAAGTTCTGCCAAAACTTTAAAATCCTAAAATGGATTGTAATCTTTTCAGAGCAGTTGGAGCAGCGCACATTTTTCTAAAAAATTGGCTGCCAGGCTTTTCCTTTCCCTCGACAACTCGTATCCAAGGAACAGGACATTGAGGTGGGAAATTTGTGTTTTTTTAAAAATACATTTGTAGCCCAGGTGAGCAAACCCAAGAATTGTGTGGTTCACCCTAGCCAAGTGTTCCATTAATTCATCGTCCGTCAGATAAATATCGTCTACATAGGACAATGCCTCTTCATCAAAATGTTGAAGTAACTCTGTCACTCTGACTGAAAACAGCCCGGGGCTATTATACCCCTGTGGTAATTGACAAAATTGCCGTTTAGAACCTAGCGCTGAGATTGCTGTCAAATATCTGCTCCCAGGCGCAGTATTTTGGCAGAAAAATCCATTTGAGATATCTAATGTTGTTTTGTATTTTGTCCCCACAATATTATTAATTAGTGCAGCACTATGTGCATTTTGTACTGCAAATATGCAGGTGGAAGCGTTTAAATGTCTGTAGTCTAAGACTAGGTGGTATGAATTATCGGGTTTCATTACAGGAAACAACAGATTATTCATGGATGAGGTGCAATTCTCTATTACACCCTGGTACTCAAGTTGATCTAAGATCTCCCTAACTTGTTTCTTTGCTTCCCTTTTTATTGGGTATTGTCTCTGTGGTTGAGGAATGGATTTTAATGGGATTTCGTGATGAGGTGACTCATCATCCCACCCAACAAGGTTTCGGTAAAGTGGAGGAGCTAGCGCTAATGCCCACTCCGCGTATGAATTTTTAACTGATTCTGGTATGAGGTCGGAGAAAGCAGGTAAAATTACGTCTTCCCCCATTGGGCACTCCATTACGAACTCTGGGGCCAATCTTTTTCAATACAAAACAACGAAAGAGTGAAGCCAACAGAAGAAGAGCCTGCCAGAGGAGTCACTCAGATTTTTTTAAGAAGAACCCTCACTCACCAACCTAGTTGGTGACATGCTTCATCATTGGGTTCCCACCAGAGAGGCCGAGTGCCTCCCTGGTGTGCTACAACGCCTGACTACAGCGGAGCGGGTTCTTTTGTGTAATGTGAGTGTGAAATCTGATGGGGAAGAAAATTAATTAAAAATGCCTTGATTTTATCCAGAACAAAAATTTTATTAGTGGAAAATCAGGCACAATTAAAAACAGTGTGATGGATGTTTGGGCTGGATAAAAATGGCCAGCTACATCCAGTGTGACAATAGGAGATTGGTCAACATGTTTCTGCCTCCAGATGCCCTTAGCAAGGCATTCGTCAGGACCAAATACCACGGCGGTATGCGCACGCTAAGGCGCACCCTAACCTGTGGTATATATAAAAAAGAAAGTGAATGGTGCAACTTACAATTTTGAGTTTGTACGGCCCTCAATTTCTGAAAGCAAAAATGGTTATGTAGTGTAGGATAGCCTTACACCATGGGTCGCAGTGGGGGGCGGTGGCTTGTAGTCACACGTACGCCAAAGCCAGGCTCCCGCTCAGCACCTGGGTTCTCCCTTTAACTGGACCCCGTAGATGAATCTTTTTCAGCCAAAAGAATGCCGTAACTATATGCCAGGTTCTCCCAATAGAGACCCTTCGCTTGCTTGGGTATGTCCCCCTCCATTTAGAGCGTTATTCATATAAACGATGTGGGACACTTAACTTTGTATCAGGTGTTTCCACCGTTAATGCTGACACATAATCCATCAGGTTCCGGCGAGCTATTGTGACTTCTGCCGCGCTGTCCAGCATAGTAACTGCCCATTCCCTGTTCAGAAGCAGAATCCTCAGTAGCCTGGGCATTTCTAATTTTGATCCAGGCTACCTTCTTTTTAAATTGAGGTTTAGGAGTCTTTTGCTTGTCTTCCTGTTTTATGATGTAGTCCGAAGTACGATGTGTCTTCCTTTTTGGTTTGACTCGCTCTTCTGATCTGTTCTCTGACCATCCGTCTCTCTCAGATCGTTTTTCAGGGGACTCCTGAAAGGAACTAGAGGAACGTGTATCAGTATCCTGATACCTGTCGGGCTTCCTAATATTTTCATGGTTACTTAAATTGTATTTTCTCTCGGTGTGTTCCTGTTGAGGAGACCCACCTGTGACTGTGTTTTGTTTTATTTATTTTTTGTTTATTATCCCATTAATTCTTAGAAAAATCGGGTGCTTGATTAGAGTTATCCTTTTCAGAATTGCTCTTAACTATCGGTTTCCCAGGTCTGTCCCAGATTATTTCTACCCAGTGAAGCATATGTTTCCTCGATAATCTTAGGCAATTCTCGCTCAGGCTTTGGTGTATAGCCACTGCTGCTGCCTCTCCTTTTGTTACTTAACATAATTTCAGATACTTGGGCAAAATTGCCCATTAGTTTCATCACCAGGTCCAGGGCAGGCTCTGCCCCGTACTCATTCAGTATTTGTTTCAATACATCTGGTATTACTGCTATTGAAGGGGTACCATGAGTTCTGGCATAAACCTTCAGCGAAGATTGTATCCCAAGTGGTACAGTCTTCTATCGTGGGAGCCATCCCCATCGGCTAGCAAATTGTTAATATGCTGTGTTTTCCTGCGGGCCCATATGGGGAAAAACTGCTTCAAGCTGAGCTGTTTTCTGCACTATCCAGAACGGGATTTGCTCCCGACTGGTGGGAATACTTCCCATAACTGCTTTCAGCATTTGGGGGCTGATACCTGTAGTGGCCAATTGAGGTTGTGCAGCCTGAGCAGCCCTCGCAGGCTGAACTGTCAATGTTCTCTTTATAAATTGTGTAAGATTTTTACTAAATCTCTATAAAGTGTATGCAATCCTGCTGCTGGTAAAGTAACAATGTCTGGATGCGGTGTATACGAAGCTAAGACCGGCCAGGTCGCTCATTCTTTACTGAGTGGACCGAGTCTCGCGTGTTCTGTGGTGTGGGGTAGGGCACCTTTAAGCCAATTAAAATGCTCTTGGTAAGTTAATGGGACTTCCATGTCCACGTATGGAAAACATTCTTCAGGTGGTTCATCTTCAATGTAAGTGTGAAACAACTGTGTGTGTGCATCTGCAAGTGGGAATTTCACCCAAGAGTAGAATACCTCTGTTCTGAATGCTTCGTGTGCCTCAACCACAAAGGTAACCTCTCCACCCGTAGCCGGGAGGCCATGTTGTAGTAATTTCATAGTAACTGCCTGTTTGCAATTTTCTGTAATGTTTAGAGCAGCTACCTGTTCTTCAATGTCCTCACCCACTTCTCCGTTTACGGACATTGTGTGAAGAGAAGAGGTATTTTATTTAAATTAATTTTATGGAGATATGGTATGCACAAAGCGGGAGACTTTTAAACCTCCAAGCTTAATAACCTACAGCCAATACCTAGGGTATACCTACTCAGCTGAGGCAGATTTATTTCCTTCCCACTTCAGACGTCTCCGGTTTAAATGCGAGTAGGGGTCTCTGAGAAAGCACGGCTCAACTACTCAGATTGACCATTAAATAAGAACCCAACCAACATTGGCGTCCCCATGCTGTGTAGTTCCTACTAATCCGTAGGATCTGCGTGTTTGTTGGACAACATAAAATAGGGGCTTGGTGCCTAGAGTGATTCAGGACACCCCGCAAGATATGTTGGCCTATAGACCAGCTAGCTCACATTGTCACCGTAAGCCCCCCTAACCTTACCAGGGAGCGAATGGTTTCTTGCAACCACTGAACATGACAACTCTGACCCTCACCCCCAACCCGGATCGTGGAAACAGTACAGAAACGTTCGCTCAGCCACTTGTTCTCACTTCTTCTCAGAGAGGTTTATACAGAGAATACACAGTGGGACGTTTTCAATATATTTATTGAACAGGTATCGGGGGTCGAAAAATCCACTTGCCCGCTCGCATTTGCGAGCCAGATTTAATTAGGGCGAGCTATTTTTAGGTTCTACTCACCCTTTCTGGCGAGTAGGAAGACAAACTGACTTTTGACCTCTGTCTCTGAAAGCAGAGCAAATGTGACAAAGTAGCAAGATTTAAAGGCATCTTTATTGCTCACAAAGTGAATGAGCAATAAAAATGCCTTTAAATCTTGTTATCTTGTCACATATGCTCACAGAGGTCAAGTGCATCACAGTTCGGTTGAGTAGATTTTTAAGTTACTAGACCTGCTGGTCTAGTAAAAATATTTGGATTTTTCGAGCCCTGGGTATTCTTGTATAAAATACTCGTGCTAAAGTGATTGATAGACCGAAGCAGATGAAGGTGATTACAAGCACAGAAAGCGTAAATAGTTGACATAGTTCTATCATGGTGCTAAAACAGTGTATATATGCAGACATACAAAACAGTAATCAAGCGTACTCCTTCCTGTATTATTACAACATTAGCATTGTAAAGCTCAAATTTGTCAAAAAAGTACAAAGACATTAATTCCTGGAGAAAAACTGCAACTTTTCAGCAAACAAAAAGAGTAACCAATCCTATTTGAAGTCCAACATTAATGATATTGTTGCCCTTGGCACCCCCTACTCCTGCTTCAAGGTGTCAAGTTTATCTCCTCCAAGTCTTCTGATCTTCATTCTTTATTTTGATTTGCAGCAAAACACAAAAAGCACTAAACAGCCTTTGCTTGAGATTCATATTATTCAGTCGGGGAATAACAAAACATCTGCAAGTTATAAAATAACCTCACTTAATAAACAATGGAACTTTATGTGAGAGCAAATAATTGCAGAGTGGGATCATCCTCAACTTTGTGGCCTTAACAGAAATTAAAATTCTTATTTATGAGAGCGAGAACATTTGCAAAGGCCACAGGGGATGGTTATGGGAGTTTAAAGCTTTTCAACAAGTGCTCAATTTCAAAATATATATATATATCTATATCTCAGAGCCCAAGATATCGCTTAGCGTGAAACTGAATCTTGCACCACCCGCTACCCCATCCAGTGGTGCAAAATGCTAGTACCAATGGTGCAAAATGCTAGTACCAATGGCCAGGACATGCTGCTATTTTCGTTTTTTTACCTTACATTGAATAAAAATGCTTGTGCCAGTACCAGCAAACACGTGCACAAATTGTGCACTATTTTCAACCACAGTGAAAAACAGGTAACTTATCAGATTATAATAAAATTGCATGAAGCCTGAAATCTAGTCAGCCAAGCGCATTATGTCTTCAAACCTTGCTCCTAGCATGTAAGACTTAAGCCGTGGCAGCCCTAAAAATAACTGCTTCTAGCATGCTCCATCTAACGCACATAGTTAAGGTGCAGGAGGGGTTAAGGCACAGCATAGGGACGTACAAAGGACGAGTTGATCATTTCATGATCTCAGATGTATCTCTCAGTTTATGCTGTATATATACATGAAAACAGAAATACAATCGGTGATTCATGACATTGCTTTGACAGTAATGCGGCTAGACCGAGTGCAAATAGAGTACCATCTTCTCAAGTACAGACATTACATTTGGGTTTATTAGGTACCAATCGTACAACAGGTGTTATTCTAAGTGGCCATATGTGTCACACGGAAAATGATTGATCAGGAAAGGATAATACTGTTCCATTCTTCATGTGTTCAGGATGATTTCTATGGTATTGCAAGGCAGTTGGCATCTGCATTCAGTTTTCTCAAGAATCAGCTGTAAATTACCACCTTTTTGTAGTTTCTCTGCACATTGAATAAGTTGTCAGCTGATGTCGTTCTCAGTATGATTAGCTATGACCGCGTGGGAAGCAAGTGATGCTGTGATTACAATACAGATAATCCTGCTTCTCTATTGGCTAATTTTAGCTTTTTTGTGTATGTGTTTTGACCTATATATAGTAAGTTGCAGGGACACCAAACCCCATAAACCACATTAGTTGAGTTGCACTTCTAGAAGTGTGTAGCCTCATTATAGAATTCTTTTTGACTGTCCCATAAAATTCCCGACTATTTCTGTCATTCCCCATGAATCAAGAATGTTTTGCTTCTTTGATTTCCAGTTAGTAGCGATTTCAATGTGATCCCCTCTGGGTTTTATCTTTAGTTGTGAGGATGGGGCGATTCAGCATTACCTCTCTTCTCATGAGTATGGACCATGAGTATGGACTCATGAGTATGGTTGAAGCCTACCAGAGAGCATAGCTGTCTGATTTGCTAACAACATCTTGGGATCATTCGGAAAGATTCCCTGGGAGACTATTCCGCCCATTGCTTATCATTGGCTTTGTGTTTTGTAACTCACATTTGCTTGCTTTCTATTTGCTGGCTTTTTGTTTTAGGCTGTCCAGCTTGAGGTTGTCCTTTCCAGGGCCCAATTCCGATTTACCGTATTCTTCCATGGCTCGCTTTCTGTAAACAGGCCTTTAAATCTTGTTCTTATCTTGTCACATTTGCTGTGGATTCAAATACAGCGGTCAAACGTCAGGCTCTGTCTTCCGAGGGAGCTTGGTGTTTGCTTTTCTTTCTCTGACTTCAAAGTGAGAGGGTTTATGTGACAATTGTGCTGGAGGAAGGCTGTTTTACTAGCACACAACAAAATATAAATGTCTGTCAATGAACTTTGCAGATGTTTCAGAATATATCATAATTAGGACAGCACAAATGAAGCACATTTTTTGTTCATTCTGAAGTGTGGTGTAAACAAATATTTTAATACGATCAAAACAAATCAATACACTATGAGATGACATTTCCAAACATTATCGTTTGTGCACTGTATACTTTTATCAGTATTCCTATTTATCAAAAAAGAGGGGGGGGTGGTGGGAGCTGATTGTTAGGTCCAGTGACCCTTGCTCCCGATTGGTAACTGGTATATAAGGGGGGTCACTGTTCCTTAAGAGGAGAGTTCAAAGTGGAGAAAGAAAAAGGAAAAGGTGTCCTGTGCTACTCTGTGTGGGGACAGTGTGTCCTCATCATGATGCCCTCACACACCCCGAAGGATGTCATGCTTCATCATTGGGCTTTTTGCTCCTCGTCGGGCCGGCGCTGCAATGCCCTACGGGTCCCCCGAAGATCTTTTGATGAAACAAGCCGTTAGGTGCGTGCGTGTGAGTGGAAGTGAGGTCTCAACTAGTGTGTTAAAAAATGACTGGAGGGAGAGTGGCTATTATTTATTAAAGTGGTCCCTCTGTCATTAGTAAAAGGTGTGTGGTGCTGCTAGTTGGATATTATGTCCCTCAGTAGCTAGATATAAGTCCTTAGTGGGTGTCTCTAGTGGTCGACATGTTTCGCGCTATCTGTGGCCTCTGGAGGAGATCCAAAGCGCTTCTTCAGGACCAAGATGAGTTTAAATAAAGTATCACTAGTGGCCTAAATTTTTCAGTGCTGCCAGGTTGATGGAAAGGAGTAGCGTCTCCCTTGTTTCTATAATTATGGCCTCATGAGATCAGTGAGGGCCGATGGGAAGGTTCTCCCATTCAGCTGTGCTGCTCCACCTGCATGCCTCTCTCTGTCTCCTCCTCTTAAGGAACAGTGACCCCCCTTTATATACTACTTTTATCAGTAGAAATATGTCTGTGCAAATGTAATATTTGAAGAAAACAATGGTTCTTAATGGGCCAATTTGGTCCAAAATAAAACAAGAACAGTTTAGTTTGAGATGGTGCTAATCAATATGCCAATACCAAGTAGGCATATAAGGGCAATTAATGCCGGACGGAGCAACAGTAGATAGTTATTTGACAGGGACACAGAGGAACTTTTTAACCGTACAGTATTTAATATATTCAACAATATATTTTTCTTAAGAATATAGTTTGTGCTCACAAAAATGTGACATCAAGCATGATGTGACGAGTGAGGGTGACTTTTAAAATTTATACATCGCATTGACAACAAAGATAGAAACTCCTAGGTGTAATTTAAACAATAAAAGGAGTTTCTTGTTTTATAGGGGTCGACGGCGCTTCGATCTCACTGATTTGAGATCATCATCAGGACAAAAAGATTGTGAGCAAGAAGAATTAGGCAACTTGAATGAAGCCAGTGCCTGGTGAAATTACTGGAAAGGTACCCAGCGGGAGCTTGGTGCCTGGAGGTGCATCAGTTACTCAGGAGTGGCAGCTTACAAGTGGCTTATGAATTGAGGGGCCTGGAATACCGGGGCATCAGTCCCTCGGTGTGCACTTGCTCGGTGCGCACTTATTAATTGAGGCTGCATGAATGTCAGAGGCTCGACCGCCGAGAGGGAAACCCGAAGAGCATGAGCAATCACCACGTAGTTGGTGTTGCTGATTGGAATTTAATTAGGCGACCGCACCACCCGCTCCGTCTGGCCATTCCACACACTGGAGCACTTGAACTATATTCTTAAAAATATATTGTTGAAAATATTAAATACTGCACGTTAAAAAAGTTCCTCTGTGTCCCTGTCAAATAACTATCTACTGTTGCTCCATCCGGCATTAATTGCCCTTACATGCCTACTTGGTATAGGCATATTGATTAACACCATCTCAAACAAAACTGTTCTTGTTTTATTTTGCACCAAATTGGCCCATTAAGAACCATTGTTTTCTTAAAATACTAATAGTCACCCCAGGTTCGAATATTGGGGTTCCCTTGTTTTTCTTATATGTGCAAATGTAATGGTCAATGCAATTGAAGATGTGTTATCTGTAACGGCAGTGTGCTGCCACACCATGCATACTCCACTTTACCCCACTCCACTGTACTTGTTCGACTCCACGTCACTGCACACTACTCTGCACCACTCCACTCTACGCCACTTCACTATACGCCTCCGCGCTCTACTCACTACTCTATGCCAATGCACTCTGCCCAACTCTACTCTATGCACCACTGCACTCTTCGTCACTGCACTGTACGCCACTCTACTCTGTGCCACTCTAATCTGCAGCACTGCCCTCTATGCCAATGCACTCTACTCTGTACCACTCCACGGTACGCCAGTGCACTCTATATCAATCTACTCTATGCCACTCTACACCACTGTACTTAATACCACTGCACTCTACCCTGTACCCCTCCACTCTGTGCCACTTCACTCTACTTTACGCCACTGCACTCTATGCTGCACCACTCCATGCTGCACCACTCCACTCTGCATCACTCTGCGCCACTGCACTCTACTTTAGCCACTGTACTCTACGCGAAGGCACTCTACATCACTTTACTCAAAATCAGTGCTCTCTATGCCACTGCACTCTATCTACTCTGCACCACTCTACACCACTCTGCACCACTCTACTCTGCACCACTCTACTCTGCACCACTCTACTCTGCACCACTCTACTCTGCACCACTCTACTCTGCACCACTCTACTCTGCACCACTCTACTCTGCACCACTCTACTCTGCACCACTCTACTCTGCACCACTCTACTCTGCACCACTCTACTCTGCACCACTCTACTCTGCACCACTCTACTCTGCACCACTCTACTCTGCACCACTCTACTCTGCACCACTCTACTCTGCACCACTCTACTCTGCACCACTCTACTCTGCACCACTCTACTCTGCACCACTCTACTCTGCACCACTCTACTCTGCACCACTCTACTCTGCACCACTCTACTCTGCACCACTCTACTCTGCACCACTCTACTCTGCACCACTCTACTCTGCACCACTCTACTCTGCACCACTCTACTCTGCACCACTCTACTCTGCACCACTCTACTCTGCACCACTCTACTCTGCACCACTCTACTCTGCACCACTCTACGCTGCACCACTCTACTCTGCACCACTCTACTCTGCACCACTCTACTCTGCACCACTCTACTCTGCACCACTCTACTCTGCACCACTCTACTCTGCACCACTCTACTCTGCACCACTCTACTCTGCACCACTCTACTCTGCACCACTCTACTCTGCACCTCTCTACTCTGCACCTCTCTACTCTGCACCTCTCTACTCTGCACCTCTCTACTCTGCACCTCTCTACTCTGCACCTCTCTACTCTGCACCTCTCTACTCTGCACCTCTCTACTCTGCACCTCTCTACTCTGCACCTCTCTACTCTGCACCTCTCTACTCTGCACCTCTCTACTCTGCACCTCTCTACTCTGCACCTCTCTACTCTGCACCTCTCTACTCTGCACCTCTCTACTCTGCACCTCTCTACTCTGCACCTCTCTACTCTGCACCTCTCTACTCTGCACCTCTCTACTCTGCACCTCTCTACTCTGCACCTCTCTACTCTGCACCTCTCTACTCTGCACCTCTCTACTCTGCACCTCTCTACTCTCTGCACCTCTCTACTCTCTGCACCTCTCTACTCTCTGCACCTCTCTACTCTCTGCACCTCTCTACTCTCTGCACCTCTCTACTCTCTGCACCTCTCTACTCTCTGCACCTCTCTACTCTCTGCACCTCTCTACTCTCTGCACCTCTCTACTCTCTGCACCTCTCTACTCTCTGCACCTCTCTACTCTCTGCACCTCTCTACTCTCTGCACCTCTCAACACTGCGCCACTGCACTGTACGTCACGCTACTATACACCACTGCACTCAACAACAGTCTGCTTTGCAACACCGAACTCTCTGCCACTGAACTCTACCCTACTCTGCTCTATGCCAATGCACTCTACACCACTGCACTCTACGCCACTGTACTCTGCACCTCTCCACACCACTCTACTCTACAACACTGCACTCTCCGCCACTGAACTCACTGCCACTGTACTTTGGACCACTGCACTCTATGCCACTTCAAACTTCTCTGCACCACTCTACTCTAAGCCACTGCACGCCACTACACTGTACGCCACTCTACTCTGCATCGCTCCACTCTACGCCAATCCACTCTTAGCTACTCTAATACACTCTTCACCACTGCACTCTATGCCACTTCACTCTAGTCTGAAATAATCTAGTCTGACACTCTATTCCAATCTGCGCCATTCCACCCTATGCAACTTCACTCTATGCCACTGCAGTCTAACCCGTGCCACTCCACTCTATGCCACTGCACTCTACTTTGAATCAATCAACTCTACGGTGCTACACTTTATGCCACTCTGTTGCACTCTAGGCCACTGCACTCTAGGCGACAACAACCTACCCTGTGCACTCCACACCTCTCTGTTCTATATTTCTGCACTCTACGCCAATCTACTCTGCACCACTGCCCTCTACACCATTATACTGTACTCTGCAACACTGTGTTCTGTGCCACTGCACTCTGCCATTCTACTCTATACCATTCCACTCTACGTTACTGAACTCTACACCACTTTAGTCTACTCTGCCCCACTCTATGCCACTGCACTCTACTCTACATCACTGCACACTGCAACACTGCACTCTCTGCCACTGAACTCTAAGCCACCCTACTCTGCACCACTCTACGCCACTGCACTCTATTCCACTCCAGTCTACTTTGCACCACTCTACCCCAATGCACTCTACACCAATGCACTGTACGCCAATGAACTCTACGCCACTAAACTCTATGCTAGTGCACTCTACGCCAATCTACTCTGCCACTCTAATCTACTGTGCACCACTGCTCCCTACGCCACTTCACTCTGCACCTCCCTACTCGACACCACTGTACTCTATGCCAGTGCACTCTGCGCCTCCCTATTCGACACCACTGTACTCTGTCAGTGCACTCTATCCCACTCTACTATACACCACTCCAGTGTAGGCAGCTCCACTGTGTACCACTTCTCTCTATGCCGCTCTATCGTGTAGTTTCTATAAATATATATAGGATCTGCGCGTTTTGACAGCATAAGCTTTGGGAGTGGTGTCCAGACTGATTCCAGACACCCCCCACCGGATATGTTCCCCTGTATACCAGCTAGCTCACAGTGCCACTATGAACTCCTCTTACCAAGGAGAGAATAGTTTCTGGCACCTATCGAACATGACAACCCTGTCCCATCAGGGATCGTGGAAACAGTACAGTACTTTTCGCTCAGTCACTCGTGCTCACTTTGTCTCAGAGATATACACAGAATAAACAATGGGGACGTTTTCAATAAGCATTTATTGAACCAGCGTCATTCTAGTATAAAATATATGTGCTGCAACAGCCATAAGACAGAAATGGATATATACGGTTATGAGCACCAACAGAGTAAATAGATGCTAGAATTCTACCATAGTGCTAAAACGATGAATACATGCAGGCATATAAATACATGACAGTAATAATGCGTACTCCTACGATGCTAACCCTAACTAGATGTACCTAAATGTACCTAACGTGTGTAGGTGTATAGCCAAGAATCCCCCTAGGATGGAGCCATGGCCCATTACCTGAAGTGAGAGAACGAAGGCCCCCCTTCTTGGTCTTGAGATGTACACCCCACGAGGGATGTCAGACCACTGCGTGCTGAAGTGTCTGCGTGCAGGAACCTCAGCATCTCGTGTCAGCATGGAAGTCTTTCTCCTCTGCCTGCCCCAGCAAAGATATGGTGCTTATATACCCAAAAGGTACCCTCAGGGGTTCTACCTTGCTGTGTCATGTCGGCCGAGGATGACAATGGTGATGAACCTTATACACAGTTACTATGCAGAAGATGATAATCCTGCTGTCAGTCTGAGAATGCTTATGCATAATAAATTAGGCTAGTTTTCGGGGAAAACCACACATTTATGCAGCACCTAACTAGCTAAACGGTCAGCACCAAAAACTGTTATGTAGTACAATGGCAGGGTAAATGTAAGTGAAAGGTTAGGTGACTACCCAGGCCTATATTGGGGTACATTGCAAATCATAACTCTACTCTGCAAAAGTGCACTCTATGCCAGTGCACCTTATGCCAATGCAGTCTGCTCTGTACCACTCCATGCCATTGCACTCTGCCACTCCACTCTACGCCACTCTACACTGAAACAATCTATTCTATGTCACTGTGCTTAACTTTGCGCCACTCCAGTCTTCGCTGCAATACTCTACACCACTCTACAACACTCTGCTCTAAACTCTTGCACTCCACACCACTACGCGAAACCAATGCACTCTACCCTACTGCACTGTATGCTGACTTTGCACCACTACACTTTACGCCACTAAACACTACTCTGCAACACTCTATGCCAACACACTCTACGCCACTACACCATTGTGCTCTACATCACTGCACTCTACGCCACTCTATTCTACCCTATGCCACTGCTCTCTGCACCACTCTGCTCTGCACCACTCTACGCAATGCACTCTATCCAGTGTACTCTACACCACTCTACTCTAGGCCACTGCACTCTATCACTCTCTACTCTGCAAGACTGCACTGTCTGCCACTGAACTCTACACCACTGCACTCTACTCTGCATCACTAGACTCTACACCATTCTACTGCACTCTATGCAAATGCACTCAATGCCAGTACACTCTATGCTAGTACACTCTATGCTGTATCACTCCGCTTTACGGTATGCCACTTCAATCTACCCTGTACCACTCTACTCTGAAGCAATCCACTCTACGCAACTACACTCTCCGCCACTCTACTCCACCCTGCGCTACTCCACTCTACACTCCTGCAATCTATGCTGCGCCACTCCAGTCTATGCTGCATCACTGTACTGTACTCTACACTAATGCACTCTACATGAATGCACTCTACATCACTACACTCTATGCCACTGCACTCTGTGCCAATCCACTCTACGCCACTCTAATGTACTGTGCACCACTGCACTCTACGTCACCGCACCCTACGCCAATGCACACTACACCATTTTCCTCAAAACCAGTGCACTCTATGCCAATCTACTCTGTACCACTGTACTTTACGCCACTTCACTCTAGGCCACTCTACTCCACTCCGTGACACTCCTCTCTATGACACTACACTCCGCGATACTCCACTCAATGATGCTCTACTCCATTAAACTCTATTCCACTATATGACATTCTACTCCACTCTACGACACTGCTCCACTCTGGGATGCTCTACGCAACTCCCTCTTCCCCACTCCATGCCACTTTACTCCACTTTATTCTACGATACACTACTCCACGCCACTCCACTCTGACACTCTAGGCCACTCCTCTTTATGCCATTCCACAACAATCAACTCCGCTCTATGCCACTCTACTCTACTCCACTCTACAAAACACCCTCTACACCACTCCAATCTACTCTACATCACTCCACGGCACTCCACTTCACACCACTTAACTCTACCCCACTCCATAACACTTCACTCTACTCCATGACAATCTACTTTACGACACTTCACTCCACTGTACGCCACTCTACCATATGCCAGTACCTTTTAGCCATGCTGATCAGTAGCCACACTGGTGTACAACATGGCAAAAACATGTTGGCAGAGCCAATAGGTCTTCATAGGCGAGACCTATTGGCTTTGCCAATTCTTTTTCTTAATTATCTTCACCACTTTGGTGCTGGAGGGGCCGTGTGTCACATGATTGACTTTTAACTCCGTGAGTGTACAAAATGTACCTCTAGCAGCCACTGTTGCATAGACCGTCCCCTGGTGGTTCATGGGGTAGTTCCTGTATCTGTAGCCTAGTGCAGGGAGTGGCATGTGACTGTAACACTATACATGTTAGAAATATGGATCAATCAATCAGAGATTTATGAAGCGCACCACTCACCCGTGAGGGTCTCAAGGCGCTGGGGGGTGGGGGGGGAGGGATATGGGCAGCTCCGGCTCATCCGAAGAGCCAGGTGTTGAGGCTCTTCCTGAATGCTTGAAGAGTGGGGGTTCGTCTGATGCTGAGAGGGAGTTTGTTCCAGGTCTTGGAGCAGACTTACATTTTCCCTTATTTTACCACAGATTAATGAATTGCATGTTAAAAGGCATTCTTATTGTTTTCCTTTTTTTTTTTTTGCTCATGACATGAGTCAATGTTTGATAACTAAGCAGTAGATATGCTTGTTTTTTCTTCTGTTTCTATACACTCATATTAATTATTCAAAAATCACAGCTATGATGCAGTTGACTGCTAAAGAAAAAACAGGCAGAAGCTAAAATTGCAAATGATTTACAAATTAATTTAAAGTGTTTAATTTTTAGGTATTCAAAATTATTCTTGCTAAACTTATATTTTTGTTCTTTTAGGAGGATCTGCGTGTGGATGGGCGAGGGTGTGATGACTACAGGTGCATTGAGGTGGAAACAGATGTGGTATCAAACACAAGTGGATCGGCAAGAGTGAAACTTGTAAGTGAAAAAGTGAATTTGCAGTATCTTTTAAATGACGTCCAGATCTGCTCTTTCAACCAGGCAGAGGGAGTTTCTCAAAATTACCTTACTCCAGAGTAGCAGTAATCATTAAATATGACAATTTATTTGTAATGTGGCCAGTCTTTTAAGTACCAGTACGTGCATAATGAAACTCATTCTGGCACAATACAGATGAATGACGTGCTGTTGTAGTGGCTTGCACGTGACTGAAAAGTGTCCCACTACATTGCAAACGGAAGGATTCATGAACAAAGCAAATCGTGTAGTGTTACTTAATATGATTGATCATAGAGGAAGATCAAAGTTACTAGGGGCCTGATTACAATTTTAGCGAATGGGATACTCCGTCACAAACGTGACGGATATCCCGTCTGCCGTACTACAAGTTCCATAGGAGATAATGGGATTGTAATACGGCGGATGGGATAACAGTCACGTTTGTGACGGAGTATCCCATCCGCCAAAATTGTAATCCGGCCCTTTGACTGTTACCTCACCAGTTCTTACTACCAAAGGAATCAGTTGTCGGTTGGTTCCATGTCAAATTAGTGACAGGTACAGACAGAATTTGATGGGGATGATGAAGCGGCAGAAACCTCTCTAATAGAAGAATAGCTCATTTTTTAATTAGAACTCAACAACGTTTGGTCCAATTTGATTTCCTTTTTATTCAAGAAGCTCATTGAGCAAAATTAAGCAGACTATTTCATTTCTTGGGTTTATTGAACCCTTGACCAAATGATGCACAAGTTAGATTTGCAATGCCTTTTCAAAGTGTAGCAGTTGATCCTCACCATAAATCTTAACAAATTTAAGCCCCATTGCACATAGAATATTAATTATCTCAATTATTTTTTTTCTCTCCTATCCATTGCCGGTTTGCATATTGCACAGAGGAGCCTCTGCAACTCCCATTGAATTTGTTTGAATGAAGAATGATTACTGTTGGACTATGTGTAATGGATTTCCCATTAAGAGCACCACTGTTAACTTGGGAAGCTATCTAAATATTGTTTTTCATTCCTAGAAGACAATGGTCTTGTAAATGAGCAAACAAACATTTTTAAATAAGTGCTATCACTATACCTCTCACCGTAATTTGCATTTGCTTGTGAGGGAGCGATAACTGTATCTAGAAAGTGTTTACACTTAGCTCTGAAGCAATGCCTAACAACAGATATGTCACTTGCACCTTTAAACAGAGTGTTTTAAAAACGATGGTCTGAATCCACTAATAGAAAAAATAAAATAAACATTGGACTGCAGCTGTTCCCACAGTAATGCATTTTTTCTACACCACACAAATTGACATTGTTCAAAAATCATTTAAGCCACGCCAAGAATTGAATGAAAAGACAAACTTAAAATAAAAAGCAAAATAAAAGTACAGAAAATGGATGTAAGCAACAGTGCAGTATAAGGCAATCTACAAATCCATTTACCATTCCTTGGTCCTTAAAAAGAAGCCTCATAATTCTGCACGTACAGTGCCGTCACCAGCAGCACGTGCATCAGATCCTTCACCCAGTTCTCAAACGAAACTTTGCTTTTACAGGTTGACTGGCAAATAATGATCCTCTTGGCAATCGGAAGACCTTTAACTACAAAAGAACCATAGCTCTGCCTACATTCTTTACACCAAGAGTTTCCAACCGGTGTAGGAGAGCAGGGTCCATGCCACAGTTTCAGGATTTTCAAATAAGACAAGTTTACATACGATTAATCTAAACCCGGGAGAGATACTTAACTCTTTTGTGTCACAGGAGATATTTGAATTGAAACCTAGTCAGTTCCTGCAATATACCAGGTTGATTGATAGCCAGAGAAATATATACATGCTTCAGAACTCACCCAAGGTATCCCAGACATTAGACTGTGCTTGGGTCGAGGATACAGGCTGATTTCAACACTTAAGGAAGCACTGAAAGTCGATAAAAATAAAGTATCCTTGAAAGCAAGGTAACGAGCCCTTATCAGAAGCTGGGTGGAAATTGAGATGTGCTAACATAAGAGAGATATCAAGCAGTGCAAAACTCAAATTGGTGCATTTTTATTTTCTGCATCATACATATATAATAACCCCATTAAAAATCAAAAAGTTTATCCAGGCAGATCCTCAGTCTGCCCTAGGTGTGGAAAGATGGAGGCCACTTTCCTTCACATAACATCGTCATTTAGAATGTTGATCGGTTATTTGGAGAAGAATGTAGCAATATTGCATCCAGTCACAGCTATTCACCTATAACGAACAGCTAAACATTGTTTATTAACTATATTTCCTAAACCAGAGGAATATAAACTTGCACGTAGGTTTGCAGCACTGGGTCGCTTATTGGCAAAGCATCAGGTGACCATACTTTGTCTTAAATCTAGATCCCCCACATGAAAATGCATAGCAAAATATATGCTAGAACTGGCGTGGCTCAGAGATATGGATGAAAACAGTCAGGCGGGATGAGAAAGCAGTAGAGGATATAGCTACATGGACAGACAAGATAAATGGACTTGTACGCACGCCTAAGTTGTTATTGACCTGTTAGTGTAAGAAGAATGGCATGGTTGGAAATAAGCAAAATATTGAGATCTGTGAATTTTATAATACATAACTATGAAAACACCTCTCTGAACTGGATATAGGGGAGTTGTATATTAATGTTTATTTTAATGCATGGAGTAAGATATAATGAAACAATGGAAACTTATTTGTGGGGATTTGATGCAACAATATTTGTGTTGCTGTGACTTGTATGGAAACTGAATAACTTATAAACAAAAACTACGAAAAGAAAATTGAAAATACTTATTTAGTTTGTCCTTACTTTTGAAAAGTGTTACATGGAAATATGTGTTCAGATTTTTTTTCGTTAAAGCATTCTAGCTCATTCTGGAAAAGCTGCTTAATAAAGTGGTATGTTGCGAATAAACTCAAAATATCCTATTCTCATTTATAACTGTGACCCCTTCTTCATAATTCTACACCTGATTTTGTTCAATTCACTCATTTCACTTTTCACACCAACATAGGGTTTTTGAAAAATACGAAACAAACACTTGTATCACGTAGTGAAAAATATATGAAATGGCCTTAAAGATTGTTTATTTTTTATTTTAATGTTTTCAAGACAGACTCACAAAAATGTAGTGAGTTTGCCTAGAACTCATTTTGTTAAATGTGTTGTATATTCATTCTGTATTTTCTAAATTCATGTTTGGGGTTTCCGCCCTTGGGATTATGATACTCTGTCTCTGGCAGGCTTTCATGTCAGGCTTTCCGACATGAGCGAGTATGGGGGCCCCTAGCAGGGCCCCCTTGTCTCTGCGGCCTCCGGTTGGGGGCCGCGGGGATGGTGCCCCCCTGTTCATCCCTGCACTGTGTGGCAGGCACATGAACACAGACTCCCATTCCTCTATGGGAGTTTGTGTTACGGCCGTAACACGAGCTCCCATAGAGGAATGAGAGTATGCGACCGAACAGTGTTCAGTCGTATGGTGATTAGGCGGTCAGGACCGCCGACCTGAGGTCGGTCGGTCCTGTTTCCGCATCGGTGTTGGGGGGACGGAAGTCCGCCTGACATAGTAATCACCCCCTGTGTCTTACATATGTCGGTTTGCAAATGTTATTTCTTTTAAATGTTTTTCTTCCTCTTCTTGTTTTCCTTTAGGGTCATACAGATATATTGGTGGGTGTTAAAGCAGAGATGGCCGTTCCAAAACACGAGAGACCATATGAAGGTTATTTGGAGTTTTTTGTCGATTGGTTAGTACTAAAGCAAAAAATGTATTATTTGTTTAAACCCTAGATTGGTTTTTGAGTAAAGTTGCAGTACAAGATACCACCACTGTTGAATAAAAGTAGAGTAAGTTTAGTCTCTCATACATTTTTTTCCAACAAGTTTTTGTAATTATTTTCCATTGTTCACTGTCCTTTATGGCATTCAAAATAATAACTGGCTTTTCTTTTCCACTCCTCAAGCCCATGCCGTCAGTGGAAGGAGTTTCAGCCTTGCCTTTGTATCTGTTCTTGCATGCACTACTTAATGCTTCATTTTTAACCCCTTCAGTACACTTAAGATACACTGAGATATGAATCCTGCCTCTTGTCCAGGGTATCTCTGTCCATCTAGCGCATTCAAGATTAGTAGTTAAGCGTTGGCTCTATTACCAGTACAAATTGTCAAAGAATTGTTAAGATCTTACTCCATTCTATAAACGCTCAAGAAATCCTGGATAGCACCCTTAAATATTAAAGCTTTCCTGGATCTCATAGAGCTAAGGAACTATTGACCTTTATACAATATTCCCTTCCTACTGAAGGTTTTGGAGAAAGCCTTAGCAACGTATGCAGCTTTATTTGGGAAGATTCCTGTAATAAATTGGATTATTATATGGAGTAAAAATTTTTGTAAATTAATGAATGTTAAAAATTCAATATTGGGCACCAGAGATTATGAACTTTTAAAGGTTTAAGTGGGAATAGCGCCAAGAAGCATAAAATGCCAATGATAGTCATTGATCACGGTAGACCGGGACCTAGACACAATTTGACGGTGATCACGACAGAGCACAGGTCAGGTTTGTTCTTGTCGAAGGTCTTCTGACTTTAGTCCATTAAGTCCCCATCCACTACAGGAATACACCTCTAAAGCTCCCACCTCCCCCCCGGTACTTCGGGGAGGCACTTAGAGGCTCACAAGGTGTCCAGCAGAGGCCAACAGCAGGGTTCATTGTAAGTCCATTTGCCGCTGGTCAGCTGGGCAATTGCATGAAATTGCCCGGTCTGTTCTGCCAGACAGAGTTCTGGTAGAACAAAGCAGCCTTTTCTAGCAATCAGACAGTGGATACACAAGAATCGTGTTTGAATCCTGTTTCCCTTCCTTACAAGGGCGTCCCCAGTGTTTATAGGTAAAATCCAGCAGACTTGTCAAGGAGGATTTGACTCTACAACAGGATTTGACACTATGATGTTAAAGAGGCCCACTGTGGTTGGAACTTGCCTGGTCGGGGCAGACAAAAACTGGTCACTAACATATGCCTGTGACAAAGGAGACCCCTTTGAAGTTAATCCAGTTCCTGATACCAGACCTTCTTGTGGTATGGCACCCACCCTCTTAGTTTTGCAGAGCATAATCCCCAAGATCAAAGATGGGTGGAACACAGCTATTTTAATGTTGCTAGACCTGTCCTTGACCTTCAACACCCTTGATGACCAGACCCTGGTTCAGTGAAGAGGGAAGGATTGGGGGGGAGCTACTGGCAGGTGACTTGCATCATTTATAGAGGATTGGTTTGCCCAGGAAAGGATCGCTGCAGCTCGGTCATCAACTCATCTGTTTTTTAGGTCTCGCCTGAGCCAGCACATGCGGTGCTCTGGCGAGACATTTAGTGAGTGGGCTTTAAAAAGCCGACCACAGCTTTTTGGGTGGTATAGAGCGTGCGGTTACGCGCACAGTTACGAGCAGAGGCGCCATCTGGCTTTCCTCTCGCTCTCCCAAGCGCGCGCTCTCGCTTCAATGCCCCTCCCCCACCACAGAGCGCGTCTCGCGGCCGCAGGTCGTCGCACTCCCCCCACCCCTCCCACTTGTTTCCTTCTTCAAGCCTCAAGCCCGCGTGCACTCCCCCCACCCCTCCCACTTGTTTACTTCTTCAAGCCTCGCGCGCACTCCCCCCACCCCTCCCACTTGTTTCATTTTTGTGGCTCGCGGCACAACTTTACAATTTGTTTTTGAGCAGTAACAATGGTGGGCGCGCAGGTATGCGCAGCTTACCAAACTCTTTTTACTAACTTAGCACGGAGCCCGCTTTATGGACGTCGCGCTATAACCTATTTTTTTTCATGTTGATAGTTTGTTTTTATTAAATGAAATCAGTTTTGTCTGTGAAAAATATTTATTCCAAGAAAGTGTGAACAATGGAATGTAAAATAAAACATGTAACTTTGTGAAGCTCCCAGGAAGGTGCTTGCGGTTACCCGCACAGGCGCCATATGTTTTGAATTATCGTGCCCAGACACGGGCGCGATAATTCAAAACATAAGGCCTGGTGCTCGCTCTCGCGCGCACCACTCGCGGGCTTGTCACAGATGGTGGTTGCGCTGGCCCTGGTGATCGCGGCACTTTCACTTTCGCCGCCGACCTAGTTTTTAATTAAGCCCTGTAATCACAGGTTTTCGGCAACACTCCAAATACAATAGCGATTCCCAGTAGTATTCTAGAAGATTGAAAATAGTATATTTAAGAATGTGTTTATTACAAACTTCAAATAATATAAATAATACATTTAAAACTGAAATTTTAAATACATCTCCACCATTGCCAACATATCATAGTCTAACAATTACAAGTATTGTATTTTTGACAATACCGTTACGATAAATACGCAATACATCTTTTCAAGATGGCCGAAATAGTAGTATATTCCGGCGGGGCGTAGTAGCGAATGCCCAGAGAGATGAAAGAGTGAGTGTACGTCATCTCCTTTCTATGTCTACGGATGCACGCTAACCTTTCATTGGCCCCAGGCACGCCTGCTGAGTCACGCACACCTCACAGGTAAGCGGACGCTACAGAGACAGAGCTTTGGCAATGTTCTTTGAAGTGCAGTGTAATGAAAGCACGGGGAGTGAATGTAGTCTGTTCATATTGAACTGCTGGAGTTTGTATTGAGTTGTGCTGGACTGGGCTAAAGTGCTGCACAGGCATGAGCTAGGAGTGATGTTTGCTCTCCCTCTACAGCTGGAGAAGCCAGTGGTTGGCAGCCTGGATATCTGCCTTGAATGTTGAAGCCAAAAAGTGGGTGGTAAGTAGTCACCCACTGCCCCGTTATGGGTTACAAATCTATTCGCTGGTGACAATAAAGAATGCTGTTTTCTGCATCATGCAAACTATTTTACGTTTATTATTCACGACAGTTGTTGCAGTTTGCATGCTTATTTTAAAACGTGCAGTCTCATATGTTAATGTGTTGTCTTTGAAATTTGAATACTATAATCTCTTTCAGCTTTCATAATGCAATGGTCCTAATATTTATTCTGTTATTGCTGTCTTTTGAAAAATTGTGGCGAATTAATCTTCTTTGACCGCGCCACGCTTTCAATTCACCCCGTTTCCCGTGTTGCCTTTAGGCCCGCCCTCCCCTCCTCATTATTTACCACCTTGTCATAGTAAAGCACGTCCGTGCCTCGGGCAAGCTCAACATGAGGCGACATCACAGCTACAGACGCCGGGCGCTTTAAGTGCACGGTGTTAAACTTTGCTGTACACAGGTGCCACTCTTGGATGCCACATGAGCTGCAAAGCATGCTTGTGGCTGCTCGTCCGTCAGATCAGCTGTTTGCTCAGGGGTGTACATAGAGAAAATATAGTTGCCATCGACACATGTAAGCATTCATTTTGAAAACCCACGCAGGTTTAAATGCTAGGAAAAGGCTTCGGGAATTATATTGAGTGAAAGAACGTGTGTTTTTTTCCAGCAACACAAGTAAAAGGGGAGTGGGGGCCATCTGTTGCCTCCTCGCTCACACCCCCTCCCTCCAGTCTCTCTCCTGCTGGTTTCCCTTCCCACACACCCCTTCTCCCTTTTGCTGTCCCCAGACCTCTCACCAATTCCTGCGGTTTGTCATTTTTGTGCATGTTAGCTTGTGCCCTCTCTTTTTTGCGTGTCTGTCTTTCATGCACGCGTAGAAATTCACACCTGTGAATAAATGGTGGCCGTACCATTGGAGCAAATGCATAAACTTACAAGTTAGCAAGCGGACTGAAAGAAGCGGCAGCCACCTACCAAACACTCAAAGGTAGCCTTAAAAGACTCAAGTTAATAGAGACGATGTGTTCGGTCACTGAATGCTCTTTATAGTTGTTTCTGCTACCCCTACTCGCTCTGCACCAGCAAGCTTTACTTTACAACCCTCCATTTGTCTTGCTAGCTCCTGCCCGTACACATACGAACCACACGGCAAGACCCTATCAGGACTCTGCAAAGCAAAAGCCCATACAAAATCCATGCACAAATATCTATGGACACATTGTTTCACGAATAAAATTAATCCGTTCAGGACACTTTGAGCGACGCTGCACAAGCTGAAGGGAGCTATCCAATAAAAAGTAAAAAAGCTTGCCCTCTTAAATCATTAACAATTTCCAGCAATATAGGTTTGCATTGTGTTTTCAATGACCTATTGCTGTGTTGTAAAATATATTGTGACAACATTCACCAGATATCCCCCATTAAACAAGAGTCACCTCCCACTTCTATCTCTACCTCTCTGTGCCCCAGTCTCTGTTCTTTTCCACCGTGTCTGTCTCTGCCTTTTTCAAATCTGCGTCCGTCTCTCCACGAGCCTCAGTCTCTGCCTCTTTCTGTTTTCCAGGGCGTCTTTCTTTCTTTGCCTGTTTGTCTTTGTCTGCTGTCTGTCTCTATCTTTTCCACTGACTCTGCGTCTCTATCCACAACTTGCCTCTGCCTCTCTCTGTACCCCAGTGTCTCTATCTTTTACACTGCACCTGTCTGCCTCTTGCCTGCTTTTCCACTCTCTCTCTCTTCCACTGACCATTTCTGCCTCTCTCTCATGCCCCAGTCTCTCACGCTCCCTTTATCTTTCATATATGGCCGTGGCGCAGCCCACCAGAACCAAAAACAAGCTGCAGAAATATTTCCTTGCAGCTGAACAGCACTCACATGCAACAACTTAACGTAGCATAAACGAAAACACGCTGGGGTTAGTACCACCAAACAAGAAGAATACCCTCTTCTGAAAATCAGGGGCTATTTATATTTCTTGGTTCGTCGATTTGGCACTTTATTTAAAAATTAGGAAAGCAGCGAATCTTTGCAAATGCAATAAAAGCATCCGCCCTCCAACCCCCAAGAATGCGTTATAGCATTTTTTATGTTAATTCTTTTTTTTTTTTATACAGTCGCTCAGTTATACATAATAAATTAATTATATCTAAGGTAACAGAAATGTTTATAACACTTATTATAAATGTATAACATACTGTACAGCAGTCACACTGCTCTACATCATCTCTTAAACACATTGGTAAAGCCAACAGCTCTCGCTAAACACTTATAAGGTCCCAAAGGCGAGGCCTATTGGCTATGCCAATGCTTGTTTGGGGTGCCATGGGGTCACGTTTGTCCCCACTGTTGTCTAATATATATATGTATATGGCAAACCACTGCATTAATAGCCATTGAGTCTTGAAGTGTTTTTTTTATAATCATGCAGACGGCACCAGCATTATCTTTCCCCTCTTAAAAGATGAATATTGATCAGAATATGATTAAGAAATTCAATAACATATAGTAGTGAATGCTTTATAACTGGCTTAGCCTAAAGACTGTGAAAAACAAGGTTCATATCGGGTTTAATCCAGTTTTGAAAAAAATGGAACTCCTTAAATCATCCAGTGGGGTAATACCACCCCAGTTAAAGAAGAGATAAAAACTGTAGGCATGTTTTTTTCAACTTGCGTAAAAGGGGAAAGTTTGAGATTCTTACTGTGACACACTTGTCAATGTATGGCAGTACCCTGGGATATCTCTCATCAACCTTCCAGAGTAAATGTAAAAAAAAAAAAATGTAAGTGAGCTATTGCCCAGAGTCACATGGTGCTGAGCTGAGCTGCCGCCGGAGCCGGGGATCGAACCGTGAACCCTGTGCTCCGAAGTCAGCTGCCCTGCCGCTGCACCACACCTCTCCACCCAGTGCTATGGTCTAGTTGGTTCTTCCTAAATTAAATATCATCTTGCGGGGTGAAGGGCTTTACTACTCAAGTAAGTAATTTGCAGGATGCCATGCCAGGTCAAATATACTAACGAACAGCAACCTCCCTTTTGGAAGCCATGAAGACGCCTCGGTTCTGAGGACTCGTTTTTTTATTTTTAGATCCGCTTTTTTACAGTGCAGCTGTCAATCAGGCCCGTTGCTTACAATATACATAGAGTGGGCTTTGGGTCTACCCCTTTAAACCATCATCTTTCTTCACCCAGCCCCCTTCAGCCATTGGCTTGAAACTTTGTCTGTCACGTTTTGGATGAGTCCAGTGATGTATTCATATTTCACCTATTGCTTTTGGATATTTGGGGGTATCCTTCCACCTCCACTTTGGTTCTTGCATTGAACTTCATGAGGGCTACTTTTCAACCACAGTCCTCTGTCTGATTGTGTTGTTTCAGTTCATCCTGCGTGTTTTACTGCATATGTCGGCACATTAAACACAAACCTACTGGTTTTTCTTGTTTTGTTTGTTGGTTGCCTAATGGGATATCTATCTAATCTACCTATCTATATATATATATATATATATATATCGAAATACTCAGTTGCTTTTTCTTGTTCCTCTCACAAACGGGCACAGACCACAAAATCAGTGCAGGTAATCTGTTTATTTGTGTGCAGCCATTACGCGTTTCGGCCTTCGTGGGCCTTGATCATATATTTTGATGTGCACGTGTATAAAAGAAATTAAGGTCGGCAGGAAGGTTTTGTGTGTGTGTCGTGCTAATAGCACTTTTTTTTTTATACACAAATCTTTTCCTTAGCTGTGGGGAAAATTATTTTGCCTAAGGGGCTGTGTTTTAACGCAGTGTCCACAGAATACAACTTTGTAATGTCCTATTTTCTATTTTTGCAGTAAGGATTTGGGAAACAGGGAGTGCTTGGCCCATGCAGGCCAAAACGTCTACCTGTCTCAAGTAGAAAAGTTTGAAACATATACATCACACCCACGTCCACCCAGTCTCACATTTATATATGCCACATAATTAACTATAAATTGCTCAGGTGCCATTCTAGGAAATGAACAATCTGGGATTTGACCACCTTTGCACTGCTTCCTGAGGTAAATGCATAATCTCTCATGAGGTCATCTCTTAAACTTCATGCTTCTTCCAACTCCTACAAGAGGCTTTGCTTCCATAAAATGTGATTTTTCTATTCACACCTGAATTTCAGACTAATTTGCATTCAGTGTTGACCCCATCATCAATATATGTGAATCAGTGGCAACTCATTAGTTTAGCTCTGCATTAACGGTTTATTATGTAATCAATTCAGTTTTCACAGTGGCTGCACACCTCGGGGACAAAATGTGTTTTTTAATTTACTCCGAGATGCAGTTCCAAATTCTAATCTATATTGTCGTTCGACATCCCAGACTTTTTTATTGGTGCCATCTCCACATACAAACCTTGTGGCACTGGTTACACAACTATGATATTAAGGAAGAAAGAGTTGTGGGGCTTAGTTTACAAAAATATCTTTTGTTGTGCTTTCACTTAACAAACCCTGATAAGCAACACAAATTAATGTGCTCCTGAATCTCCAAAGCCTAACAACAAATCAAATGTGATTAGATTTTGTTGAGCGTAGACTAGACAATTATGGGTGTAAATGCAGTATAATTGTTGTAAGATAGTACAAACATTGTTAAAGTGTTGTATGTTTTCATTTTTATAGCTCTGCAAATGCCACACCGGAATTTGAAGGTCGGGGAGGAGAAGAACTTGGCACTGAGATATCAAATACATTATACAGAATATTTAACAGTAAAAGCTGTGTTGATCTGAAATCCCTCTGTATTCATCCAGGAGAGCACTGCTGGGTTCTCTATGTAGATGTTTTGGTAAGTGAAAACAGTTTACCATTCTTCCTCCTGCAATATTTTATTAAATAACTTGTATGCATGTTATATTGACATTTCACCTGCTTTCCATATATCCCAGCACACCCACCTTTCTTATGAATTCCATTATGCGTTTTTGAATGTTAAATAAAAAACATGCTATAATTAAACCTATGTATCTCCTTCCCATGGATGCAGCTAGTATGCAAGAGGGTTAGAGACGACTGAATAAAATATATATTCCTATTTAGACCTAGAGAAGTTTCCCTATTGCTTAAGTGTAAAAGGTCTGTGAGTCCGAGCTTCCAGGGACAAAAAAGCAGGACAGAAACCACCCCATTACATCCATCTTCCTTTTAGTCAGGAACACCTGTACAGCTTAAACTTCTTTGACCGCCAATTAGCTCAGTAGGCCTGCTTGAAGAACTGAGGTTAAATATCCACAGGACCAGCTTTCTATCCCTCACCAGTTTTGACTCTTTCCTTCTCATTTATGTGGCACAAGTCTGTAATTATCAGAATTCCTTTTTGTTTTTATTGCCCACTGGTTTAAGTACTACGTTTTGCTGCACTAACTCCTTTTTTTTGTTTTTTTGTTTTTAATGTTCTAAAGCATGCTCTCCTAGCACATGGACTTGGCTGTTTGAGGGACGAGATTTAACAAACTTGTTCTCCAGGTTTCCCTCACTTTTTAATAGGTATTCTGTGTTACGACCCTGCAGAAGTGACAGAGAATGAAAGACCCATCATAAGTTTGGCTCCCAGATTTCGGGTCTACAACATTTTACACAGCATAGTCCCAAAGCAACCTATTCCCCCATTTACATTTCTTTACCCGAAAAAATTGAGAACTTCAGAACAAAATGGGAATCCTAAACCCATCCTATGGGATGAAATCTCCATCTCAGTTTAAAAAAGGTAAAAAGAGCACCCCAGGCTATGAATAAGTATTCCATACCAGCATGAAGAAAGTTAACAAAGTCAGATGCTCTTGCATGTATCCTAGATCTCAGTTTTTTCCAAGCCCTTCTCCCTTCACTTCAATTCTACTAAAAGCTCTTTCCCATTGTCTCTTACCAGGTAACATTCTCAGTTGGTATGTCTTTACATAACTGCAATAAATCATGTATTGTGTTTCAAATTGCTGCATAATAGAGCCCTTATTGCCATCCAGATTCCTGTCTATTTTTCGTGTAAATGATAAAAATTGTAGTGGTGAATTTTATATGGAACAAAACGCTGATTAAATAAATCGAATAAACACAAAGAAATGTAAAAAAAAAAAAATACCATTAGACCAGGAACTTTAATAACAGTAAAATAATTCAACCCTGAGATAAAGAGCATTGGTAGCTCTACCCTTGTTCTGAGTATGGTCTTTAAACAATGAGGTTGAGTTTATCGAGTAGACTGGAATCCAGTAGCTCACAAAAAGATTTCTTCTTTCAAAATACTCTTACACTTTTCAGAGGTCTCTGTAAGTTGCCCTGCTGTCTAACCTCGGCTTCTATTTTGCATAGGTCTAACCCAGACTTCTGTTTTGCCTGTCTCTCACTTTATGCAGACATTTTTAGATTTCTATTTCTTCTTTTGATGTATGGAGTGCATCTTAAAAGCAAGGTGCAGAAGGAAGGAATTGCCTGGGTAATAACATTTACCAAGCTTGTTGTATTGCCTGCCGTGGCTGGTAGATACCAGCAGTAAGTCCCCTGGCTCGTGGTGCCTGCAAAGCCAGGCTAATGAGTTTCTTCATGGGTGGCTAACAGTAAACAGTTTACCTTCAGAAGCACAGGACGTTTGCCATGAGATACTTCCAGCCCTTCAGTACGCAACAACCTGCTAAAGTATGTTGTTTGTGGTGCAGATATGTACACGTTATTGATCATTATGACAAACATACTTTTAAATTGGTGGACTGTTATGTCTAATTTATTTATACATGAAAGCTGTGCAGAAAGCATCCTGCAAAGTCAAATGAAAAGAAAACCAGGTAGGCAATCTCCAGGTATCCTATCTGAAAAATATTCTTCATGAAACCATTTAGGAAATACAGTTGAACTGAAACATTTACCGATCAGTGTAGTCTGTTTTGTAGCAGACGGCAAAAGTAAGGTGTTGATCTCTTGAAAAACTGCATCTTAATTTTTTCCAAAATTATTCAGAATAAAGGGAGAATCAGTTTCACAAAATCAAGAGAAGGGTTACCTAAAATGAACAGGTGAACCCAATGACACATGGATTACCTCCGGGTCACTGAGTTTGCTGAATTCAAATCCCCACCAGCCATTTCGCAGAACCCTACTCCAGGGTTGGGTACCAGTCTGCTGTTTCAGATTTGGGTGCTGGGGCAGGAATGATTGCAGGTCCCCCAGTGTTGGCGACAGTGACCTCTGTCAGGGCAACAGTGGTTAAAATGACCAACAGGGCTGGCACGTGGTTTGTTTGGCAATCCAAAATTGAGCACCAAGTCTGAACTTCTTACAGTTTACACAAAGCCCTCTTTTATTGCTGCTACATTGTTGAGTGTTGCCTCCAGCTAATTAGTCAGTCAATCAAGCAGTATGTTGAGGGAAAGTGTGTGTACCTTATAGTAGACATAGTAGTTCTTTACAATCTGAGCTCCCCATGCAAAGCGCAATAAATTTGATTCTGTCTGGAACCTGTGATGGGTCTCTGGAAAAATGTTTCCTGTCATTGTGAGGATTACTCAATCAATCAGGGGTTTATAAAGCGTGCTACTTACCCGTGAGGGTCTCAAGGCGCTGGGGGGTGGGGTGCAGCTCCGGATCAGTCAAAGTGCCAGGTTTTGAGGTTTTTCCTGAAGGTGTGCAGAGTGGGGGAGCGTCCGATGTTGACTGGGAGCTCGTTCCAGGTCTTTGCTGCGACGTAGGAGAAGGCTCTTCTGCCTGCTCTGGTTCTGCGGATGCGTGGGGTCTCTGCTAGGGCGAGGTCGGCGGAGCGGAGGTCCCTTTTGGGTATGTGAAAGGAGACTCTTTCGTTGAGGTATTTGGGCCCGATGTTGTGGAGGGATCTGTAGGCGTGTGTGAGTAGCTTGAAGGTTACTCTCTTCTCGATGGGGAGCCAGTGGAGGTCTCGTAGGTGCGGGGTCATGTGCTCGTGTCGTGGGGTTCCGAGGACGAGTCTGGCTGCGGTGTTCTGGATGGTTTGGAGCTTGTGTAGCAGGGTTTTGTTGATTCCAGCGTAGAGGGCGTTACCGTAGTCCAGTCTGCTAGTTAAGAGAGCGTGGGTGAGGGTCTTTCTGCATTCGTGGGGGATCCACTTGAAGGTCTTTCGGAGGGAGTTGAAGCAGGTCGAGGCGAAGGCGTTGATCTGGCGGGTCATGGTGAGGGAGGAGTCTAGGATGATGCCGAGGTTCCGGGCGTGGTCCGTTGGGGTGGGTGGGTTTCCGAGGTCAGAGGGCCACCAGGAGCTGTGCCACACCGTGGGGGAGGGACCGAGGACGAGGACCTCGGTCTTCTCCGAGTTCAGTTTTAGGCAGCTGTCGCTCATCCAGGCTGCGACGTCTTTCATTCCTTCTTGAAAGCTGAGTCTGGTGTCTTCAGGTTTCTTCGTGAGAGAGAGGATGAGCTGGGTGTCGTCGGCGTAAGATGCTATGCTGAGCCCATGCTGTCTGACGATGGCGGCCAGGGGGGCCATGTAGATGTCGAAGAGCGTGGGGATGACCGAGGATCCTTGGGGGTACTCCCCAGTTGATCTCTGTGGGTTCGGAGAGGAAGGGTGGGAGTCTGATCTTTTGGGTTCTGCCGGTGAGGAAGGATCGGATCCAGTCGAGGGCGGTTCCCCGTATGCTGGCGTCGTGGAGTCTGGCGGCGAGAGTGCGGTGGGAGACGGTGTCGAAGGCTGCGGAGAGGTCTAGTAGGATGAGGGCCGCAGTGTGGCCCTGGTCGAGTAGCATGCGGATGTGATCGGTGGCGGCGAGGAGGGCGGTCTCGGTGCTGTGGTTGCTGCGGAATTCAGACTGGGAGGAGTCGAGGATGGCGTTCTCTTCGATGAAGGTGGTTAGTTGGGTGTTGACGAATCTCTGTGACTTTGACTGCGAAGGGAAGGAGGGAGATGGGCCGGTAGTTCTTCAGGTCCGTCGGGTCTGCCGAGGGTTTCTTGAGGAGGGGCTTAACTTCTGCCCACTTCCAGTCGTCGGGGAAGATGCCGGATTCGAGGGAGGCGTTGATGGTCCGGCCTAGTTCGGGGGCTATGTCTGTGGTGGCTCTGTGGTAGATGTGGGGTGAGCAGGGGTCCGTGGGGGCTCCTGAGTGGGTGTTCTTCATGGTCTTGGTGGTGTCTTCAGTGGTAGCAGGTTTCCAAGTGGTGATGGTCGGCCGGTTGTCGGTGGTGGAGAGGTGGGTGGTGTCAGTCCGAGGTTGTCGAGGTTGTCAAGGAGGGTGGTGGAGCCTGGGTCGCTGCGGTTTTCGAAGTGGAAGTTCAGGTCTCCGGTGAGGATGTAGTCCGTGGAGGCGATGGCGTGGGGTGCGACAAGGTCGGCAATGGTGGTGGCGGCGGAGGTGCGAGGCCCGCGGGGTCTGTAGACGAGGGTCTCGCGTAGCGTGGTTCTGGGGCTGGTTTGGATCTGGAAGTGGAGGTGCTCTGTGTTGGAAGAGGAGTCGCTCGTACTGGAGGTGGAGAGTCGGAGGGAGCTCTTGTGTGCGATGGCGAGTCCTCCTCCTGGGCGGGGTGGGTGGTCCTTTCTTTGGATCTTATAACCGTCGGCGGTGGCGATGTCGGGGGCGAAGGTGGCGTTGGTCCAAGTTTCCGTGAAGAAGGTGATGTCTGGCGAGATGGTGTCGAGCAGGTCCCAGATCTCCATGGCGTGTCTGTGGAGGGAGCGCACGTTGAGGAGGATGCATGTCAGTGCTTCAGTGGTCCGGGCGTCCGGCGTGGGTTCTGCGGTAGTGGGGGGGCTGTTGATGATGAAGCATTGTCTGCAGTGTCCGCAGGAGAACTGGCCGTGGGTGGTGTTCGGCGTCGATCTCTGGCAGTTGATGTTTCTTCCGGGGTTGAGTGCGAGGAGGTCGGCGGGGTTGTAGCGGTGGATGGCCGGAGAACCAGGGTCCCTGGCGCTGGCCGCGGTAGGGTCGCGGACGGGCGCAGACGGGCTTGCCTTTGGCGCGCCTGTGGCGCGGCCGCCATTAAGTAGGGGAGGGGGCGGGAAGCGCAGCTGGGAGGCAGGAAGCGGGATGCGGGAAACCAGCAACGGCGGGGGGCCATATGGGCAGCAACGGGCACGCACAAAGGGGAAAACAGCCGAAAATAGAAGAATTAAGGACAGAGAGGGTGCAGAAAAACGTGCAGAAAACGGAGGCAGAAGGCAGAAAAACGGAGGCATAAGGCAGCAGGCAGAAAGGGAGACAGAAGGCAAAAAAGGCAGAAAGAGGCACACGGGCACAAGAGAGACAAGAAAGCCTAGGGGGGCACAGAGGCAGACACGGACAGCAGCGGCCAGCAGAAGAGCAAGGCTCTCCCACTGGACCACCAGGGATGAGGCGCAGGCAGGAGCTACTTTTGGCGAGTAGCACGCGTGCTACTCGTAGTATGAACCCATAAGGATTAGTGTTGAATTAGTATGGTGAAACATGAAAGTAATTTGAGTGGTGGATATGTTAGTCAGTTATTTGGATTGAGAAGGGTTGGGGAGGGGTAGAAAAGGGAAAAAGGTTTGCATTTAAATAGCGCTTGTAACCCTGATGGGGTGTTGAAACGCTTTATTGGCGAGTAGCACGCTACTCTGGAACCCATAAAGGATTAGTGGTGAATTAGTATAGTGGAATATGGAATTTGAGAAGTGAACATGTTAGTCTGTTATTTTGATTGAAAAGGATAGTGGAGGGATAGAACAGTGAAGGATTTGTTTTTTTTTGTTTTTTTGGAGGTCATAGCAGTAGGAGGCTTTTGGATGAGTAAAAAGAGGTTTTGGAGGGGAAGAGTCAGAGGGAAGAGTTTAGAAAGGTTTGTTTTGCGGGATCGGTATAGTAAAAAGAGGTGTCAGATGATGCAAGGAGAGGTAGAGTAGGGGAGAGTCTAGAAAGGGTTATTTTGGGGATCATAGTAGTGGTATGGGCTTTGGGATAAATGAGAGAGTGGATGTAAAGGATATATTGATAGATGTATAGGGGGTGAGATAGGGTAGTGAATTGGAAAGAGTAGTATAAAGAAGTTTGAGATGAGTCAAAGTTGGGCTAGAAGATATATTGAGAGCAGCATTGGAAATGCTAAATTAGAAGAAAGTGATAAATATATAGATCCATAAGTACATTGAAAGTATATAGATGCATAAAGGAGGTAAGTATATGTAGATTAAAGCTATCGATAGAGGTACAGGATGAGAAATAGGGTAGTGCATTGGATATGCTTTTTTAGGAGAAAAGTAACACACACAGATCCAAGTACATAGATGCACAATAGAAGCAAGTACATGTAGACCAAAGATGTTATTTTTTTTTACAACCTAATTATTCTACATGTTTATACAAAGCAATACACAAAGATAGGTACATATCTATAGTGAAAATAAGTGCTTATATACAGAGGGATATGCTGTAAATTTCTGTTTGCGTATGGTGCTTATGTGGGGAAGAGCCAATTCTTGAGAAGTTTTCTGAAGATAAGGTGGTTGTCGGTGGATCTTATGTTGGGGGGTAAAGAGTTCCATAGTTTGGCTGCTTGAACAGAGAAGGATGTGCCACCCATGGTTTTTTTCTTGTATCTTGGGATTTTGATGCGAGATGCCCCTTTAGAGCGGAGGTTCCTTTGTTGAATGTGTTTGGTGAGTTTATTCCTGATGAAGAGCGGTCACATTCCATGTATTGCTTTGTGGGTGATACAAAGTAGCTTGAACGTGGATCTTCTGGCAACTGGTAACCAATGCAGGGCTTTCAAGGCAGGTGAGATGTGGTCTCGCGGTTTGATATGCAAGAGTTGTCTGGCAGCCGAGTTCTGAATCCCTTGTAGTCTTTTCATGGTTGTTAAAGGTGATCCGTGGTAGTGGCTATTGGCGTAATCGAGTTTGGACAGAACTAGGGAGATGGTAGCTTGGACCTTGTTTGGAGATCCCAAATGAGGGAAAATTCGTCGCAGCGTTTTTATAGTGACAAACCTTGATCTTGCTAGTTTGTCCACTTGGGCATTCATCGATAGCTTGGAGTCCATGGTCATTCCGAGGTTTCTTACTTCCTTCGATACTTTAGGCGGTGATCCCAGTTCATCAGGCCAGGCGGCAAGCGGGTCATAATGTTTCCAATCGCCACACGTGAGTATTTCTGTTTTGGAAGCATTCAATTTGAGATGGCTCCAAGTCATCCACTGATCCACGGCTCTGAGACAACTGAAAATTGGGGATTTTCCAATGTCTTTGGGGCATTCCAGTTGAAGGAGTATTTGCGTTTCATCTGCATAGTTTTAGCACGTGAGGTGAAATTGATTGATCAGTACTGGTAATGACTTCATGTAGATGTTGAAAAGCATGGGCGAGATGATAGAGCCTTGAGGGACCCCTGCTTTTGTGGAGTATGGTTTGGACGAGAAAGGTGGGGTATGGGTGACATTAGTTCTGTTTCGAAGGTAGGAGCTGTTCCCTCTATGCCGGCTTCATAGAGTCTTTGTTTCAGAGTGTCATGGTCAACCGTGTCAAAGGCAGCCGAGAGGTCCAAGAGGAGTAGCGCAGCAACCCCATTGCGGTCTACTGTATTCTTCTGGTCATCCCAGATTGCAAGGAGGGCAGATTCAGTGCCTCTTCCCGGACGGAATCCTGTTTGGAAGTCTGAAAGTATGTCATTCTCTTCAATGAATTGTGACATCTGGGTGAACGCTGCTCTTTCTATCAGTTTGCCCAGGAAAGGTCCATTTGTAATGGGTCTGTAGTTGTCAGGGTTCAGCGGGTCCAAGTTTGTTTTCTTCAGTAAAGGGCGTATGTGTGACTTTTGAGTTCTTCTGGAAATATTCCGGTAGTTAAGGAATCATTGATGGTTCTTCTTACTGGAGTGGCAGCAGAGGTTGTTAAAAGAATTGTCTTGAAAGTTTGTGGTGGACACGGGTCAGAAGGGCTGCCGGCAGGCCTGCTTGCTTTGACCAGGTCCATAAATTCATTGTGTGAGATGTGTTGGAAGGAACGGAGAGGCTGGGTTAGAGTATTCTTGGATTGTTGTTTTGTACAAGGGTTGATGCTGGTGCTTTGTTTCTGTTTTAAGTATGAGTCCAATGTGTCTGCTTTGTCTGTGTAATGATTTGCCAGTTTGTCTGTGAAATCTTGTGTAACAGGATGAGTTCCTTCTCAGCAATTTGGTTTGCGAAATTCATTGAGTATTTTATAGAATTCTTTATTTGCACATTTAGCATTTTGAATTCTGTCTGAATAGTACCTTTTCTTAGCTTTTTTCATAGCTGACTTGTATAATCTGTTAATTTTCTGTAGGCGAAGTTTGTCTTGTTTGGCGTTTGTTTTGAGCCAGGTACTTTGCAGCTTTCTAATTTGTTGTTTTATGTCTTTTATTTCTATGTTTCTCCAAGGCTCTTTTTTTTCTGTTGTGTGGTTTTGAGTGGTATCAGGATGTCAAAAGCTTCCTGTAGCCACTCATATAGTTTTTGAACAGAATTTATTGTTTCCAGATTTGTACTGGATGTTAGTTGTGTTTCTAAGTGTTCCAAATTGAGTTTGTTCCACGGCCGATGGGTGGATGGATGTAAGGTAGTTTTAGGTGGGTCGCTTAGTGTTGTTTTATGTTGGAAAGCAAGCAAGTGGTGGTCTGACCATGTGACTGGAGTTATAGTTTGAAAGGTAACTAGTTCATTATTAGCAAAAATGACATCTAGGATATGTCCAGCGATGTGTGTGGGTTTGTTGACAATCTGATGCAGGTTCAGTGCGTCTAGGCCAGTGATTATTGTTTTTGGATGGGTCATATTGGGTTTGTCAAACCAAATGTTGAGGTCACCCAGAACGCATAGGTTGGAGTGTATTGTTAGGAGGTTTGAAACTGTGTCTAGAAGTGCGTCTGGGAATGTCGCCTTGCTAGGTGGAGGTCTGTAAAGGAGCAGGAAGTTACAGGAGGAAGACGGTGTAGGATTGCATCTGGTGAGAAGAGCCTCACAATTCTTTATGGTGATGTTAACTTTAGTGATATGTAATGTTTGCCTGAACACAACAGCTAGACCACCTCCTTTTTTTGCCTATACGATTTTGGGTGATCGTTTGACGTACATGGTACCTCGTCTGTCCATGCGCACCAAACCTACTCATGTGTGAGTATATCTTCATTTTGGCAAGGAAAGTAGGGAGGACGTCTTCCTAGTCTATACAAAACCCTGCCACCTACCCTCTGAGCCCCAATATTCTATACCCTACTTCCTGGGAAGGGCAGTCACAATAGACTCTGGCCTTAGTCGTTAGGTCCGAGTGTGACTCGCGGACTCTGGCCACCTCATAGATCGCTGGGCCTCTAGTTGTAGCCTTCCACACATGGAAGCTGGACTTTAGAAAGTGTTTCCCTTGTAGGGCAGTGGAGTTCTCCTCTCGGAATCATTTACATATTGCTCAGTCCCGTTCACACCAAGGGTCACATAGGAGCTTTATACCACCCGTTTGAGAAAATGAAACATATTGCTCCAGTCAATTATAACACACTAAGTGGGTGGGTTCAAAACAAACAAGAAAAAGAGATGTATATAGGAGCACTATTCTGTTTGGACGAAAACCCTCTCTCACCCAAGGGTGACATGCTTCATCATAGGGTCCCCTCCATACACACTGGGACTGCAAGGAACCCAGTGTGGGATATTACTCCACTTGGGGAGGAGCGGAGGTGTTTTCTCCCTAAGATGAGCTAAGGTAGATGTATATGGGTGAGGGGTAGAGTGCAGATCAAGTGAAACGTAAGTGATTTAAAACTATCTTGTGGTGGGTGAAAATTTCTTTATTCTGGTGCCTCCACTGAATAGGGTTACAATCAAAAAGGCAAGGGATTGTTATGGTTCCCTGTCCTATGTGGTCAACATGTTTCTGCCTTATATTACTTAAGAAAGATGTAGGCATTCGTCAGGACCAAATTGTATATGTCACTCTACTATCATGTTAAACAAGCATTGGCATAGCCAATAGGTCTCGCCTTTGGGGCCTTATAAGTGTTTAGCCAGAGCTATTGACTTTGCCAATGTCTTCAAGCTGTGCTGTAGAGAAGTGTGGCTGCTGTGCAGCATGCTGAAAAGTTATAATAAAAAAGTGTCAGAAGCATTTTTGTTACTTTATATATGACCAAGAAGGCATTATGTAAAACTGAACGACCATATTAAAAAAAGTATTTACAATAAAAAATGTCCTCCGTTTTCTTTTGTTCTTGCAATGCTGGCAACTTGTTTCTGCCTATTGCAATGGTTGTTTGTTAAAGCTTTTTTTTTTGACGGGGCATAAACAATCGGAGGGTGAAGGTTGGGAACTAGTACCTGTATTATAACACTAGCAGCGGCCAGACGCTAGGGGAAAATCAACAGATGCCAGATTCCGAGAGCAGGCTGAGGTGGTGCTGAGTGATGCTGAGGTGGTAGTGGTGGTGACTGTTGCGGAGACGATGCTGAGGTGATGCTGAATGATACTCAGGTCTTGCTGAGTGATACTGCTGTGGTGCTGAGTGATGCTGTGGTGGTGCTGAGTGATATTGTCTTGGCGCTGAGTGATGCTGTGGTGGTGCTGAGTGATATTGTCTTGGTGCTGAGTGATGCTGTGGTGGTGCTGAGTGATGCTGTGGTGGCCCTGAGTGATGCTGTGGTGGCCCTGAGTGATGCTGTGGTGGCCCTGAGTGATGCTGTGGTGGCCCTGAGTGATGCTGTTGTGACCCTGAGTGATGCTGTGGTGGCCCTGAGTGATGCTGTGGTGGCCCTGAGTGATGCTGTGGTGGCCCTGAGTGATGCTGTGGTGGCCCTGAGTGATGCTGTGGTGGCCCTGAGTGATGCTGTGGTGGCCCTGAGTGATGCTGTGGTGGCCCTGAGTGATGCTGTGGTGGCCCTGAGTGATGCTGTGGTGACCCTGAGTGATGCTGTGGTGGCCCTGAGTGATGCTGTGGTGGCCCTGAGTGATGCTGTGGTGGCCCTGAGTGATGCTCTGGTGGCGCTGAGTGATGCTGTGGTGGCGCTGAGTGATGCTGTGGTGGCGCGGAGTGATGCTGTGGTGGTGCTGAATGACGCTGTGGTGGTGCTGAATGACGCTGTGGTGGTGCTGAATGATGCTGTGGTGGTGCTGAATGATGCTGTGGTGGTGCTGAATGATGCTGTGGTGGTGCTGAGTGATGCTGTGGCGGTGCTGAGTGATGCTGTGGCGGCGCTGAGTGATGCTGTGGCGGCGCTGAGTGATGCTGTTGCGGCGCTGAGTGATGCTGTTGCGGCGCTGAGTGATGCTGTTGCGGCGCTGAGTGATGCTGTTGCGGCGCTGAGTGATGCTGTTGCGGCGCTGAGTGATGCTGTTGCGGCGCTGAGTGATGCTGTTGCGGCGCTGAGTGATGCTGTTGCGGCGCTGAGTGATGCTGTTGCGGCGCTGAGTGATGCTGTTGCGGCGCTGAGTGATGCTGTTGCGGCGCTGAGTGATGCTGTTGCGGCGCTGAGTGATGCTGTTGCGGCGCTGAGTGATGCTGTTGCGGCGCTGAGTGATGCTGTTGCGGCGCTGAGTGATGCTGTTGCGGCGCTGAGTGATGCTGTTGCGGCGCTGAGTGATGCTGTTGCGGCGCTGAGTGATGCTGTTGCGGCGCTGAGTGATGCTGTTGCGGCGCTGAGTGATGCTGTTGCGGCGCTGAGTGATGCTGTTGCGGCGCTGAGTGATGCTGTTGCGGCGCTGAGTGATGCTGTTGCGGCGCTGAGTGATGCTGTTGCGGCGCTGAGTGATGCTGTTGCGGCGCTGAGTGATGCTGTTGCGGCGCTGAGTGATGCTGTTGCGGCGCTGAGTGATGCTGTGGCGGCGCTGAGTGATGCTGTGGCGGCGCTGAGTGATGCTGTGGCGGCGCTGAGTGATGCTGTGGCGGCGCTGAGTGATGCTGTGGCGGCGCTGAGTGATGCTCTGGCGGCCCTGAGTGATGCTCTGGCGGCCCTGAGTGATGCTCTGGCGGCCCTGAGTGATGCTCTGGCGGCCCTGAGTGATGCTCTGGCGGCCCTGAGTGATGCTGTGGCGGCCCTGAGTGATGCTGTGGCGGCGCTGAGTGATGCTGTGGCGGCGCTGAGTGATGCTGTGGCGGCGCTGAGTGATGCTGTGGCGGCGCTGAGTGATGCTGTGGCGGCGCTGAGTGATGCTGTGGCGGCGCTGAGTGATGCTGTGGCGGCGCTGAGTGATGCTGTGGCGGCGCTGAGTGATGCTGTGGCGGCGCTGAGTGATGCTGTGGTTGCGCTGAGTGATGCTGTGGTTGCGCTGAGTGATGCTGTGGTTGCGCTGAGTGATGCTGTGGTTGCGCTGAGTGATGCTGTGGTTGCGCTGAGTGATGCTGTGGTGGCGCTGAGTGATGCTGTGGTGGCGCTGAGTGATGGTGTGGTGGCGCTGAGTGATGGTGTGGTGGCGTTGAGTGATGCTGTGATGGCGTTGAGTGATGCTGTGATGGCGTTGAGTGATGCTGTGATGGCGTTGAGTGATGCTGTGATGGCGTTGAGTGATGCTGTGATGGCGTTGAGTGATGCTGTGATGGCGTTGAGTGATGCTGTGATGGCGTTGAGTGATGCTGTGATGGCGTTGAGTGATGCTGTGTTGGCGTTGAGTGATGCTGTGTTGGTGCTGAGAGATGCTGTGCTGGCTCTGATTGATGCTGTGCTGGCTCTGGTTGATGCTGTGGTGGCGCTGAGTGATGCTGTGCTGGCTCTGATTGATGCTGTGGTGATGCTGAGTGATGCTGTGGTGTTGCCGAGTGAGAGATAGAGTGAAGATATAATGCCCAATTAGAGAGGGTGGTGAGAGAGAAAGGGAGAGAAAGGGTGTACATAGAATAAAGAGTGGAGCGGGATAGAGAGAGAGAAAGAAGGGGAGAGCGAGTGAATGAAGGAGTTTGAAAGAGAAACAGATAAAGGGGTGAGAGAGAATGAAAGGCTAAAAAAGATAGAGAGGGGAGGGTTAATTAAGTAGAGAGAGAATTAGAGAGGAGAGAGAAGGAGAGAGACAATAAGAGTGGGGGTGTGGAGTTTAAATAGAGTGAAGAAGTGATGCGGAAAAAGTAACCTTAAATATAGCTTTGTGCTTTGCGCGAATAAATATTTTAAAAAAAACAGAGTGAGACAAAAATACTGGTAATTAGGCTGTGACTCCCAATATAAAACAAATGGCGATATAAGGTGAAATCAACCCACCAAAGCAATATTTCTAACTAGACAAAAAAAAGCTTGCATTTCAATGCTAATTGCTGTTGTTTTTCATGTGACTGTAGTCCAGGGCCGTCAGTTGGTAATGTGAGCTGCTGCTGCGATTGAAACATCAGAGTCCAGAGAGTTAATGAGCCATGACGAGGAAATGAGGAAGAGATAGGAAACCCAGATGGCAGCTGCGCGCGTGCTCGCCATCATGAACGCAAGCTGGTCGCCAGCCGAAAGCCAGTGGGTTTGCACTTCCAAAACCCGCTTACTAAAACTCTCGGCCAGACCAGCGCAAGCGCTGGTGCAGGCCGAGACCTAAAAATGAGTGAATACTAGCCATACAGTCAGCTTGCTAGCGTTCCTGTGACCCTGTCACAGTTTTAGGGTCCACCTATTAGAACAATGGGAAATAAAAACAGATAGTGATTATACGTGTTACAATATGTGATAATCAATTGCTATCTACGACAACTTCAACGACCAGACTCCTGACTCAGCAACCACCCCGCCCTCCGACCGCACCAGACAGCCCACCATCTTCTCCTGGACCCCGGTCACGACCGAGGATACCACCTCGACAATGAAAGGCATCCACTCAGGGGCCCCAACATACCCCTGCCCACCACACATCTATCTCAAGGCCTCCGCCAGCATCGTGCCAGAATTAAGACGCACCATCAACACCACCTTCAAGACCGGCACCTTCCCCGACAACTGGAAACGTGCAGAAGTCAGACCCCTGCTTAAGAAACCATCAGCAGATCCCACGGACCTCAAGAACTACCAGCCCATCTCGCTCCTCCCCTTTGCGGCAAAAGTCGCCGAGAAGACCGTCAATGCACAACCAACCAGGTTCCTCGAAGACAACGCCATCCTCGACACATCTCAATCCGGGTTCCGCAGCAACCACAGCACCGAGACCGCCCTACTCGCTGCCCCAGACGACATCCGCACCCTCCTCGACCAAGGCCATACTGCAACCCTGATCCTACTCGACCTGTCAGCAGCATTCGACACCGTCTCCCACCGCACACTCGCCGCCAGACTACACGCTGCCGGCATACAAGGAACCGCCCTTGACTGGATCCGCTCGTTCCTCACCGGCAGTAGCCAGAGGATCAGACTGCCACCCTTCCTCTCCTTACCCACGGAAATCAACTGCAGAGTACATCGCTCAGCCCTACCCTTTTCAACATCTACATGGCCCCCCTCGCCGCCATCGTCAGGCAGCACGGCCTCAACATAGTGTTCTACGCCGAGGACACCCAACTCATCCTCTCCCTCACCAAGGACCCCACCACCACCAGACGCAGTTTCCAGGAAGGAATGCAGGACGTCGCATCCTGGATGAGCAACAGCTGCCTGAAGCTCAACTCGGAGAAGACAGAAGTCCTCGTTCTCGGAGCCACCCCGTCAGCATTTAACAACACCGGGTGACCCACCGCCCTCGGCACCCCTCACACTCCCACGGACCACGCCAGAAACCTCTGCATCGTACTCGACTCCTCACTATCCATGAACCGACAGGTCAACGCCGTCACCTCTAGCTGCTTCAACACCCTCTGCATCCTCGGCAAGACTTTCAAATGGATCCCCCCCCCCTCCCGAGTCAAGGAAGACAGTCACCCACGGCCTCATAACCAGCAGGCTCGACTACGGGAACGCTCTCTACGCCGGCATCAACAAGTCTCTACTCCGCAAGCTCCAGACGATACAGAACACCACCGCCAGACTCGTCCTCGGCCTCCCCCGACACAAACACATCAGCCAACACCTACGGAACCTTCACTGGCTCCCCGTCGAGAAGAGAATCACCTTTAAAATACTCACCCACGCCTACAAATTCCTCCACAACACCGGACCCCAATACCTCAACGAGAGAATCGCCTTCCACGCACCCAAGAAAAACCTCCGATCCACCAACCGCGCCCTCGCCAAAACCCCACGCAAACTCAGAGCCAGAACGGGGGGGAAGAGCCTTCTCCTACATCTTGGCCAAGACCTGGAACGAGCTCCCGATCGACATCAGAAGCGCCCCCTCCCTGAAAGCTTTCAGGAAGGCCCTCAAGACCTGGCTCTTCGACTGAACGGAGCTGCAGAACCCCCCCCCCCCCCCCCGTGCCTTGAGACCCTTGCGGGTGAGTAGCGCGCTTACAATTCCCTGATTGATTGATTGATCAGTAGTGACCATCACCAATGTTCCCCACTCGTGTTAAAAGACCATATTGCACGAGTTTGCGTCAGTGGAATCTTACCCTGAGCGAGTGTAAAAACTCTGCTCAACCGACATCCAATTCCCACCCGAAATCCAGAGCTGTGGCTTGTACATACAAAAACAAATTCACAAATTAAAAAGTGGTGATCCAGATTCTGTATCTATGTTCAGGGCAGTGTTATACACATAGTTTTCGGAAGTCAGGCTTCTATAGGAGTGTGAAAGGGTCTAAATGTCGGACAGATGGTTTGTCTTAGGTGCTGATGCAGGTAGCATATTGTTAGCTACTTTATCCACTTTCATTCGATGGAACCAAGCTTGTGGATTTGGATTATTAGACCTCTGCCTTTACAAAAGAATTTGAAAGCATTTTCAACTTGAGCGATTTTGTTCAGCATTTTCATCTTAAGTAATGTGTTCAGCATCTCTTACAGGGCCACTGAGAGGTGTTTTCGCCACTATAAAAGGTTGCTAATATGAAAAATTCAGACTTTTTGGACATTTGTGTTCTCCCACAAGTTTGAGCCTTTTGATTTTCTTTTATCCATTCTTTATTATTTTAGCCTGACCTCCTCAAGCTAGTTGGTCCCAGCCGTTTTAGGGGCACTTTGCAGCTAATAAATAACTTATCCTTAACAAATGTTATCTACTGTTTTATTTTGAAAGGTTTTGGATTGTGTTGCATTTGGCACTGGTGTCTGTTTTGAACTAAAAAGAAGCCTAGAGCATGGACGAGGTACCAGAGTGTGAGGCCCTTGGTGTTTTTAAAATATTTCTGCATCAGAACGTGCTTTTGATTTTGGGAACAAACAGAGGAAATTTTATGTCTCTCCCTGTCCTTACACGCTTATACAAATGGGAGAGAAACTCAGATGATTGCATATTAACAGTGTTTATTTTTAAATGTATTTATTTAAGTCACATGAGCAAGTTTTCTATTTTACTAAATTCACTAATAAAATGTTAATCTGGGCTGTTTACTTCCAATCTATTGACAACATTTTTTTTCTTTAAATCAGTTGTTGGAGTGTGATGGAAACCTCTTTGATGCGATCTCTATGGCTGCAAAGGCTGCTTTATTTAATACAAGGTAAGGGAAATGTATTGTGATTTCCAGTGTAACTAGCAACTATTTTTAATAACATACGTTATAACATATGGAAAAATGGAGACAAAGAAAACATAATGCACAATATTTTGATAATCCTTCAAATCATTTTACGATGAGAGGATACTACTACCTTTGAGTATCCGATCACTTTTAGAGTAGCTGGCATGCTTTTGAGGGTGCTGTGGGTACCAAAGCTCATTTGGTACTATCATGTGGTAACAAGAGGAATATAAAAACATTGTTTGGAGCTGTTTTTCTCTTGGAAAAATGAAAGGAAAGCATACTGGATGAGGGAGAAACAGAAAAACAAGACCACATAACTTTAAAACGGAGATTACAAAAAAGCTGCCAAACAGGGAAAAAGATTATAGCAAGTGTAGAGGATGGAGGGTTTCCCAGCCCCTATATAACAAATTGTCTTAAATAAATACAATATGTTAAACTAAGAAACATTATTGAAAAGAAATTATTGTAGCAAGTTACTGAATAGCCTATTCTTATGTACAATGCTTATTTATGTTTCAAAATCCATACCCATGTTTTCTCCAGGACCGGTTTCTGACAAACTGTTGTAATGCCACATTCACATTGCATAGCATTTAATGTTAATTATTTTAAAAAGTTGTGCGAGCCCCCCCACAAGCATTTAAAATTGTTGTACACCTGCTTATATTTTGCTGCTATAATAACAATTATGGCATGAAAACCTTTCATATGGTGAAGCGTTGGGCTCTGCAAAGCTGGTGAGCTGAACCTAAAAAGAGTGCTTAGTGATGGTAGCTGTTCTTAGTATTTGAACAAGCTAGATAACAGCAGTGGGTCACCATCTTAACTTTTGACAGGTATATGGTGGGCTGCCTCTTAATAGAAAGCTGATATCTGGCATGATGAGTGACCACCCACACCACAAAAGAAAGGGCCTCTGCTACACGGTGCATTGCCAACACTCTGCTGATGGAGATGTGCAAGGTGGGAATGTATAAGTGTGTGCACACCTTCTGTAAACAAAACTGTTAAACAATACTGCAGACCATCAAATATGCCAGACCATGTTCACAAATGCAGGTGTTTGTGCACCTATTTGCTCACCTCCTAATTATTTATTGCTTGGTTTTCAATTCAAATAGTATGTGACTTTATAAGTGATCCTTTGCAGGAGAGCAGTACATTTTTCACAATACCTGTGATGGGAGTTCTCCAGCACCGGTATCGTACACAGATTCATGTGTTGCCAACCCTACCTCCTAGACAAGATTTAAATAGGTGATAATTTTTTGAGTTCAAAGTCTGACTGTTCCCGTCAATGATATGTGGCCCGTTTGGATGGATATGTGAAAAGGAATGACCAGTTTCCATGTTTTATGGAGGATTCCAGGTTTGACTAGAGAAATATACAATTATGTGTGAATCTATAAAGGATAATGCTGGAGTAACCAGTCTTGCATATATGCAACTTTTTTGTGGTGTCTGAACAAGAACGCGTCTGGAAGCAACTTGTTGCAGCGGTGCACATTTTCCAAATGTTCAAACTCCTCAGACTGCCTTGTTGGTCTTTAATAGAACATTAATTATTTGTTCTTCTATTTTTTCAGAGCTGGGTAATCAACTTGTGTAGGAAAGTGCCCCTTCTTGACATAGTCACCCCCACTTGCTGCCTGGTATTCGATGCATTTTTGACCGAAAGTTCACTGGGTTCCTGCAGACCAGGTCCCCAGTGGCAGATCTCGTTCCCTAAAACTGTACAATTGTTCCCCTATTAGGCAATACCTTTAGTAATCCTGTAAGTCCCAGGTAAACGGTACCCCAGGTACCTAGGGAAAGGGTACTGAAGAGGGTCCCCAAGGGCTGCACCATGTATTGTGCCACCCTAAGGGGACCCCTCACCTAACATATGCAGGCTGCCATTGCAGGCTGCGTCTCTTGGTGCAGACCCAAGTGAAAACACAACATGGCACACATCCCTGTGTCAAGAGATTGAAAGTGGCGCACTCTGTGTTTTTTCAGATATGACCTAAGTTTAACAGACGTTTCCGTGTTGTTGCGTGCTACTCAGGGTCAAGGAGCTGCCTGTCTCCCCTGACAGGTGACAGTGTCTGGAGCACCACAAAATGGATTACTGTATCGGGCAATATTCGAAATGCGATATCACACGGTGTGTTTATCTGTGTGGATGCTTAGGGAATAACAATAGCATGGCCGCCATGAAAACTGAGTTCTGTTTAACATCAGCATAGACAGTCATCTGTGTTAGTATGTGGTAGATGCAGTGTTCTCAAGATTTAACCAGCAAAGCACTAACAGATATTCTGATGCCATGGGTGTACGGGCTGTTTCAGGAGAAAAAGACAACTTCCATTAATCGGATACAGGTAGGTGTGTTCATACCTTAGCAGTAGATTGAATGATATTTGTAACCAGAGAATAGTCGTGTAACATAGATGTATTTGTTGGTTAAGGTTTAACATTGACGTGGTCAGGTGGCGAAGTACACAAGTATTGATCAGAAGGCATTTGCCAACATCGTTTTGTACGTATGCTGGTGTTTTTCCCATACAGTGATGATAATCTATTCCGCTCCAAAGAGTTGATTAAAGGGTCATGTTATTTACAGAGGAACTGGACGATCATTTTTTCTCAGTTGGAAAGTTTGATGATTCTACTACCTTGTGAGTATGCTGGATTGCAATCACGTGGATATGCACCCATGGTGTTGGAGATTTATTATGGATTAGCAGATACAGTGGAGATAAAAGGTCTAAGACATACAATGAGGTTTTACTGGTTGAATCTTGACATAGGGTACAACACGAACACTTTCTGTGCATGAGAGCATGTTTGAAATCACCACGTATAGAATGGTGCACGACATTGATAAGAACTGATGGTACTTGGATAAGGAAAGCTCTGGACGATCACAGTTGATTTGTGTCATTGATTCTTTTTATGTTGTATGGTTTTGGTGGGATATTAATATGCTGTTGCGTTTATTTTGATTTAGAGGCCCCTGAGGAAGGGACAAATGGCCCGAAATGCATAGGGCGACATAAGCATAACGTGGAATCCACGGATGAAGAAATATTGCATATGATTTAATATGTTGTTTAATTCATGTGATGTAAATATGGATGTTTAGATATGCATCAAATATGTGCAAAATGTTATACTAGATAAAAGAAGCAAATTTGCTTTGAAGAAATGTGTGGAAGTCATTTATGTATTTCTGGCTTTAGAATTGAGTGTTAAATACATAAATACATAGAGCAGTGCACCCAGGGATTCAAGTACACATTTACTTGAAACACATCCCTGTGCGCCATGCCTACAAGACACTCCATGCAGTATAGATAAGTCACCCCTACAGCAGGCTTACATCCCTAAGGCAGGTCACACTAGACTACATGTGTGGACATATCTGCATGAGCAGATATGTCCTAGTGCTGGCCAGTCCAATTACTGCCAGTGCAAGTGATCAGGAAAGCCATTTCAAATAGATATGCTGGACACTGGTGTAAAACGAGTTCCCCAGCTTCATAATGACTTCACTGAATCCAAAGATGTTTGGTATCAAACATCTTGTATTAATAAACCCACAAAGATTCCAGTGATGGATTTCTTAATACATGCACCCAGAGGGCACCTTAGAGGTGCCTCCTTAAAACCTACCAACTACTAGTGATCAGACTGACTGGTCTTGATTGGCCTACCACCACAGATGAGCATCTGACCTCCAGGGGTGAGTGCTCAAGCTCTCAGGAGGTCAGGAACAAAGCCTCTTCCAGTAGAGGGTGTTTTACACCCTTTACAGCAGCTTGCCCTGTAAATTAGCATTCCAGGGCAGGGGGCTTCTTAGAGCCCGCCGCCTTTGGTATGAGAGTCTGGCTTCCCTCAAAGATGATGCCATCCCCCCTGACCAGTGCCCATTTGGCGCCTGGACAGACGGGAAAATTAGTAGTCGGAGGCGTGTTCACCCTCAGGCTAGTTCCACCCCTAAAGTGGGCTACATGATGTGGACACGAAAATGAAAAGTCTGCCATCTTCGTAATAGCATAATTAGGAACTCTGGGACCGGATTCTGCCCACTTCCCACAGGAAGTGGTAAAATAGGGGGCGTAGTGACCCCAAGGGTAAGTAGCCTATTGGCTACTACCCTGCACTCCCCTAAATCTACTATTTAGGGGAGCCCCTGGCACCAGGAAATCAGATCCTGCTGACCTGAAAGAAGACAACAGATGCTGAAGAGTTGCAAAAGCAAGACCAGAAGGCCAGCAACTGACTTGGCGCCAACCCTGCCGGCCTGTCTGCTGTCCTCGACAATTGCGCCAAAGACAACTCCAAAGTCCTGCAGCTCCCTGTAACTCCAAAAGCTTGGGAGGACTTCCAGGCTTCCCCCTAGACTCAGGAACTCCTGTGAAGTAGCGGAGCTGCTCCCCTGTACCACCAAATACCTGACACTGGAAAGCACCACTGCACCTGTGCTCCCTAGCCCGAGTTGAAGTGGGCCAGTGGTGTCAGCGTGGTTCCCAGACCCTCAAGATCTGAAACCCACCTTGGATTTACCATCTGCGGACTTCCCGGCGCCCCCTGCAGCCTCTTTGTGCAGGCCCCCTCTACTAGAAGTGTCTCTGGTGACAGAAAACAGACGACTCAGGACACCTCTGCACCCGGTCGCCCCGGCTTGAGGAGAAAAGGACCAAAGGTGTCCCAGAGCATCGTAAGACCTGAGCCCCCCTGTTGGTTCAGCTGGACTGGCCCCCAGTCCCAGCCTGCAGCCTCTTCTTTACCTGACCGATCCCCATTGACTTTTACTGGGCACCCAATGCTATATTGCGCCTCTGCACCCGGTCACCCAAGTGCTGCCCGAGGTGACCTGTTGGTGCTGCCTTGGACCCTGCCCCATACTCACACTAAGTACGGGAGATTGGTCCTGTGAGTCGTTGTTAAGTACCTGTATGCAGTAGATGTCTTTCCTCCATAGGATAACATTACCGCTCCAGAAAGTGTCGACTTTTGAAAACTGTAAATATTTCTAACTCGAAACGTACTTACCTGATTTTGTTGATCTTGGTGCCTAAATTTATATGAAGATAAGTTTTATTACTCTAAATTGGTGTGGATCTTCTTATTGAGCCATGTGCATCATTTATTGACTGTGTGTATGCAGCAGATGTCTAACATTCCTCTCTGATAAGCCTAAGGCTGCTCGACAACACTATCCCCTAAAGGAGCACCTTGGGATTGCTAGAGCAAGCCCCTGTCTACCTGGACTCTTTGCACAGTATACCTCTTTTTAGTATACTATATAAAGAGCCAGCTTCCTACAATGTATTATCTACTGGCGGTCGCCAGTAGATAGTTATAGTTACAACCTATTATCCATAGGAAATCCGCGACATTCTATTTGAAATAACTCTCTTGCCGGTTGACGTATCTTCGCAAAATTTTCAAACTTTGTGGGGCGCTCCGGTCCGCTCCTACCCTGAAAGTCTCGGGGGGATTTGTCAAGCGGGGGCCGAGAAAAAGGGGGTCCCAAAACGCGTTTTCCCCATGCAATTTTCCATAGGAAACTTTAGACACGGCTACAGCCCGAACTGCTGAACGGAATTACACCAAATTTGGCAAAGAGGTAGTTCTTGGTTCAGAAAGAACCCTTTTTGTTAAATGGTGTAAATCCGTTCAGTAGTTGCTGAGAAAATCAAAAGTAAAAAGATAGATATATCTATGGCCGCGTCGGATTCGCGCACCCTCCCGATCACGAGCTGCATGCTAATTGGCTGTCAACACTCCAAATCAGGAAGTGTTGGCAGCCATTTTATCCCTCGGTAGAACCGAGGGACAGAAACAAGTGCGCAAAGCGCACAAAGGGGGCAGGGTAGAAACACCCTGACCCCTAGGTCTGCTCAGGGGTCCCACAAGGACCCCCTGGGCAAAAAAGAATTTTTTTTTTTTTTTTTTTAAATCGGCAGGATGCGCTCAGGGTGCGCGAATCCTGCCGGGGAAAAAATCGAGCTGCGCTTCGATGTTAATTGGCCCCGGGTGGGCCAAGTCCCGGGGGCATGCTGAGGGGGGTTAATTTTATGTGTGGGGGCCTCTAAGGGCCCCAAGCCCGGGGACCACCACCCCCCGGGGCTTTATGTATAATGGTGCGGGAGGGCTCTGAGCCCTCCCGCAGCCCCGGGACCACCACCTCCCGGGGCTTCTTTTTTAAATTAAAAACCTGTGTGGGGGGCTCGGAGCCCCCACACGCCCGAGACCGCCACCTCCCCGGGGCACTAAATAATAAAATGTGGGGGTCCGTTTAGGACTCCGAGCCCGAGGACCACCACCTCCCCGGGGCTGTGCACAGAGATGGGAGGGGGGCCGTGCGGCCCCTCCTGGAGCCTGTGGTGGCCCTGGGGACCGCCACCCCCAGGGCCGGCTCCTGCAGTGTCCCGGGGTGCCTACCCCCGGGACACTGCTGTTTGCAATAACAGGACGGGAGCCTCGCGGCTCCCGTCCTGTCATTGCAAACTGCTTTGGATATTGGAAGAGAGAGCAGGAAACCTGCTCTCGCTTCCAAAGACAATTGCTTTTCCACATGGGGAGCAGCATGTTAGCTGCTCCCCATGTGTAAAGCAATGCCGGCTCCCGTAGGACACGGGGAGCCGGCGGGACTGTGGGGGTTTGGGGACCCCCCACAGTCCCCAAGGAGAGGCCAGGCCCCGGGGGATGGGGTCCCCGGGGCCATAAGTGGCCACGGAGGGGGCCACGCAGCCCCCTCCCCAAAGGTAAAAAAAAAAAAAGTGCAAGGCCGGCCCCGGGGATGGGGTCCCCGGGGCCTTAAATGGCCTGAGGAGGGAGGCCACGCAGCCCCCTCCAAATAAAAAAAAAAGAGGCCATGCCCCGGGGGATGGGGTCCCCGGGGCCAATACAGGCCCAGGGAAGGGGGGCCACGCGGCCCCCTTCCCGTTTTTTTTTAAAAATTTTAATTTAAAAAAAAGGGGTAAGGCCCTGGGGGATGGGGTCCCCAGGGCCTAAAAATAGGAAAAAGGAAGGGGGCCACACAGCCCCCTTCAGGGAAGAAAAAAACGATCGGGCCCGCAGGCCCCGCCCCTTCCTTCACCACTCTGCAAACGCGCCCCCTGGCGCGTTTGCAGAGAGAACGAATTCCCCTTGAATACTGGGGGTCCCTGGGGGCCAACTAGCCCACCAGGAACCTCCAGTATGCGCCAGGGAGCTGCCTTGCAGAGAGGTGTACAGAGGCCACGCCCCTTTTACACCTCTCTGCAACGCAGCTCTGTGGCGCTTTTGGAGGTATATGGTGGGCTAGTTGCACCCCAGGGACCCTCAGGATTCAAGGGGAGTTAATCCCCCGACTTAAAACGTGCCACGGGCGCGTTTGCACAGTGGTGAAGGGAGGGGCGGGGCTTCAGGTGACATGTGTGCAAACAGGCCCCGTGGCGCGTTTTAAGATGGGGAATTAAATCCCCTTCAATCCTGAGGGTCCCTGGGGGCCAACTAGCCCAACAGGTACGTCCAGAAAGCGCCACAGAGCTGCGTTGCAGAGAGGTGTAAAAGGGGTGTGGCCTCTGTACATGTCTCTGCAACGCAGCTCCCTGGCGCATACTGGAGGTTCCTGGTGGGCTAGTTGGCCCGTAGGGACCCTCATGATTCAAGGGGACTTAATCCCCCAACTTAAAACGCGCCACGGGGCGCGTTTGCACAGATGTCACCTCAGGCCCCGCCCCCTCCCTTCACCATTGTGCAAATATTCCTCTAAAATCAGCCGAAATACGAATTCTGATTTACTCACCTGTTATCAGGAGAGACCTCAGTGCTGCATCTTTCAGCCCAGTACTAATCCTGAAAAGTAATTTTAACCGTACTTACCAGTAACTTGAATTTCCTTCCATAGGCTAACATTGACTGGTTTCACTTGGAAATTCTTCTAAGTGTGGAGTTTTGGAACTTTAAAATATTCCTCTAAAATCAGCCGAAATACGAATTCCGATTTACTCACCTGTTATCAGGAGAGACCTCAGTGCTGTATCTTTCAGCCCAGTACTGGTCCTGAAAAGTAATTTTAACCGTACTTACCAGTAACTTGAATTTCCTTCCATAGGCTAACATTGACTGGTTTCACTTGGAAATTCTTCTAAGTGTGGAGTTTTGGAACTTTAAAATATTCCTCTAAAATCAGCCGAAATACGAATTCCGATTTACTCACCTGTTATCAGGAGAGACCTCAGTGCTGCATCTTTCAGCCCAGTGCTGATCCTCAAAAGTAATTTTAACCGTACTTACCAGTAACTTGAATTTCCTTCCATAGGATATCATTGCCTGCTTTTTGCTGAAAAAGTTTCTAAGTGTTGATTTTTGAAACATACAAATATTCCTCTAAAATCAGCCGAAATACGAATTTCGATTTACTCACCTGTTATCAGGAGAGACCTCAGTGCTGCATCTTTCAGCCCAGCACTGACCCTGAAAAGTAATTTTAACCGTACTTACCAGTAACTTATATTTTCTTCCATAGGAATCCATTGTCTGGTTTTCAGCAGAAAAGTTTCAAAGTGTCGATTTTCACAAACTACAAATATTCCTTAAAAATCGCCTGTATGACTTAAACGCATTCTTTCAACTGTTTACAGGAGATGCACCAGTGCTGGATCCAGGATCCAACACTGAGTAAGAAAAAGTAACAATAACAGTTTTTACCTGCTAAGTGAATTTCCTTCCATAGGATAACATTGGTGATTCTATGAGAAAAAGTTTCTAAGTGTCAACTTTTAAAATACAATAATATTCCTTAAAAATCACGACTGTAACCAAAACGCTTTTACTCAACTGTTTACAGGAGATGTACCAGGACTGAATCTAGGATCCAGTCCTGTGGTTAGAAAAGTAATCCATAAAGTAACTAATTTCATTTAACTAGAAATTCACATTGAGCTGAATGTTGCATTGTGTTTGAAAATGTGGTGCCCATTGCAACAACTGTAACTACTGTACTTAAAAGTCTATTGCCTATGTGCAAAGTATTTAAACTAAAGTAATTCATTCCGAGAAAGTATTTTTTGTAATGTAATGTATAATGTAATTACAATGTAATTTAAAAAATAAAATATGTAAAAAAAAAAAATTCTAAAAATGTAGTAAATCAGTATGGAAAAAATTAATATAACAATTAATACATTTAAAAATTGTCATTTACAAAACCTTTGAAATTCACTGAAAAAACCGTAGGTTTCAGACATGTTATAGTTAGGAATTAGCATTTAAAAAACCTTTGAAATTCACTGAAAAAACCATAGGTTTCAGATAAGTTATAGTTAGAAATTAGCATTTAAAAAACCTTTGAAATTCACTGAAAAAACCATAGGTTTTAGGGACAGTTATAGTTAGTTGGACATTGCACTCGTACAAAACCCGTGAAATTCCCCCGTTATAGTTAGTTCAGCTAACTATAACTCGCGCCCCACAATGCACTGCTGATGACGTCACATATTACATCACTCATGACATGGTCAGTGACATCACTGATGACATCACTGATGACATCTCAAATGACATCACTGATGACATCATCCACGTGATAATCTGATGCACCTCCTCACACCCTAATATAACCTTTGATACACCCAATCTAAATTACAGACTGCCATTCGCAAAACAATAGACAATCCAACACCAATAACTACATACCCACTCACTGATTCTTAGGTCTACACACACACATCCACTCACTCACCCGTACAGTCACTCATACTTATGGTCACTCAGTACAGGACAATCATATGCACTCTTACTCCTATATAGACACTCAAACATCGCCACTCATCCATAGAGGTACACACACACCTAGTCAGTCATGCAAATAATTAAACACACTGCCATTTACTCACCCATACAGTTATACACACACCAGCTCACTTAATCATACAAATACTAGCACATTGTTACGCTCTTATACAATCACTGATACAAGCACACACTCATCCATACAGCCACTATCACAATCACTCACTCTCGCTTATAGCTATTTATATACTCCAACACACATATATACTGCCTTTCACATATGTAGTTACTCACACATGTACCACTGGGACATACATTCACTCACTAACACACTCTTACACACACTTACCCACCCATACAGTCTATCACAGATGCACTCTTGAAACCATCCACCCAGTGAATCACCCACTCACACATCTATGCACAGTCGCACACACCCCATCCACACAAACACTCAGGCACCCATACAGATACTCAGACAACAAATCAATAACTCTTATAGACACTCATGTAGCTATTCACAAACCCATGCAGCCACTTACACAGCAACAGACAGACGGATACAGACATTCACCCAGTTTAGTCGCTAACCCATGCATTCAGTAAGATACGTTAAATCACTCACTTATAGAGTCAGTCACGCACCTACTAAATCATCCATACAGACACTTACACACCCACTCATTCTTCAATACGTCTTTTCCTATATATATTAAAAATATTTAAACTTTACAGAAACGCACAGTCACTGGATGATGTCATCAGTGATGTCATTTGAGATGTCATCAGTGATGTCACTGACCATGTCATGAGTGATGTAATATGTGACGTCATCAGCAGTGCATTGCGGGGGCGCGAGTTATAGTTAGCTGAACTAACTATAACGGGGGAATTTCACGGGTTTTGTACGAGTGCAATGTCCAACTAACTATAACTTTATTGTTTCCCAAAAGTTTTTTAGGAACAAAGTTCACTAAATCTCTAATTAAAGGTAATGCACAATAATTTATTCAGTGGTATTACCGCTAAGTTAATCATGGATATATTTCTTACATCACATATTGTATCAAAAGCGGGTTTATTTTTTGAGATTCTGTAATATTTGCACAGCGCCTGGTCATGCATACGGTTAAATACATAGACCATCAATATAGTATCAAAGATGTACTCTTTAAAAGGCCCGAGGCCAAGTGCATATAAACAATAATAAAGCGCTAGTGCGCCAGAACTCTTATTGCACCAACATTGAACTTGTAATTGATTAAAAGTCAGTTAAGTCCCAGTGGACATACCCAGCGAACTACTTCACCTCAATTGTTAAAAAATGTAAGAGTTATAAATGTTCCGAAAGTTTGATCTACTCTCATCATTCCGCTGATATGAGATCGATCGACTTCTAAGAAAATGACGACAAGCCTTGATCCCTGCCTCATGAGGGATACAAGTATAAAGGCTTTTTAGAAAGAGGCTACGCCCAGAACGACATCAATAAAGCCTGTGTACAAGTTGAAAAAAGAGAGAGAAGTGATCTATTGAAAGCAAAAATAGTTGAGACTACTGGCAATTCCAATCAAGCACATGAAGTTAGAGAATGTCTTAACAAGTTCTGGAGAATCCTTAAAACAGATAAAGATCTTTCTGCAGTTGTAGAGCATTATCCACAGGTTACATATAGAAAGGCCAAATCACTTAGAGACACTATATGTCAAAGCACTGTGGCATCAATCACCAAACCAGAGGCAAACCCGGTGCGTGGGTTTTATACTTGTAATAAATGTAAGGCTTGTAAATATAGCAGGAACTGCAAAGTGGTTAAATTGTCGGCCAGTTGTAAACCCTTCATTATAAGCAAACATGTCTCATGTAACACCGATTATGCTGTGTATGCCCTTAAGTGTCCATGCCAAAAGTATTATATTGGCAGCACTATCCATCCTGCCAAAAAGAGAGTTCTAGAACACTTAAGGGCGATCAAAAAAGATGACAAGCAATACCCAATATCTAGACATTTTAAGGAGTTGCACAAACAGAACACGAGTCTCCTCTCCTTTTGTGTCTTAGACATTATCCCAGTGAGAGAGAGGGGTGGGAATAGAGTCCTCGAATTAAGACGCCTTGAGTCCAGATTGATAATTGAATATCAGACAGTACAGCCGTCAGGGCACAATATTGATGAAGAACTAGCAGTTCATTTGGGTGAATGATCTAATAGGGAAGCCCCTTAGTATAGCTAAATACTCAGTATTTGTAGCGTGCATTTTATAGGCTTTTATTTTATTTGCTGCCTTCGTATTGTGTTTGTAAAAATGTTTTAGATTCACTTTGTGTGACACTCTCTTGTTACATGTATTTTTTTCAGATCTTCTGTATTGCCAATTGTGGTAAACGAGTTGGAACAACAGGGTCAAGCTTTGGAATGACAGCGGAATGATGAGAGTAGATCAAACTTTCGGAACATTTATAACTCTTACATTTTTTAACAATTGAGGTGAAGTAGTTCGCTGGGTATGTCCACTGGGACTTAACTGACTTTTAATCAATTACAAGTTCAATGTTGGTGCAATACAAGTTCTGGCGCACTAGCGCTTTATTATTGTTTATATGCACTTGGCCTCGGGCCTTTTAAAGAGTACATCTTTGATACTATATTGATGGTCTATGTATTTAACCGTATGCATGACCAGGCGCTGTGCAAATATTACAGAATCTCAAAAAAATAATCCCGCTTTTGATACAATATGTGATGTAAGAAATATATCCATGATTAACTTAGCGGTAATACCACTGAATAAATTATTGTGCATTACCTTTAATTAGAGATTTAGTGAACTTTGTTCCTAAAAAACTTTTGGGAAACAAAGTTGAGTGAATGAAAATCCGATAATACTAACACATTTTGTTCCGCTGTATCATTAGATGTTTGCTTTAGATTTTGTGTACTGGTTACTCAGTTATCACCCATATATGAATTCTAGTATGTTTTGTACCGCTAACCTGTTAACAGTAGTATGACTGAATATTGTGTTTAACTACGTTATGGTGCATCACGTCTTCTTTTTGTATTTCAGAAGTCTGTTTTCACTCTTCACTTTTGTAGTCACAAGTCACGTGATGTTTATTTAAATCACTGCTTATCACAACCTCAACACTCGTGAACAAGGAAACTTGGTTTCCGAAACGCGTTGAGTCGTGCCATTGCTGAATAAAAGTCTGCTTACAGCATTTGGGTGCCGTGGATCATTGTTTGTGGTACAAGAACGATGAATTATGGATGTTATGGGTTTCGCTAACCCGTCACGGCCCGCCGTCTTATGAGGCTCGAGTTGAAGCGACAATTTTTGTGGATATATGTATATATGTATAAATAATGTCTGTTCACTTGCAAAGTCATTGTGAAGTGGACCTCATTTCATGGGGATAACGGGGACACTCATTCGATGTTAGACGCATTTTCACTTAGTTGAAGTGGTCTATTGTTGAATGTTTTTTCGATGCACCAATCCATCCAAAGCTGGATCACAAATAATAGTGCTGCATGGTTGGTGTGCCCCTTCTGGGGAAAAAAAGTCGACTTTTGGATTTTTTGGGCATTCGCTTAAGGTTCTCCATGATACTATCCTTCGAGAGACTGTTACAACATGAGTCAGGTGAAAAAATGTTCTTTTTAGGTCGAGCCTAGCGGCAGCGCGCATGCACTGCTCGCTCTGCGAGGCATGCAGTAGTCGAGTATGCTGTAGAAGCCTCACCCACTCTCCGCCCATACTTTTCATTGGCTGGTGTCATTGTCCTTGGTAAATGCTGGCTTACGATTCATTATGAGGCTTGTTAGTCCCTCCTTGTTACCGCCTTGTTGCCATTTGTTACCGCCCATGACGACTGGACCTTTTACTTGGCACGTTACACGGACTGCTTATATAGTGAGTGAGCACTATTTTTGTTATTGACACTGATGGGGACAATGGCGACTGCTTTATTTTGTCGTATTTGCTTCAGGGACACCGTGCTCTGTTTTTCTTTTTTCTTTTTTTTTACTTTAATACTGAGCACGGCACCCGCTTCAGGGACACCGCGCTCAGTTTTTATTTTATTATTTAATACCGAGCGCGGCGCCCACTTCAGGGACACCGCGCTCGGTTTATTATTATTTTTTTTTATGTAATACCGAGCGCGGCGCCCGCTTCAGGCACACCGCGCTCGGGTTCATTATTTTTTTAGAAGCATTTCTTTTCTGATTGCCACAGATCACCTCCTCCATCAGAACTAGAACAGGTATTGGCCCGGAAGACACTCTTATTTTTTTTTAAATTTTTTTTTTTTTACTTGAGTCCTTTACCTACTGGCAGGAGGAAAGGAAATTAACTCAGAAAGCCTGGCTTTAAAAAGGTACACGCTGCCAAAATAAGTTTAGGGTTCACTAACTCTAAAATATAGCTGTGTCTTATGCGGTTTACAAATGTATTAGTCCCCTGTAAAATTACTGGATATTTTAACAACCGTGGAAGAACGAAAGGCAGAGTTAACGTTCCTGAGGCTTGGCCGATCTGCATGTCTTACACAAATCAAACCAAAGGGGGAAAGGAATACGAACCCCTCAAAAATATGGCACACATCAGGAAAGTCTTTGCCTCCATTAGTGTTTGTTTATGTTACTCCTTTCGCCAAATATAGCGCCAAGAAACAGCCGCAGGGCTCCGCATTCTCTCTTATGATACATCTGCACTGTACTGATGGGGACCAGGAAAGAGAGTACCAAAAGTAATCCAGGAATGAGAGTAGCTAAAGCTCGAAATGGAAGAGAGTAGCAAAAGTTCTCTAGGAAACAATAGCAGCCAGTCTTACTGGCTCCTTCTCTGCTAATAACACTAGAGTCCGTCATCAGTGCAGCTCCCAGGATGTAAGGTGGACTCACAACTAGTCAAAAAGACTTTACTCCCAGATTTCGAGTTTTCTCACGTTAGGGTGGAGGAGATTTACTGGTCCTGACGAAACTACTTACTTTCTTGTGATTGATGGTTTCTTTGAAAAAACGCAAATCTGGGTGAGAAAATGGAATGGCATGCATGTCCTGAGATCTCTGCATCACTTCTAAACACCAGACACGTATACAATAAACTCCCTGATTCCAACCTCAGATGTGGTCAGCTAGACAAGCAGCACTGGATAACGTTTCTTTTTGCAGGATTACTTGATAAGACAGGGGCTGCCTTTCAGTCAGGTGCATGCTGAGTTGTAATATATCTGACTAACTACTATGATCTGCTTATTTTAAAGCAGTCTCACATTTGGCAGATAACTCTTACAACATTATTTGCTTACGATCACGCAGTTTCACACATCGCAACTGTGATTAGTACTCGGGTATCCAGAATGTATAGGTGGCAAACTCATTACTAGGTCTCATCATAATAACAATAGATCGAGTTGTTGTAATCTTAAAGTTCACATTGACTCACTCCCCCCCCCCCCTCCTTTGCCGCTGCGCCGTTCACTCGCGTCCATAAGGAGTCACAGACTCTATTCTGGTGTCCTTAGGGTTGGAAAAGGGTGGCCCTGGGGCGGTTTGATGAGTTTTCATCAGGCTGGACTATGCACTCTTAAACAGTTTCCTCCCACCCATCAAATGCTTCCTTAGCCCCCTCCAAACATAAACTCAACTCACGGAGCAGGAATTTCGGTTTTAAATGTAATTATTAAAAAAAAAATAAACCGAGACACTAAACAAAAGTAATATTAGAAAAATGACGTTTGTTAGAAGGACAGCTATTTTGAAATAGATTTTCTCAACGTTTTAGGCTTAAGTATGTAAATAAAGTTCAGCAAGTAAGTAATTTTAGACCAGTAGTGCTAAAAAAAAGTTTGTTTTCCACATTTAAAGTTTGCGTAAACGCAGCTTCTGCTGTTGCTTTAAAATTCTTTTTTTTGAAGGTTTCATTGTGTCTGTGTAGAGTTTTTGACTGTCATGGGAAATAACATGTTTTCTAATTTGGAATCGAATTTATAACGCACATGGGGTTGTAAGACCAATACGCTACAATATGAGATACTTTATTAATATCTTTGGTTAATCACCACACATCAATCTGGAGAGGATGTGAGGTAATTGCCAGGGCTTCCGACTTTGGAACTGGGGATCAGGGTTCGAGTCTCGGCGTCGGCTCAACATCCTGGGGTTCTGGGTAAATCACTTAATCTCCGCGTGTTTAAAGAAGAAAAAAAAGGAATGTGTCCATGTGTAATTTAACTCGCGCTCCAATACCTTCGAGTCGCGTCAACGCTATATAAAACAGCAAGATAAAAATGGATGAAACGGCAGGCACGAGAAGGCAACGGACCTGTTGTAGTACCATTGTGAGAGTGACCCTGATATCCAAGGATGGGCCATTGGTGAAAGTAGGGTGTGAAGGTCTGATGGGGTACATTACGCAAGAGGCCGGCTGAAGGGGAAGAGTCCAAGTTACATATTTGTACAAATAGAATTTGTACAGTGCTCCATACCCCCTGATGACTTCATAAAGCGCTCTGATATCGGGAGAGAATTTTGTAGTGTGTAGTTGAAAGGTGTGGCATATGCAGAAGGTGTTGAGTGCAGGGCCGTTCTTCTAGTCTAATATTTGTTTAGAGGTGAAGAGGCTGCCATGACCCAACCATAAAAGCGGCCATTGGCACCGGTTGGGCCCCAATTTCAACCGGTGGTTGCACGTGGGGCCCAGCAGCACTCGTTTATGTGCTGGCGCTTATTTTTCCTCAACAGACTTTGATCCAAAGTAAGTGAGAGAGGGAAAAACGCACTGGAGGGGGAGGGGGGGGGGGACTTTGGGAGGAGGAAGAGAAAGAAAAAAATTGTGACAAAGGGAGAAATCGGGGACCTTCAAGATTGAGACAAAGGGGTAGGGAGTGTGGTTTGGATGAAAGAGACATGAGATGGAATCAAGACTACACAGCCGTGGTATTTGGCACGCTGACGTTCAGCAGCACCTGCAGCGTACTTCTGAGCATCATTTTGGGCCCCGGCTATTATTATTTTTATACATTAAGCACTGCATTGCCCCATTCTACTCATAGCCTCCTCTAGCAAGGGCATATTATATACATTTTTCCCCGGACGGATTTTAGTTTCCAGTCTGGCCCTGGTTGGGAGTGGTGCATGAGCATCTGTCAAGGACTCCAGCCATGATGCTTTAAACTTCTAACTGTGGATTGAGCAGCGATGTTGCAGAAAATTGTGAGAATAGATGCAGCCAGGCATGGAAGTATCTATGACAGCAGTGTTCTGTTTCACATGATTATACAAATGGAAATAGCCAGCTTTACAAGTGGTTCACAAGTCAGAGATGCACGCACACGCAGGAGTATGTTAGGGAGGGGACTTCGTTCCCTTACCCAAGCCCAAAGGAGGCTGACAGATGGCACCTTGTGCCCCAGCACTGCAGCTGCTTGTATCTACCAACAACATGTAACGGGGCCTCGGCTGTTTTTGAACCCCATTCACACAGGTAGCATCCCCTTTATTAGCCATTGGGAGGCTATCTTTGAACCTCTTATCCGAAAAGTGACTTCACACCATTAACCCTACTGATGCATAATGAGCTGCAATGTGCAGATGTTTGCTCTTTGAAGCTGAATAAAGGACACGGCAGAACTTATATTAACACCAAACTTTACATTTAAAAAAATACACCCAACACATTTTGTTTACTCTCTAAACAGCAGTTGAAAGATGTTATAAGTTTCACGTGTTTTTAAAATAAGTGTCCATTACACGTTTCTATGCAAAAAACCTACATATGATTTATAAAAAGTCAATCAAACCAAAAATGTTCTTTTCATGTTCCTGAATGATTGTTAACTTGTTTTATTTGTAAAATAGGCCCGTTCAATATTATACGGGTATGCCATTAGTTATTGTAATGTCACTTCCTGTGGCATAAATGGGAATTATATAGGCTAAGTAGCCCCCCTCCTGTTTTTCTTAAGACATACACCCAGTTTATATAATTGTCTAAAACTTCAAGTTCTTAGCTCTCAGGTGGCAGTTTGTAAGGCTCATGGCCTGTAAAGAAAAGTTTTGGAGTAATGCTGCTGGATTTTAAACTATGAAACTGCACAGAGGCATGCTAACCAGACCTTAGTGCCCTGACCATAAAATGTGTATGTTTGATTGTGTATACCCAATTGGCACAAGTTACCTTACTTGTAAGTCCCTAATATATGGTACCCAGGACCTGTAAGTTAGAGGGTCACCCCGATGATTGCAGCACTGATTGTGCCACCCTGGGTGTGACCAAAGTAAAATATGGCTCAAAGTCTGACATTGCAGTATGGAAGGACAGTTTTATCTGCTAACTCGACTTTGCCATTTAAAGCAACGGCAAAGTCCAGTCTTCCCTTTTTTAGGTGTAGCCTGGGCAGCGTGTGTGCTGCTCTGTGAGGCATGCTGTAGTCGAGTACAGCCTTGAAGCTCCGCCTATATTTTTCATTGACTTGTGTCATTGTCCTTTGTAAATGCTGGCTTCCAATTTGTTAATAGGCTTGTTAGTCCCTCCTTAGTACCGCCTTGTCTTAATTTGTAACCTCCCATGAGGACTGGCCCTTTTACTTCTGTTGTTACACAGTATGTCTTATTTAGTCTGTAAGCACTATTTTCTTTAATGAGTTTCTCCTACTGCAGACACGACATGCTTTCCTGCAACATTCAGTGCGCCATAAGTGCTTTCACTTTCAAAGCAGCCCGGGACAATGGCGATCGATTCTTAGAGAGAAATAGGTCTGGCTTTTACAAGAGTTTGACCTATTGGCATTGTAAATGACTGCCTTTTATTTATGTGTTAATTATCAAAACAGATAAATAAAAGGCATTGTCATTTACAATGCCAATAGCTTAAACTCTCGCAAATGCGAGACCTAGTGCATTGCAAATGCTTGTTTATATATGCTTACAGGAGAGCTCATCAAGTATTTAATTTAATACCCCTCCTATTCCCCCTCCTATTCCCCCCCCACTCCCCCCGCCACGTTCCATAGAACGCACCATCTGAGAGTGACGGCAAGTGAGGGACAGGGGGATCGAGAATACAAACATAAAAATGTAAATGCATCTAATAGCATCTATTCAGTGTAACACAGCTTACAGAAAAATTATCCTTCAAGAATCCTCCATGAGGTGGTTCTTGATCTCAGTGATGATTTGACTCTCTCTACTATGGAACCCTCTTCAATGTTCGAATGTGAAGAGTTGGACTCTTGGCTGATTGAATCATTTTGACTGGCGGTTGATCTGACCCCTAGGTTAGTGTCATCCCTAGACGTACTATACTTAAGAGTATTGGATGCAATATCAGGGTCATGATGTGAATACCCAACAGCAACATTCCCCTCCCTTTCCATATAAAAATGCTTCTCCCCATCCAGATTCTTGGCAGTTCTCGTTATACTCCAGCATCTGCATTCTGCGTGATAACACTGCCTGTAGTTATTTTTACAATTTCTAAAGGTTTGGAAAATTTAGTCTTGCCTTTTCCCATTCTCACAGGTAGTCTTACACATACATCATCACCCTCAATTTAATCATGACACTTAACCTTGTATGCAATATCGTACCTTTGCTTGGCCATCTATTGCTTCCGCTCCACCATTTTCCTGAAGTCATTATAACATAATTCAACCTGGTAACCAGACTTGCAGCCCACACGGCTGGGAAAAATCTGAAATAATAATCCTTGCTTAACACAACTTCTTCCATGATCATAGATATTTAATTCTTTCTTTCGAAACAAGTAATTTCCTTCTGGAAATGTTAAGTTCATTGAACATATTTGCAGGGGCGGCTCCTCTGCTAAGGCGGAGGAGCGGCGCCCCACTGCTTTTGGAGCAGTGCAGAGAAAAAATAAAAGGATAATAATGGGACGTTATTATAATTGTATTTTTCCTGTTCCTAGGTGCGGCGAGGGCGGGTCTGGCCAGAGCAGGGACCAGGGGGCGGAATGGTGAGCACACTTTTAGTGGGCATGACTGTTTGGCAGCCATCTTGGCCCGGCCGAGCAGTCCTGCGCACTTTACTTCTTCCACACCAGGCTGCATTACACAGCCTGGTGGGGAACATGTCCAGGCTCCCTGTCTCCGTCTGAGCGCCGAACCATGGCACTCAGACCAACCACAACGCTGCATTGCAGTGTTGTGATTGACGGGGAGCCCGGGTGCTTCCTGCTGCAAAGGAGGAGAGGCGGCGGAGAGGCAGCTGCTGGCGACGCAAGGAGGAGGTAAGTTTTCTTTTTTTATTTATTTTTCTATGTTCTACCCACCGCTCCCCTCCACCGTTCCCTACTGGCCGCCACTGCATATTTGGCAAAGCCGTTTTTGATCCACTATATTGTTACATCACAACTTCCTTTCGTTCAAAATTATTGGAAAACTCAATGCCGCAAATCCAATGCATTGCAGGCATTCAGTTGCCCTTCAGGGAGAAAAGGAGCGCAGTGTTCAGGGTGAATCCGCATCATTCACATGCTGATTCGAAATGGTCAAACTCTCAGCAGCCACTTAACTGCACACTTTTCTGGGTTTATTTGACGTTTTCTTGAGCAACATGGGCACATAGCTTGTGGTCTCCATTGCCTGTCCACTGTAAATGTCTAGTCCTTCAGTGCATTTAAATGCATATCCCTCCAGGGCCTATGGTTGTGTACCCTCTTGCTCTTTCTCTCATTTTAACAATAGTAACCTATAACCTTGAGCTCAGAAGGTTTTATTAAAGTTTAAAACTAACTTTTGTCAACAATTTGAAAAACTATGTTGAAGTGCGTCCAGATGCACATACTTGTACGTTTTGAACAAAAGTATGTTGGGCTCAGGGCGTCTCAGCCTGTGTTCGAGGCTAAGGGCGGAGAGGACAAGGGCAGTTGCCAGTTTGGGCCTGACCGGAGCTGGTCGGGCCTAGGGCCAGAGAAGCTTCCCTTTTTTCCCTTCACCAGTACCCACCTCCAGGGATGTGGAAATCCTATAGCCCGACGCCCAGGACATATTGTTTGGAGTCCAGGGCAACAAGTTTTCATGTGTATTTTGTCCTTGGGACAAGTGGGCCCAACCCCCTGCAGCACAATTCCTTTGGCTGCCAGTTTGCAGAACCAAACTATGGATCAGGGAAGGGCATTGTCTGCAGTTAAGGTAATACTTTTGTCTGTATGTTAATGCTGTTCAAACTTGTATTTATGGTTCATTAATTGAAAGCCTTTATTATTAGGGTGAGCGCTCTAAGTAAATGTTGTAAGCTCTGACTGCACTACTGACAGTGGTTGCTGTATAAAAATGTGTACACACGTTTTTAAAGTTTAGCAATATGAGGCTATGTATAATGCTCCCAGAATGCTCTCTGATTTGATGCAAATATTTGCAGAAGCTTGAAAGCAAGATTGATGATTCTTTGCTTTCAAAATAAAGTGTTCATAAAAAAATGAATGCAAGAAAAAAAACATTTAGCTAAACTACTGTAAAATTTCAGGGGACATTTCTTTGCAGCATCATTTTAGTAACATGTGTTGATGCATGCTAGTATTTCCCACAAATATTCATAATGAAACATCAGTGTAACCAGTTTCAATAAGATTATGGGAAACAAAAATAAACAAGCACTGGTAAAGCCAGTAGGTCTAAAATTGGTGGTCAGCTTTTTAGTTTTGTCAATGTGTGACTTGTTTTGGCATGGTTTTTGTAAAACCTTATTGTTGTAGGAGCTGCCGGGCCCTCACCATTATAACAAACATTGGCAAAAGCAAAAATTGTTTTTGGTCTCAAAAAGCACACACTGCCACGGTAGTTACTGGCACTGAACAAAACTACTTTGTGTGCCGATATGCTCCTTGTGAAAGAGCATACTGCTGTCACTCGGTGAAGCCAGCCGATACAGAGGGAGAGAGAGACAGAATTTTAATAAACGCAAAAGGTCATGGTCCAACGCCAGACCAAATTAGGGGCCCAATTATTAAAGAGAGTCTCAAAAGTGCACCCATGATATATGTCCTTGCATTAAGTGCAGCTATATGGCTTTCGTGAATTCCTAAGAATTTACAGAAGTAGGACAAGAAATAGTACTCCAATAAAATATTTGTGAACTGCATTTTAGCATGAGCAAATAAATATGCATGTGTAGATTTGCTCATGCGAAAATCTGAGTGTTTGCAAGTTCACTTTCCCTCCTACCACTTTTTTTCACCAACTCTGGAAGAAGGTTTACGTCTGCCATTGTCGGGAGTAAATTTCCAACATTTCTCAGCATGGGACAAAATTAGAGAATAGTTTTTGAAAACTCTTAAAACATGCAAGTTAGTAGGTTTGCACAGCCTCAAAAGGGCATTCTAACCCTGGAACTATTGCTTACCACTACCTTCAGCCCCAGTAGGTAGATTTGCGGAAACGTGGCAACATAAGTGGATTGCAAGTATTCAAACACTACTATGGTATGAGCCCTGGCATAACCAGAGAGGCTATATCAGAGCTCTTAGATAATATATATTTGCCATAATTATTTGCCGCAATACATGGCACCAAAGGGATAAGTGGATTTTGTTACAGGACAAGTAGATTTATGAAGCAACCTGCCCCATGGACAAGTAGATATTTTATTAAATTCCACACCCATGCACCTCATTCCATCCATAACTACAAACTTACTACCACACTCACAACAAATGCACTCCACACATTTACTACAAACCTCACACACATTAAGTGTCTCAACACCCACTGCAAAACCCCTCAAACCACAATTATACACCTTCTACCCAAACTACAGCACATTTGCACCTTCACTCACAAAACACCACTCTATCCTATACCACTAACCAATCCACTCATCACCAACACAACCCAAATCCACACCATACGTAACTGTACCCCATCACGACACACACTCCCTGCTCTAATTACTCCTTCTAACAGACCCCTTTCTTTCACCAGAAAACCTATTCTCTGCATTCCATCTTTTCATCCACCAACACCTTTCTCTTCTTTTTACCCAAAAAAACACAACCCTTACACTCCGCTGCACCACACACATTACCTCTTTTAGCAATCAAATCTGAGGGGCCGATTCCGATCTCGCTTGGTAAGCCCCCCGTAGGAATCTGACCTGGAGGGCTTTCCAAGCGAGAAGCGCTGTGCGAGTCCAACCGAGCGAGTACGATGCAACCGCATGGTTACGGACTCGGTTCGGCCGGACTCCTATAGCACTCTATGGGAGCTTCTGTACGGACGCGTACACAGGCTCCCATAGCAAAAAAGGGGTGAGTGGGGAAAAGCATACACACCGTGGCGGGCACCCCATTTTGCCCGCCACACTGTGCATGCTTTGATCCGGGGGACCCATGCGCACCCCTGTGACCGATGCAGAGTGCTCCGGGTGAAGGGGGGCCTGCTCTGGCCCCCTGAAGTCCGATTCCAACAGCTGCTTACACTCGCTGAGACCGAGTCAATACAGCTGTCTGAATCGTGCATCGCACTCGCCCGTTCGGAATCCGGCTCCATTGCGCGGCACGATTTGGCTTCGTACGAGTCGGACGGATAGTTTCGGATTCGTAAACTATTCGGTCGGCGTGGACGCGATGTTCGCATCGTACTTGGTCGTTTGTAACGGGGGTCGATTCGGAGAGAAGGATAGGCTCCGAATCGGATTTGCTCTTTACGAATCCTGTTTGGAGGCCTTCCTTACGAGATCGGAATCTGCCCCCAAGTCTTAACTCTTGTTTATCCCCTTTCACACCACATACACTCTTTTCCAAAACACAACACCACCCCCTTTGCCTTGCAGTTTCTACTCACCAACAATACTTTACATACAAATACTTCTCAGAAAACAAATACATAATCACCTCCTCTCACTACTCCTCAAAAATAAAACCTAACACACACACCAGCACAACAAAATCTCATACACACACACTACTTCATAATACTTTCCGTCGCAAACTAGAAACATAAACCTACTCCCACCCTCCTGACTACACACCCTAAACCAACTCTACTGCCAAGCCTTCTCTCTTCCCCCACACCTAACACATATACCACAACACAGTAGCTCTCTTTTAACCACCTCTCATCCATTGAACAGTTTAGAACCTTGCAACATGACCTACATGCTGCACCACCAGCCCTAACTCGTACACCTTCCACCCTAAGAAGAAGCAAACAACATAAACAACATGCCACTCTTCACAACTTCACGTCTACTGCACAACAAGGCTGCTCTACAAAAACAACACAGCTCACCAACTCACTCTCAGCAGCCATCTCCACTACCTACACACGTAGACCCATCAAAATACATTTTTGGCCTGCTAGACAAGGAATATGATACAGAACAGCCACACTACTGCTATCCTCAAACAGCTAATACCAGCACTAAGGACACACCTGCTACAAGTCCACAAAACACTGCTCACTCTTATACAAAACGAAGTCTCACAATCATCAAAACACATTCTCTAAACTGCCTACTAATAAATGCTCAATCACTCTCAAAAAACAAGCATCACATCTACGACCTTCTCACTGACACACAACTGACTTACTCTTCATAACTGAATCATAGTTGGGAGATTACATGGCTCTAGTTTTGCATGAAGCCATTCCTGTAGGCTATCAAACTACCACACAAAATTGTATATGCAAAAGAGGAGGTGGCCTAGCTGGTGTATTCAAACAAACATTAAATGTCACTTAAATGTCACAAAAGCGGGCGACGTCTCCATACAAGGTTGTGAGGCCCTCTCCAGACTCAACCCTACACCATCTTCCTCTTGTAACTTCTTACTACTTTACAGACCTCCACATAGCAATGCAACATTCCTTGACACACTTCTAGCCACACTTTCAAACCTTATAACATTACACTACAACCTATGCATTTTTGGTGACCTGAACATTGGTTTGACAAACCCAGTATGCCCCATCTAAAAACAATCACTGAAGCATTGAACGTACATCAGATCGTCCACAAACCCACATACATGTCATCCAAGATGTCATCTTTGCAAATCCAGAAATAGTTACCTTTCAAGCGTTTTGTCCAGTCACGTGGCCAGACCACCATTTGCTTGCTTTCCAACATAAAAGTACACAAAACAACACACCTAAAACCACCTTACATGCATCCACCTATTGACCATGGAACAAACTAAAATTTGAATATTTAGAAACACAACTAACATCCAGTACAGATCTAGATTCAATATATTCCGTTCAAAAATTATGAGTGGCTACAGGAATCTTTTGATATCCTAATACCACTAAGAACAAAACACAACAGAACAAAAGTAAACTGGTATCTTGGAGAAATACAGAGCTAAAAGAGATAAAACAGCAAATTCGAAAGCTGCAGCGCACCTGGCTCAAAACAAACACCAATCAAAACAAACCTCGCCTACAGAAACCTAACAGATTATACAAGTCAGCAATCAAAAATGCTAAGAAGAAATACTATTCAGACAGAATTCAAAATGCTAAATGTGCAAATAAAGAATTCTATAAAATTCTCACCGAAGTTTGTAAACCAAATTTCCTAGAAGGAGCTCATCCCATTACTCCAGATTTCACAGACAAACTGGCAAATCATTAAACAACCAAAACAGACATGTGGGACTCCTATTTAAAACACACAAAAAAACAGCACCAACCCTTTTCCAAAAAACCCTCCAAGTGTGAGGCTAACCCAGCCTCTACATTCCTTCTAACAAAGATCACACAATGAATTTATGAACCTGGTTAAAGCAAGCAGGCCTGCCGGCAGCCCTTTTGACCCACGTCCACCACAAACCTTCAAGAACATTCTTCTAGCTACCGCTGCTGCCATACCAGTAAGAAGAATCATCAACAATTCCTTAACTACGGGAATATTCTCAGAAGATCTAAAAAAGTCATACAAATGCCACTATTAAAGAAAACCAACCTGGACCCGCTTAACCCAGACAACTACAGACCGATTACAAATGGACCTTTCCTAGGCAGTCACAATTCTTTGAAGATAATTCCATACTTTCAGACTTCCAAACAGGATTCTGTCCCGGAAGAAACACCGAATCTGCCCTCATTGCCATCTGGAATGACCTTAAAAACACAGTTGACCGGAACGGGGTTGCTGCACTCGTTCTCTTGGACCTCTCAGCTGCCTTTGACATGGTTGACCAATACGCTCTAATACAAAGACTTTACGAAGCCGGCATAGATGGGACTGCTCTCGACTGGATCACATCCTACCTTCAAAACCGAACAAATGTCATCCATACTCCCCCGTTCTTGTCAAAACCGTACTTCACAAAGGCGGGTGTCCCTCAAGGCTCTATTATCTCACCCATGCTTTTCAACATCTACATGAAGTCATTACCGGCACTGATCAATCAGTTTGACCTCACATGCTATAACTATGCTGATGACACAAAAATACTTCTTAAAAAGGAAAGTCCCGAAGGCATTGGAAACAAGCACATTTTCATTTGCCTCAGAGCCGTTGATTAGTGGATGACATGGAGCCATCTCAAATTGAATGCTTCCAAAACGGAAATACTCACATGTGGCAATTGGAAAAATTATGACCCATTTGCCGCCAGGCCTGACGATCTGGGAAAACCACCTAAAGTATCTAACAAAGTAAGAAACCTCGGAATTACCATGGACTCCAAGCTATCAATGAATGCCCCAGTGAACAAACTAGCAAGATCAAGCTTTATTACTATGAAAACTCTGCAGCGCATCTTCCCTCGCATGATATTTCCATTCAATGTCCAGGCTACTATCTCTCTTGTTCTGTCTAAACTCGATTACGCCAATAGCCTCTACCACGGATCATCTTTAACAACTATGAAAAGACTACAACTGAGTCAGAACTCTGCTGCCAGAACACTCTTACATATAAAGCCACAAGCACACATCTCCCCTGCTTTGAAGGCCCTACATTGGTTACCGGTTGCCAGAAGATCCACATTCATGCTGCTTTGTAGCATCCACAAAGCGATGCATGGAACAGGACCACTCTTCATCAGGAATAAAATCACAAAATACATTCAACAAAGGAACCTCCGCTCTAGATTGGCACCTCGCCTCAAAATCACACCATACAAGAAAAAACCCATCAGTTGCACATCCTTCTTTGTTCAAGCAGCCAAACTATGGAACTCTTAACCCCCTAACATAAGTTCCACAGATAACTACCTTATCTTCAGAAGCCTACTTAAGAGTTGGCTCTTCCCCACAAAACCACCATCCTCAAACATAGGTGTGCGGCGTGTCCCTGTGTATGGAAACATTTATTTGGACTATATGTGTGTACCTACATATGTGTATTCCTTTGTATAAACGTGTATATAGTTGTGTTTGGAAATATATAGATATTTGTTGTTTCTGCTTGGCAAGTGTACATATTACTTATGGTTATATTATTCTATGTTTAACATGTATATAGGTCACTGCATAAATAAGTAAACTTTTATCATTGCTATTTATCTATAATTGCTTCACTATTGAATTACAAAAAAAATATTATAAAAACAAATAAATTGGCTTGAAGTACAGCAACGCTTGAAAGTCTAGGTTTATTAAAAACAACTTAAATCTACATATATTACCTTCCTTATACATATGTACCTCCGTGTACTTATGTATCTTTATATTTATTACTTTACTTCTAATTCAGCATCTCCAGTGCACTACCCTATATTGCACCCTATACCTCTCTCAATATATCCTCTACCTCTACTCTCTGGCTCATCCTAAACCTCATTCTACTACTATGATCCCCAAAATGACACTTTCTAGACTATTCCCTCCTCCACCCCTCCTTGCATCATGTCAAACCTCCTTTGCTATTCAGATCTCCCAAACAAGCCTTTCTAAACCCTTCCCTCCGACTCTTCCACCCTCACCTCCCCTTTACTCATCCCAAACATCCTCCTACTGCTATGATCTCCAAAAAGAACACTTTCTAGACGCTTCCCTCTTCTATCCCGCCACTATCCTTTTCAGTTCAGTGAACAGACTCACATGTCCAACGCTCAAATTAATTTCATATTTCTCTATACTAATTCACCACTAATTCTGTTTGGGTTCCAGAGTAGCGTGCTACCCGCCGAAATGCGCTTCAACACATCATAGCAAACGCTATATAAATGCAAACCCTTCCCTCTTCTATTCCCTCACTATCCTTTTTCTATCCAAATAACAAAATCCCATGTCCACCACTCAAATTAATTTCAAATCTCCCTGTACTAACTCACCACTAATCCTCTTTGGGTTCCGGAGTAGCGTGCTACTTCCTGAAAATCGCTTGGACCCCTCATCAAGGGTAGGAAGCGCTATATAAATGCAATTACAATTAGAAAGCTCTCCGGAGATATAAAGCCTATATTGTGATCTGACTTCAATGTAAACTTGTAGATCTTTTTCAGTGCATTCTTTCAAAATCCGTCTTCAAACTCTGAAAGTCTTTTGTTTTTTATGTTGTATTCTACGTAGTTTCTTTTATCTTAAAGTTTTTTAAAGTTTGGCAACATTTTACAAAACCATATAAACGTGTAAATACATTAAAGACTAAATACTTCATTATTTAAAAATTGGTAACATACTAAAGTTCCATTTCATATTAATGTACAATTACATTACTCTACCAGTTCAATTCATTGAACATACAGTATCAGTATTTAACAAAATATGGAATGTAAAATTCTATTTTGTATTCAATCATAGTTTCATTACCCCAGCACATCAATTGGAGTAAAAACAACTGCAGTCAACAGCCCTTCTGCATGCACACACAATTGACAGATATGTGGCTACTTAAATGCAGTCTTGATGAGACTCAAGTGTAGACAATGTTTAAATGCTAATGCTCCCTAGATTTCACAGCTCCGATATCCCAGAGTAGTGTAATTGGCTCACCCATATGGTCCTTTGGAATGTGGCACTACAAAATGATATAGTTCCTGTTTTCCTGCAAAGCTGGCAGTTCCTTTCGCTCTTATTCACACCTGCCTAACTGCTGGTGATCTACAAGAAGGGCAGTATTCGAGATGGGAACATGTATGCACACCTGGCTTCGGGAAGTAAACACAACTTCTGGTATGGCTGGTTAGTAGGTATACACATGCTTTAAGCATTCAAATAGTTGGTACTTTGACTCTGTAAAAGTGCCAAATAAGGATAACCGGATACTAAAACTTACCAAGGATTTAAATTGGTGACTTGGTAACAGTTGTTTGTTGAATACCTCACCGAGCTTCATCATTTCCAGGATGAAATGAAGCTCCTGCACTTTATTAACTTCAGTACTAGCATGTGAATGCCTGTGTTCTATCTTGTCAAGGGATAGCATGGTATCTGGTGCCGCACATTCCACACAGTTCTGCCTTCCAGACACCCAACCAAGGAGCAGTTCTAGGCAGATATAAGTGACATTTGCTATTTCGTAACCTCAATTAGTGCTATGGTCTTTGGGCCCAGCAAAGCACCTTCCTACAGGCTGATGTTTCAATTGCATTAAGGTTGCCCTTACATGCAGGAAAGGAAATATCTGCATCACAGATCACTGTTGGAAATACTTAGCGTAAATAAGCCTTCTGTAAGCTAGGATTGAGTTTCTTCCATGCTTGTGATTACAGCTGGCAAGACCTCCAGCCAAGGCACCCTCAGATCATCACTTGGTATTGAACATGGGCCCACAGCTTACTGTATCGTCAAGGTTTAGGCCCAGGTATTTATAATAGCTGGTAATCACCAATTTTACATTGCTTAGTGACCACTGATAACTTGTCTTGAAGTGTTACGCTGCTAGTGGAACTAGTCCTATATAAAGGGCTCACACACAAATGCAGGGAGGGTCAAAACGGAGTAACAGTCTTCCAGCATTCCAGTTTGCTGCATGTGATTTGAAAAGGAAGTTTTACACCACACCAAATGCTTTGTAAACACTATAAAACAAGTGTTAGCTACAGATCAGAGCCTCAAATTTGTAAGCCATATTTGACCAGTCCTTAAGTTTCCAATATTCCATTCTTACAAAATCTCCAGGCGTTTTACAAATTCTGATGCATCTGGGTATGGTGGTAATGGGACCTACAGATGAGTTATTCACCAAATGGACTCTTACTTAGAACATGTAACCACCAACCCTACATGCCCCCGCCCTCTCTCCCCTGCTTCCTGCAGATAACCCGCCTACCAGACCAATTGTATTTTATTTATGTATCTTGGTACAAACAGAATGAATGGAAGTTAATGTATGGAAGCAAACTGCTATATTTATGTTGGATGCACATGTACCTAGCCTTACATTTTTCCCGCTTGCTCTTCTCATGTTACGGAACATCCCAAGAGTCTTCTGTGTGCTGTGCTAGAGGGAAACGTAGGAGTACTGTAGATATCTTGTACTAATAATACCTCTCCTTTGTAATCATGCTAAATGTTCTGAGAATGTTTTTAACATTCTTCTATGCCAATAGGATTCCCAAGGTAAGAGTTATAGAAGATGAAGAAGGTTCCAAGGAGATTGAACTCTCTGATGATCCCTTTGATTGTATACAACTGAATGTGGAGAACGTACCATGTATCATCACTGTAACCAAAGTGAGTTAATTATAATTTGTTGTTTTAGAAATCCCCATTTGTTTACTGCATGAACCACACTGTCTCATAACATCAAAAGGTAATATTTTTTAAACTTACAAATGAGTTTTTGTTATTGTTGCCCTTGTTTTAAATATGCACAGTGAGAAGGACGAATAACATTTAATCTGTAAGTAAATACTTTTTCAAAGCCCTAGCTTGTGCTTACTAGGTTTAGTTCTCAGAAACTAAATTTGTGATTCCTGTGCATCCAATTGGGAGTCCTCAGTATGCAGATTTGTGTTGTGTTAGTGGGAAAAAAACTCAGATTCCTCAGGCATCATTTCTCATTTAACTGACCTGGCTCCTGAAAGGCTGCTGTTGGGCTGTAGTAGCTAAGACAGCTTTAGCGTTGTATTTTGATTAAAAACAAAATTAACCATCAACCAGGAAGGTCTTACTTTTTAGCGAGAGATTTTGTCTCTATGCTGTTGAGAAACTTCCTTTGTTGTACACTGTGTTGTGTTCCTATTCATGCCAGGTTTAACATTTCACACTACTGAGAGCTATATTACTGCAAGTCTGCTCCTTTCTTTTCACAAGCGCTTTGAAAAAAAAAGTCCATGCAACAGTTCTCCAAAAGGCAGCTCTCCTCATAGAAAGGAAATGAGCATTGGCAAAGCCAATAGGTTTCGCCTATTCGCTTTGTCAGTGTTTTTTAGACATTGTCAGGCCTCGAAAAATCTACTCTCCCACACGCTATGGCGAGTCAGATTTTATCAGGGTGGGCTAATTTTAGTCCTGCTGGCCCTTTCTGGGGAGCTGACAAAGAACAGGTGTTCTGTTCACTCACAAAGTGAATGAGCAGGAAAGATGCCTTTAAATCTTGTTTTTATCTGGACACATTTGCTCTGAGTTCAGAGACAGAGGTCAGAAGTCAGTTTGTCTTCATTCAATTAACTTTGGAGTCAGAGAAAGAAAAGTAGAGAATTTTGTACCGTGAACTGTCTGAAAATCATGCTGTACAAAGAGTGTGAAATGAAAGACCGTGGAATGTCAATTATTTTTTCTAACGCGCATTTAAATATCTAATAAGTGAACTAGGTATAAAAGCACATTTTTTGTAACTCTGTGATGAAAAACAAGATTTTAATAGGGTGAAAGCAAATCAGAACACTTTACTTGGTGATGTGCAAATGCTAATCAGCTTGATAAATCGCATTTTAGAGTTTGCATTGCACATGCATCACATTGCATGGTGCTAACGTAACGCAAACCCTTGATAAATATGCCCCTTAGTCTATTAAACAAAAGAGTGTTTTTTGTACAGCAGAAATGCTAAAACAGATTTGAAGGTACTCTTGTGATAATGAAGAAAACAGCGGCTCTGTAAAATAAAATATTTGCCTAGGATCACACAATTTGAGACCAGTTTACGGGTCAAGTACATTACAGTTAGGTCGAGTAGATTATACAAGTTGCTAGACCTCCAGGTCTAGTAACATTTTGTGATTTTTCGAGGCCCAATTTTGTACAGCTTTTTAGCCTATCCAAATCCCATAATTTCATTGCCGATTGGTGATGAAGGTAATCTTGCTTAGGCTGTTAATGCTTTTTGTCCAGCAGTGTTATTGTTTGGCATTCGGCCATCTGATGCTTGCAGTCTTCTGTGCTCTTCGGGCACAGTTTTCACAGCAGTTCAGGTTCAAGTTAAACCTTTTAGCTGAGCAATAACCTTACCTAGCTCCACTCTGCCAGGCCACAGTATGCCTGTACCTCTAAACCTCAATCGAAACACATTGTATGACTCATCACTTATTTGAAAATGCAGCAGATTGTTCTAAATCAGACAGCATAGTGTTTAAAGTTTCTAAGTCCCAGTCATCAGGTTTTGTGGAACTGGCAGATGCTGCGGTTTGAGACATATTCACATAGATGTCGGTGTTAGGCCAAATTGAGATTTGTGTGTCATTTGTAGATTGAAGTTGTTCAATTTCAACAGGTACTTGTTGCATTCAATGCGTCCTACTATTGAGTATCGGCCACATAGCGTGGTTTGATCAGATCAATTGAGATGAATCTTTTCTTTCTTGCTGGCAAAGGGAGTAAGAAGTACTGTTCTTGTTCCTTCGACAACCAGGACAGGTACAGGCGCTCTGTAAGATGGGCAAAATTCTTTTTTGTCCACAATCTTTTCTCTGACCAGGTCCCCAATCTTTGGGACCCAGGCAGGTCTTGCCGGTACAGCTTTCACTTCTCCAGTGGCGGTCCATTTTACTTGGACGTTGCTTTGTAATGCCCAGAATTCATTGAGTTCCTGTAAAACAGCCAAATGATCATTGATGTCAAATGGTTTTTCATCCGCCACTGTGCTGCCACAGTCAAGGTCAGGTACCCACATTCTAATCCCGAACAAGACTTCGTATGGAGTAAGGCCCCCCAGGGAACTTCTTGTCATGTTGTTAAGTGCCCTCTGGACCCCATATAGGTGATTGACCCAACTGCCACCTGAGCCTAATACCCTTGCTGTTAAGGATTGCTTTAAGTCCCGGTTCTTCCTCTCCACAATCGAATTTCTCTTGGGAAGATACGGAGAGGACTACACCCAAACTTCCCATGGCTTCTTCGTAAGCCCGTGAGCTAAACGCAGGGCCATGGTTGGAATGTAATGTGCCAGTTGCGTATGTCCCTATGAAGACTCGCAAACCCTTTATAACAGTTCGGGTGTAAGCTGAGCACTGAGGCCAAACCCACAGGAATCTAGAGCTTAAATCCACTGCCACCAGGATGTACCTGTAAGCCTCGTCAGATTGTGAGTGGCTGCAGTGGTCCAAATACACATGCAAGAGATCTGTCTGATATCAGTAATGGTGTTTGTTGTGGACGTGCTACGGTGGAACCTTTCATCTGATGACGGATGTTGCACTTAAGGACGTAACCCTTGGTCTGTTTAGTAAGACCTGGCCACCAATAAGGCTGCTTCAGTAGTGAAATAGTTGCATCGATACCTGCTTGTGCTGAACCCAGACCCTTGTGTGCACCTAGAATTCATCCTAATCTGCGATCCATGTTTGGCATTACTCTATCCCCCACTCCTGGAATTTGAGCATACAGAATGTTTTGCGCATCTAATTTGTAGGAGTACTTGAGTGGAAAACCTTTTGGCAAGGTTGAGCTGTTGGCCGTAGCGTTCACAGCTATCATTAGCTGTCCGTCTATCTTCGTGCTAGAATGAGTGATTGAGCAACGGCAGCAGTTCACACTGTCTCCTTGGTGGCTTCATCAGCCAGTGAATTCCCTTCAACGTGCACGCCAACACGCTGATGGCTCAATGTGTGAATTACATGAGCCCGTGGCAAGCCTTTTTTCAGTTCTGCCTCCTGTTCCCAAAGCAACTTGTGCTTTATAGTGCAACCTTAAGAATCTCTAAACCAGTTCTGGCCCCAGTATTGAAGATATTCATTGTAAGACTGGACACAATAAAACGGATCGCACACAATGAGTTTGCGGAATTCCCGATCCGTATTTGTTATTGCCAGTATCAGGGCTTTCAGTTCTGCCAGCTGTGCCGTGCAATCTCCTAAAGACTGCATCTGTGTTTTGCAAGGACAGAACTTGCTGTCCCACTTACGTCCCTTCACAATCCCACATGCTGCGCTGTATTGCTGTTTACTTCCTACGCAGGCTGGGCAGATCCGTCAGTGTAAATGATGTATTCATACCAATCTATAGGCATTATTTCACTTGGGAGAGGATATTCTTGTTCGTACTGCAGAAATGCTTGTGTTTATAATGTAGAGTCAAATTTGTTGTCTACATCTGTTGCAGTGACAGAATTAGCCCATTGTATCCATCGTGGATGCAGTGCTTTTGCGTTTGGAACGCTTGCTTTGGTAACGGCCTCTAAGGTTGGTACCGGAGTTGCGACAATTATGCGTTTCCCCTGTGCTAGTGCTCTTTCTCTCACTACAGCAGTCTGTCTTGCTGTCAGTATCTTTTCTGTGGATGCAAAACGCATTTCAGCGTTTGTGTACAAATGTGATTTGTATACAATGGGTACCGTTTCGCCTTCATTGAAGGTGAGGTGAGTGTATCCAAATTGACCCGCGACTACACGGATCACCAAATTTGTGGTATTTACACGTGTGTGTAAATGTTTGGAAGCTATCTTGTCAACTTGTACGGAACAGATAATTTCTGTGTGTTCCTGTGTCCAATGTTGAACTGAAAAATCAGGTCTTATTAGGTCGTAGAAAGGTTTTACTTTTTTCTGCGTAATCCAAAATGTATGTTCTGCCAAAATGTAGGAATCCTAAAATGGATTGTAAGACTTTCAGAGTATTTGGAGGTTGGAGCAGCGCACATTTTTCCCAAAAATTAGCTGCCTGGCTGTTTCCTTTTTTTGATAAGTCATATCCCAAAAATTGGACATTGAGTTGGGCAATTTTTGATTTTTTAAAGTTACATTTGTAGCCCACAGTGGCGAACCCCAAAAGTATGTTGTTCACCCTGTGCAAGTGATCCAATAACTCATCGTCCGTCAGATAAATATCTTCTACGTAGAACAATGCCTCCTCATCACAATTTTGAAGTAGCTCTGTTACTCTTGCTGAGAACAACCCGGGCTATTCTTATACCCTTGGGGCAGTATGCAGAATTGGCGTTGAGAGCCTAGGACCGAGAATCCTGTCAATGTCTGCTTCCAGGCGCTATATTTTGGCAGAAGAATCCATTTGAGATATCTAATGTTGTTTTGTATTTCTTCCGCACAATGTTATTCATTAATGCGGCAGTGTGTGCATTTTGTACTACAAATGTTTTTGTGCATGTGTTCACATGCCTGTAGTCTAAAACTAGATGGTATGAATTGTTGGGTTTCATTACGGGAAAGAAAGGATTATTCATGGAAGAAGTGCAATTCTCAATCACACCTTGATATTCAAGTTCATCTAAGATCTCCCTGACCTGTTTCTTTGCGTCCTGTTTTATTGGGTACTGCCTCTGTGGAACAGGAGTAGTTTTTAATGAGATTTCACGGTGAGGTGACTCAGCATCCCACCCTACATGATTGCGGTAAAGTGCAGGAGCTAGCGCTAACGCCCACTCCTGTGAGTATGAATGTGTTAGTGACTCTGGAACGAGGTCGGAGAAAGCTGGTAAAATTACATCTTCCCCCTTTGGGCACTCCATGACAAACTCAGGCGGCCAATCTTTTTCAGCCAAAAGGATATCGTATCCGTATGTCAGGTTCTCCCAAAAGAGACCTTTCACTTTCCTGGGTATGTCCCCTGCCATCTGGAGCGTAATTTCTTATAAACAATGTGGGACACTTACCCTTGTATCCAGTGTTTCCACCTTGATCTGTTCATTCAACGCTGCTGTCACCAGAAATTCCATCAGGTTCTGTTGAGCTATTGTTACTTCTGCTGCGCTGTCTAGCATCATCAGAGCCCATTCCCCATTCAGTAGCAGAGTCCTCAGTAGCCTGGGCATATCTCTCATTTTAAGGCCAGCTACCTTCTTCTCTTTAAATTGAGGTTTAGTTTTGGGTTTATCTTCTTGTTTGATAATGTCTGAAGTGCGATGTGTGTCTCTTGGCTTGACTCGCTCTTCTGAGCTGTGTTCTGACCGTCCTTCCCCCTCCGAGTTTTTTGATGAACCCTGAAAGGAACGAGAGGAACGTGTATCAGTATCCTGATACCGGTCAGATTTCTTAATATTATCACAGTTCTAAGGTTGTATTTTCTATCAGAGGTCTCCTGTTGAGGTGACCCACCCCGTGATGCATTCTGCTTATTATTTATTGATTGTTTGTTATCCCGTTCCTTTTTGGAAGAATCGGGTGCTTGCTTCAAGTTATCCGTTTCAGAATTACTCGCTACTTGTGGTTTCCCAGGTCTAGCTCCCAAGTTATCTGTACCCAGCGAAGCATAGGTTTCTTCTATAATCTTAGGTAGTTCTTGCTCTGATTGTGCAGGAGGGACTTCCCTCAGGCGTTGGCGTATAGCCACTGCTGCTGCTTTCCCGTCTTTGTTACCTAACATAATTGTTGATAACTTGGCAAAATTGCCTATCAATTTCATCCCCAAGTCCAGAGCAGTTTCTGCCCCGTACTCATTCTGTATTTGTTTCAATACTTCTGGTTTTACTGTAATTGAGGGGGTACCATGAGTTCTGGTATAAACTGCAGCGAAAACTGTACCCCAAGTGGTACAGTCCTCTATCGGGGGAGCTATCCCCATTGGCAAGCAAATTGTTAATATTCTGTGTTTTTCCTGCTGGCCCATGTGGGGAAACACTGCCTCAAGCTGTGCTATTTTCTGTGCTATCCAGAACGGCATCTGCTCACGCTTAGTGGGTATTCGTCCCATAACCACATTTAGCGTTTGTGGGCTTATTTTTGTCGAAAGCCCTTGCGGTTGACCAACTTGAGTGACCCTTGAAGGTTGAATTGTAAGTGTTCGCATTACGAACTGTGTAAGATTTCTATACAGTTTTACTATCTTTAAGTGTACGTAAGTCTGCTGCTGGCAATGTATCTATCTCTGGATGCGGTGTGTAAGCATCTAGGACCGGCCAGGTCGCTCCTTCTCTGCTGAGCGGACCGAGTCTCACATTTCCTGTGGTGTGTGGGAGGGCACCTTTAAACCAATTAATATGTTCTTGGTAATTTAACGGGACTTCTATGTTTTCGTAGGGAGCGTATTCTTCATGAGTCTCATCTTCAATGTGAGTGTGAAACAAATGTGTGCTTGCATCTGCAGGTGGGAATTTGATCCAAGAATAGAATACCTCTGTCCTCAATGCCTCGTGTGCCTCAATCACGAAGGTAACCTTCCCAACCTATTGATGGGAGACCGTAATCTACTAATTTCATAGTAAGTGCTTGTCTGCAATTTTCTGAAAAGTTAAGAGCAACTTCCTGCTCGGCTTCCTCTGCACTAGGACCACTCGTACCAGCGTCCCCATTGTTAGACATTATGGGAGGAAGTATTAAGAAAAAGAGATAAGGTGTTGCACAATGTGGGGAACTATAATCCTTCAAGCTTGAACAAACCTACAGCCAATACATAGGATATAGCCACTGAGCTGTGGTAGATTATCCCTTCCCTTTCCAGACGTTTCTGGTTAGATTTGAGTAGGGGTCTCTGAGAAAGCATGACTGAACTACTCCGATTTGACCGTTAAATAAGAACCAAACCAACGTTGGTGGCGCCATGTCGTGTAGTTCCTAAAAATACATAGGATCTGTGCGTTTAGACAACATAAACTTAAGGGATTGGTCCAGACTGATTCCAGACACCCTCAAAGGATATGTTAGCCTTTAGACCATCTAGCTCACACCCCACCATAAGCACCCTAACCTTACCAAGGAGCGAATAGTTTCTGGCAACTACAGAACATGACAACCCTTGATCCTTCAGAGAGGTACACAGAATAAATGATGGGGGCTTTTTCAATAAGCATTTTTTGAACCAGCGTCATTCTAGTATAAAACATGTTTGCTGCAACAATCATTAGACAAAAACAGATGTATAAGATTACAAGCACCAACAGAGTAAATAGAAGGTAGAATTCTACCATGGTGCTAAAACAGTGAATATATGCAGGCATATAGATACTTGACGGTAATCAAGCGTACTCCTACGATGCAAACCCTACCTAAGTGTACCTAGCATGTATATGGGTGTAAAGCCAAGAATCCCCTAGGAAAGAGCCAACCCCATTACCTGATGGGAGAGAACGAAGGACCCCGTCTTGGTCTCAAGTTGGACACCCCGCAAGGGATGTCAGACCACTGCATGCTGGAACTTCTGCGTGCAGGGACCTCAGCGTCTAGTGTCAGGGTGGAAGCTTCTCCTCTTCCTATCAAGTATTCGTATGGTTCTTTTATATGATAAAGATAGCCTCAGGGTTCCTTACACAATAGACATGTTGTGAGTACGATTATGTAAATGAGCCTAAATCAGTACCTGCAATTGTGCAAAGTAGTTCTTTCGCCCTAGGATGAAGATGACCATGACTTCTGTTCAGAGTATGTTAGTCCTGTTATGTACGTCATGTACCGGGACTTTTCTAAGAATCCTCATGCATAATAAATGAGGTTAGTTTCAAGGAAACCGATCGACATTTGTTCAGCACATAACTGGGTAAAAGGTCAGTGCTAGAACAGTTATGCAGAGCAATGTAGGACAAATATAGGTAAAAGGTCGTGTAGCTACCTAGGCCTAGATTGGGGTACATAACAGAAGGTGCATTCATGTGTGAGAATGAAGAAAAAGGCAACTCTGTAAAATAAAACATTTGCCAATGATCACACATTTTGAGATCAGTTCACAGGTCACGTACATTACAGTTAGGTCGAGTAGATTATTGAAGTTACTCGACCTGCAGGTCTAGTAACATTTTTATGATTTTTCAAGGCCTGAACTTGCCAATTCGGAACACAGCCTCGCAAGCCTTTCGGATAGCGATTTGTCAAAGTACTTTTTGAGTTCAACCATGGATTTTGCTAGTCCTCATTTAAGAAGAAAAGACTTTGCTTAGCTGCCATGTCCCCTCACCTTTCTTCTACTTACTCTCCCACATGGCTTCTTGTGGTGGAGGCTTTGCGTAGGACAAAGGAGAGGATCGTGCTCTGCTTGGGAATTTTACCTGCCTGCTTTCTGCTTAAGGAAGTCATCAACCAGAGTTGTTCATCCCTCCCCGAACAATCATTCAAGGCTCCAGTGGAGATTCCAGTACAGCTTCCCCTTCCAACCAGACTATTCAGTGAGCATGTTCTGTTCCAGGGCCCTTATTTTCAAATTCTCTGTTGCTACTTTGCGCAGCATGTTGACCCTCCATTCTTATTCTCCTCAGTTTTCTGTCCTGGGGCATAGCTGGCACCTGACACCCTCCTCTGTGTGCAGCTTTTTAGCCTTCTTCATGGGGAAACCTTTGTCCTTTTCTCCCTTTGGCGTATTCCGTTATAATCGCCACTGTCCCTCATGCTGAAGGCACCAACTGGTATTCTCTCAACCTTAGGTCTTGAGTTGAGAATGGAGAATATCATCTCCCCCTTCCTTCAACTACACTCTCAGGCCAGTTCTCCCTGCTTCAAAATTCTTTAAATGGTTAACACGTGAATCTTGGTCAGCTTACAAGACTTGCATACCAATCCAGTTACGGTTGCTTCACATTTTCAAATCCATTCCAAAGATTGTTTTCTAAACCTGCAGTAAAACATTTACCCTAAATATCTGATGCAGTAATGCTAGCCTACTGTGTGTTCCTGGTAACTACAGGTCTAGAAAACTGTTAGTTGCCCTATTATTTAACTCCGTATTAACAAGTTGAGCCTTGAGATCTTATGTGAATACTGTGTTAGCTGCCTGTATTTACTATGGCCTCATTATTATTACCACTAGTACTGCTGTTGATAAATATCCACATATTTTACTTGTGCTACTGCTATATTGTCATACGCAAAAAGGAGCATGAGGGGGAATAATAATCGGGTTGCCCCCCACTCATTCACTTATAAATCCACAAAACCACCAACAGATACAATATAGCAGTATTTTTAAATCCACAAAACCTGATTATTTACGAACACTAATTAGAATTAATTAATTAATCCGGTAATTAATTAGTGTTTGTAAATAATCAGGTTTTGTGGATTTATAACTACTGCTATATTGTATATGTTGACAAATGCATTGAACTTCTCCGTGCCCTACTGTTGTACACACTGCTGATTACAAATGTTTGTATCTTCTTGTGCCTTGCTATTGTACTGTTGCTTGCTATGAATTATGTATCTTTTATGCGCAATACTGTTGAAATGCTAACTGTACATGTGTTTATCTCTTGTGTTCTTATTGATGCACAAACTATCTATATAAATCTGTGGTACTATGTGGAAATGGCAAAGAGGCAGTACGTCTTTAGGTTATTTTATTCTTTCCAAAACAAGGGGAATGAATGGCAAACAGTCTCTTTCTTCCTACTCTGGTTCTTCTGGAAAACTCGTTCTTCTATTTGTCCCCGCCATGGCCGTCCCTCGGAAAAGAAGAGAAAAGCTTAGGTAAGTGGTGCTGCCCTTTTTCTACTTATTGTTCTAGGGATAGGAGTGAGGGGGAAAAGTTATCACCCAACGTATTCCTCCACCAGTGACGCAGCCCCTGAAAGTAACGTTTTTGTCCGTCTGGTACAAGCCTGCACGTAAACCCCTCTCTCCCAATATCAGACGTCTTGGCCGTCTGATGTCTTTCTACCCAGGAAGCCCCTAAGGCGTCCACATACCTGGGATAGCCACACTCCTCCGGGAACGTGGCGGGACAACTCCTGAGGTGGAATAATGTCCAGCCCTTTTTTCCTCGCTGAGCCTGCTTCCGTCGTGTAGAGCTCCGTCTGCAACAGCTGTGACTCTCCCGACTCTGGGGTCCTCGATGATTCTTCTTTAGTCGCTGGTCCGCGTCTGTCGGTCCTCTTGTCTCGAGTGCTCCTTCCTACTCGGGACGCTGACGACGTTCCATCCAGGGACCTCGATTTTCAAAAGGTCGTCATTTAGAGCACAGTCTGTGATTCGCTCACTTAATTAGATGACGCCAGCAGGCCTTGATTCCAGGAAGTTGTATTTCTTAATGGCGCCGTCCTCTGCACGGTCCATGTCAATGAAAGCAGTATGAGAGGGAGACTGGAAATAGAGGAGAGGAGAAACATAAGGAGGGTGTGCGTCGTCGTCTTCTTCCCTCTCTTCTATTATCGTGCTATGTCCTGTCACTTTGTGAAAACATCCCACCTTCAAACTGTCTGCAAATCTTCATACTCTCTTATGGAATCTTTGTTCTAAAGTGCTCTGTGACCCTATAGGGTCTAGCAGTGCTAAATCAAAAATAAAATAAATAAGTGTGAGCAATTGGATTATTTTTTTTGTGTGGGTGACTACTCACTTCAAGGAATAATTACTACCCTTGTCAGGGTGATCCCTTAAAGTCACTAAATTAACCTGAGCTCAACCCCAGGTGATTATGGCTCATTAGGACTTAGGGCCTGATTTCCAGTTTGGCTTACAGGGTTACTCCGTCACGTTTGTGACTGAGTATCCCGTCCACCAAACTTGTAAAAATGCCCTTATTCTCAAAAATAGAAGTCCAAATCCTTCGGGGGGAAGCAGCAGGCTTTGTCTGAGGAGGGCTCCACAATGTATGATGACCGCCCAAGTGAAATAGTTGGTTTAGGTTGTCAAAGTGCAGAACGGGAAAATTAGAATTTTGCACCCAAGGAAGTCCTCTCACCGGTCTGATATTTGTGGTGCCTTTGCACAGTCGAGATTTCTACATTCAGACTATATCTCCTTTTCGAAGGTCCGATTCCTCCAGCGGAGCAAGGCTGAGGCCTCTATCAACAAGGGCTCTACAAGGCTGGATTCCTTCTCCCAGAGATCCCACTGAATCTGATTTGCTGCTGTGGAGAAGCTCTGAGCGGAAGAAACATGTTTCTTCAGCCCAGCGGCAATGCACCTTGGGCATCTTGGCTTGGCAGGTTGGTCCTGGAGCTCGGGAGGTCTTCAAGTCCAAAAAGTTTCTAAGCCCCAAATTTTCAGGGGTGGTAGGAAAAGTCCAGCCAGCCACATCCAAGGGTTCCATGCCCTCAGGAACAGCACATGGAGGGGGGTGGGGGGCAACCAGCAGGGTTCAGGTTAGATCCACTTGTAGGTTTTTGTCGGCCTGTAGCCAACAGAAGGGCAGCCAACTGATACATGGAGTCCATTTCTTTTGTACTGGACACAAGAGGGAGCAGGTTCATTCCTTACGGGCTCCTTTCAGGTTATAGACCGCAGGTCTAGCCCTCTTCTGTCTTTCTCGGGTCCAGCAGTGTTCTGAGGAGGGTGACAGGGGATCCCACATTTATGCTTGCACTAGCTTGTGGGTAGGGTTAACTCTTAACCTATCCCTGACCTGTGGGGGTAGAAGTTCCCAGTGGTATCCCTACTCATGTTTGCAGCAGTTTCTGTCTGCTCTACTGCAAACCATTCTACAGTGCCCCTTACTCCTAATGGTGAAACCCTTCTTCCCGTGTGTGTGTGGTCAAGGTAATGAGCATCCCCTCCTCTGTGGCCATTCCAAGCCAGTTCTGTGTTTGGCGCCTGCCTGACTGGAAGGACAGTGGAAGGGGCCTGTCCAGGTGTCATCGACATCTGCTTGTGACAGGGAGGCCTTTTTGCAGTAATTTAAGTTCCAGGGGAACAAAACACCTCCTTCTGTACAGACATTTGTCTCTGCTCTAAGAGCAGTTTTAACACCTCATTCAGGGCCATTCCCCAGCTGGGTGACAGTTCGAAAGCTCATGTAAATTTGCTTTCAGGAGTTTCATGCATGGAAAAGGTAACTTTCTAAACATTTCGTTTCTTCAATATTTATTAAAAAATCTGACTTCACCTTTGAGTAGGGCTTTTGGAATCATTTTTCTAGCTAGTGCCAACCTTGAGATATCAGTAATATTTCTTTCCAGTGCATCTCTATGGGCCAACCAGCCTTCTTACAGTGAAAATAGCTTTTGGGTGGTAGTCACTGTAAAGACATGATAACTTTAAATTTCTGCAAGGCCTACTTTTAAATACCAATGGACCCTTCTTAGTGGGCTAAAAAGCCTACATAGAGGGTGACCTATTAGTTTTTGAAAGGAAGGTTTTTACCTATCAAACCGGATTTATTTTGACAAGTTGCAGTGCATGTGTTGCACTGTTAATCAGTCTACAATGGTAGGTCTGAAGCCATATTTGCACTGTCACCAGTGGATGGTATAATAGGTGTTGCAGCTCGCTAGTTGCATTTAACTTCTTGACCCTGGGTCCATTTTGTGCCATACTCTAGGGACATGTAGGCAAGTTAATAAAATATACCAATTAGGAGTATGCCAATAAGACCATATTTAAAGGGGGGCGCAAGACGCTTTCCTACTGGTTAGCAGGATTAAGGTGTACAGAGTTCTAAAGCTAGCAAGCCATATGGTGCAAAAATATGATGGGACATCACACAAGGTAATTTCCTACAGAAAGTATAGTCCGTCTGGCTTCCATCTTAGAACGCTTGTGGGAAATTGGGTGGCAAAATGTTTGCTCTGTGGTCAGACTGAGGCTTCAAGTTCCAAGAGACTGTTTTGAAAAGTGCATATCATATACTATATATATATCATACCATATACTCACATGCACAAATTTCAGTTTACAGAGTGAATCATACACCACATAGACTATAAATAAGTTGAGAGTAGGCACATTATGTTCGAGGCATGTGTGCTGTAGATACACATGCTTTGCATACTCCTGCCATCTAGTGTTCGGTCCGGATGTTTGCAAGTTGTTTTTCTTCGACGAAGGCTTTCCAGTCACGAGGTAGGGTGACTCCTCCTTTCGGTGATAGTGCGCATGGGCATCGACTCCATTGTTAGATAGTTTTTTTCCGACATCGGGTTCGGACGTGTATTGCTGCGCTCCGGTTCGAAACCGTTCTTCGGGTTCCACTCGGTGCGCAATCCACTCTACCCTCAACAGTATTGTTTCGTAAGCGTTTTCTACCTCTCCGCGTATTGCTTTGATCTACAAATCCTTCATTTTCGATCGAAAACTTCGTGGGCGGCCTTCGGGCCTGACCGCTTTGGTCCGGTCTTCTGTCAATGGAATGGGCTCCGTTTAAAATCTGCCCTGGGTGCCACGCTAAGTACCCTCGCACCGACTCGCATAGAGTATGTAACTTGTGCTTGTCTCGGGAGCACAAATAAGACGACTGCGACGCTTGTAAATAGTTTCTGTCCAAAAAGACTCTTCGGGATCGACGTCGTGAAATGCAATGTCAGAATATTCAACACACGCCGGATATCTTCGGTGAAGAATCCGAACATGAAGACGTCGAAGCGTCAGCGGCAGAAGAAGAAGAAAAGGCCATCTCGGTTCCAGAGTCCGATTCGGAACTCGAGATCTACATGGAGTCGGAAGACGTGCCTCCGGGACAGGGTGCCGTGAGTACCAATGACCCCATGCCCCTTAAGCCCATACCCAAAACTCCTAAGGCTACGGCACCACCTCTGCTTTCTTCCCAAAGTCGGCACAGAGACGAAGTTTCCAACGCCCCGCCTTCCGGCTTGGCACCTCTTCGGATCCGAAACCTTCCAGTTCAAATCCCAAATCCGGTTCAGAGCCGAAATCCTCCACGCCGAAAGAAAAGCATATTTCGGAGCCGAAATCCTCCGCTCCTAAAACCAAATCCATCCCGGCATCGAAACCTTTGGTGCCGAAATCAATAGATAGCAGTTTTGAACCTTCTGACTCTAATTTGGACATTGTTCGCCCAAAACTGGATCCCAAGCAAAAGAAGATTTATATCCATCCTGAAACAGGACATATTCATGCAAAATCTCCAGTTAAACGAAAGCTTCCTTCTGAGGACTCTCACTATAAGATTCCTTTAAAGAAGAAGAAAGATGTGGCTACCAGCCCTGTTTATCCTGCTACAGCATCCCCTCCATTTCCACCCTCTTCTCCATATTTAGATCCTTTACTCATTTCACCTCTGGCGTCTCAACTTCAAACCCTCAAGAGGGAGATATTGATGAGGAAGATATTCATATGCCTGTAGACCCATGGAAGGATTACACCATTGACCCTCCATTAGACAATGAACCAGACCTTTACCCTGCAAAGCCTTCCTCACCTGATGATAATGTGGCTTACCAGGAACTCATTGCTCGAGCAGCAGAGTACCATGGAGTAGAGTTACATAAAGAACCGTTAGAAGAGAACTTTTTATTAGAGACACTTGGGGCCACACACAGGTCAAGTCCGACATTCCCTATGCTGAAGGGCATGATGAGGCATGCGAATGAATTTTTCAAAGACCCAGTGCAAGCACGCATTTTGACTCCTAGAGTCGATAAATAATACAAACCTTCGCCATCTGATCCTATCTTTATTAAAGGTCAGCTGCCTCTTGACTCCCTTGTAGTATCCAACGCTAGCAAAAGAGCTAATTCACAAACTTCTGGTGATGCTCCTCCCCCAGATAAAGAATCTAGGCTCATAGATGCTTCAGGCAAACATGTAGCCACTCAAGCTGCTAATCACTGGCGCATCACAAATACACAAGGCCTGCTAGCTAGGTACGACCGCACACTGGGATGAGAAGGAGCAACTGTTCCAATATCTCCCAGAAGAACACAAAAACAAGACAAAAGTGTTAGTTCAAGAGGGCAAACTTATTTCTAACTCCTCAATTAGATGTGCTCTAGATGCTGCTGACACCGCTGCTAGGGAGATAAATACCAGCATTCTCCTCAGAAGACATGCTTGGCTTAGGATTTCAGGTTTTAAACACCTCTTTTCACAAAGAACACCTGTTTGGTCCTGTAGTCGACCAATCCCTAGAAAAAAAGATACAGAAGTGGCAAAGTCCATGGGAGCGCTCCAGTCCCTATCAAATAGAGGCTCCTTTTGTTGCTCTTTTTACAGAGGAGGGTCCAAAACCACATCCTCGGACTCAAATGCTTCCACTTCCAAAAGCAATTCCCAATTCTCTCCCTCTAGAGGTTTTTATAGAGGAGGGTATAGAGGAAATAATTCCAAAGGTGGGGGTAGAGGCTCATCAACACGCAACACCCCTTCCACTAACAAACAGTGACTTGCCCACACTTTTTCCCTACCACTTAACACCTGTCGGGGGAAGACTTCAACATTTTCTCCCCATTTGGCAATCCATAACAACCGACAAATGGGTGATCGACATTATCCATCATGGTTATTGCCTGGAGCTTACCACCAATCCTCCAAACATTCCACCTCGCACTTACAAACTGTCATCAGACCACTTACAGTTACTCATTCAAGAGGTGCAATCCCTCTTACAGAAAGGAGCCATAGAGCCAGTTCTGTTACACTACCAAGGTTCAGGGATTTAGTCTCTATATTTCCTAATTCCCAAAAAGGACGGCTCCTTAAGACCCATTCTGGATCTCAGAGTATTAAACCAGTACATACTCTCCGAACATTTGGATATGGTAACACTTAAACAGGTGCTTCCGCTTCTACAGCAAAGCGATTTTATGTCCACACTGAACTTAAAAGACGCATAGTTTCACATTCCCATACATCCAGCTCATCGCAAATTCCTCCGATTCGTGATAGCAGGCAAACACTATTAGTTCAAAGTACTTCCATTTGGAGTAACTACTGCCCCAAGAGTGTTCACCAAATGTCTAGCAGCAGTGGCAGCTCATCTCCTAAGGCCCCACCGGGAATTCGGTCACACCGCCAATATGGCGGTTGTGCTGGTCCCCAGGACGCTTCCACGGTGGGGGGGGCGGGGCCAGTGTTGGTGACACGGTCTGCGCCCGCCCCCGGTCTCGCCCATTGGTGCAAGTAGCCATGCCCCGGAAGCACTTTAAGCGCTTCCGGGGCAACGCAGGGGAAACGGGTCCCGGATCTCGCCGGGACCTGTTTTTTTCCAGTTGGGGCAAGGGAAAGCCCTTTAAAAGGAGCAGCGGAGCGGCGGTAGAGTCTCTTCCTCGCCGCTCCGCTCCACAGACAACACCTCGCGATCCCGACGCCGGAGGACTCTAGGAAGCCTCCTTTTTCTTTTCCCCACCCACCATCCCCTGAGGCAGCGAGGTTGTTGGGAAGCAGTTCTGTTCAGGCGTATGTTTAGGGTTTGCTTTTCAGGTTGAAGTCTGTAATATTGTTGTCATTTTACGTATAATTCCATATCGTTATGTTTACTTTACAGGTTAAGGTCAAGTTATCCGCTTGTCATATGTCAATTTAGTCACTTGTCGTATTTTATGTCTGAGTATCCTTGGTCTGCGGTAAGGTCATGATTGCTAGGTCAAATTTTACATCTCTTAGTAGGCATCCCATTGTTTAACGGGGACGCCTGGAAGGGGGGGGGCAGAGGTCCCTCATCACACTCCAGGGGGCGCCTACTGCCGGTAGGCTGAAGGGTGCGGGGGTAGGAAGTTCCGCTTCCGGCAGGCCACTTGGGCCAACCCCTGCGCAGGCGCATGGGCGCCAACGTGGCATAACATCAGCCCCTGGGAGGTAGTACGCAAGGGCGTAGGGGGTGCCCGCGGAAAGGAATCTTGTGGGCACACGGGCCTCCTGCGCAAGGTCACTCCGGTAAAGGGGGACCTGGCAAGTAGTTGGGAACAGTCATGACCTTGCACGTAGGCTCATCCAGTATACCCAGAAAACAAAGTGTACATATTCCAGTTTTAGGTTAGGTATGGCTAAGTATTAGACTCATGTTAAGGTTAGCCATAAAAATGTGTAATTATGTGTATTTGAAATGTGATTGAATATGTTTGGGTTTTCTGCGTATATAAAAATTTTGTGTTATGAATTTTAATTATGATTTATTAATTTTAATAAAATACGGCCGGGGTTATATGACCCCTAATCCAAGTATTGTGTTTGGATGTGTTATTATCGATGCCTCGGGAGAGGCAGTGGAGGGGAGTTTGGGGGGGGGGGGGGAGAGTGTCAACAGATCATCTCATGGGAGGGGACTCGACAATACCAGGCCATATCAGAAGAAAACATATCCACGTCTTCCCGTACCTAGACGACTGGCTCATCAAAGCCAGCACATACCAAAAGTGCCTACAGCACACTCAGGCCACGCTAGACTTACTCCACCAGTTGGGCTTCACAATAAACGCATCAAAGTCCCACCTGCAGCCTTCACAGACACAGTCTTATCTGGGAGCCACTCTCGACACTCAAAAAGCTCTAGCCTCTCCCAACACAGTCAGAATTCGCAATATTCAAGCTCTGTTACTTCAGTTTCAGGCCAACCAAAAATTATCTGCCAGAACCTTCATGCAATTGCTAGGGATGATGGCATCATGCACAGCAATAGTGCCTCATGTAAGAATACACATGCGTCCCATACAAGAATGCCTAGCACGTCAATAGAATCAATCACAGGGTCAAATGACAGATCTAGTGTTGGTAGACAGCTGCACCCATCGCTCTCCTCAGTGGTGGAATCCACAACATTTATCAAAAGGCTAGCACTTCATCGACCCAATTCCACAGATCGTGCTAACAGCAGACGCATCTCTATCAGGTTGGGGTGCCCATCCTCAAGATTACACAATCCAGGGTCTCTGGGACACCAAGCACAAACATCTACACATCAACTATCTAGAGCTTCTAGCAGTATTTCTAGCACTCAAAGCATTTCAGTCTCACCTCAGAGGGAAAGCTGTCTTAGTCTGCATGGAAAACATGACAGCTATGTATTATATACAAAATCAGGGGGGGGGGGACACTCTCTCCAAATGTCACGCCGCTCTCAGACCATTTGGAGTTGGGAATCCATCACAGAATTCATCTCATGTCAGAACACCTTCCAGGAGTGAACAATCAGATTGCCGACCTCCTCAGCAGAAGGAGACAGCAAATACACGAGTGGAAACTTCATCCCCAAGTTCTCCTTCCATATTTTCGAGAATTGGGATTCCCACAATTAGATCTGTTCGCCACAGTGGACAACACAAAATGCCCAAACTTCGCCTACAGGTTCCCACACCCTCTCTCCAAAGGCAATGCCCTATGTATGAATTGGTCTGGGATATTTGCCTATGCTTTTCCGCCTCTCCCACTCCTTCCGTTTCTGGTTCGGAAGCTCAGGCAAACATCATTCACACGGATTCTAGTAGCGCCCACATGGGCTCGTCAATATTGGTTCACCACACTGTTAGAACTATCAGTGGTTCCACATCAAAAGCTGCATCTCAACTCCGGACCTCTCACACAGAGCCATGAAGAAATCAGGCACCCAAACCCAAAAGAGCTCAATTTAGCGATTTGGCTCCTGAAATCATAGAGTTTGGATATTTAAATCTGCCACCAGACTGTATGCATATCTTAAAAGAAGCAAGAAAGCCTACCAACAGAGCTTGTTATGCAGCAAAATGGAAACGTTTAGTTATCTATTGTGATAACAACAAAATTAATCCTTTAGATGCTTCCGTTCAAAACATTATTTGTTACCTTCTCCATCTACAACGATCTAGTCTAGCTTATACGTCTATTAGATTACATCTTGCAGCAGTCGCTGCATATTTGCAAAACAGACAGCATGTATCCTTGTTCAAAGTTCCTGTGATTAAAGCCTTTATAGAAGGCTTAAAAAGAGTCATTCCACCCAGAATACCTCCGGCACCAGTGTGGAATCTTAAAATTGTACTTACAAGACTCCTGGGTCTGCCCTTGGAGCCTTTACACAAATGTCCTTTGCAGTTCCTTTCATGGACTGTTGCCTTCCTCATTGCAATCACTTCATTAAGGAGAGTTGGTGAGCTATAGGCATTGGCTTTAGAAGAACCCTTCTCTCAGCTTCATAAAGATAGGGTAGTTTTTCGCACCAATCCTAAATTTCTCCCTAAAGTCGTTTCTGCTTTTCACATTAACCAATCCATTGAGTTACCTGTGTTCTTCCCTCAACCGGATTCTGTACAGAAAGAGCTCTTTACACACTTGATGTCAGAAGAGCGTTATTGTATTATATTGATAGGACAAAACTTTTTCGTAAAACAAAGCAACTTTTTGTTGCATTTGCTCCACCTCACAAAGGCAATCCTATCTCTAAATCAGGCATTTCCAGATGGATTGTTAAATGCATTCAAACCTGCTATGCTAAAGCTAAAATAACTTTATCTATACCCCCTAGAGTGCATTCCACTTGCAAAATAGGGCATCTATGGCCTTTTTAGGTAACATTCCCATTGCTGATGTCTGTAAAGCAGCAACATGGTCCACACCACACACATTTACTAAACACTATTGTGTGGATGTGTTAGCACACCAACAAGCCAGTGTAGGACAAGCAGGCTAAATACACTTTTTCAGACAACTGCAACATCTACTGGTTAGCCACCACTTTGGGAGAATACTGCTATATAGTCCTTGCAAAGCATGTGTATCTACAGCACACATGCCTCAAACTGATTATGTTACTTACCCAGTAAGCATATGTTCTTGGCATGTAGAGCTGTAGATTCACATGCGCCCTCCCATGTCCCCTGTAGTTGTTGCAGTTCTCATTATTTACATTACATTTGCATGGACATCTCTTTACTACACTCACTTACTCTATTCTCACCCTCTTGCGGGAAACCAATCTAACAATGGAGTCGATACCCATGCGCACTATCACCGAAAGGAGGAGTCACCTTACCTTGTGACTGAAAAGACTTCTTCGAAGAAAAACAACTTGCAAACATCCGGACCCAACACTAGAAGTCAGGAGTATGCAAAGCATGTGAATCTACAGCTCTACATGCCACGAACCGATGCTTACTGGGTAAGTAACATAATCCTTACCATTCCCTTAATTGTTGGAAGAACTTAGGAAGACATCCTCTGTCTAAAATGCATACATTTATACTGTCCCACTATCTCCATGGTCACTCTTTATTACCCATGCCCTAGGTACCAGGGGTACCATCTACTAGGGACTTACAAGGTTACTAAAGGAAAGAGCACTGGCATTGAGGCCTGGTTAGCAGGCCTCAGTGCACTGTCAGAATTGAAAACCAGCACCCAGTAGCTAAAAAGGGGGTACAAAAGTGGGAGGGTACTACCACAAAAAACCCAGTTTCCTACAGGCGGAGAAAAGAGGGACAAAGGCACAATGCACAGTTAAAAGAAAAAAAAACAAAAGGAAGTAGTGGTATTGTTACATAATGGAAAAATTAGTTTTGCACAGTAGCCATCCTAATCAATAATCCAAAATACTGTAAAAAGGAAGGTGCTATAAAAAAAATACAAATAAATAGTGGGTTGAGGTGCTGAAAGGAAGATCATTCTAACAGACAAGCAGCACTATGAAGATGAGCCACAGAACCAATCCTTTTTCTATTGCTGGGTCACGATGGGCATCCACTTCCTAGCAGGATAGTTCAGGGGACAAGCAACAAAGCTTCGGAAAGAAACATGGTGAGGAAGAGGGAAGTGAATGAACGAAACACATAGGCAGCAAGGTCAATGTGCATGTGGCAGTGACGTTCCTGCAGTGAAAAGTCCTAAGAGTGTCAATGAAGATCCTGAATAGTGGGTTTCTCGTCTAAATCGACATGAAAAAGGCACCCTGTGGATTGTGCTTTGTAGGGGTAAGGCATTGTGTAAGAGGATGAGTGTGAGCAGCCTGTGGTATTCTTTCAGATTGTTTTCAAATAGTAGATGATATGAACAAATCAATAGATTATGCAAATCTGTTTCAATGTAAATATCTTTCTGTTTAAAATAAATAGTTGACTTACTTATGCTTATTTTTCAGATTGGTCATAGGCACGTGGTGGATGCTACTGTGCAGGAAGAAGCCTGCTCCTTGGCAAGTCTTCTCATATCTGTGACCAGTAAAGGTGTCCTCACTTGTATAAGGAAAGTAGGAAAAGGCAGCCTCGATCCAGAGAGCATCTTTGAGATGATTGAGGTACAATCCATTGTTTTGCTGCCTCAAATGGTATTTTTAGTAATTTATGGTCATCATATTTTCATTAGTATTCAAGCCTCCATGCATTGCCTAGATTGATTACTTTTGTGTTTATTGAATTAGCCATTCCTGTCTGAATTAGCAGTTATCCTTCAGCGGATCTCTGTTGATAACCGTAATACTGACGATTCCTGTACACTTGTGAATCTCACAGACGTTTCTTGTCAGGAAGCCAATGATGCAGACTCTTTCTCTAACTCTATCCTGCCACAGGATGGACATTTGACAAAAAGAAATGACATTTTCTCAAAAATGAAAAACGTTTTCTGTCCGAAAATGAATGTCAAACACACTCACTCCTAAAAGAAATCGAGCAATATGAAGGTGTTTAAAGGTTTTTAGAAAAAGCCCAAAAGGTTGAGCTTGAAGGTACAAGATTCTGACAAGACAAGCTGGAAAAAAGAAACGGGCCAACTGCTACTGAGTAGGCGTGAAGAGATACTGATAGAGTATGCTTCCTTAAAGAAGGTGTGCAGATGTTCCAGCAGCTAAATACAGTGGCTTATTGTAGGAAAGGGCCTCTTTTTTACATGGTCACCCCCACTTTTTGCCTGGTATTTGATGCAATTTTGACTGAGGTGCTCGGGGTTCCTGCTAACCAGGTCCCCAGTGCCTGTGCTCTTTCCTTGAACAAGGTAACCTTTAGCTCCCCTGTAAGTCTATAGTAAGGCGTACCCCTGGTATCTAGGGCATTGGTACTAAAGAGGGTCCCTAAGGGCTGCAGTATGTATTGTACTACCCTAAGGGACATACCACCAAAATCATGCAGACTGCCATAACAGGCTGTGTGAAATGGTGCAGAGAAAAGTGATAATGCAACATAGCACACACCTTGTATGCCATGCCCACAGACACTGCATGCAATATGTCTAAGTTACCCCTACAGCAGGGCTTATAGCCCTAGGGCAGGGTGCATTATATTACATGTGAGGACCTATCTGCATGAGCAGATATGCCCCTGTTTTGTCTAGTTCGATTACTAGATAGTTCAAGTGAACAGGGAAGCCATCTTAAGTATATGTACAAGCCACTGGTCATTACAAGTTCCCCAGCTACATGATGGCTTCACTGAAACTTATGGTGTATGGTATCAAACACCTAGTCTTAGTAAATCCATACTGATGTGGATTTAGTAAGATATGCACCGAGAGGGCACCTTAGACATGCCCCCTGAAAACCTACCAGCCTCTAGTGTGCTGGCTGACTGGTAACTTTCTGCCTGCCACCACAGACATGTTTCTAACCCCCTGCAGGTGAGAGCCCACGCTTTCTGAGGCCAGAAACAATGCCTGCATCAGAGGAAGGTTTTCATACCTCCTCCAGTAGGATGGCTAGTGATTTAGCATATCAAGGCCAGAGACTTCAAAGTCCCTACCGCCTTTGATATGCGACCCTGGTTTTCCCAGACCTGGGAGATGCCACCCCCTGCCTTGAAGCCCGTTTGGCACCACGACAAGCAAGAAATTTGGTATGCAAGTAGGCAAGTTGCACTACCATGCTAGTCACACCCTTAATTTGGGCTACTTGGTGTGCTCCACGAGAGAAGGGTTCCACCATCTTGTTTTGTGTGGAACTAGGAATTCTGGGACAGGGTTATGCCCACTCCCCACAGGAAGTGGTCATATGAGGGTTGTACTGACCCCAAGGGTAAGTAGCCCATCAGCTTCTACCCTTCACTCCCCTTAATGCCCCTAAATTTAGAATTGAGATGGCTCCCTAACACCAGACACTTAGATTCGTCTGACTGAAAAAGAAGAGACAAAGAGCCTAAGTAGCAATAACTGTGGACTAACAATGGACCTTGCCGCCAAACCCTGTTTGACTGCTCCTGTCCTGACTATCACGACAACCTGACTCGTCCTGCAGCTGGACATCCTCCAAAAGCCTTGGAGGGCTGCCAACACTTTGTCAACCAGCCAGCATCTCCCTTGAAGTGGAGGACCCACTTCCCTGCAACCTGCAGGCACCGACCGCAACGTCCGGTTCACCGAACTGCTAACTACCGGGTCCACCTTAGCAGCAGCTACCCAGGAGAAGGTCACCATGTTCCAGAGGGTCAGATCCATCTTCCCACCGAGATTGGAGATGCCAGGACTCCCAGTAGCCACCCTGCACCAGTACCCAGGGTACCGGGCTCCTTCCAGCAACCACGGCTTGTTTGACGTCCAATCCGGACTCAGACCCAGCCAAGACTGACGAGGGACGTCTGCATTGCAGAGGCTAGCACCGAGAGCGGCCCAGCTGTCCTGTTTTGTCCCCCTCTGCAGGTCTGACCGAAAACCGTGAGCACCCTCGATGCATGGGACCAGCCGACAAAAACCCTCTGCACCCGAGCTGCCCGGGTCCACAAACACCGACTGTGCCTCCCCGCCACCCCTCCTGCTCCCATGCCCCTTACTAACCAAGCCCCCCTTTGGGTGCTTCTGAACTTGTCTGCAGCCTGTTTCTAGGTGCCCCCCCTTCACCTTACCAGCAGTGTAGCGCGGAAAACTACCAACCCGTCCAGCACCTCTGCACCTGGACACTCCGGGGTAGGTAAAACCGAACTGCTGGTGGATCTTGCGACCATGGCCCCCTAGCACCTTAAGTCCTGAAGGGGGCCCCCAAAATAATATTGCCAGTTCTTGTGTGCAGTATATGTTTCTTTCTCCATAGGAAAGTATTGCCGCATAAAAACGAATTGTGTGACATTTTTACTTACCTGTAAAAACTGATAACTCAAAAAGTACTTGCCCATTTACGAAGTCCTTGGTGTTAAAAAGTCTATCAAAATACATGTTATTTTTCTAAATTGTTCTTGAGTTTCGTCTTCAGTTTTTGTCTAATTTATTGACTCTCTATGTTCAACAAATGCTTAACACTATTCTCTGATAAGCCTAAACTGCTCACCTACACTTCCACAAAAGAGAGCTATTGGGATTATTAATTTAAGCCTTGTAAGCCAATAGGGGTCGTCTGGACTTTCTACATAGTGTACCTTATTTTGGTACACTACATAAAAAGTCAGCTTCCTACACCTATCCAGTTCATTGCCCATGTTTTGTTTAATTTCAATTGTAAAAAAGTTTTTTAATTCTAACTCTAGTTAGCTTTTTTGTTTTAAGAAAAATAATCAAAATCTAGCTAATATGGCCCCTAAATAGGATTTTAGCTTGTTTTATGTTTTTTAAAGGGATAGCTTTCCGAAAGAAAATTGTTACATTTATATATTTTGTGGTTGGGGATCGAGGATGTGGGTGAGACTACTCAGTGCTTCCGATTTCAATTGAGATTCCTCTAAACGAGGACTAGGACTACTGTAACTATTACTACTTACAATACAAAGTGACCAAAAATGTAAATAAACAAACTTAATAATATCTCCCAAAGTGGACTTGCATGGATGATGATACCTGCTTTAGTCAGACTTAGATCATCCTTGTAGTTGCCTGGCCAGAGAGGGAAAAAAGAATGCCCCTGTCCACATCCCCAGCCTCTGTATCATGGGAAGACTTGAGTAGTGAAAATCACACACAATTAATCAGGGCACCCTGGCCACCCTACAACGTCAGCAGCACACCCCTCAGCCATGGCCAACACTAAGCGCCACAGGTAGCGCAAGAAGACAGCGACTTGGCATCTGGGTGGAAAGAGCATCTCCACAGCCAGGCACTTAGGGGTATGGTTTAGCAAAAATGGTTTAGCCACAGCACAAACAAACTACCTTAAAAAGAAGGCCACTGCCACCACATACAGGATTGGTCAACTAAACCATGTACTGAGCAGCGCCTCAGCGGCCCCTATTCTAAAAGTAATGAAGGCAACATTAACCAGAACCTTACAGTATGCCCATCATGCCTATCGTGGGGCTCTTGACGCCACCCTGGAACAATGCTACAGTAAAGCATATAAGAAAATTTTACAACAACCCTGATACACTTGTCGTTCCAGATTGAGATTGGAGCTGGGACTAGCAACCCAATGTCTTGAGTGCAAGGCATCCTTGCTAAAATACTACATTAAGTGGAAGAAGGCGCCTAAGAACACCATCAAAAGTCTTTAAAAAAATATTTCTGAAAGCCCTGGTAATCCATGCTTCGTGCAAATGAAGCAATCCTATCACTTAATATTGAAGAAGCTGCTATAGGGAAGGACAATATTCCATGCTCTGCTTGGAAGACAGCAGTCAACAGACAAGTGAAACTTATATCATGGGAGCAAGATGTACAAGCGGAGGAAAGTTCCATGCTGGCGCACCCTTTACTGGACTCTTACCAAGTGGGGAAACCACAACCCTATTTCTTGGACTCAGTGCAGTGACTCGGGCTCAGATACTCTATATGAGACTACTTGCTCTTCCTATTGGGGACTTTAATCCACAGTGGCCTGCACTGGGTATCAACAAAGCCTGCAGGCTATGCCACAAAAGCCAAGAAACATGGGCTCACTTAATGTGCTGCTGCCCCACTCTAGACCTGCAACGATTCTCTTGCTAAAACCAGTTTTTCTGGCCGAGGGAGCTCGGACTTGCACACAGGCATCCTTTATTTGCTATATTAGCAAGTCACCTAGGGCACTGGGGAGATGTGCCAAATATGTGAATACATTAAAACATCAGATCTACCAAGCAAAAGCTACAGTGCCTCAGCTGGAACAAAGACAGACTTTAATTATATCCTTTGCCTAGCCCCCATGTAATCACTACGTGGGCATAATGTTTAGTACTGCAGTTTCTTTTGTTATTTGATTAACCCAAGAGCTCACAGTTTTAACTGCTTAAATAAGGTTTTACAATTGATTGTGAATTTTTTAACATGTTTTGCACGGGGCTAGAAACTAAATAATTAAGATAATTGGTACAGCACGATCTGTTCTTTAACTCACAAGGCACATTAGAATAACATTAGACTTTAAGTGTATTCTTAGCACTGCTCTCACGCAATAGTTAGGTGGCCACTATGTCTCATATTGCAAATTAGTTTTTGCCTCCTAAACAGAATAAGAGGCACAAACAGCTTTTAAGGTTTAAATTAGGTTTTACAGGTCTTACGATTGACCGTGAAGTTTTATTAGGTTCTGCAAGGGGTTAGTATTAAACGATAACATAATGCACTAAGGCACTTTAGACTTCCCAGGAGATTAATAAAAAGCTGCAACTCAAGAATGTTTTGTTAAGAAAGGAGGTTGATTCCTTGTGGTAATCTCCGATAGCATAATGCTCTTTACAATCACAGAACCACAGCCTATCCCTGAGCAGAATAAGATGCAAAAACAGTTTTTAAGGTTTAACCTAGGTTGTATAGGTCTTACCGTAAAGTTTTACCAGGTTCTGTATGGGACTAGTAACTAAATAATTGTATAATGCACAAATGCACTTTAGTTATCTCAGGTGATAAAGAAAAGGCCGCAAGTTAAGTATGTTATTTTAAGTAAGGAGGGTTGGATTCCTTGTGGCAATCTCTGTGAACATAATGCACTTTACAATTACTGCAACCCAGGTCATCCCAGCTCCTTTCACATGAATTAATTTTAACTTTAGTACATGGATTAACAACCCTCATATGGAAGGTGCAATAGGGACAAATGGTGGTCGAAGCTTGTAATTTTAGCTTTGTTAGCCTCGTGTATTTCTTTGACAATACATTCTTGCATTGGTCCATTTACCTCACAAAATAATTTTTGCTTAATATGAAGTTAATTATTTTATTTGTTAAATTTCCTTGTGATCGGTTTTATTTTTGCCATAATTGGTAAGGTTTTTATTAACTAAACAATAAACTTAAATTTGAAACATAGGTTGCCCACGTTCAATAAGGAGTAAATTATCCGCCAACCCCATCCTTCTCCTATGTAGTAGCAAGACATGGAGCGAGCTACCCTTTCATATACGGACCTCCCCTTCTCTTCCAGAGTTCCGAAAGTCTCAGAAGCCATGGCTATTTGTCTAATCACCTGGACCCTGCCAGCGCCTGGATACCCTCACGGGTGACCAGTAACGCTATACAAATCTACTGATTGATTGATCCCCAACTCTTCATAAAAAGGATCTTTCAAGACTCCATAGAATTTCGTACCCGTACAGATGCCTGCAGTGGTATTCTTATAATATCCAGCTGGGATACTATAGTACATGTATAATATACAGTGTGTTAGTGTCACTAGAATTTGAGATCTTGTTGCTGGAAGCCTGCCGTTCCCTTGTATTAACTGTATATCCTGGAGACTGTATCATAAAAGAAATACGCCTGTCAATGTTTTGGCCTTGTGCTGCACATCCTCTATTGTCTCCATTCCCTTGAGCATGACTTGCCTACCTCTGCTCTTCTTGAATGCACCTTGCTGCCTCATCCTGCCCACTTCAGATTCCATGCGTTCGTCTCCATCTATATTAGGACCACACTGACCTCTGGCATCTAAGAATGACGTGTTAGTTCACTGACTGACACAACCCCACATCTCAATCCCATTACATTTTCCAGCTGTCAAGGTGCCTTTCGGACAACTAGTCTCAGGATAAAGCCGGAGAAGGCCAGCACTTTTTACTTTTCCATTTTAAGAAGATAATCCTGGTAAGAATCTTACCACCTCAACAGCATCCAACAAGTGACAGTGTCCTCTTGACACACTGACGCACAAGAATACCAATTCTTTAACAGAGTGTACATTAACATACTGCACACCAGTTTGTTGTTTTTCCTTCTAGTGGGCTGTACAAGATGTCTGTTAGGTTCCAGATGCATGCCTGTTTAGACCACAGTCCTGGCGCCAGTGGCGCTCCATTTGTTTGCTACACGTTGCCACCTTAGCAGCAACATTTACTTCCCCACTTCTACTTTCTGCATCGCCAGCAGCCACTCTCTTGTTCTCTGTCCTCTCATTCTCCTTCCTCTTTGCCTTTTTCCACTCCTTGTCTATGTTTTCTCCTGACAGTGCTCCACTGCACAGTGACAAAAGTCTCCATTTCCCTTAATTTTCTACCTTTATCCTTACTCCTGCATCCCCTTTAATGGTTGAGGCAAATCCATTGGGACAGATGAGTGGACTGGCTCTTTCTGCTTCATCATACCTGTCAATACACTATACATTTTGTTCAGTGACCTTCATCTTTTTAGGTGTGTTTCCTCTGCCAGGTTCCAGGGTTCTCTGCCAAAGGATAGTTCAGATTGATGTAAAAGAGTAAAGCCATTTTAATAGCTAAAAGCCCTTGTCTTCAAATCCCTTATCATATTGTTTTTGTAATGCTGGCTAGTTACTATGCTTGAGCAGTGTTCTGAGAACCGTGCTCATACAGAAAGGCATTTGTGGTTGTAATCAATGTATCTTTCTCTATACATAGCTGATATGGTGTGCTTTTGAATCATTGTTACTTGAAATGTTTGCACACCTCACTATATTTCTTCTTTGCAGACGGGAAAACGAGTTGGCAAGTCTTTACATGTATCCTTGCAAGATGCTTTGAATAAGGAAGAAAGTATGGGGAAAAAACGACATAAAGTTGGGTTTCTGAGATAAATTATTAATTGAAAAATTAATAAAGTATATTTGTATTTTTTGATGAATGTGTATTGAATATGTTTGCAATGACACAAATATATTTTTTGTCTTTATGCTTGGCATAGTGTTTTTTGGGACAATAAGATAAAATTGATGTCTAGCTGGTATGACAATATTTTCTAGGCTTTTCATCAAAATACAGCACACATCTAGGGTTGTCTTCTTTATTTTAAACTATTGAAACAAACCAAGCTAACCTATCAATATTTGCTTAACTGTTGTGGCTGCCTTACACAGCCATGGAAATGCAGTCTGAAATTAGTAATGCGATCACACTTCTAGCATTAATGTTATTGAAAAAAAAAAATTGAAGACAGTAGCTTGATGACCCACCAAGGGAACAAGAAGTACTGGGAACAGCAAAAGACTAAGGACAAGGGAAATAAAGCACTGCAACCACAGCTAACTGTCTGAGAAGTGGAAAGCATCACACCCTGCTTTGGCTGATAGTGTGTGTTTGACAGATAAACCTTTTGCTCTGTGACCCTGGAGTCTGTGCAAAAGGGTCATCTTGGCGTTCCTGTACACTACTCAGTTAAGCAACACCAAATCGCCTCTAAATTGCAGTCCATTGCTTTCCTGTCGGAAGCACAAATTATGCTTCCTTAACCTTTTCACTTCTGTGGACTTCCACTGAATCACTATTGGAAGCCGAGGACCCCATCCTAAGCAATGTCTATGATTTTAATCTTAAAATATTACACACAAATATGGAAACAAGTATACATGAAACAAATACTCAAGTTAGGACATATTTTACTTAGTTCACAAAAAAATACAAAAATACAAATTCAAAATAAGAAAGTTGGAGCTGTTCAAAATCGAATTTTACTTCTAAAATATGAAACGATAAGCTGGACTCTAGCATATTACTTTATCATTTTTGTTCTTAATGCATGCTCTTTTGTTTTGCATACAAGTGGTTCAGATGAGACCAACATTCATCTATGCTGGCTTCCGTTTGATGTACTTGTACTGCTCCCATAAATCAGGATGAGGATACAGACTTAATTTTTATGCTCCAGTTTCAAAATTGTTCACATTTTCAATATTATTTTTCTTGCATTGTAAATCTGCTATTACAAAATTTTCTAAATGGGCGCGGACCCCCCTGAGTAGGAGTGCAAATGGACAATTGCCCAGGTTTGCTTTCTGGAACTCGCAACAAGGCTGGATTGGGAACAGTAATGGGTGGCACTTTCGCTCCGCATAGTTCCTTGAAAAACAGTACCACATCGGTTTCCCAAGGGGAAGTCTTAAGCCTGACCTACATTTGCTGCAGCCACTTGGAATGTCTGTGTGTGAAAATACAGAGTGGTACATCACCCAAAACCAAGAGCTGGGAAGGTTGAAAGGAGACTCATGGGCTTTTGTTACTATTAGTGTGTGTTGTAGGGAAAGCTTTGGCTTGGTTAGGCTGTGCCACCATCTGCTGTATTTTTTCCAAGTAGACTCTTTAATTTTAAGTTACTCTGTGTTTTTGTGACTGTGTTTTGTCGAGAGTGAGACATTCCAAAGTCACTGTGCTGCAAGCAGGGGTATCTCTGGTTGTATAGGAGGTAAGTCTTTCTGGTGCTCTTGGAGGTGTCTACATACAAATGGCTGTTCCAGTTTTTAATGGATGGTAAGTCAGTCACTGCTCTGTAGGATTATGAAGACTTTATGACCAATATTGACTACATATTTTAACATCACCAAAGCATGTGAAGGGCATCCTACTGGAAGCTAAACCAACAGAGAAGCAAATGTTTATTTTCCTCATTGCTGGTGTGCAGGCTCAGGTCTGGAACTTGAATGTGTTGGTCATTGTTGGTAAGAGAACAAACCTCATTATGGTAGAATGAACTAATAGAGTTGGCAATTGTAGCTGCAGCTCTGATTTCCTCTTTTTGCCAACCCAGGAAAGTCAAAGGCATAGCAATATTCCATGATGCAGCATCCCCATGCAGTGGTGATGAGCTCATTCTCAAACCATGAGGATCTGGCTTGGTAGTTCAGGCTGGACTGTTCCCATTGGAGCAGGATCAAGACTGATTTTCATATGGCTGGGTTCAATCTGAGGTGGCATGGTGTGCAAAATAACAATGGACTGTGATGCGACCCGGGTAATTACAAGTGGATTAATTCAAGCATTCCATCACTTTTTGTATTCTGAAGACCTTTTTCGCAGCATATCTCAGCTGAAATTCCTGTGTAGAACTGCATGGTAACTTAGGGGAGGGGACTGAGCACCCAGACGATTAGCAGGTGCTTGAGTTTGTAAATTCTGCAGTTCTTGACAGCTTTGCCATTTATCCTAGTGTGTCTGAGAGCTTCATTCACTTGTACTTGCCTTAGACCTCACCCCTCTTGTTGATTAGGAGGACAAACTAAGCTTTTCAAACAATTACATATGTTAGTAATGGTTTAGCTGAATTACGCTTTAGCTAAATTATGCTTTAGCAAGAAAAAAAACACCTTCTTGCACTTATCATTCAGTGTATGTCTTTATTTTACTAGATTTTAAGCAAAGTTAATCTGTATCATGTACTTGTCATCACCCCTCAACAGGGAATAATACCTTTTATTATTAAACACCACATTGAATCATTGTCTATAAAGCAAGAAATATGTTTTTAGCAAGATTTTTGTAAACATTACATTTTGAATAGCTCTACAAAAGCAAGATCAACTAAAGGGTACTGAGGTCAAATTGTTGTAAGTAAAATTTTCACAGGTATTTAAAATATTGCCTGTAAATGTAAGCCCACACCTATTACCTTTACCCAAAACCCCATTTTGTAATTCTGCTAGCCGAACGACGGCTATACATCGGCTACTCCTGATTTGACCAATAGCTCTCATTGGCACTTATTTTGCTCCAAAACGCAATGGCCATTAACATATATTTTTGGGAACTTGGAAGCACTGGCTATCTAAAGGAAATGAGGTGTTTGATGTTGTCAGTTATTGCTGTTATTGTTCACAACAGCTGTAAGTGGTCACCCAATGCATATGTAGTAGCTCTACTTACTAACAGTGACTAAAAGCCATGCGTGCAAGATCGCATTTTGTGTCAAGCACTTGATGAGACCAGAAATGATAACTCCAGACTTGAATCATTGCTTTAAACACAGATGTATGCCTTTTTCCATGCTGACTCCTCAAGTACTTTGCTTTTGTTTGCTACCCTGAGCATGAGGTGGGTAGAAATAGAGAGAGTAAGTTTGTGTACACATATATGCATTTATGATGGCCTAGACACTAACTTACATTGGTGAGAGGGTTTCTTAAAGCGGACATGCAAAGCCAAGTGATTCATTGTAAATTCATAGTCTGAAAATGTGATTCTGCTTAGGTCTATGCTAACCACGCTCCGAAAAACGCACAGAAACTTTCTCATAGTTGAGATTACAAACTAAACATGTAAGTATATCCAACTCCTGCATGTAAATAGGTTTTTTCATGCTCATGCAACAGAAATATTAAACAAAGACAAAAGAAACCAAGATTGAAGTTGTTCAAACTTCCATCATAAGTTATAACCACCCAGTTGGTAGAACATTTGTATTGATATTAATGTTTTCATTATAGCGACAAGATGTCACTGAAAACATTTCTCTTTTTTCCTTACACCTCAAAATTAACTGCATGTCACAGCATTACTTTTAGAATCTGATCTTCTGCTTTTCACAAGAGAATGTATAATTTTCAGCAAGAATTCAGATGTAAGCTGGCAAATAGTTGATTAATATGCCTCTAAAGTGTACTTCAGCCAAGAAGCACAATACATTTATTGACATACACATTAAGCCACACTATTGCTCTTTTATCTCTGTCACGTTGAAGATGTTCCTATTCCGCAATGTCTATCATCCTCTCCGCCGATATCCCTTTAACCTGGGTAGAGTTCAGTTTGGCCACTATTTTCTTCTTTCCAGCTCTTATTGGAGCACAAATTATTTTGCATCTGAAAATTCCGCCTGGGGGCACATCCCTATAAAAAATATGCAGAGCGGAGGAGAGAAGCCCAAAAGATTAAATTGTTTGTTTCCTACCACACACAATTTCTGAATACAGAAACATAGATTTTGTATAAATAGTTATTCACAAAGATAAGTGTAAAAAATAAATACCGGTATATATCTAGTCTTATTTTAGTTTGAAAAAATTAAGTAATTATAATATGAAAAAATACTTGGAAAGATAGTCCCCTCTTCAGTTAGAATTGATGCCATAAAAAAACAATCTTGCCAGAAATAAATTACATACGAATAGACTAGCAAATTCTTTCATAGACTCACTTTACAAAGAAATCAGTACATACCTAATGTATTTTTGGAGGAACGTCAAAAGCGTAGAATTGCACTACTCTAGCAAAATTGAACCTCCCTCATCCTACCACATAGCCTGTACTGTCAAACACTCAACATTAAGATTTCAGAAAGAATACAAATCACATAGTCTAACTTGTAATAGGAGCCCTTATAAAAAAAATTCACTTTATCCTTTCATGGTATGAGTAGCAGCCTAAGCTTTATAATCTACCAGTGTGCAGTGTCCATCAGCATTACCTTTCATAACTGCAGATGACACCTAAACAAGGGCAATTTATCATCTTTGCACACCTGTGGTAGTCTTTTAGGGAGAAATAACCAAAATATAGCATTCTACTATGTACAACAAAATAATATATGTTTATGCTATAACGATTTGTGAGGCCCAGCATGTAAAATGCTTCAATGTCTACAAGATTTTAGTCTATCAAGATAGTCTGAAATCATTCTATTAAAGATTCAATAAAGCATTTGTCAAAGCTTCAAGAGGACAATCTCAAAAGTGCAAATCCCAATTCACCAATAAAAACTTAAAAGTAAGGCAGAGATTTAGGTATTCAGCTGGACACACTTTTATGCTTTTTTGGTATTCTTCCGCAATAAGAGTCCACTGGAATTGTCCTGTGACAAGACAACCCAAGTGGTATGCCTGGAAACTTGCACCTGGCACAGGTTTCTTTTCCAGGCGTACTGCTGAGAACACTGGCCAAAATCATAAAACAAAATAAAAATGTTTAGGTGGAGACCTAAATCTTTTCTAATACGTATTCATTTTTAGGTCTCGCCTAGGCAGCTCTAGGAGGGCCTTTAGCCATCGGTCTGCTCCTTTTTGAAGCACACTCGTGCTTGTGCTGGCATCCACCTTGCGGGAGCGAGCAGCGGCGCGGTGGTAATTAAAAACATATGGCTCTCGTGCCGCCGCTGCTCGCTCCCCCAAGGCGGATGCCAACACAAGCACAAGTGCATTTGCCTGCTCTTTCGCGGCCAGTGGAATCTCTTCCTAATCCCGGCTGCTTTTGCAAGGAGGGCTCTGCTGGGATCAACATCTGCGAGTGCTGCAGCATCCTTCCGGTCTGCTTTTAAATATAACTCCCGCACTGAGGGAATCGAATTGCAGCAGTGGGCACGGGTATTAAATTAAAAAGGGATTGACGCAAAAAACTTTTTCTCATAAAACAAAAGCATACCTTGGTATCGCTAAAAATAGTAACCTCGTCGACAACTGTACTAACTGCTGAGTTTGAAAATCGCAAACGCTCCTGCCACCCAACAATGGCAACCAGAGGCGAACGTTGGAGTTCCGAAAGTGGAGTTAAATCAGGGTCATCGACGGGGCGTCCCATACTCCGACTCATCCACGATGGCTACAGTGCCTCCACCACCATGTCCACCACGTCCACCACCACCACCACGTCCACCACCACCACCACCATGTCCACCACCACGTCCACCACCACCACGTCCGCCACCACCACGTCCGCCACCACCACGTCCACCACCACATCCACCACGTCCACCACCACATCCACCACGTCGTCCACCACCACCACGTCCACCACCACGTCCACCATGTCCTCCACCATCACCATGTCCACCACCATGTCCACCACCAACACGTCCACCACCACCACGTCCACCACATCCACCACCACGTCCACCACATCCACCACCACGTCCACCACCAATACCACGTCCACCAATACCACGTCCACCACTACCACGTCCATCACTACCACGTCCACCACCACCACGTCCACCACCACCACGTCCACCACCACCACATCCACCACCACACCCACCACCACACCACGTCCAACACCATCACGTCCAACACCACCACGTCCACCACATCCACCACGTCCACCACCACGTCCACCACCACCACCACGTCCACCATGTCCACCACCACCACGTCCGCCACCACCACGTCCGCCACCACCAATACCACGTCCACCACCATGTCCACCACGACCACCACCACGTCCACCACATCCACCACCACCACATCCACCACCACGTCCACCACTACCACGTCCACTACCACGTCCACCACCATGTCCTCCACCACCACCATGTCCACCGCCACCATGTCCACCACCACCACGTCCACCACCATCACCACCTCGTCCACCACATCCACCACCACGTCCACCACCACCAATACCACCACCACCAATACCACCACTACCACGTCCACCACTACCACGTCCACCACATCCACGTCCACCACATCCACGTCCACCACGTCCACCACACCACGTCCAACACACCACGTCCAACACGCCACGTCCACCGCCACCACGTCCACCGCCACCACATCCACCACCACGTCCACCACCACGTCCACCACATCCACCACTACGTCCACCACCACCACGTCCACTACCACGTCCACTACCACGTCCACCACCACGTCCACCACCATGTCCTCCACCATGTCCTCCACCACCACCACCATGTCCACCACCACCATGTCCACCACCATGTCCACCACCACCATGTCCACCACCACTATGTCCACCACGTCCACCACCACCACGTCCGCCACCACCATGTCCGCCACCACCACGTCCGCCACCACCACGTCCACCACCATCACGTCCACCACCACCACGTCCACCACTACCACGTCCACCACATCCACCACCACCACATCCACCACCACCACGTCCAACACCACCACGTCCAACACCACCACGTCCAACACCACCACGTCCAACACCACCACGTCCAACACCACCACGTCCACCACCACCACGTCCACCACCACCACGTCCACCACCACCAATACCACCACATCCACCACCACCAATACCACATCCACCACCACCAATACCACATCCACCACGTCCACCACCACATCCACCACGTCCACCACCACATCCACCACCACATCGACCACACCACATCCACCACCACATCCACCACCACGTCCAACACCACCGCCACCATGTCCACCACATCCACCACCACGTCCACCACCACCACGTCCACCACCACATCCACCACCATGTCTACCACCACCACGTCCACCACCATGTCTACCACATCCACCACCACGTCCACCACCACCACGTCCACCACCACATCCACCACCATGTCTACCACATCCACCACCACGTCCACCACCACCACGTCCACCACCACCACGTCCACCACCACCACGTCCACCACCACCAATACCACCACCACATCCACCACCACCAATACCACATCCACCACGTCCACCACCACATCCACCACGTCCACCACCACATCCACCACCACATCGACCACACCACATCCACCACCACATCCACCACCACGTCCAACACCACCGCCACCATGTCCACCACATCCACCACCACGTCCACCACCACCACGTCCACCACCACATCCACCACCATGTCTACCACCACCACGTCCACCACCATGTCTACCACATCCACCACCACCACCACGTCCACCACCACATCCACCACCATGTCTACCACATCCACCACCACGTCCACCACCACCACGTCCACCACCACCACGTCCACCACCACCACGTCCACCACCAACACCACCACCACGTCCACCGCCAACACCACCACCACGTCCACCACCACATCCACCATGTCCACCACCATGTCTACCATGTCCAACACCACCACGTCCAACACCACCACCACATCCACCACTACATCCACCACGTCCACCACCACATCCACCACCACCACGTCCACTACCACCAATACCACCACCACGTCCACCACTACCACGTCCACCACGTCCACCACCACCCCGTCCACCACCACCCCGTCCACCACTACCACGTCCACCACGTCCACTACCACCAATACCACCACGTCTACCACCACGTCCACCACCACCACGTCCACCACCACGTCCACCGGCACCACCACGTCCACCGGCACCACCACGTCCACCGCCACCACCACGTCCACCGCCACCACCACGTCCACCGCCACCACCACGTCCACCGCCACATCCACCACCACGTCCACCACATCCACCACCACGTCCACCACATCCACCACCACGTCCGCCACCACGTCCACCGCCACCACGTCCACCGCCACCACGTCCACCGCCACCACGTCCACCGACACCACGTCCACCGCCACCACGTCCACCGCCACCACGTCCACCGCCACCACGTCCACCGCCACCACGTCCACCGCCACCACGTCCACGTCCACCACCACCACGTCCACCACCACCACATCCACCACCACATCCACCACCACGTCCACATCCACCACGTCCACATCCACCACGTCCACATCCACCACCACGTCCATCACCACGTCCACCACCACCACGTCCGCCAATGCTTGTTTTGAGTGAGTGGCTCGTGCAGGTATGCCACTGTGAGGTAGAGATTCTGCGAGTGCTTTTACAGGAGCCCCTGTGACATTTGCGCCTCTTCAAAATGTATCTTGGGTCTGGTGTAATACTTCTAGCCCCTATTCCCGTCTTCTCGCACCCAATGCATCCTTAAATGTCCCATGTACAGCCGGGGTTGACACTCCTATTACCCCTGCCCTCCAGTGACACTTTACCTGTCACGGGTGGTGGAGGACCTGGTGGTGGTGGTGGTGGACGTGGTGGTGGTGGACGTGGTGGTGGGCGTGGTGGTGGAGGTCCTAAAGGCGAGACCTATTGGCTATGCCAATGCTTGTTATGGATGAATCTGACTCTACCAGTCTACATAAAGCCGTTTCAGCAAAAAGTGTTTAAGGGTTTCGGGGTTCTAATACATGTTGTGTATCATAAAAACTGCTAATTGTTTTCTTACCATCTTCATAAATGCCTGCCTATCAGAGCATTGTGACAAAATGTAGTATATTGCACAATCTATGTCTAATATTTCTACAACACCTACGTGAGACAACTTAGTTAGTGGCTAGATAATTGAGCCTATCCTGCAGCAAATAATTCAGCATGATTAGTTACATTCAAGGTACTTGTTTATTTTTATGTGTTGAGCACTGAAACCCACAAAGACTGTTTCAATGCTCGATAGAATGTCTGTGTAGTAAGGAAGGGGTTAGTAAATACCAACTGGATAGGTAATGGAACACTGGATATATAGAGATATTACGCCATATTTAACTAGACTTTTCAGATGCCTCCTAAACTACAGAAGCTCTGATTCAAGTCTGAGTATGAGGGAGAGGGTTCCTTAGGGTAGAGCCTTGGAAATGTAAGGTTGTTCGCCAAATTTCTTGTACATTTGTTGCCAGACAGTCAACTATTTTTGGGTGGCAGACCACAGCATGATTGTATGCTCTGTGTAGGTTTTCTCAGCATGGTAGTACCTGGCATTGTGTTTGATTCCATTGCAGTAATTATGGCCTGAAAACCATTGCAAGGATGAGTGCTGTCCAGTGAGTCAGCAAAAAAGGAAGGATTTTGTGCGAGAGGACTGGTAGTTTATTGACTTCTTGGCAACCATGAATTGTGAGAGGAAGACAGATGTAGCTCAGAATATGCCACTAGAATGTGAACCACTCAGAGTTGACAGGAAGCAAGAGTTGAGGCTACAAGAATGGCATATTGTATTGCAAATGAATCTATATCATGGTTTATACCCAACTGGGAGGCGCTGCAGTGGATTATTTGAAAGCCAGCACACTACTCTGAAGGGAATGCTTGGTTGGAAATTTCTTTACAGGTCCAGTTTTGTCTTTATGGTGAATGCAGAAACCTTTCATCCACTTCCTGTGCTACTGTTCTCAATGAATTTATAATGCTGATGGTGTCCAATTTTGGGATGATGAAAGCAGGACTCATAGGGATGGACTATGTTAAAGTCGTCCAGGATTTCATTGCCTGCCCTTTTTGGCATTAGGTCACTTGGGTTATGTGTATTGATGGTGGTTGCCTGACAGTACAGGCAAGTTTTCTGGGTTTAGGTTCCTGGTTGCCTCTAAAGAATGGTTTATAGTTCTAAGCCATGGTTAGGTAGCAAGAGCTGTGATCTCTTCTTGTAATAGACGGTCAGTGATGGAAATGTTTTACCAGGACCATCCAGACGGTATCCAGCCTGCATTGATTACAGTCTGCCTTCGTTGAGTCAACTTTAGTATTTCTGTGACTCTTGGTCTGCTCTTGGGCAGAGAGTCCTGTTCTCAAAGTGTACTGAGAATGCTGTTGCATTAATGTTTTTTTTTTCCTTTGGAAAGAAATTATGAGTCGCAGTGCTAGACATAAGTGTAGTGTCCTGTATTCGGAGTTTCACTAGAATTTCACATGTAGAAACTTCAAGCCTTTCCTTTCCATGGCTGTCAGTGGTGCAACATATCTGTCAGAATGTCTGGCTATCAGTAGACGCTTGTAGCAGCATTGTTATTAGTTCCAGTTGGTGGACCTGTAGTAGCAGTCTTGCTGCTTTTGTTTAGAAATGTCTATAACATTCATAGTAGGAGATGACTTTTAGATACAAGCCCTGCTCCCAACAAAATTTTGAGGGTGATAATGGCCTGTAGCTGATGGTCCTGTAGTAAAGGAAAATGCATCTGTGTCTGCATTATGACTTCATTAATATGTGGGATCAAGACTAGGCTTGAGTTCATGATACTCGGAAATAACACCCTCCCTTCCCCGATGTTACTGATGGAGTCTCGAGGTCTTTGGGCCGTATTGCTACAGACAAATAATTGTTCCATTGTTTAAAGGTCATGTTCTTGGTTTTGATGGAATTGAGTGTAAGGTGGGTATCATCATCCATTCATCAGTAGCATGCAATTGTCATGTTTTGATTGGCCTGTGCCCTTCAGGTATTCCTTTTTTAGGATAATCTGTTATACTGGGATAGTTGTAACATTTGAGATTGAATGACTTGATCAGGTACAATGAGGGGCTGAGGTAGAGGTTGAACTGGAGTGAAGAAATGTTTGAGCCTTGTAGGATCTGGTAGTGTGGGGGCCTGAGAAGGTGAGATGAAAGGTGGCATTGTTATCAGGCATTGCTTATCTCTGAGATTGTGTGTACACATAACAAAGACAACCCTATATGCCCACAAGGACGTAGGTAACCATATATTCCTTGAACAGTTGTCCTGTGGTACTCATTCAGAAACAGAGACCTCGTATATACCTTTGATGTATCCTGAATCTAATTATTGTTTCAGTTAATTGTGTATCAAAATCAAGTAGGAAAAAAGCACAGGACAAGCTGTGAAAAAAGTGATCATGGTGCAGACGGCACAGTGCTCAAATTGTGAACATGCTTACAACATAGTTGACACAAAACCCTAAAATCCCATTGGTTGTATCCATTATTTCAAACAGTTTACATCCAGAGTAGTGGGAAACACATTTCACAATCTCTTAATGTTAAATATGCAAGTCAACCGAAAGAGAAGGTTTGTCGATATTTTGTCCCCGTAGATTATTAGGGTCTCATCAGGACGCAGTCATCTGACTACTACACCTGCATATGATGGAGACGGAAACAGGAACATTCCTCAGTCCTTTTGCTCGATACTGGTAACTCTCATAATTGTCAATCAGTGCATTACTCACCACCTGGATTGAGAATGCAATAGTATTTCAGGAATTCATCACTGCACGTTCAATTCATCTGCGATTAAATCAAAACCACCTGTTTATTTATTCTTAGGTGAATTGTCTACCATCACCAGTCTCCAATGTACTAACCAGAGTGAGCACACACCAGGTGTATCCATCCATCACTGAATTGCATGTGAATCTGTGTTCTTAATTGGCTACTTGTGAAAAGTCAATTATCTATCATAAGTATGCTCCAGCAATTTTTCCAAAGTGAGCACAAAATAGTTGGTTACAAAACTAATTCTGAAATCTGATCTCAATCCATTTACACATTAAACTGATTGTGAATGCAAGCAACATGCACCTGATGTGTCATGGCAATCACTAACTTCAAACCACCTTATATAATGTGCCTCAACATCCATTACCAAACCCATGTCCACTCACTGGAGATACGTAAATGTCTTACGTGTTTTATGTGTGAAACAGCACTTCAAGCCCAGAAAACACACAGACCCATAGGGCTCAATATCGTAACGGCTCCAAGAATCTATCCTAAAGACAGTGACAGGCGATGAGCAAATACTTCCACAGTCTTAGGCTGTTTTATGAGAATAAAGTTAAATCCATATACAGAACTTACCACGAGAATGTGAAGGCATAGTCTACTTGCTCTGCTGCCATCATTATTTGGGAAGTCGGAGGGAAGATGTGGCAGACGAGTTATCTCTCCTTCTGCCCAAAAACAGTAGGCCGCTAACCTAGGTAGGCCATCTTGGGAGGAAGGGGGGGGCCAATTTCCTCAATAACATTTCACTATGATAATGTTTTTCACACCTTGCTGTATATGGATTTGTTTAATGTATCTTTGATAGAAACAAAGCTTGTCCTGTGCTCTTCCTACTTGATTTTGATACACAAATGACTGAAACAGTAATTAGGTTCAGGATACCTCAAAAGTATATATGAGGTCTCCATTTGTGAATGATTCCCACAGTACAGTTGTTTTAAGAATATATCTCTGATATTGAACAGAAGCATCCGGTGGACTTTCTCAAATGCTGAAGTTGGATCCAAAAGTTGCAGTGCTGCCACTCCTTTTTGTTGACTATTAATTTTTGGTCATCCCAGATGGCCATAACTGCTTACTCACAGCTCTCTCTGGGCAAACCTGGATTGTTGTTCTGCAAATAGATGGGTCTCCTTAACAAACTTGGAGATCTGGGAGAAATCCACTCTCAGTTTTCCCAGGAGTGGGTAGTTACAAATCAGTCTGTAGTTACAGAGCTTGATGGGTTGAGTATTTTTCCGATGAGCGGTCGGATAAACAAGGTTCTCAGTTTGGATGGAAAAGATTCTGTATCTAGAGATTTGTTCCGAATGTTTTTTGCTATGAATCCTGCACGTGTTTAACATAAGGCTTTTGTACATTTTTGCTGGGTGGGGTCTGCTAGACATCCGGTTGGTTTGCTTGCTTTGACCAGCTCATTGAATTCAGTATCATATAGCTATTTGAAGAAGTTAACTGTTGTTTGTTCATGTCTTTTGTTCTGGTGTTCCTGGCCTGAGTATGTTTAGTGTTGGGTTTGTTCCTGAGGTGTTCTCTTTTCTTTTGTTTGGTCCTAATCTGGTTGGTGACTGCTTCACATAATGTTTGTGAGTGTAGTCTCATGGTAGTGCGTTTCTGGGTTGCAGAGCTCTGCAAGGAAGCTGTGTAGTTCTTTCGAGGAATAGTTTGCTTTGGCTGTTGGTGCTGAGTGGTGTAGTCTCTTTGAAGTTTTGATTGCTGATTTGCATGGTCTTGTATAGCATTCTTCAGTATAGATCTGTAGTTCCAAGCAGAAAGACCAATTTTTTAGTAGTGCTTGCATTCATCCAACCTTGGATGTGCATAATGTAATCCACAAATAGTTCATAAGGCCCACCTCCAACATGTAGCTTGAGGTGAAATGGGCATGAATAAGATAGTTGATTTTGTATCTGCACACAATTTGACTAACTCTGCAAGTTGAATGTTGAAAAAGCTTGGTAATAAAGTTGAACTGTGGGGCATTGCAAACATGATGTTTGTGGATGTGACGGACGCAAATTCACTTTACTGGTGTGGTTAGGAGAAAGGCCGCAAATCACCTTCAGGAACAAACCGCTTTAGAGCAGTGCCATAGATGCCCATCGATTCATTGCGGCAGCATATTTAAATACAGTGGTTGAACACTAGGAGGTTAAGCAGGATAAGGGTACATGAGAGATCATGTTTCCAGGAAGCAGAATCTTGCTTACCTCCATGTGGGTAACTTCCCGTCACTGGCAGGGGCGAAATTTCAGTTCTTAATCACAGTGGTGGTCTTCTAAGTAATGGTGAGTAGAATGACGTGTGGAGACAATAATTCTGAATGCCTTGGGTACAAATAGACCTGACGTTGCATAGTTCACTAGGACCTCACAAAGTCTGTGCAGGGCTTTTTATGTAATTGCGTAATGATGGCATATTACACCTTTCTGAAGAAATTCCCTCGGTTAAGGGATAATTTCAGTATTGTTAAGAGGGAAACCATTAAAGGAATCTAAGCTTGGTCACACCATTGGCGCAGGAGAGTAAAATAGTTAAAAATTGTTTCTAGTCCTTTTTGATGCGCAATTCTGAAATAGGTGACTACTCGGAGACTGTTGCTCAAAATGAGATGGCATTGGGAAGATCATCAAGGTGGAATGCTATAGACATGTTTGTTGTGGATTTCAGTTTTGGCATTGAACAATTCTGTTGAATCCAGATAGAGATGTTTAAAGACGGACATTTTTGGAACTGTTTGTGCAGGGAAAAGGCCAACAAATTCCTTTGTTGAATTTTCAGCTTAGTTGGTGCCTTTGGACATTGGTTTTATGGACTCTAACAGGCAGATTTTTAGCTTGTATGAATGCAGCAGACTAAATTTGAGAGCAAATTTGGACTTTCTTCATCACTTTTCAAGTGCTCTGATTGGGCCATTTATTTTATTTCCGTCACTGAACCATTTATTGCAATCTGTTTTCCTTGTCTTTGGTCTTCTGCAGCTGAGGACATGACAAAGTCCAAAGCCAGTGAATTACCCTTTTCTAGAGATCAGTCTTGGGGAAGATTGATCTTGGAGAAAGCCAGCTACCGACATGGTTTGTCTGGCCAGAGTTTAAAGCAATCTGGGCGTTCTGCTACAACAGAGCTAGTATTAGCACATAGTTCACCAGTCATTAAATTGTATAGATAGTTGTCTGAACATAACCGTAGTATGCAGCTGGTGATGGTGGCGAACATTATTGTTATTTATTTGTGGGGCACACACCACAAAATTTATTGCCTGTAGGTACCAGAATCAGCTATAAATAATGTAAAATAAAGTGCTGCAAAAAAGGAACCTTGGAGATATAGGAAATGTTATTAGAAAGCTGAAAACTATTTAGATGCTGAAAAGGAATATTTTAATCTATTTCTTGAACTTAGGACTTGAAAGAGGGTTTAGGGCTTAAGGTTTGGGACAGGAGTGGAGAGTTTGGGCTTAAGGCTTGGACAAGTAAAGATGGTGATGTTCTTATCCTTGATATTTGGGGGTAGTGAGTTCCAGATCTGTAGACCAACTACAGAGAATCTACACTCTGTCTTCCACCAGATTTTAATTCTCGGAAGGTGGAGAAGGTCTATGCTGCTTGACCATATATTGTAGGAAGGAAAATACTGAGTTTTCATCTTGAGAAAAGTTGTACTCTTCCCTTAATGCACTTCAAAATTAGGTTTACCACTTTGAATTTTTTTATCTGATTCACAAACTGCATTTTGTAGTACATAATGTAGTACTACTCAAGTACTACAAAAGGCAATTCACAAGCTGATGGTCGGAAATCTCTGTCTTTCCTATTTTATCTGTGCAGATATCGCCACCATGATGGCAGAGAGCTCCACACGCACAGGATTGTGTAGTAAATGTTGGCAAGACTAGGGACGGTGTTGGGAAAATGGGGAATAATTACTCAAAAATGGGTGGAGTTTATGGAAATGTACAGAGGGGGTTGGGTGTGACATGCTTATACAAAACAACATAAGAGTAAGATCATTGCAATCCACAAAATAGACTTCTAAATGTACTGCAGCCCTAAAAGTGTCAAAACCTAAATGTAATCCATCCCAGCCTTGGAGTAGGTCAAGCACCACACATGGCCAACTACTGGTACTGCAACACACGCCCTTAGAGTACGATTGAGGCTGGGAATTAAAATAACACCTCATGGGAAATAATGCTAGTTTAATTAAGTTAGACATTTACATTGTTTATATATTTGCGATAATTTGAAGTATAATTGGTTTAATATTAATATGTATTCTTTTAATTTAATGATACTTGTTAAAGATTTTTTTTTTCTAAAATTATAAGTATTTAAATTAATTACTTAATTTTAATTGTTTGCTACAAATTAAATAAAACGACAAATGTCAATGAGTTTATTTTATCAGTTTATTGTTAATATTAACTATACATATGTTCCTTTTATATTGTACATCAAATAATTAGTAACTTTAAACTTGTGAATTCTGTTTTAAGAGGCTTCACCCCCTCATTCGAGGGAATGGAGATGCGCAAGTTTACACTTTGCTGTAAAACATCACTTGGAAATGTGTAAATAAACATTACTTTTGTGAATCAGCCCCAACATGCTTTTGTAAGGGTAGCCAGTTCAGTAGGTTCATGCCTGTTGAGATATAATATTTCCCATCTATTAAGAACGAAGTCCTTCTGCCTTATTTTGCAGTTTGAATTTTTGAAAGCCCACTCATTAAATCATTGTCATAATCTAGTTGTGAATTATTTAGAGAGCTGGTTGTGCTTTTATGAAATTTGCTTTAATTAAAGGGCAATGTCTGTTTTAATTGTGGGAGGCTGAAGAAAGCAGAACAAACTACAGGCTGAATTTCTGCATCCCACATGACCAGTAGGTTTTTAGCTTTATTAGTGAAGAATGTTAAAATCACAAACAACTCAGGGGGCTGAGAAAGACTCAGTATTTCAATGTCTATGGTTTGTGCCCAAGAGGAGCACCAGTATTTAACTTGAGACCACTTCTATTCATCAAAATGGCCACTTCGTTCAGGCCCTGCTTAAGGATTGTACAATTGTCCTTCAGACCATTTAAATGCAGATTAGTCTGTCATCAGCATAGAAATAATATTTCAGGCCTCTTGCCCTAATGATGGAAAATAGTGGCTTGATAAATACATTAAGTGATAGAAGTGACAAGGTCATAATACATGGTAGCCTCAGTTTTAAGATGATAAAGCTATAGGCCATATTTTACCAAAGCTAATGTGGCTTATTGATCTAAAAGTATCAGGGGAACTAGTCTACCGTCAACAGCAGTGGCCTTCACATCGTCCACAAGTGAAAATAGAAGTGTTTCAGTTGCATGCCGAGGCCTAACACCGGATCGTTTGCTATCCAGCTTCAGCTGGTGATCGAGTAGGACTGTAACTGAGATGCTGCCACTCTCTCCAAGACTTTGAATGCTCATGTTATGAAGGATGTCCGGGTCAAGAGAAGATGTTAGTTCTGATTTCTATAAAATAATTGATACGCTTGATTTAAATGACTAGTTGACTATTTTGGCTGCACAAAGAGCAATGATTTTGCCCAGTTTACTGGCCATGAGACCAGTTAGTAGTACATCATAGTCATGGCAGGCAGATTTGATCTTTATACTAACATTTCAATTTCTGCTAACGATATTTCTTCAAGTTGCAATAATGCCAGTACGTTTTATCATATTCCCCTTTACCAAAGTTTTCCATATCTAGCAATGTGTCCTCAATATTGTCCTGTTTATCTGGATGGTCACCATAACATATTGGGTACTGTATGTGTTGTATTTATTCAATGAAGAAAACATTAAATGTTGCCACCAATTCCAGAGACAGAGTTGAATTAGGAGGCATACAACTTGAGGTGGTGAATATCTGTGAGATTTGAAACAGATTTTTAAACTTATTAGTAGCTTTGCCAATATGTGTACTCAAATATACTTTTTTTTCCTAGACAAATCTCTTTTTTGTGATTGTTTCTTAAGCTCTGTATGTTCTTCTTGCAGCTTACTTTTTTCTCCATCTAATCTCAAGGCACCTATAATGTTTTTTCATTTCAGCACGTCAGGGACCATGATTGGGGGGTGGTTTGGGTTGCGGTGGTAGGATTTCCTTGGCTTTTTTATTTTCAGTGGTGGGATTTTATCACTGCCTTCTGACATTGTATGAAAGAAGTTGTCAAAGAGACATTTCACCGAATTATATTAATTGTACAGATTCTCATGTGCTGCAGATAGAGCTGCTTCCATTTCAAAAGAAACAATCAGTATCTTTGGGTGGTAAATATATACATGGGCAGTACTTTTTAGCAGTATTTTGTTTTGTTAGAAAACTTTGAGTTTGAGCAAAAAAATATGAGCTCAGGCAACAGTGTATATCTCACAGACCTCCATTCTTATATCCTTTGAATAAGGTCCAAACAGTGACCTTGTGAATGTGATGGGATTGTGCTTAATAGTGTCAGATTATGTGCATCAGTAGTTTCCTCCAGAGCCTTTGTAAGGAGTTGTGTGAAGAAAACCATCCAGATTTTAAAATCCCCCACCAACAAAGGTTTTAAATAAGTTAACAGTTGTAATGCAAGTAGATCTTTAAATATGTTCATAGACTGGTTTATATTTCCTGAGGGATCGATAAACTATATTGTTATTGGGAGCAAGATATCAAGGTTGTAGCTATTTGTATGCGTTGTAAATATATAACCAAGGTAGCGAGTGGGCGCAATCATACTTTGGGCATAATGGTTTAATAGCACAAATCAGATTAATACAATAGGTGGATCTATCGTTGCCTATACTTTATGCTAGAAACAACTGCCAGCAATATATTTTAAAATTTGAAATATATTTGGATCCGTTATCCATTAGTTTGACTCTATTTACATCAATCGGCCTGTGTAAGCAAACGAAAGCAGGGGAAAATTAAAAGGTACCACAAGGTCATACACTAGCCACCTTTGGAAAGTGCCACTATTGTTCTATATTACAATACATACTTTGTTTTGTGAATGTATATTACCAGTATGATACCAAAGTTAAGTCTATTACACTATAACTGATTATACTGTACAACTTTTTGATTTGTAAGTTTTGCTACTGATTAAAAAAAATAAAGAATGTAATCCAAAAAAGAAAAGGTACCACCAATTTTAGTTTTATACATGTGGTTTCTGTGTCATGCAGCTAGCTCACAGGCTGCCACTCCTAAATTGTAACATTTATGGTGCATTTTAAATGTGATGGGATAGCTGTGGTCCAAATGAAGGTAAACCAGTGTTCTTGTTATAGGACTGCCATTCCAGCTACCCATTTCTACCTCAATACCATACCCTCCATTTTTCTTTCTTCTATTTTCTCTAATAATTTTTTCTTATTCCTCAACGTGTGAGGAGAAATACCTGCCAAATCTTTGTTGGTCAATGAATATTTTAAATTAAATGCTATAATTATACTCTGTGTTGTAGCTTCTGGCTTTAACATGTTTATAATATACGTATAGATACTGATTGACCAATAATAGTTGTATTGGAAAAAAATTAAACTGCTGATATAGTGAAGAAAAGATTCCAAACTGCTTTTATACCCACAGAAGGTGTACTACTTCACACTTGATGGCAATGTCATTTAAGGAGTGCTGCAAGTATAAGTGCTGGAAGTACCAGATTATATGGGTTGTTTTAGGCCCATTCCATGGCTAGTATGGTCTCTTAAATTTTGCATCCATCTCACAATGTTGAACCTTTTTCAGCACATTCTCAAAAGGTTGTTGTTAGGTCCACATGGAGTGGAAAGGTATGTTATAATTACGTGGTAGAACACTATGTATTTTGTGCAGAAACACAAAAGAATGTGATGCTCATTTTAATATTTCATACTGATTTTAATGGCTTATTGTGCAAGTTTTATCTTACCCTTGGTCAAAGGTTTCCAATTTGAAAATACCCAAGCCTTCTACATGGAGTTTGCAATTTTCCAAAGGAATGCTCAGAGAGTTTATAAAGGTAAAGCTGCAGGTGAAGTCTTGACCAATCTTTGCGGTCTCTGGCATCTGAAAAATAAGAAATAATATCACAACAGTGATACATACCTTTAAAAACCAAATAGAGAAAAAAAACATGTCTTGTTTTGAGGTGAACAACAGTTGTGTTTTCCATAGCCTTACTACTGAAAGTCATAGGTGGAAAAGAGGACTAAATTCTCCACACCGTGGGCTTAGCTTCTGCCTAGGAGCATTTAGTAAGGTGCCACTGTTGGTGCCCTGCCAACCCACAGGCAGGGAGTATTGCTTTTGGTGAAGGTATTATAATCTGCCACATTCTCAAGTAATATGAACAGCACAGAATTCTCAAGGTTACTGATCACAAGCATAACATGGGTGCCAAGTATGTTGCTTTATTCATTTTGGGGATTCATATGATTTTATTATTTTTACTGTACAATTGTATACAAATATTTGTAGTTAATTCAGTTTATTTAATAAAGTGTAGTTTCAAACTACTCATCTTTGAGCCCTAAAAACCCTTTAGTACATCTAAAGACTACCTATCCCCAACCCTATAAACCCTGTACTACTTCTAAACTCCACCATGCCTGAACCCTAAAAACAAATAAAATAAATAAATCATGCATTAACCTAAAAAAAAGCTTAAAACATATATCCTTATGGTAAATTAAATATTTTTTGTAATTACTGCATAGTTAAAATTAAATAATCTTTTTATTTTAATATTGATTACCATAAATCTAATTATTAATAATCAAACTAATGTAAACTTACCAACTAACTAAATTTAGAGTAACATTAAATTAATTTTCGAACACCATTACAAAATAGACTAAACCATAACACACACATGTGTGCACGTACATCTTTCAGGGATATATATATATATAATTTAAAAGGGGAGTGTTGCCAAGCGCCCCCCTCCCGAAGCCTATTATGGCCCTGGAGACGCCATCTCTCAGGAGAGGGGGGGGGGGAGGGGGAGGAAAGAGAGAGAGAGAAAATGAATATATGTATGTGTGTATATGTATATATACAGTTAATTTCAGAGTCATGATCCATGAATCAAAAAAACAGGAAGCAAGTAATAAAATTTATTGTTGGAACAATGATTGGCTCTGTGTCCTTGTGTGCAAATTTGCAAGTACGGTAATCTAAAAGTAATAAGATGCACTTCTATTATAAGTTCAAATGAGATAAAATATAATCCTTAATTCAAGTCCTGCTAAAGAAGGGGGAGATTTTAGGCAAGACGGAGCGGGTTAAAGTGCATCATAATGTAGTAGAAGAATTAGACCAGTTTTGCATAAAAAAAGTATTGTAAGATTTTCCTATGTAATGTATAACTGTACCTGCTCATTTGTGCACAGCCTAGCAAGGCTGTGAGAGTGGCAAGTTTTCCTAGTAGGTCCTGCTGGCAGAGTTGCCAAGGGAACTCTCAAGGTACCGTTTGCGTGTAAGCCAAGCAGCATGCAAAAATGTAGCCACGCGAAGAACTACCACATCACTTGTGTCCGACTTAAAAATTCTTAAAGCAACCTCATATTGTCTGACTCCTAGCAGTTGGCACACCGGTATAATCCGCTCCTTGCGAGGAACCATATAGACACTTCAGAATTAGAAGGAAGTGGTGCACAGTTTCAGAAACAAATCTGCATGCTGAGCATAGGGTGCTCAATCCTGCACTGTTCCCCAGCTGCAGTGAACCCTTAAATTGGAGGGAACCCATATAAGTACAACTATCTCGGCATGGAACCTTGGACAGTATCCAGTGAAGCTTCATAACCTGGGGTGATTTTGTGGTCTAGGAAATGGTTTGTCAAGCTACCTGACTTGCAATTCTTAAGCTCCCTGCCCAATAGGTGTTCCCTACACCTATCCTTGATCAATTGCTTTCGGATTTCAGCGGCTTCACCAGGAGAGTCCCAGAGTGGATGGAGACCAAGTGTGTAAGACATTCTCTTTATGTAGGCCAACCACGCGATTCATATATGACCCCTGGTACTTAAAGGTTGCCAAAGGGAGAGCCTATAGGGTTCCAATTCTTCAGTGGACCAGAGCCTATGCCAGAGCAGCAAAGGTCTCAGTTACACAGTAAAGGATATCGGGTTTAATCCCATATCTCGGAGAAAAGGGAGACGTGGTGCGCTTTGTGGGAATTTAGTTAGATGCCTAAGAAATCGATTTTCCACCAGTGTGAGCTCATTGACCTTTACATGGCCCCCAGAGTGGTGCCATTTTTGCTTTAAATTTATAGATTTCTATGGCTGGTAATAGGTTCTTGGATTTGGATTTCATTTTCTTTGCCATCTTAAGAACCGCCCCTGTTGCAATTTTAGTGCTCTGTTCTGAGCCCTCTAACTAAAGTTCTGGGTTAGATTCACCCCTAGATAGACAAAGTCTTGTACTTACTTGAGGGGTGAATTTTGAGCCAGAATTCTTGGTTTTACTGCCGTATATGGATTTAGCACCATAAATGTTGTTTTACTTATGTTAAGCTTAAGTCCTCTGCCTGCACAGATTGTTAAAAAAGCAGTTTATTATAGCCTGTAGACCTGCAGGGGTTTTGGATATGAGGATGGTATTCTCTCCAAATAATAAAGTTGAGATTTTGATAGCGCATATTTTTAGACCATCATTATTGGGGAAATCAAGAAACTCGATTAGGTTGTTGATAAAGAAGAGTCATGCTAGAACGCAGCCCTTGCAAACTCCCTCTCAATTTTAAAGGAATCAGTCTGCTCTTCAGTGTTTCCATACCTGACGCGTGCATAGTTATCTAGGATGTGCTCCAGAGACACCATACTATGTAGTACCTCCCATAATTAGCAGAGGGGAACGAGGTCAACTGCTGATTTTTTTAATTTTTTTTTTAAATCTAAGAAGGCTACGTAGAGGTGACCTTTCCCAAGCACTACTGTTTTCTAGTATACCATATTGAATCTCAATGCTTGTTGTATAACATGCTGGTTTTTGGCCTGAAGCCCGCCTAGAAGTCCGAGAGAAAGTGATTCGTCAGGGCCCAGTCTGTTAGTTGCTGGCAAAATGTCTTCTGTAGCCCATCAATTAAACTTATAGGGCTATAGTTTCCGGGATCTTCCAGCCGAGATCATCCCTTCTTGAATATTGGGATGATCTCGGCACTGAACCATGATTTTGGTATGGGGCCTCCATTCATCATTGCCCTCGAAAGAGAATTAAGATAGGGGGCCCAGATGTCAGCTCTGATGCATACATATCGGCTGGGACGGGAGCCTTCTTGGGGACAATAGACTTTAGGGCCTTGTATGAATCTGAGATCACAAGAGGTTTAGATTGCCTACAATAGATTTTGAAGCCCTGGCTTACAGGCCTGCTACCTCCGCCACCTGAGTGCAACATTAGAAAATGCTCAACCCACATGTGGGGTTGGATGTGAAAGGCCACTGGAAAAGCTGTGTGCAACAATGCCCCCCAAAACTCTTGGAATTTCCAACTTTGGCTGCATGAACCAGATCAGACCAGACCTCATTCTCCCAGCTAATTTTGGCATGGGCCACTATTTCCTTGTACTTTCTTTGTGCCAAGGAAATGCCTCTCTGATCTTTGGATTTAATGGACTTCAGCAGGGTAGCATTTGCTGATCTAAACTGCGCCTTGTACCATGGGTGCGAAGCAAATTTATTTTTGTGTTTTTGGGATCTCTTGAGAGCAGATCTTTCATGCTTGCAAACAATTCCTCGTGGGACGCTAGGATAGAATTACAACCAGTGCCTGGGGAGAAGGGAGGGGGGGAGGTTATTTATTTGTTCCAGTGTGCCAGCTACCTTTAGGTATATCTGTTTCATTAGGTCTGGATGGCCTACAACATACTCCCATTTTAACGCTTTATTGCTGTATTATTTGAGAGGGTGGTATCGGCTAAGAATCTAGGTTTATTGTCTCTGGTTCGGAGCTCATTAGCTCTTCCAGTTCTAGTGTGAGAGCATTATGGACTACTCGATAAGTGCCACGTCCCCCACGTGCTACCATGTCTAGGGATAAGAGAATGTAGTCTATTCAACTAGATTGATTTAATCACTTACAGGTATGAGCTCTGTCCTGATCGTACTGGGATCTGTCATTACAGGCTTTAAGGCCTAACCTCAGTGTCATGCCCAATAGTTGATTTGCTAGAACCGAGCGTCTCTTTACTTGTGGAATATTGAGCTAAGGGATATGCCATATAGCATCTTCATCCTCTGTTAGGTCTAGTACAAAATTGTCAATGGGTTCAAAAGTCACATTGAAGTCGCCTGCTTATCAGGAGTGCATCTGAAGGTAGAGCACCTAAAGAGTGTTCAAGTGATGTAAGATTGGTTGATTACTAGTTGGTATCTAAGGACCTATTGTACACATTACGTAGGAAGACACAATGATTATCTTTAGTGAAAGAGAGACCAAATTAATCAGGTGAGGTCTCGTGAAGCCTCTTGATTCTACAATTAAGTGAGTGTTTCACCCAGATAACTTAGCCCCCTGCTGGACAGCAATAGCAGGACAGAAGAAATTTGAGTAGCCCGACCTATAAAATGGTTCAATACACCAAGATTCCTGGAACACACAGATAATATATGAATCTTTAAAGGGTCCCCACAGTGGGTCAGAAAGTTTAGATTTCAGGCCCTCCATATTCCACAAAAGTATACTCCATGAGGCCTTGTCGGGTATCCTTGATGTTAAGCTGAAAGGGACCAGTGGACTTGCGGTTTTGCGCTCAAATGTTTGTTCCGTGAGCTGGGTTTGAGGGCCATCAGTGTCGGTACTGATGCGGTCTGAGGTGATTGGGTTCATGCAGTGCAATCAAACGATTTCCTTGTGTGGAAATAACAAAAGCTCCTCCACATTAGCGGGCTCTACGGAAATTGATGGAATAGGGCTTCCTTTCCCCTTCTGTGAACTTGGCAAAGTCAATATAGTTCGGTTCTAGGGTAGTTGGTAGCCGGAGAAGTTAACTATGCAGGTGTTGTAAAGGTCCGAGACAGATTTAAGTTAAATATTGGAATCTTGGGGAGGGAATGTTCAAGCTTCCAGTGCCAGTAGGCCATCCACAATGGCCTGGGTTTTCAGGAATAGTTTGACGTTGTCATAAGAGCTCTAATTGTTAGACAGGCGTTGCGCAAATATTATGTCTGAATGGATTAAAGAGAAACCCTTGCGCTTTATTCAGATCCAATGTGTCGTCTTGTTAACTGACTCAGTTTGCCCGGGCAATAAATACTCCCTTTGCCTGGGTATATATATATATATATATATATATATATATATATATATATATATATGTGTGTTAAAAGGGGAGGCGTGTCAAGTGCCCTCACCCGATCCTATTATGGTCATGGGTCCCCATCCCCTAGGGCCATATATATTTTAAATATGAAGGGGGGGGCCCTTGGACCCTCCTTCCTGAGCCTTTTAGGCCTTGGGGACCCCATCCCCAGGCCGTTTTTTTATTTTAAAGGGGCAAGGTGGCCTCCCCCCTCCCCAAGCCTATTATGGTTTTGGGGACTCCATCTTCCAGGGTTGTATATATATTAAAAGGAGAGGGGGACCGCTTGGCTCCCCCTCGCCAAGCCTATTATGGGCCTGATTACCCCATATCCCAGAGCTATATATATATTTTATAGGGGAGAGGGCTGCTTGGCCCACCTCCTTGAGCCTCTTTAGGCCCTGGGGACCCCATTCCCTTTCTGAAAGAAAAAAAAAAAGGTTCAAAATGCTCCTGCCAGGTGAGGGCAAACACAAGTTTCCCTGCCTGTGCATGCAGGGAAACAATTGTGTCCCGGGGGTGGGCTTCCTGGTGCCTTCAATGGCTCGGGAGGGGGGCTACACGGCCCCCTTCTCTTAAAATTAAATGTATAAGCCCTGGGGGATGGGGTCCCTGGGGCCTTTGAAGCAACGGGGGTGGGCTGCTCAGGGAGGGAGGCCGTGTGCCCCCTCTCCTTAAACAATGTGACCCCAAGAGTGGGCTCCTAGGGCCTATAATTGAAGAATGCAGCCTCGGCTGCCATTTTTTCCCCCTGATCCTGTGGAACTCCAGCGAGAGCGCAGCAAAAATTGTCAATTTAAAAAAAAAAATTATTCTGGCCCGGGCGGGAGGTCCTTCTTGGCCCCCAATGGGGCATAGGGGTGCAGGGTATAGCTACCCTGCCCACTTATATATATTTTTTAAATTTACTTCAGGACAGGGGATTAAGTCCCCAAGTCCTCTAATGGCTGCCACCAACATGTTTCTCATGTGCTGGCAGCCAATCAGAGCTCAGGCTCCCTCAGAAGTCTAACTATTGTGGGAGCGAAGTGGCCCAAGGAAAATAAAGTTCCCTGGGCAAATCAGAACACTCTATTTTTAAATTGGCGCTCCCGTAAGAGTCCCTTGAGCATCTCATGGAGCCAATCGTCCAGATATACAAATATATGTTACCCTTTATTTCTAATGAACTACTGAACAGATTTATACCAAATCACAATAAGCACAATCTGCGGGCTTAATCTAGCTTCCTGCCAAATTTGGTGTAATTCTATTCAGCAGTTTTTGCAGTAGCCATGCCTAAACCAGTCTATGCGCAAACTAGGCAAATAAGAGCACTTTTTAGGTCTCGCCTGAGCCAGCGAGAGTTTTAGTAAGCGGGTTTTGGAAGTGCAAACAGCAGTGGCTTTTGCTGGTGACCAGCTTGCGTTCACGCGAGCGTGCACGCACGATCAGGCGCCATATGGCTTCCCTCGCCATCTGGCTTCCCACCCTGATAACTCGCAGCGGCTTTTATTGCTCGCGATTACTTTCACTTTCACGGCCGCGCGGCCAATGCTTGTCTTTAAGGATAGCTTGTTTGCCTCTTTGGGGACACAGCAGGAACGTGAGCGTTGACTACAGAAACAGATTCTGTCCATATTCAGTTTCACAGTACCCCGCTCCCTCCTCCCACCGTCATTTCTCATCCCCCACCCCCTTTTCCCGCTGTCTGTTTTTGCCCAGGGCCCAAGGGTTTGTGATGGCAGTGGTTAGAGAACGCACTGTTCCAATTTATTTTAACATCTGGGAGCCTTCTGACTCATGGTACTTCAAAGAACAGGCAAGTAATGTACAAGTTTACCCACCTATTCCATGTAGAAATATTTTCCCTGGTGAAAACTTGCTTTTTCCCTCTTTGGAGTCGCAGCAGGAAGGTGAGTGTTGATTACAGAAACAAATCATATGGACAAAATATTTGAGTGAGGCGGTTTCTGTATCGTTGTCTAATGCCATGTTTACTCTTGTTTCATGCCAGCATACACAAGAACAGCCAGTCAAAAGCTTTTTTTTTTCAAGAGAATGTTTTTCAAAATTATGGTAACGTAGCATTGACAACTCGATCTTATTTTGTGGGTCTCACCCTTCTCGGTTTTATATTCTAAGCCAAACTAGCAAAACCCTTCCTCTGTTAGCTGTAATGGAATCACCTCTCCGAAAACAGTCCTTCTCTGCCATAAAATCTTTAACAGATGTGAATTTTAGTGGCCTTATCTCCATACTTCAAAGGCCAAGAGGTATTTATGTGGGGTTTGTTTTCTTTTTGCTCTGTGTAAAATTTCACCTTCTTGCATCCATAATAAACATAACAATGAGATTATTATGCGCATTGTGTTTGCATTAGTTGAGGCCTGCCAGTGCCTGTTGTCTTACACCAGCTCTATCATTGATGGGGCCTTAAATACCCTCTCGCAAGCAGAAATTAAACAGGCTATTAACTGCACTTCAAGGAGCTGTTTCAATACAATCTACAAATCTTCATTGAAACTATCTTTCTGGGGGTAGTTGCTAGAGCAGATACGGGACAGGTGCGCTATACACATGTACTGAAACAATGCATATATTACAGATGCGGATTGCAACAAGTTTTTTTCCATAGATTTTAGAAGGAAATTGCATGCCAACCTTTTTACATGTTGCACAGTTAAGCTGCTATGCAACATGGCTTCAAGTAAAAAAGTCTTTTTTTAACTTTAAGCCAGCTTACACAGCAACTCAATCACTGTGCACTATGTAAAACAAGCATTGGCATAGCCAATAGGTCTCGCTTTTGGGACCTTATAAGTGTTTAGCCATGCAACAGTTGATGTTGTTGCACCAAGGATATTGTGCTGCATAACTAAATACTTATAAGGTCCCAAAAGCGAGACCTATTGGCTATGCCAATGCTTGTTTTAAAAGCTTTGTGGAGATTTGTCAAACAGTGCCAAAGTTATTAGCAACACAAAAGCTCATTTCCTGTGGAAACGCTGACTGCCACTGAGTAATAAATAAATATATATAATAAATATGGTAATTTCCACTGTAGTTATAGTTAGGACCAGATTTTTTCCATATGAAATGGATTTTTTAGTTTGCTAATAACGTTGGTGCCATTTGACAAACTTTCCAAAAAAAGGTTCATCCTCTTCAGCTCCTTCCTGGATAGTTTCAGAGTGGTCCGTCAAGCAGGGGCCCGGAAGAAGAAATCAGGGGAGGAAGCGGGGGTGGGGCCCAAAACATGAATGAGTAGCTTTATTGTATGATTACTTACAATCATTACAAACGTATCAAAAAGCACAAGCTAAAATGTCATGATCTAATATTTCGATGGATACAGAAATCATATTTCAGTGCAAAAATAATAGATGCTAGGAGCTGGATTTATTAAGCACAAGGCTGCTCACATCTGAGGAGCATAGCAAAGACCGGTAATATGTGTTGGGGGGGGGGGGGGGGGTGACGTCCTACAAATGACCCTTTAACCGTGATTGTGCATAATGTATGAATTTTCCAAATTTGGCCATCTCAGTCACAGTTTCCAAAGTGAATGGAAGGTGTTGAGCCTCTGTGACAAATCGTGTGCCATGATGTAAGAAGATTTGCCTCAGGAGTGTGCAACAGGCTTAGTGTTGTGCCGGACAGCAGTATATTGAGTGGGCCAACAATTCCTTTCTATATTCACACAGTCTACAACGTATGATGTTTTTACGCGGAGTCCAGCTGGAGTTGAGTCCTCTTATTGAGAGGGGCACCAGCCTTGCTAAAAGCATTAGTTTTAGGCCGCGTTTGCCCAGTGCTTGATGAACGTGTGATTTGCTTGACTGATTTGTTTGAGCTGTTATTAGGGAATCATGTGTGCTCCTTTCCCGTAAAGCTTTAATATCCATTTCCCATGAGCAGAGGTGCAATTGCTTTTTTATCACAGCTTTGATGGCTGTGTAGTTGATGGTGTTTCGGGTCCAGTTTTCTACTGCGAATTGCAGCTTCTCCTCTGCCATTTTGAGATTCCTTCATCCTGGATTACTTTTGGTTGTGAAAATTATCTTTAGGACTGCCTTCATTGTATTCTCTGGTGCGACGGTTGTCTGATTATTTTGACAGGGAGGCCATGCACTCGAGACTTTGATTTGCAAGGCCAAATTCGAGTCTGATCAGAGTGGTCCTAAAACATATTTTAACCATGCACTTTCCCATAGGAACTTTAGACACAGCTACAGTCAAAACGGCTGAACAGAATGACTCCAAATTAGGTGTGAATCTGTTCAGTAGTAATTGAAAAATTAGGGCATTTACTTATTTATTTAGTAGGTATTTATAGATATCTTGAGACGCAGGAGTACTGCAGGACCGGCTGCCCTCACACCAACAAAGATGTTTGGCAGCGATTTTAGAAGTCTGGGATTCAGTTCCTGTGTCCTAAGTAACAAAATTCAAAATAACTTATGGCAGACATGGTATAGGGATCCCCTAGACCTTGTAGGTTGGTCCCAGAGGGAATTCCTGGGGCCAAAATATATTTATATTTATAATGTATTTTTAGCGGTGCCACAGAATTATTATTTTTTTAAATGGCGGGTCTTCCTTTTTCAATAAATCACCCCTGGAGTGGTCCGGGGTCTATGAGTTGGTGGACTTTACACTTTTTCCAAAAATATGGGGAGGGGTGGCGTGCCAGGGGCCCCCTCCCCAATGTTATATCTGCCCCCGAGGGCAGCTGCTGTTAGAAGGGGTCCCAGGACCCCATCCCCGGGACCCCAAGAACATATTTAAATTTGGGGAGGGGGCATGCAAGGCACCCCCACTATGTCATCAATGATGTAATGTCAGATGTAGCATTGATGTCATCAAGGATATCGTAGAATGTGTTGTGAGTGATTTAATATGCGAGGTAAAAAACAGTACATGGTGAGGGTGTGAGTTAGTTATTTCAGTTAACTATAACTGGTAAATTTCAGTGTTTTTTTCCACCAAACTATAATATCACTTTAACCTTTGTTTTTTGTTTTTTAGTGAATTTCTCACAATTTATTTTAACGTAAAGTAAGATATTAATTATAACCATTCCTATTTACGTCTCTTTAACCTCGTTTTTTTCAATGAATTTCTAGGGATTTTATTTAACATGAAGTAATATTTTATTACCATACCTAACTTGGACTACCCCTGGGTGCACGGCACATGGCAGTGTGATGCATTGGGTTGGCTGTAGGGCCTAGCCTGTGGCCAGGCCCTGCACCCAACCCTCCTGCATGCTTAGCCTTCTTCCGGTGCAGCTGGAACAATTTTCAGACTTGGGGTACTGTGATCAATGTTACTGCACTGAACTCATAGGTGTTGGAATAAAAATTATGCTTTCGTATTGTTTCTACGTAAGTTAGTATTCGCAGCGCCATTTTGTGTACCGGCGCCATTTTGTATCATGAACGAAACTAATTCTCCACCACTTCCGAGAAATGGCCTTCTCTAGGTTGTTTCTTTGGAGCTGAGTTTTGCCATACTTATGAATGCCCTGTTCTTATTACCGCATACCTTGCCTTTAGATGTAAGCCTTCTCCCACTTGTATAGGGGCGGGCACGGGCAGGAATGACCCTGACTGATAGATAATGTGTGCCCGGCTTCAGAACTGAAACTTACTCCTTTGTAATTTACTGTCCAGCTGCGTTTTTCTGGAAAATTCCCTGGTGGGCGTGTTTTCATTGATTCTGAAATGTACATAATGTATCGTTATGCTTGTTGAAGTCAGACTCTCTCTGCAGCACTCTTAGCGACTGGGCAGACAGGGCTCCGCTCTGAGCGTACTCTGAATAAACTGTTATTGGTTTGTATTATTTACTGTCTGACCGACTCTTCATTTCGTAGAAGGCAGAGTGGTGGTCGTGAGTGACCCGAGTGACCCGAAACGGGCCACTTCCTTCATAGGCATTTTGAAAAATCCAATCACATAAAGAACAATCCACATACGAGCACTCTTCAAACTCCTCACACACATGCCAACTTTACACAACATTGGCACCACGTACCTCATCAATCATAAACTTCCACAAACCTAGCATGCACATCCACTCGGCTGGACTCTTACATGCACACATCCCCTGCATGCAAAGGCCAGATCCGGCAGCCATTCCTTCTACCTTGCTCCTATAGCCTAGAACGGCCTGCCCATCAGAGGCTCCTTTTCAGTTTTTGAATTCCGCAAGAAACTGAAGAAGTGGCTGTTCACCTCGTCTCAACCCTGGCTTGGACCATACAGCTCATGCTTCAGCGCCAGGATAACCCCGCCAGGGGAGTGGTGCACTATACAAATACACTTTGCCCAACATTTGTTACAACCATTTAAATCTATGTCGGAACCTTTTCTAAACTATACCCACTTGCGTACATAGGGGTTTATTAGCCACAAAAAACAACAGTGAAGTACTTGTAATATACTATGACCCACTGAGCTGGAGTGTCAATAGTTCATGTTCCTTTTGCTACTGCTTTAGATAGAGTAACAATGTAATTTCTTTTGCAGAACGAATACCTTGACTAGGAAGTACTGCTAAGTGTATTGCTGTGATTTGGATTTGAATGTGAATAACTATGCACTTGATTTTGTAACTGAGGAATACTAAATATGATGATCAAAATTATTCTTTTTTTCCTTTTTATTGACAATCTGATATCGAAAAATCCATTACAATAGAAAAACATTTTTTAGATTACATCTTAGTTCATCACTATAACAGTACAGAAATGTTACAAGAAAATTAAAAAAAAAAAAACCTTATAGTTAGTTGAGGGCAACCTTTGTGGGGAAGTAGAAAAAGAAATCTATAAGCGAGAATCTGCTTCGCCACATCTATTACTCCAGATCCCCTTAAATTTCTACAGTGCGCCCTTAGAGCATAAACTTCCTCTAATTTTCTAACTTGATCCATTTTCATTACCCATGCTTCAAAAGTGGGAGAGATCAGGACTTCCACTTTTGTTCACAACTAGGGATCCAATAAAAAAGTATTGTTGCTGTCTCAACCTTAAATGGCAACTAGAGGTCGGGATTCCAAATATCGCCCCCGTAAGTCTGGTTCTATATGAGCTTGTAGCTTCTCACCAATAAAAGGAAAGACTTAGTCCAAAAGACGAATAGTTTGGGACAGAGCAACACCATATATGACCAATCGCCTTGTAGATGCCCACATCGAAAACATTCCCATAAGCTTGCTCGTGAAATGGGCTTTGCTGATATGCTCTTTGATTATGCTAGATTCCCGAGCATAGGTGCATAAATGATTGAAAAATGGAAATAGGAGTGCAAGGGAGGGTGAAATGTTAGCGTTATCCGCAACCACCTTAATCCCAAGATTTTATCTGCCCGGTTGGTGGAAATTACCGCAACAATAATATCCTGCCTTCTCCCATATTTCAAAGGTGCTGCGTTTCAGAGGTAAACCTAACAGCCCGCACTCTTTCAGTAGCATCTGGGGATGCAGCATAGAGAATGGATATTCTTCTTGGTGTCACTCAAACTTATATGCCACTACTTGCAGGAACTTATATCGAGAGCACTTTGACAATTTCTGAATTTTTAAAAGACTGGTAACTGGACATCAGACTCAGTAAGCATGCTTTGCAAATAAAAGCTGTTCGATAGACTATTCTCTGTAGCAGCGTGATTTAGCCAGTGAAGAAAGGTGGCTTAATAATATTTCTTCATATGGGGGAGTGCCAAGCCACCATCGTCGATAGAAAGCTGAATCGTAGTAAGCTTGGTGCAGGGCTTTCTCCCTTGCCACAAAAAATAACGCATCATTTGATCCACCTCGATAAAAAAAGATTGCCGAAAGGTTATCAAAATTTTGGAAAAACAAAAATAGACAGGAAGAATCAACATCTTGATAAGCGCTACCCACCCTATAATGGTTAGCGGTAGATTATGCTAGTTGGTTAACACTGAACATTCCTTGTTAAGCATGGGAGTGTAGTTTAACTTAAACAGATCTAAAAAGTCATAAGTGCCTAAGTACCTTATTGGGTGAGTAGCCGAGAAATGCTGTTGCATGTCCATTCAATCAATCAATCAATCATGTCACTTATAAAGCGCACTACATACCCGCGAGGGTCTCAAGGCGCTGGGGGAAGAGGGGGTGGTGCTGCTACTGATCGAAGAGCCAGGTCTTGAGGAGTCTTCTGAAGGCCAGTAGGTCTTGGGTCTGCCGAAGGTTGGTGGGGAGGGTGTTCCAGGTCTTGGCGGCGAGGTGGGAGAAGGATCTGCCGCCGGTGGTCGTTTTCCGGATGCGGGGGACTGTGGCGAGGGCGAGGCTGGTGGAGCGGAGCTGGCGGGTGGGGGTGTAGAAGCTGAGTCGTCTGTTGAGGTAGGCTGGTCCGGAGTTGTGCAGTGCTTTGTGTGCGTGGGTGAGGAGCTTGAAGGTTATCCTCTTGTTGACAGGGAGCCAGTGCAGGTCTCTCAGGTGGGGTGTGATGTGGCTGCGTCAGGGGATGTCGAGGATAAGATGTGCAGAGGCGTTCTGGATGCGTTGCAGCCGTCTCAGGAGCTTAGCCGTCGTTCCTGCGTAGAGGGCGTTTCCGTAGTCCAGCCTGCTGGTGACGAGGGCCTGGGTGACTGTTTTTCTTGTTTCGGTGGGGATCCACTTGAAGATCCTGCGGAGCATTCGGAGGGTGTTGAAGCAGGATGAGGAAACGGCGTTGACCTGCTTAGTCATGGAGAGGGTGGGGTCGAGGATGACCCCTAGGTTGCGTGCGTGGTCGGTGGGTGTCGGGGCTGTTCCCAGTGATGTTGGCCACCAGGAGTCGTCCCATGCTGAAGGGTTGGAACCAAGGATGAGGACCTCCGTCTTGTCCGAGTTCAGCTTCAGGCGGCTGGTACTCATCCATTCGGCGACGGCCTTCATTCCTTCGTGGAGGTGGGCTTTGGCGGTGTGAGGGTCTTTGGTGAGGGAGAGGATCAGCTGGGTGTCGTCGGCGTAGGAGATGATGTTGAGGTTGTGCTGTCGGGCGACGTGGGCGAGGGGTGCCATGTAGATGTTGAACAGCGTTGGGCTGAGGAGGAGCCTTGGGGTACGCCGCAGATGATCTTGGTGGCTTTGGATCGGAAGGGGCGAGGCGGACGCTTTGTGTTCTGCCGGAGAGGAAGGATGTGGTCCAGTCCAGGGCCTTCTCTTGGATCCCGGCGTCGTGAAGGCGTGTTCGTAGTGTGTGGTGGCAGACCGTGTCGAAGGCGGCTGATAGGTCCAGGAGGATGAGGGCTGCTGTTTCTCCGTTGTCTAGCAGGGTCCTGATGTCATCGGTGGCGGCGATGAGGGCGGTTTCGGTGCTGTGGTTGCTGCGGAAGCCGGACTGGGAAGGGTCCAGGATGTTGGTAAAATAGAAGGTGGACAATGATATAAAAGAACTTCTGATTTGGCCTGGTTCATTTATAGCCCCTAATATCCATAAAGGATTGTATTTTAATAAGTGTTTTGAACATCACGGGCTGTGCCTGCTAAATAAAGAATAATGTCATCGGCGAATAGCTTTAGTTTCGGGACACTGGGAAGCGGAGGCCGAATCTCGGAATCTTGTCTAATGACCGTTGCCAAAGGTTCTACAAAGAAAGCAAACAGGACTGTCGACATTGGACAGCCTTGTCTCGTGCCTCTGCTTATTGGAATAAGTCCTGCAGTTTGGGAATTGATCATTATTTTGGCCTCATCCTTAACATTTAGATTGTTCAGCAGCCCTACTAATTCAGGGGAAATCCCAAGCGCAGAAGGATTGCGCACAGGACCTTCCACTGTACGCAATCAAACACCTTCTCGGCATCGAGCATAATTATTACAGTCTCTATCTTGTTTGTAGAATAATAATCGATTGCCTGAACAAGAAAATTTGTATTTAATTACATTGATCTTCCAGGCAGAAAGCCATTTGTCACCATGTACTACTGATGATGCAGGAGAGGCCTACCTTAACGTCATCATTTTAGTGAAGAGTTTATAATCGCAATTTAAGAGGCTGATAGGATGATACGAACCGGGTTGTTCAGGGGGTTTGTCCTTCTTGAGAAAACTTACGTTAACTGCCTTTGTGAACTCCTTAGAAATTTCGCATCCATCCAGGATTTCATTAACTAGAAACTTTGCCAGTTGTGCTGCGAATACTTTATAAAGTTTGGATGGTAGGCCGTCGTTACCACGTGCTTTAGCATGAGGTTGAAGTTTAAAAGCATCTTTGATCTCATTGCTCGTAATGGGAGTCCCTAACCTTTCACGAAGTTCACTATTCAGTGAGAGAAGTTTGATTGGGTGCAAGAAGGCTTCAATCATGCTAGGCAAGGGGTTGCTAGTGGAAGCTTAAAGATCTGCATAATGATCTAAAAACATTCTGCCAATCTGGTTGACATCCGTAACAGTGCGATTCTGTTTTTCGTCAAAGATTGCTTTGATGACCCCCTGGTTACATTTCTTTTTAGCAGACCGTGGTAAAAAGTGCCCTGCATGTTCACTCTCTTCTAGAGTTGCTGAAAACAAGACTTTTGATTGACCAAATCTCTGGAAGTAAAAAGGTCTTTGAGTCTCTGACTTGCCGATGCCAGATTAGCATTGAACTCGGCAGTGTGTGAACTAAGGTCATCCCTATGGGCTTGTTCCAAGTCTTGTTGCAGGGCAGCAATTTCCTCACGTCTTATTTATTTGACTTGGGCTATGTAAGAGATCACTTCACACCGAATGAAGGCTTTACACGCACTCAAGCAGAAAAACTGGAGGCCGTACTGACGTTTTTCTGAATAAACTCCATCAGCGCGGCGCGCATGGCTGTGACATATCCCTACTCATTTTAAGATCTATATAAGGAACGGAATGGTCAGAGAATGGGTTCGAGAGTATACATGATTTGACTCTTTCCCCAACTATGTGATACTAAGAAATAATCAATGCGAGATGCGGCATTGAAGCGTTTGGAGAAACAAGTATACTCGCATCTCGTGGGATAGTCAGCTCACCAGGGATCAACCAAAGCGAGATCACATTCCCAAGTGGGCCAGAAATCAAGCTAATTTTGGTTTCTTCCGATACTTATTTTAGCAGTTGCAGTACACACCCTGGATGAGGTTGAAATCCCCTCCGATTAGCACTAGTCCCGTGAGCAGGGCGAGAACATTATAGACTTCTAACGGAGTCACTTCTTCCACTATAGGCCCATAATAACTAACTAGATGAATGATTTGGTTGTAGGCCTGCAGGCTGACCAAAATCTACCTGGTGTTAGCATCCTGCACCACCCGTAGCACTTCGCCAATAAAATTATGGGTTAGCAGAATGACTGTCGTCTCCCCCCCCTCCCCCCCCCCAACTGCCGCATTTGCGGATGCATAAAATGCCTGTGATACAAATTTAGACGTAGTTGGTTGCTTGGCAGAAGCTTTCAAATGCATCTCCTGGAGCAATATTATTTGAGCGCTGGCTAATTTAAGTCATGATAAAATAGATTTGCTTTAATTATTAATTCCATTGGTGTTACAGGAAACAACCCTAATGTTATCCGTTTTGGAGCCTTCGGTAATCATAACGATTTCCACACTTTTGTTGCCCTAACGCCAGTGTCTAACACTGAACCCTGATATCCAAATTTGCAGCTACCCTGCCCCTGATTAGCCCATAGAGAATGTATTATACCACCAAAATTCCAAGATTCTAGTAAAAGTGCAAATATCCATAGTGCTACCCCTACTTGGAGTTTTTGGGCCCAATTATTGTTTTTTTAACTCCCCCCTCACCCAGCCCCCTCCCTTTCTCGAGCTCCCTTCGTCCCTGGAGCCCACCCCGCCGGGGGGGTCACCTGAGAGCTCCCCCCTATCTTCTCTGTGCAACCTTTCCCCCTCTCTGACACCTTCACCCCCTCCCTCCCCATACCGTTGGATGGCTTCTTGACATAGCACCTAGAGGCTGCATAAGGCTGATGAGGGCATCACAGAGAGTATACAACAATTAGCCAAATATCATTACAGCGAATTCCAAAAATAACCAATAAAGCATGAAGAGACTTAAGCGTTTCAAATGGCCTTGGGTTTCAAAATTGCTTGTTCGATTCTGCTACCCTCTTCCCCCCCGCTGAATGGAATGCAAAAAGTCACGTTCTTGTTCTACCAACTGAAAGATGTGTGCCCGCCCCCTGTAGAGAACTTTTAGTTTGGACTGTTGAATTATGCCTGCAGGGGCACCGAGGTTCTGGAAGCAGCTAATCATCCTTTGAATTCTTTGCAACGTCGTGCAGAAAATAAAATGTCAGAAAAAATCTTCAAAGAGAAGTTCTCGTAAGTCTGATATGTTTTATCTCTGATGGCATTGGCAAGGATGCGCTCCTTGATCTGCCAGCTGAGAGACTCATATCACCAATGCATATTATGTGATGCCAGGCTGTGGATATTGGGTGCCTTCCTGCAGCCATACATCACTGCTAAAAAACACTCTGAAATGCTCTAATCCCAACCTCTGGGCTCCCCCTCTCTCACCTCGCTTCCCTTTCTTAACGCATGTTATCACCTTCTCCCGACAAGAGAGTGCTGCCTTTGTGCAGCCCAAACACTGCAATTCAGTCAAAACATAAGAGTTCTATTTCCACTGCCAAACTTTAAACCAGCGTTTAGGGAAATACAAATTCAAACTGCAAGTAATGTACAATACCAGGAACTGCTATCCCAACTTTCTGCCGTACATGTACTGGCTTGACTGAGGGCTCGAGAATCTCGGGGTACAGGAGCACTGTGCCATTTCTAAAGCTGCTGTGGAACTGCCTTCCGCAATCCTGGTCTGTGACTCCAACTTGTGGCTTATGGCAAGAGGCATGCCTCCGAACGGTCCACTCAGGCTTCTCGTATCACGTTTTTAGAGATCTCTGACAAATATGAGCCGCGGCAAGCCAGGGAGTGAGGGAGCAAGCGGGGGGCCCAGGTGCAGTATGCCAGAGAAATCCAAGTTTCTCAGGCAGGGTCGAGGTGCGGCGTGTTACATGCCTGCCATATAGGATGCCGTCGGCATACCAGAAACAGCCTCAGCCACAGGGCATAACAGGTGCTCTTCATGGCCTTCACAACGCAATGCGTGTCAATCACAATTATTCTTACTCTTTAAGTTCACAAGAAGAGATTTAGCTCTAATATCTAAGAATAAGGAGTTGGATGTAGATGTAGTGGTCAGAAGTTCGAGTCCTGCTTAAAATTCTTTGATAATATTTTTTCATTGCAGTGACTATGGGGCTGATTATGATGTCGGTGGGTCCGAAGGCAGGTCGGTGTGTGACCCACCAAGATCTGCCCTGCGGTCCGCCCGCCGCATTACGATGCGGTGAGCGGAGGGACCGTCCGCGGTGCTTCCGACGGGACCCACCATAATCCCCTAATGATGGCGTAGCCAGGCTCGGCTCTGCCGTCGGGATTATCAATCAATCAATCAGGTGACTTGTAAACTGCGACTACTCACCCTGAAGGGTCTCAATGCGCTGGGGTCGGGGATGGGGGGGACTGACTTAACCACAGTGCCTTTCGATGGATCAGCAAAGAGCCAGGTCTTGAGGTCCTTCCTGAATTGAGGCAGTGACGGTGATTGGCTGAGGTGGAGATGCAGGGTGTTCAAGGTCCTTGCTGTGATGTAGGAGAAGGGACTTCCTCCTGCCGTAGTCTTGCAGATATGTGGGATTGCGGCCAGGGCCAGTTGGGCGGGGCAGAGGTCTCTGGTAGGTGTGTGGAATGCGAGGCGATGGTTGAGGTATGCAGGTCCCACGTTGTGTAGGGCTTTGTAGGCATGTGTGAGGAGATTGAAGTTGATTCTTTTGTTGACTGGGAGCCAGTGGAGGTCTCTCAGGTGGCCAGTGATTTGGTTGTAGAGGAGTATATTGAGGATGTCTAGTGGAGGCATTCTGAATGTTCTGCAGTTTCTTGAGGAGTTTCTGGATGATGCTGGCGTAGAGTGCATTGCAGTAGTTGAGTCTGCTGCTGATGAGTGCGTGGGTGAGCGTCTTTCTGGACTCATTGGGGATCCACTTGAAGATCCTTCGGAGCAGATGTAGCCTGTGGAATCAGGATGATGAGACAGCTTTGATCTGGCACTTCATGGTGAGCGAGGAGTCCAGGATGATGCTGAGGTTTCGTGCGAGGCCTGTGGGTGGGGAGGGGGGGATCCAAGCTCTGCGGGCCACCAGGAGTCGTCCCAGACGGAGGGGGGGTGGAGCTCAGGAGGAAGACTTCAGTCTGCTCTGAGTTTAGCTTGAGGCAGCTCTCCTTCATCCAGTTGACGACAGCCTTCAACCCGTTATGATGCCACTTTCAGACATGAAAGGACTGTCGGAAAGTGTCTTTGGGAGCCCCTAGCAGGGCCCCTTCCCCCCCCGGCCCGCCGTTATGGGGATTTGGGGGCACTTATGGTTCCTCCCTTAACATCCCGGCACTGTGTGGTAGGCACCATGAGGTACCTGCCACACTGTGCTGGGATGTTTACAAACATCCATTTGTCAATGGAAGCTTGTGCTGCCATTTCCGCCGGCCGCACAAGCTTCCATTGGCAAATGGATGTTTGCGACTTCCTTGTGGGCGGTCACATCGTAATCCTGAGGTCAGAACTGCTGACCTACGGTCGGGCGGTTCCGAACTGCTTTGCGTCTGCCGGACATCGTAATCAGCCCCTATGTAGTCTGTTGCCTCTGTATTATATCTTTGATTTGAGAATCATCTGAATTGTTCGACGTATTCAGTACAACTAATGTAGCCCTCAAAACAAATTGATAATGGGTTTTCTCCAATAATTTCTAAACCTTTTTGAAAGAGGCATCACTAACAATGATCTCAATGTACTAAGACATGATTACAAGAGTCATCAATACTGCCCGAAACCCTCTAGGGCACACGCAGTGTAAAGGGCACGCCGCTGCTTTCTGCAAACACATATCAAACATGCCAACATGTAAGAAAGTGCCCCGAAAAGCTGAGGGACAAATCAAACAAGTGATTCTGCCAGTCCTCAAAGCAAAAGTGCCTTGCCTATGCAACTCTGTTTGATAGGAGTACAGCCTGTGTGGCTCACTACGGTCGAGTGCTCCGCATAGGCTTCTCCTGTCACCCTTTGTGTGGCTTAGTCAGTTGGAAGACCATGTGTGTTTGCAGACACCTTTGCTTTGAAATACTTGCTCTTCCAGATGCAGACTTGGAGCAAAATGTGGTCTTTTGAGATAAATACAGTTCAGTCACTGAATGGCTGTTCAGTTGGAAGATACTTAATGTAAATGACACTTCAACAAAGCAATAGCAGGTGGGTGTGACCCGTTGCCCGACTCTAAGTGTGCTGACGTGTAGGAAGTTCCAAAATGTGAATAACTGTTAGAGTAAGCAACAGCTGAAGGATGCTGACCCAACGCCCCTCTACATTTTTTCATTACTTGAGCACTATAATATAGCTGTAACATCATACCTAACAAGAAATTGAAAAGTCAGTATGTCTAGGCTTTAATGCAGGAGCACATCTATTTGCTTTACAATGCATGTTTTCTTTGCAATAAAATGTGTTTTTTTTGGATACTTTATTATATGTTTATCTTTTTAAAATAGCTGTTGGCCATCTTGGAACAGCAAAGCAATGATAAAAGTTTGGGAAAAACGATTCCAGGATGGCTGCTCATGAACATGTAGGCATTGGCACTCAGACAAGTGTTTTTACATACTCTGTTTTTCTCCACCATTCCAATGTGGCTTCCCGCAATATGCCAGCCATTTTGGAATGGTAAAGAATGATTAAGTATGCACAAATACTTTACAGATGGCCTGAGTGTGCTTGCTTGGGTAGCCATCTTGTAATGATTTTCAAAAACTGTATTATTGGTTTACTGTTTCAAGATGGCCAGCAGCCATTTTAGAACAATAATAAAGCATTTGAAATGTATATGAAAAAGCAGACAAGAGATGCACTGGGCCTTTGCAAAAGTGGGAAAAAAGTTCAAATGTAAAACAAAATTTATAACAAAAACAAAGGAAATGTTGGCTCACTGGCTCTAGCATTGCAGGGAACCTTTTTAAGCAGATGTGCAGAAGCAAAATGAAGTCGCCCAAAGTCAAGAGAGCCAATAGCTGGGCCGTGAGTTAAGTGCCCAACATGGCGGACCCCTTTAGGAGAGCCTAACCGCATCACACCAGCAATCCACTTGCTCCCTGGGGCATGATTGCCTGAGTCGATATTGTTCTGGCGGCGCTGACTGGGCACCTGCTTTCAGTTGAGAAATCACTGCTGCAACTTGTTCTCAGGCATTAGAGGACTGGAGGGGTGCTGGCTGGTGAATGTGTGGAAGACAAATATTGGGCTGCGATGCTGCGGGACCGCGGCCGGTCCCCGCGGGGAGACAGAGTTGCCTTATCCTGGTGATCCGGAAGCCGCATGATTTGGACTGTGCCGGGGACCCCCTTTCTCCATGCGCTGCATTGCTGACTGCTCCGGATGCCTGGCCGGCTACGCCCTAGGCCTGCTGCTGCTGCACCGGAGATTCGGAGGAGTGCTGCTACCTGGCTGAAGGTTCCCTGGCTGTGCTTGCTGGCACCCAAGGCAGTAGCTGCTGGGGGCCCTGAGTGAGTACAAGATGGCGCTCGGCGGCACACGCACTGAGGGCTGAGGACAGGCCTGAGCCTCCGAGTGGTGAGAGAGGTGTGACAAGAGCTGCAGCCTATTTTGGAGCCCGGATCGAGGGCCCCCCCTCAGACACACAAACTTGCTGTTGGGAGGAGTCCGTGCCTCACCGCAGGGCCTAGGGATGAGCCCTGGGGTAACAGAGGGAGCTGCGCTGCTGGCCTAAGGGACTGACGCCGGCAGTGGTGGCCAGGCGCTTCGTGAAGAGGTGAGTCCGTGGGCCTGGAACTCACCAACACCTCGCCATCTTCATCAGCTGGTCCTGCAAAGACTTCTACTCGGCGACTGCCAACAGGGGGCTCCGAGACATTCTGTGGCCTTTATCCTCTCTGTGACTGGGCCTTGCCCACTCCAAAGGGGCCTGTAGTTCTCATCTCCTTATTGAGTGCTGATGCAGAGATGTGGTGGACGAGCTGAGGCTTGAGCCGATCCTCACTGGGGGAATTCTCATCTGTGCGATCCTGCGGGGGCAGCCCATATTTGGCGGCACGGTTGAGCTGTGTCATGCATTAGCCTTGGAGAAGAGGGGCATGTGGGGGTTCTTGGATCTGAGCCTGACACTGGAGGTGGGACATCGGCGACTCTGTCTAGGGAGAGGCGGGTGAGGGGGCTGGGCCTTACTTGGTGCTGGACAAGACCTGTTGCCTTGACCCCCAACCCCCTGGCTTTTTACCTCTGTTTCTCCTCATCTGTGTTCCCCATGACCACGCCATGGTGAGAGACTCAACGCAACAGAAAATAAGACAAATTTACCAAATAAGTGACCCTGGTGGAGGATGCTGGCGCGACTGGCGGTGATACTCCCGCGGTGCAGGGACTACAGACTTCCTCCATCCTGCATGTGATCAAGACCTTAAAGATAATATGGAGGGCAAAATGGGAGAACTAAACGTCGATCTGGCCCTGATTTGGCAAGACGTACGGAACACTACACACAGGGTCACAGAGGTGGAAAGCAAAGTTTCCGCGACTGAGGATGCAGTCAATTAGCACGAATCTCGCCTGGCGACCCTGCAACGTTTGGTAGGTCTGCTGGGACCCTGAGTGGAAGATGCAGAGGGCAGATCGAGGCATAATAATCAACGCACTGTGGGTATCCCTGAGGGGACTACACCCACCTTGTTCATTTATGACTGGTTGAAGAGCTGGGTACCCGCAGCAGAGGTCTCAAACTGCTTCATAGTTGAACCCGCACACTGACCGCTCAGCCCCTGGTGGGCACCCCACCTCATCCTTTCATTGCTCGGGTGCTCAACTATGCAGACCATGATGCCATCTTACAAGCGCCACGCAAAGCAGACTCAATGACATGTCAATCCTCCCAATGATGATCTTTCCAGATTGCACCCTGAAGTTTGAACAACAACGGTAATCCTTCCAAGAGGTGAAGCAACAACTTAGAGCTCTAGACATTAAACACATGCTCCTCTTCCCGGCACTTCTGAAAGTCATCTTTGACACACCAGAGGCGGCTTAGGACTGGATGGAGGAACATCCTGTTTTATACATTGGAGTGAATGGCACACGGCTCTGCGACGACAACCACTCCGCCGGGAACCTAGGGCCCAAGAGATTCCCTGTTCTTAAGGACGCTCCAACAGAGGCTGAGAGACCGCCTGCAAAGACTGCACCCATGGAACTGTTGCTGGCTTCACCGGACCTCACATACGACTTAGGTATAGGTTGTCAACTGCCTACGCAAAATACAGAAAGGGCGCGGTACGGCCATGCACTGTTTAACACACTATTCCTCCCATCAGTTTTTCTTTAGTGGGTTTGAGTTAGTTATGATGGGAGGCCTGTCAATTCTGGGTGGTTGGGAAAGGGGTTTCCACAGTAAGGGGGATACACATCTCAGGCTAGCCCAGTTGGCTACTGTCCCTAGTTGCACCACAACAGGTACTTCTAGTTTGCAAAGTATGGGGGAAGTTGTGGGTGGGGGTAGGCGCAAGGCATTTGTGTTGGTTTGACCCAGTGATGGTTCTACAAGAGGTTGATACATGACAGACACACGAGAGATGTGCATTGAGATTACAAACACTACTACACCATGCATGGCAGACCCACGCAAATAGCTGAGACACAGCAGTGTGTCTTCCTGGGTAAACTGACAAGCCTCTCATGAAACATAAATGACATGCTAGGTAGGGTCAAACGAGGGCGGTGCTAAAAGTGGCCCATTTAACCCAACTCCGATATCTTTATGCTCCAAGCGACTTACCTTTTGGGCAACAATTGCCCCTTTCTGGCACGTCGGGATATACACACAGGTTTACCACTCTGATTTCACCCGTACCTCACTGGGTGCGGCCATCCTAATCCGTAGGCACACCCCTCTGGCAATGTCTAGAGTGTGGCGCGAAAATCTAGGCTGCTACGTGGCAGTAACAGGCACCTTGCAGGGCTTCCCAATTTTCCTGATTTGCGTCTTTGCCCCCCTACCGCTGAGATTCTGGGAAAGTTAGGCAGTCTCCTTCGAGAACTGCCTGATGCACTGTGGATTTTGGGATGAGACTTTAATGGGGTGGGCGACCCAGGTTTGGTTCGCTCCTTCATGTCAACTGCTGCTGGTCGCGGCCCAACACTACTGTCTACTTTCTTACATAATATACACCTAGTTGATGTGTGGAGAGTGCATCATCCGACAGAGCGTGGTACACCTTCTACATCAGTTGTGTGAAATGTTAGTAAATCTGCTGATATATACATAAGAGCAGGGCCTATCAAACTACAATCAACATACAATCCAGTGTCACACCACCAGAAGAGACAATAATATCCCCCTTGATTATTTTAAGGACCATATTTAGCATTCAAATAAATTTGGAATCATGCACCCTCCATGGGAACCAGTGACATTCTTTTCATATGTGAACCTACTAAAAAGACTGCAGGTTCCCCATGGTGATCCCTAGCACTAAATGTTGTATTTGCTTGTTTTTTACTTTGTGACTATTTCATTTATTGCAATGCACAACTTAACAGTGCAGTATTAGGAGAACTTAGTAGTGGACAATAAATATTTGAAATATCTTCTAAACCGCTTTCTGGTTACAATTTCATTTTTTCTAATGTGTATTGAATGCATCTCACTGAGCTATGTTTTGTCATTACAAATAGATTAATTATATAAAAGGAATTGTCTAACACAAAACTCGAGTCGATTGTGTTAGTAGACTACATGAAATAGGATTGATGACTGATGGCCGCCAGGAGGAGTATATTTTCTGTTGCATTATATTGTGACTGGCCCCACCTCCAGCTTTTATTTATGGGCAATACCCCTTACTCTTCCAGAACAAGTCAACAGGGGATGTACTGATCCCTCTAGTAGACTAGTGGAGACTAGGTAATTTCTTATGTAAACGTTCACATCTTAGAGCCTCATGCTCCGGAATTTGAGAGTTGTGGCACAGTACACAAATCCTGCCTTGAGACCTCAGAGTGGCAGCGATAGCGGTAATCCTGAAGCCGGGTCTTGAAGCACAAAATGCAAGGACTATAGACCGATTTCTTTGATGAACTCCGAGGTCAAAATCTGGGCCAAGATGCTAGCTAATTGGCTCACTGGAGTTATTGCCCGTCTCATTCATCAGGATCAATCCGGGTTTATGCCTCGTCAGGCTACCTGGCAAAATATACACAGAGTTCACAGTGCCATAGTGTTGAGCAGTAGATTGCCCTGTCACCAGGCCCTGCTCATGGTCGATTTTCGAAAAGCATTCGATTTGGTGGACTGGGACTTCTTGTTCACCCTCCTGATCCGCTTTGGCCCAAAGTTCATCAAGTCTGTGTGTTTGCTCTATACCAATCTCAAGGCAAGGGTGCGATTAAGAGGGGCTGTCTTGTACGGGTTTGACATAGAAAGGGGCACTTGTCAGAGTTGCCGCTTCTCCCCTATGCTATTTGCTCTGACAATTGAGCCTTTGGCGGCATGGGTGCGCATTGATACCCTGCTCTCCGACTTCCAGTAGTCTCCAGAGCTGAGAAATAGGATATCTCTGTACACTGATGACGCTCTGATATTTTTGGATGACTCGAAGGAGACCGGTCCTTGAGCCCACCAGAAACTCTGAATCTTTGTGTACTACTATGACCTACTCATGAACAAGGCCAAATCTCCATCTACCCCATCACCCTCTGCCCATTGACCATGAAGGGCACCTGAACTACGGTTGCCCAATTGGGGTTCATATATCTAGGGATCTCCATAACTGACAACAGGACCCGGGCATAGAAGTCCAACCCACAAACTCAGCTGGATGGCCTCATAAAAGTGTTGAAATGGTGGTTCGCCCTCCCGTTGTCCCTACTGGGCCACTCAGTCATCTTTAAGATGGGCTCCCTTCCGTGGCTCTTCTATTAACTCCAAAACTACCCGTTTCTGGTGAGTCGTACCTTTTTCGTCAAGATTAACACTCTGATTAGAACCTTGCTTTGGGGAGGGGGAGCCCCTCGGATCTCGTTTGCGAAGTGCTGTAGGTCTACCTTTGAGGGTGGGATATCTGTCCCCAACATTCTCCTATATTATAGAGTTGCGCATCTACTTATTATATTAGATTAGAATACTTGTATAGCGCATGGCTGCCCCGGCAAAGAGGCGTCCCAGCGCTACAGCAGAACACCGAGTGAGGAAGCAAGCAGAGGATTAGCAGTGGGAGAAAAGCCAGGTCTTTACCAGCCTTCTGAAGGCCAGGTGATCAGGATTGCTACGGATGTGAAGAGGGAGGGAGTTCCATAAAGCGGGAGTCAGCCGCTTAAAAGATCGACCACCCGATCTGGTCCTTCGTATTCGTGGAATTCTTGCAAGGAGCAGATCCGCCGAGCGCAGCGCTCGTGAGGGTACGTAATGGGTGCATAGATCGCTCAGGATTCCTGGGCCGATGCCTGTCAGAATCTTATGCGTGATACAAAGCGCGTTCAAGGGGCAGCCAGTGCAGACGATGGAGGAGGTTGGAAACATGACAATATTTGGGGAGGGCAAAGATGGCGCGGGCTGCAGCGTTCTGGACCCGCTGCAATCGATTCACCACAGACTTATTGGAACTCAGAAGAAGCACGTTACAATAGTCCAGTCTGGCCAGGATGGAGGCTTGGATGATCAGCTGACGCGTTTGAGGGTCAAAAAGACTAAGTATAGGCTTAAGGCCACGTAATAGCCCGAAGCATTTCCCAGCCACTGATTTGGCATCCACCTCAAAATTAAGATCTTTGTCCAACATATATCAACATATAAACAACTTATATTAAACGATTGGTGGTTTGAGGGGTTTGACAATCCGGCATGTGCAACGGAGGAATGGATCATGGGCCGCGGCAATCTCCCCCACCTACCCTGTGGGAGTGATGCCCGGACTTCCCTACCCACCAGGCGTGGCCAGCACAGGTAACAGCGGAGGGGCGCGCGAATGGGGGGGGGGGGGAGAAATGGACAGACGACGGAATAGGGAAAGTAAAATAAAAAAAATAAAAAAAACTACTTACCTTGCGCTCGCTGCATTGCCGAGTTGGTGATGCGGTGAGCGCAAGGTAAATGGTTTTTTTTTTTTTTTTATTTTACTGTTACCTGTGACGGCCATGCTTGCTACCCACCACCACAAGAGGTGTATTGGCGGCATGGGCCGATGCAGGTCAAAGCCCTTCGCAGCTTCGCTGCTTGAGATACCATAGGTATTTCATCGATGGGTGACATGCTTCAGAACGGGTCGCTAAAGTCCTTTCAGGACCTACAGGCAGAGTACCACATGCACTGCTCCCATTCTTCTGTTATCTCCAGCTTCGACATGTACTTGAGCCCTACCTGCAGTCCGTAGAGGACATTCCAGAATACTTGCCCTTAGAAGCAAAGATCTTGCTCACCAATATCAAAACTCCCAAAATGTCCACCATATACAAAATGTTGCTACGAAATCTGTCGGACCTGATGGTGGGGGTGAGGGAGGCATGGGAGCAAAACCTGGGGCCGCTGGAGTACGAGAACTGGATTGAGGTGGTGGCTGCTCCTAGGGAAGTGGTGATAGCCTCCTAGTTCTGCCTAATCCAATTTAAGCTGCTACATCACATTTACCTCACTAGAGCACGGTTGTTTAGAATGCAATTGATCACCACGGGAAGTTGTCTACGATACGACAACCTTACCGGAGAACTAATGCACACGTTTTGGCACTGCCCTGTTCTCTCACAGTTCTGGAACAGGGTGTTGGGAACCTTAGAGGGAATACATGGCTGGAAAATACCCAAGGACCCCAAATTAATTATTTTACACATCACAGAGGGCGCAGAGGGGAACAGGTATCAGAGGGTGTTGCTCTAGCTGGGTTTGTTGATTGCCAAAAGGGATATAGCATAAGTATGGAACGATAAGGAGGCTCCATCTGTTGACAGATGGGGCACGGGTATGGATCATTGCATGGATTTGGAACATCCAGTCTACCTAGCGAGAGGGTGCCCCAGAAACATCACAAGATATGGAAAGAATGGGCCAGACATAGAGGGATACAGCTGGAACCCTGCCCAGCCAAGCCGTGGTCCATGAACAGGGACATGCCCCTTTGCAGGATTGATTTGAATTGCTTATAGAAAGGATGAGATGCCCAGAGATTGTCTTGTTTTGTCATTTTGGGAGTCGTGCTTATGTATACACTGTCATGGATGTTTAATTGTCACTCTGAAGTGTATTGCGTGCCTTTACGTTGCCCTACCAAATGCTCTGTACCAACCATTGGAGTTGTATGGTTAAAATCAATAAAAAAATGTTCTATAAAAAAAAAAAAAAGAGAGTCAATGGCTGAATTGAGCTGATATCTTGCCCCATGCTATTTGCTATGATGGGCCGTAGTGAAATGTGAATGACAATTTAACATACCAATGGAAAAGACCACTCAAGAAAATCTCCTCTGTCTATGTATATTATGCATGATATATTTTTGTTTGGAAAGCAGTTTTCTGGCGAGGCAGCTAACGGTGTCTTAAAGCTCATACTTAAAAAGGCCAGTGTGCAGGCCAGTCATGGAATGTCCAGAGGGCACTGCCTTGGAGCCGAGAGAAATTGAAGAAAAAATAGGAGAAATAATTCAAATACTGGGCTAAATCAATAAACCAAGAAACGTAGGGGGGCAAGAAAAACCTGCACGTAGAAGGAAATATAAAAAGAGCACTGATAAAATCAACTAAGGAAAAAAACATGAAAACGAGGTCTAAGCTAACGGACAACATTAAAGGATACATTAAAGGAATAATAAAAAATGTTTCAAAGCAAGAACATAAAATCCATGAGTGTGCAAACGTCAGCAAGGGCACGCGGTGGGACGTGAAGCCATCTTTCCTTTTAGTGCTATAAATGATTATACAATAACACATCAACTTTTGAAATGCAACAACTTACGTCAACGATGATAGGAGGATACTGGAAGGCTATGATCTTTTGCACACTGTAAGTTTCTTCACTTCCCACAGCTTCAGAAATAACAGTGACTTTGATTTGAAGTTCATCCTCGACTGTAACCAATGAATTCATGTACACGTCTGCAGGGATCTCAACAGGCATGGAACCTGTGCAAGCACAAGGTCAAGGGAAGAAAACATAAATAATAGGTATTGATGTATAGTACATGCATAACAATGCATAGTAAATATGGCTGAAAGTCATACGCCTGATGACGTGGATTGCTACAATACTGGTGCACTCATATTGAATAGTAAACATGACTGAAAGAGACCTCAGGCCGTACTACATAGATTGCACTATTGCAAGTCTCATTTTGCACCGGCATTTTCGGGCGGCATGGATGGCACTGGACATTTGCAAGTGTAAAACCGACATCTGCACCTAATTATTAGTGGAATGTTGGCGTTTCGCTTATGTTGATCCAGCTGTCTGCGCTAAATAGTACAGATGCAAATTTTGGTAATCTGAGCCGAAATTTACATGTTAAATGTTCTGATTTCCATACTCTGGGCGATTATCTAGTATCTCTTTAAGTGCACCGGAACTCCTCTTCCATTGCCCTCAGAAAAACACGAAAAGGCTTTTGTGATCAGAACCATTCCTCTGCTCAGACTTACAAAACATCTTGTACATATTTAAATACCCATCAAGTCTATGCATCTCTTAGAACTTAGTACGAAAATGGGTGAGCACACATCAATTTCAACTTAAGTTTTACAAAGATTAATTATATGATCCTTTTTTAGCAGACACACGTTTCGACCAGCAAAGGTATTTTTTTCAAGGATGTGCTCTATATTGTATGGTTAGTTGCTAATTGGGGTTTTTTCAGATATGAAGTAACATGCCAACCGCAGTTGGCATTGTCTATGTTTCAGCGTACAAATAAATGTATGAAAACAGCCAGTGGCAAGCACACCCCAGTGGAAGCAAAGGAAATCAAGCCACTTCATTGTGGCCACTAAATTGATAATTGTGGCATTGGGCCCCTCACACTCATTGGCCCAGTGCTACGCAACTGTTGCACTACTGATATCTACACCCCTGAAAGGAGTGTTAGTAAACAGATACATTTTTACTTCTTTATGGATTGCTTATAGTTAATGTTTATGCCACAATGTAATATATTTGTTAACATTTTTAAGAGTTGTGATTCCATATCATTCTATGAATCATAAAGACTGTCATTCGCAATGACAATTTTGAAATGAAAGGTCATTTTCACTTTACCACCGTACCTTTGAAACACATTTTAAGTCCTTCCTCAAATGTGCAGCAATAACAGTAGTGGCTAGTGTGCGGGCGAAGTGGTGTGGGAGGGGTTGGGAGGTACGACGGGGAGGTGGGGGAGGGAGGGGAAACAGACAACAAATAAACATTTTTTTAAAAATAAAAAGAACTTACCTTTCGCCCGATGCTCTTTTCCGTGTCCTCGCTGCACGACAGGCTCCCAGCCTCCCCTACGGCCAATCCTGAAGCTGCTCTCATGTTTTAAAGCAGCGTTAGGATTGGCCTGAGCACTGGTAATTTGCACTCCCAGAGAGACTGGGAGCCTGTGCTTTGCTGTCTCAAACCCAGCAATGAAGCTGGGGTTGGAGACAGCTCAGTGAGCATTTCGATTTGGCTAGCCTGAGGCGGCCATCCAAACCAAAATGTGCACTGACAACAGTGCCCACCACTCCCTATGCCACTGCCCTCGTGATGGCCCTGCCCCAAGACTCGCCCAGCCCTCAGAACCTTGAAAATAAAACCATAGTAAACCAGTTTTATTATCGTTTTATTTTTCAGGTCTTGAGGCTAGCGGGGGGGGGGGGGAGAAGCTCCTCCACCATAGCGCAGGAGCCGGCACTGGGCAATACCAAGAACTAGCAAGAGTTTTTCTGGAGAGTAGGGGCCAGGTTTACTAAGGCCTTGCGTTACCCTTGTGTCACGCCAGGCAACGTAAGCCCTTAACTGGTTTTTACTACGCCACACAAAGCCACCTTGCGGGAGGGAGGCATTCCATGGAAAGGAATGGAAAGATTTTTATATAGCGCATGGCTACCCGGGAGCATCCCAGCGCTGAAGTGGTTACTAGAGTTAGACAGGACCTTTACGGAAAGAGCCACGTCTTTAATTGTTTCCGGAATGCTAAATGTGTGGGTTCCCTACGAAGATGCAGCGGCAGGCTATTCCATAGTTTTGAGGCATTGTATGAGAAACGCCGACCGCCACATTTGGCTTTCTTGATCCTAGGTACCGCTGCTAGGTACAGATCATCAGAGCGGAGGCTTCTGTTGGCCTTGTAGGGGCGCATAATGGTTTTAATAATAGGAGGACTAGACCCTCCTAGAGCCTTATGAGCAACGCAGAGGGCTTTAAAATTTATTCTCTCCTGTACCGGTAACCAGTGGAGGGCGCGTAATGCTGTCTTTGCCGAGCAGCGGTTATGGGTTCCCGTGAGCAGTCTTGCAGCTGAGTTTTGTACAATCTGCAATTTTGTGGTGACTGCGTTTGGGGCGCCCAAGTAAAGGGCGTTACAATAATCTAACCTCGAGATGATAAGCGCTTGGACCAGCGTTTTTTTTGCTTGGTCCGGTAGGAGGGGCAGCACTTTGCGGATCATTCTTAGCATGCCATAACAAGAAGCAGCGGTCTTCCTGGCTTGGACTTTAAAAGTGAGATCTTGATCCAGCCAGACACCCAGGCTTTTTATCTCAGTTTTAGTGCTAGGTGCCGGACCGATGCACGTTGGCCACATGGTGTTGGATTTAAAATTTAGCTGGTTGCCAAGCAGCATGAGCTCCATTTTATCACCATTAAGTTTTAAGTGGGACAGGCTCATCCACTTGGTAACTTCCTCCAGACAGGCATGGAGATCGGAGGATGTATGGTCGGCCTGGGTTAATGACACAACTAGCTGGGTGTCATCGGCATATGTTACTATATGGATCCCAAAGGGGGAAATGATATCCGCCAGTGGGGACATATAGCCATTAAAAAGGGTCGGGCTCAAAGATGAGCCCTGTGGGACTCCACACCTAAGGGGGATAGGTTTAGAGGAGATGTCACCTTCAAAAACCTGAAAACACCTATCCTTCAAAAAGGATTGGAGCCATGATAATGCCTTGCCCACCATGGATGGAGTGTGGGCATTCCCACGCATCTACCCATGGATTTTGGCTTATTCCCAGATTTACAAAGAGTGTTAACCTGGGAATGCATCAAAATGGTATACCTCCCAGACATAACAAGGAAAAATATCTTTATTTCTTCTTGTTACTTCCTTTTCTATGTGTGATGCAATCGAAATTACACATAGAAAAAGGAAAATGCTTTTAAAGATTGTTTTTGTTCAGGAAGGCATGTTTTCCTGCACACAACCAATCTTGCTTGTAACGCAGGCATCATTGCACCATGATGCAAGGGTGTCTGTGTTGGCACTAGGCAGCACACACTGTGCCAGTGCAAGACTGGAGCAGAAATGTGCTTTATCTTTGTAAATATGGTGCATTTCCGATGTCTCCCTTTCACGCAGTGCAGCAAGTTGCCTTGCAACGCAGCATTGCGTGAAATGTTAGTGCATCTACCTATAGATACATAAGAGCAGGACATATCAAACTACAATCAACATAGAATCCAGTGTCACACCACCAGAAGGGACACTAATATCCCACTAGATTTTTTTTTATGAACCATATTTAGCATTCAGATAAATTTGGAATCATGCACCCTCCGCGGGGACTAGTGACGTTCTCTTCATATGGTGAACCTACTAAAAAGACTGCAGGTTCCCCCTGGTGATCCCTAGCACTAAATGGAATTTGTTTGTTTTTCACTTACTCCGTCACTAATACATTTATTGCAATGCACAATTCAACAGTGCAGTGATAGGAGAATTTTGTAGTGGACGATGAATATTTGAAATATCTTCTAAACAGCTTTCTGACAGCTGCACTATCAAAACCCAGACAAAATTATTTTAAAAAAAAAAAGGTTTCACTGTACCTTCATTCTCTCCCAGCTCAATGGCCTTCTTGATGGATGCAAGATTCGCTATAGTCTTTCCAGTGTAGCTCTGCAGCTGACAGCCAACCGTGAGATTGATTGTTTCTGTTTGTAGAGAATCTGTAGAAACTTTAATGTCAAGAGCAATGGGGTTTCCTGGAAGCAAAGTTTCTTCATGTCCGATTTCCAGATGAATAATAGATGGAGGAGGAGGTGGCGCCAATGCAAAGCAGCGTGCTGTTTTCAAATAGGAGCAAGCATTTTGCATAGAGTTCCTTTCTTCTGAAGAACCTAAATATAGCAAAAGAAAATAGCTTTTCAAAACAAAATAATTCACGTACGTGGTCAAAGAAAAATGCTCTCATTTAGAGAAGATGAGAACTGCAAATGTGGAGTTAGTGTTTTGCAGCATATGACCTATTTGAAGTAATGCAGTATTAGACCAATAACAATTGCGTCAATTGATCCCATTTCGCATCACCCTATAGCAATGTGCCTTAACACAAGCAAATACCTACTATTAGCTCCTGAAAAACATGCAGAAACACCATTTCTTTATGATAATCTCGATTGAAAGATAAATGTGTTATAGTACCACAAACTCCAGGTAATGATAAGATTGTTTATTATTTATGGAATTACTGTGAAATTCCCTGCCTACTCTAAATTAGGCCCTCAAACATCAAGCGTTTTTTGTTCGCACAGCTTATGCCAGGATGAGGAAAAAAGACTTTTATTACATAGTTCAGCCCATAAAATATTGTTGATTATAATTAATGATGTCCTCATTATCTGGATGCTAGAAGTTTTCTGAAGTAATCGAATTGATTTATTCACTGTTATAACAAAACAACTGTAGGACACAAAAGTTGTTTTCCATTGTTATGCCACCAGGGGAATCAGTCACTTCACTTGAGGTACCCTGCCTTGCCACAGTATTTGCAGGTGGTGGTGTCACCGCTTTCTAAGTCCTCTTCTAGGTCTGCACAGGCGGGAGGGAGTTGCATGCATCAACAGCCACATCCCCTGCTAGCCTCAGGTTTTCCTAACCCGCACTGACCGAGGCGCGGATGCTGCGCAGACCAGTAGTTCTCACTGAGCAGCTGTCAGCATGGCGTTGGCTTGACATTCCAAGGGTAAGAGCAGAGCTTTGAGTAGGGAGAGGGGGAGAAGGCAATGAGAAAGGGGTGGGTGACTGTTCGCCTGGATCTTTTAAAATTTGGGTGAGGGGGGAAATTATGTACAGCAGATGGTTGCTGTGGGAGGCAGGTGACCAGGCATTTTTTATATTTGAGAGATTGAGGGAATGGGTGAGGGTCAAGGTGGTGTGAGAAGGTGGCAGAATACCAGATATTGCTTCTTAAATTTGTGTGAGGGTGGCGAGGGATGGCCAGAGAATGGTGGGGAAGGGTGGCAGGACACCAGGTATATCATGACAGGACAGAGGGCTGAGGCAGGTGAGGCCATGCACTGTACGGGTCCCCCATTACACCTACACCCCCAGTAGCTGCTGAAAGCAAGGTCAGGTGATTTTGGGGGGGCATACAACCCATAGATTTATAGATGGGTAAAAGTGAATAACATGGATGTTTTTCACATTGAAATCTGAGTGACAGTACAGACAACTCAAACTTTGGTCTCGTTCTCTATTTGATGTCAGTCAGAACCAGAGGTTGAAGTGGTCGGGATCTATTCAGAACTACCTTCTCAAGCTTTTTCAATTTTACCAAAACAGTTCCCATACTTTAGAAGACAGAAGCAACCATTTCTGAATGGTTAAAGTGGAACTTGAGTTGCCTCAGACTGAAAGGCAAGGAGGAGCTCCCCTCTGCTGTGAAGAGAGAGGAGCAACAGACGGCTAAAGAAGAATGAAGCCTTCTCTCCAGGGTGCATGTTATCTGAAAGAAATGCAAATGTGTGTAATTAGGTACTCAGCAAATCTTAAGGCTGTCTGGAAGATAGTATAGATTTTAATTGATGGTGTTAACTTAAGGGGTTACCAGTTCTGGGATGCGTCCTTTTAATGCAAACCTATACGAAACGCTTTGATTGCTATTACTAAAAATATAACCTTTGCAAGCTTTGTAACCACTTAAACACTGAATCTTTCTGCACATTTTTGGCACCATATCTTATACAATTTGGAGCCTTGTACTGTGATTAATAGATATTTTTTAAGGTGCGGTAGAGTATCCTATGCTGTTTGTAATTCTTTTTATAAACTGACTTACATATTGGTTTGCCTTTCTTTGCCCTGTGACTTATGGAAATCCCCACCCTTTGCACCACAGCCTTATTGATTTTAGAACCTGTGTTTTTAATTATTTTTTAAGCTGAAGAACTTGCACTTTATTCAACTAGGATGTCCTGAGAGACAGGGTTGAGCATGTAACCTCAGCTTTCCCTGTATCTAGATTATTATTGTCCCACAATAGATACATTCCTGTGCTGTAGGTGTCAAAAGTATTATGTACATGCCTAGCACTGCATTTCACTGGGGTTTCTACTTTTTTAAAGTTTATTATTCTGGCCTGAAGTTTTTACTAACATTTTTTACTATAGCATGATATGTATAAACTGTACTTTTAGGCATGATGGCCCACAAGAGGTTTTTGTCTATGGTCAAGTGTTAGTACATCAGTTCTGTGTCCCCAAGCCAAGAGTGGGTAATTCTACGAATATTTTATGCTTGGTGTCTGTATATTTTCCAGCTTTTATTGTATTGTGTTTCCTTTTAAAATTATTTTAATTGTACTACTTTTATGGCTATTGGCCAAAATAAAGTAAATAAATAAAGACAGAAAGACTTACATATTCACAGTGCTTTTTATCACAAGCAGGGATGTCATAGCACCATAAATATACGCAGCCGCGGCTGCTGCAGGTAAGAGCTGTGGGGTGGTGGGGCCGGCTGGGGTTTTTTCGAGAGATGACCACGAGGGAAAATTTATTATTTATTTAATTTTCCCTCATGGTCATCTCTCAATATCCCACACCAGCCGGCCCCACCGTTCTTAACTGCAGCGGCCGTGGCTGAATATACGTGCCTTTAGTCTCAAGTGCACCAAACATGATTCAACTCCGTGACCCTCGGATTAGACACAAGGACATCTGATGTGATCGCATTAACCAAATGAACTTTCCAATCAAAGCAATAGAGTTCCCAAATATTAGTGTAACATGCATTTACTTTTCATGTAATGTGTGTGTATTCTATTTATGTAAAAGGCCAACAAAATAGGTAAACTAGCTTCTTCCTTTTAGCCACGTCTCTGAACCTTTAGGGTACTCATTGACCCTGCCCCAATGTACTCACCTTTCCCATAATTTATTTTTTGCACTTCAACCACTGCTCAGAACTCCTTTGTGAGAATAGCTCTGTTATTCACTGGTATCCAGCAATAATTCTATCTGTCATATAAGGCTTTTTGAACAAAGGCTATTAGTATAGATTGCAGGGAGACAGATAAGAACTTTTGCAAAAGTGGAATTCGCTGATGGGTGTTCTACAGGGATTAAGTCAGGGAATGTTCCAGATCACTGGCTAGTACACCCGATAAGAATGCTACCCACCACCAGCTTTTCGGAATACTCTGGACCTGGTGAACATTTCGAAGAAGGAACAATTCTGTCTTAACCAGCCGGTGAAGAAGACTGTAGTGTATCCTTCTCTCCACATAAGCCTAGAGACAGGAAATGCTTTCCAAGTGTGAGTTGGCTTGTTTCCTGTACTGCCTCAAGCAAAAGAGTTTAATCTGTGGCATCTTACCCCAGCCCGGATACATTCAAATGATCACGCCACACACAGAGCTTGGTATTACACGTCTTTATTCCTCAGCGTGTACCGATGAACTGAACATTCTACATCATTAATTCCATCACCCAGGCACTTACATCAGTGTTCTACAGAGTCTGTCAGGAACCAAAAGGGTTCTGTTATCTCTAACTCGCAAGACACTACACCATCCTCTGTGGGAGAGCCACCAATCCATCGGAAATTAGGCTGCACTGGACCCTGTGGGGGCCAGCCTGAAGAGAGACCTGGTCTCTAGAAGTCTTCCTTGGATGTTGTTGAGGAAACCAGAAAGACGTTTCTAGAAACTTCAACTAAGGGACAATTTTTCATTTTGTTGGCTCTGTCACCCAAGCTCCCAGAGAAAGGCACAACCTTTCCAGTTCTGACCTACCGGTTGGACCTAATTGGAGCTTCTGCCAATGAAATTGAGACACATACACCCACCAAAAACAATTATCTGGCCCATTGGTATCCTAATCAGCTACAGCCTACTTTCCTTGCTCTGCTAGAAATTTCGGAAAACAAAAATAAAAAATACATCCAAATATACCTAGAACCAGGACATGGTGGCAAAATTATCTAAGCAGCAATGTGGCCCTATTGCTACAAAGTTCGGTTTCGTCCATCTTGGAGCTTTTTGTGCTAAATCTGAAAGCTAAACGTTTCTATAATTCTATTTGAACCTTTTTGCCTTTAGTTTGTTTATTACATTTTTCTTGATTCCTCTATTTTTTGGGGCGTTTTTGTGTATTTTTTCTTGATTTTAGTTTTATTTGGTACTGCTTTCACCTATTACACTTTTTCTGAGGAAATACTGCCAATTGTGCTATGCCTACGAGCGGGAGGAGCAGAATTTTCCCAGGCAACTATGTTTTAATCTAGCAAGATATTATTTTATTAAATTCATGGGGTGCCCCCTCTCGAATTAATAGTTAAATTGCTTGTAATGGCTATGACCATTGACCCATTCTTCTGGTAATTCAATGCTAATAGGTAACGTTAGATTGGGAGTGTAATTATATTAGAATTATGTAAATGCAAATAATTACATTTTTGGACTTCATCCAACCTTGCCAATACATCTTATTTGTAACATGCTTTATTTCCATTGTGAACAGCAGGCATCCTAGAGCTGTGCTTTAATCCCCTGTAATGAAGTTTACCTTTGGAGTAAAGTTAATACACTATCAAGTAGATTTCAGGTTCAAATGTTGCTTAAGCAGGGCAACATTCATTTATATCACTTCTTTACCATATGCGCACATTCCACTGGTAAACAAAATGGGGCTTAACAAAGTCCTAAATAAGGATTTTTATTAGAAGAACACCTATTTAAGGTGCATGTGCGATGTCGGGCACTGCCCAATGGTGAGTTCATTTTACAAACGATTTTAGAAAAGTGTGTTTCTCTCCCCAGTTATATGTCTGGTACAGTGATAAATCTATTTAGCAGCACGATATGCAGGATTCCAATATCCCTGTGTAGCAGGGTTTTTTTTATTATCATTGATATCTTATATTTAATAGGCATGGACCTGGAAATGAAATTTTTATCAGCTGCAAGTGAAGCTGAACACATTGTAATTTCTTTGTAGAGAAACCTTTATTTTATAAAATGTCATAGAATGTTACGAGTAAATCAGCCTTCGCCAATGTACAACAGCTATCCGGGACTGCCCTGCCTTACATGGGAAAGACCAACAGAATAATTCTTATCTGCAGTCTCCAGGAAAGGCCATATGCTTTGATCATGCAGTTTGAAGAACGTCTTGTCCCAGCAAGGACCGAAGAAGCCTATGGCTTCGCTCTCATATGGGTTCCCCTAGATACACACAAGGAAGAAACACAAAGGGAAAATGTTCATTTCTCATCAAGCAAAGTCGCGGGAACCTGGGAATTCAGAAGTTAATGTTGGAATTTAATATCCCAAAATCTGCAATGATAAGATTTGGTAAGGTCACTATGTTGTAAAAGTGATTATAGAGAAAGTCTACCATTGCTTCTTTTCGGGCTTAGGAAATGCACCAGTGAGAACACATCTTTCTCATAAAAAGTACTTAGATGGAACTAATGAACCTAACAGCAGTTTTGGATCGCTGAAGTTTCCTAATTCCTGAAGCAAGTAGTCTCTTCTAACAGTGTCCTAATTTGACCAAAGCTGATAACCATAATTGGACCCTGTTGGACTTGGCCCTTTTTGCAGGGTCATCCCACAACTTTTTGCCTTCCTCCTGTATTTTTTTCTGACCTGTTGTTGGTGGTTTTAGGACTCTGGGCACTTTATCGCTGCTGTTAGGTGCTAAAGTGCATGTGCTCTCTATGGTAAACTTGGTAAGATTGGTCTACACCTGCTTGACATATTTAATTTACCTGTCAGTCCCTTGTACAGTGGTATCCCATATACCCAGGGCCAGTAATTTGAATGCTACTGGTGGGCTTGCAGCGCTGCTTGCGCCACGCACCAAAGTAGCCTTTCAAACCTGTCTCAGGCCTCTGCCACTGCAGGGCCTGCATGCACAGTTTACTGTCACTATGACGTGGCACAAAAAGTGGTTGCCATGCCCGTGACTCCCCTTTTACTACTTATCAGTCACCCCTAAGGTAGGCCCTAGCTAGCCCTATGGGCAGGGTGCGGTGTAAGTAAAAGGTAGTACATGTGCCTTAACTGTGTGGCTTGCCCTGGTAGTGACAAACAGCCTATTTGGTTTCTCACTGCTGTGAGACTGCCCTTTAATAGGGATGCATTGGGGATTCCCTGATATGTGCTTCAGTGGTAATTCCTGACATGAGAAGGGTAGCGTGATCAAGTTTGGTATGTTTGGAATAGTGGTGATAAATGCTACGTATTGGTCGCAGATTTATTATTACTATTTTAGAAATGCCACTTTTAGAAGTGGGCATTTCTGTGTGCTATGTGTCTTTGTGCCTGCCTGTTGTGTATTGACTGTCTGGCTTTGGAGTGACAGGGGCTGGGGAGGTCCAGTGGCTCTAGAGAGTCTGGATGAATCAGCGCTAGGCTGAATAGGCCTGGGCTGCATTTGGAGTGGTGGGAGGAGTGGCACCTGCACCTGAATTGGGCTGTGCCTGCCATCCACAATGATGGCTCTGCACCCCTGTGGTGTGTCTGGAGCCAAGCCTTACACTTTCAATGGAGGTTGTTGTGCACTTGCAAAGTGCCCCCCAGAACTGGTTTGGACTGGGCTCAGAGCCTGTGCCAGGGAGAGAACAAAGACTGTAGTGCTATAAGTACTGGGGCTGTGACACCATGTCTTTTGGAGCTTACTTGGGAACTAAATCGGAGGAACACTCTGCCAGGACGAACCGCCATGGGACCCAGCTACTACCTGCTGGTAGGCCCTGCCTACTGGCCTGCATGTATCCAGCTCTGCCTTGTGGATTCCTGGGTAATTGGCACAGTATAGCGCGTGTAGCACTTCCTGTAGGGCATATGTGTGTGCTTTGAACGTGCTGCCCTATTCTTCGTGCTTCGTGGCGTGCCTTGAAGCGTGTGGAGAGCTTATGGTCTGGGGAGACGGTGCATGTCTTCCCTTCACCTTGCCACATTGTCGGAACTTCCCGTGGCGAGCACTGAAGGGAGAGCTGCCTGCTGGGGGGTGCTGCCCAACTTCCCGCCTTGGGCCAGCGTTCAGGATATCCTGGTTGCCGGGACACCCGAGACCACCGGGCAGCCGCTCCACCTACGCAGGACGCTAGGTGCTGCCTAGCTACCTCAAGACGCCAGGAAGAGCGGCCGCAACGAAAACACGCCCGCCCAGTGGGACTGTGGCCCGCGAGCTCGAGGGTGCGCTCCAGTAAGTCAGAGCTGCCTCGCTGCATCAGCTGGGGAAAGGGAATCCCTCGTGCCTCGCACTCTGAGCTGAAGGGGAACCGGACTCGAGGAGTCCATTCGTTCCAGCCAAAGACCGGGTGAGTTCCTTTTTCCCGCACCAGCTCACTTGCGATATTGGCTTTGGCGGCTGCTATGCACGATCGCGGCAGCTGCCAACAGGGATTGCACCTCGTGGTGCACTTGTCACCATTGGGCACACGAGACCGGGAGAGGTCTCTGACGTATCTGGCTTGCCAGCAGCTGCACCGCGCAAATCGTGGCAGATGCCGATTGTGCACACTATTGGGGGGGCTTTTTCTTGCTCCTGTGGCCACCGCGGGGCGAGCCCAAGACGGGCCCCCGAGTTCAACATTACCGCACTTCCTGTGGTAGGCGGGCAGGTGACCCCAGAACCTACGCTGGGGAGGACAATTGCCTGTGCAGTAAGGGTGGTGATATGCCTACTGTTGGCCTGAGGTCTCTAATATGCGCACAGTAATGATGTGATTATGATGTATGCATAATATGTGATGCTAGTGCCCTACATGTGATGTTTTATGACAGTGGCCCGATTGGCCAAGTGATTTACGTGATCCCTGTGAAGTCATGACAAGTGCCTAGTGGCACGGTAATATATGTGGTTGTGTTCTAATGTGTTTTTATGGATAATACAAAGGCTAGTTTTATATAAACTTGTGTGGAGTTTCTTTTGTAGTGTGCCTAGTGTGTAGCTGCGTGTGAGTGTGTTGCGCAAACGCTTTACACATTGTCTCTGGGATAAGCCTGACTGCTCTGCCAAGCTACCAAGGGGGTGAGCAGGGGTTCTCTTTAGCCTGGAACTCCCTTGCCCTGACTAGAGTGGTGGTTTCTGCCTGACTTAGCCATACGCCCTAGCCAACCAGAAATCCCATTTCTAACAGCCACCCCCCGCTGCCTGCCCACAGACCCATTGGACCACTGGGTTAGCTTGATAGCTTGAGAACTGCGTGCCCTAATCACTGTGACCAACTGGTTGCAGCAGTAGTCAGAGACGTTTGAATTGGTCATTTTGGTGGCTAGCCTGAGAAAGCCTTGAGTCTGGCCACTGCCTAGTCTTCTCCCACCACGTCAGTCTCACCTGGACACAGAAGAAACAACACACAAGAAATATTAATTTTAAATTCAAGCCTGTTGCGGTCATCCATCTATAGACTATTATCTCCAGTTTGTGAAAAATTGTTTTTCTTCTATTATTCTAAGATTACCATTTAATAAATAATTTTCATTTTCATGAACTTAATTGGGATTTACGTCTTTCAGTCTTTCAACCGTACTGAAGTTTGAATTGTTGCATCTCTTTATCTCAGATGCTTCATGAGAATAAGTGAGTTGGACCCACACTACGGAAGTGCGAAACAATTATATTTAAGGTTCATTTTGGTATGTGTCTGGAAGTTCCCTATAGTCTCGTTGTTGTGGGAGGTTAGTCATGGAACATGTAAACATCTTTGGCCATTTGCGCCAAACAGCTTGCTAGAATTTAGTAGCTAATATATTTTTTTAATTTGCATAAACTTGGCTTGGTCTTCACATTTTTTTTAGGTTTTAACTGCATTGCGATTGAAATTCTTGCACTATTTAACCACCTAACACTACCTTTTACATGCGTCATCAGGTGGGCCCACAATACTGAAGGGTAAGGCACGTACATACTTAAGGGTCCTGTTTGCCATGCTTCTGGAGGTTTCATATGCTCAGGTTGTGTAGGGAGGTTAGCCACGATACATGTAAACACTTTTGTATATTTGCTCCTAACATCTTACTAGGAGATTTTGCCAACTGTATTTCTGTTTTGTACAAATAGCCTTACACCATTTCCACATGAAACAAGAGAACATAAATTGAGCATACACAAATGAACATCCCACAAACTGGTGTTTGAGGTCAAGCAAAATGTTACTTTTTTAATAGAACAATTAATTCTTTCTTATTGAAAGAGTACATAACAGGCATCAGACTTACCCTCTATGAACTTGTACTGTGAAGTTATGTCTTCCCTTCTGTTCTGATTGACAGCTTTAGTACTGATATACTTCCCTATCTTGCATCTCTCCTCGTGCAACTGGGTGATTTCTTCTTCTTCTTCTTCTGCTTCTTCATCATACACTTTCTTTACCATCCAAAAGATCTTGTCTGCATTAACCTCAGCAAATATAAACTTTGAGTCGTAAGGTAAATACACCTCTCCATTTTTAATGGCTTTGAGAGGAGAAGGTCCACACTGAAAAATGCCTATATTGAAAAAATTTTAGCTGTTAATTCTCAGGTTCAACTTGAAGACTCAGTTTAATATTAGATATAGTGAAATGTGAATATTTCGATTGACCTCAAAGGGACCCTGCCATGCTCAAACAATGCATTTACTATTTTATTTCAATGGGGTATTTATAAAGCATGACCTAGTCATAGAGGATAGTGGTACACTGTCCATAGCAACAAGAGGCGCAGTCAAAATGTCAGAATAGAGAAACAAACACACTTTTACGATGAGTACTCTTGACAATAAATGTGAACAAACACAGAACACACACCAACTCAGTGTGGTAAAGCGTCTAGGACAGGGAGACAGTCTAGGACAGTAGGCAGATTGCTAAGAGGTAGTTTTTGAGACTTTTCCTGAATTGTGTCACTGAAGGTGCAAGTCTGAAGTTTAAAAGGAGGCAATTTTAGAGTCTTTCTCTGTATGGCAAGAAAGCCTGTTGGCGTGTGTGTTGATTGTGAACATTTTGTATTTCAAGCCTGGCCAAGGATGTGCTCCTAGAGCGTGTGTGCCAGCGGCGGCTCCTCCACATGGGCGGAGGAGCATCGCCCCACTTGCTTTCTCGCAGTGCAAGAAGCAGTAACATAAAATGGTATACCATTTTATGTTACTGCTTCTCGCACTGCGAGAAAGCAGAAGGGTTTGGGTGGGGGCGGGCCGGTAGGCAGGTCGGGGAGGAGTTGCTAGCTCAATGTTGTGGGCGCTGTCTGTTTGGTAGGCCCCAGGGCCGACCAAACCAGTCATGCACACTCTCCCGTTTTCTCCATGTAGGCTGCAAGCAGCCTGCATGGAGAAAACGGCTTCCCCATGGACGCCTGTACGGACGGCGTCCTAGCCAATCACAATGCTGCCATTGCAGCGTTGTGATTAGCTTAGGGGAGGAGAGGGAGGCTGCCTACTTGCTTCCTGCGGCTGCGAGGAGCAGAGACAACGCGGGACCGGATCGGGCGGCTAAGGTAAGTTTTTTTTGTTTTGTAAAAAAATCTAATTAAAATTACCACTTGCAACCCTTCCCCCCGCATGACCCTTCCCCCCACATGACCCTTCCCCCCGCATGACCCCCCCCCTCCAACCCCCCGCGTCATGCCCGCCGCGACTGCATGGTTAGATGTCAGCGTGCCTTCGTATTTTCACTGAAGGCCTACTCGGTCAGTACGCTGGCAGAGTGACCAAAATGAATGAGTGATCTCATGTTCTACTGTGAAAGCTGGCAGAAACGTAGCCCCGAACAAAATCCAGCTTGGGGTTGGGAGGCCTAATAGACCATTTTTTTTCTAAATGCCAGCATACTTTTTATTACAATCAATCGTAGTAAAAATACGTTTAAAAGAAAAAATATAGAGTCCTGACATATGTCGATGCACTTACATTAATTGATTGCACGTAGCGCCAATATACTCTTAATGAGCAAGCACTAGAAAGTGCTTGAAAAGCGTTACCAAACGACCCAGCTAAAACGAGAGGTCTTGCTCGTCTTTCTTAAAGTCCTCCCAGCTACATAAACACACTCCGTCCTTGAAGAAAAATGCTTCACAAACCGAACACACAAGGCGACACTGAAAAATCAATGTTCCCAACAATATAAATGATTTGGATACCACTACCACTGCCTCATTGCACCATTACGCCACGGGATATAAAAAATGTCTCGCGCGGCGCCCTCCACCCAACCTCTTATTTTTAATATAACAAAATGCTCAAGTTTAAATGCAATTGAGCCCTGGAAAATGGTCTCTTATGTTTGACTTGTCTTCATAATGACACCTCGATAGAAATTCTTTTGTAGAAAGTACATGTTCCTCCTTGTCTGTGATAAGCTTTGTAACCGCCTCACACAGATCTGAGGAAAAGGAGAGGGAAGTAGTGGGTGGCATGAAGAAGGGTTCGTGAAAGAAAAGGAAGATGTATTTATGTCCGTGTGTGAGGCAGGCAGTAGGGATGTGGGTGCTGGAGAAGAACAAAAGGGTGAAATAAAGATAGGAAAGGAATACAAGAGAGGCGAAGGAGAAAAATGAGAAGAAAGTTGATAATGGTTAAAACAGCGACTAAATTACTCCTGCAGTACTTACTAGGTTCACTGGTACACACACGGTTTCGACTTGGGGGTTGAACAGACAGACCCGGGCCCTGCAGCTGAGGTGACGCACGTGTCTGCAGAGCACTGCTCTACCAGTAAGTTACCTCGCGCTGCTGTGCATAGGCCTGGGTCCAGGAAAGGCTCTGCGCTGTGACGCTCCTTCAGAGAAGAGCTTGGACTTGAAGGAAGCTCAGCTTGTGCTCGGTGGTAGTCGGCCTGATTAACGCGCGAGTTTTAAGGGTTCATTAAAGCTTAGCGCCTCTGGGCTCCACCGGGAGATAATTGGTCATAAACGTAGTTAGGTTCCCTGAGCTGCTCACAAGTGTCGAAAATAAACTTTACAGTGTACTTTACAGTGTAAACACTCTCCGAGATTCCTTGATTGTTGCTCTCCCCACAAATTGCTGCTGCTTTCCTCCCTTCATTTACCCTCACCCATATAGCCTGTGCTGACCATGTCCTAGTGCAGTTTTCCAGAAACATTTAGCAGCACCCTTATTTTGCCTGCTTTGTGTTCACAGCAGCAAATTGCAGGAGGTGAGGGAGGTCTGGACAGAATAATCCCTGCCTAACGCCAGAGCACGGCACCACTAACACTGCTTGTGACTCCGTTTGTTACCTAAACTGCTATCAAACTCAACCAGACCATATTTGTTCAATGAAGAGGTGGTGAGATCAGTAGAGGTGCACATAAGGAAGCGACATTCACAGCAGAGAATAAAAATATGAAATACTTTGTCTGCGATGAGCAGCTTGCCAGACTCTGATTTTACTCTTGGTCTCGGTCTTCCATCCAGAGGGATAGTTTTGTGTTTTTTTTGTTGTTTTGTCTATGTGCATAATCTCTTTAACTATTAGAACATCTAAAACAGAAACACAACTGATATTCTGTCTGCAAGAGAGATAAGTAGAGGCTCAATTATATATATTTTTTGTGAGTCAGGCTAGGCTGACTAGGATGGGATGTATGTATTTAACCATCTACATAACCACATGCACTTTACTCTTCACAGTCAAAAAGGAGGTGAGCGCTGGCCTAGACTAATTATTAATTAGTTTAGGCCACCCCTCACCTCGTTTTTGACTGTGAAGAGTAAAGTGCATGTGTTCTCAAATTTGCTTGAAAATGCACCATTTGCCCACTCATTTTTAAAACTTTTCTCAGGGAGAGAACCCCCCTGAACCCTCCGTAGGTCATTCAGGCTCGCTCACTATGCTCGCTCGCCGCGGTGTGCTCCACCACAAATTTTACGCCTCACCACTTTCAAATGTCACCAGCCGCCACTGGTGTGTGCCACCAGGCACGTTGAATATAAATCCAAGGTAATCTGGTTTACACAACTAAAGTACCATGCAGACTACACAACATCGTTTAAAGTAGATTTTGGCAGGAAGAGAAAGCCAATGCATTTGTTTCAAGGTAGGGGAGATGTTTTGGAATTGTCTTTGGTTGTTGATCAGATGAGCAACTGGGTGGACAACAGTTTTTATTGATGTCAATAATAACTCTGGTGAACCAGTGAATAGTGTGTGTTTTGTGAGTGCGAGACAAACAGTGTCCTGGACTGTGGGCTGGAAGTGAGGAAGGAAGGTCTCAATTTTGCACAAAAAAATATTAGAGGTCCCCCTTACTTAAGAGGTAGGGGCACCAAAGGAAGTGCCATTATTTACTGTTAATCCTTTGGCCCTATTGAAACCAATTTGCATGAAACAATTATCCCTTATGTGGATATCAGCAAAACAATAGGACCATGGATAATAGCCAGAATAAAATACGTACATATAATTTAAAGCTGTATTCAGTGGAAATACATTATATTAGGCAAACTGGATGGAAAAGCTTGGCCCAGGTTTCTTCAAAAACTATATTTTCACTCCAATGTCAACATTTTTGTTCCAGGTTAGTACGTTATTCTTTATATATATATATGGTATTTAAATAGTGCACACTTTACAGAAAGGCAGAAAGAAGAGCTGTGCAGTGTCAAAGGCAAACAGTCAACATGCACTAGGAGGGGTAGCTGGTTTGTGGACTGTCACTGCGTTATAGTGTAGTGTTCATTAAAGAGGAGACTATTCAGTTTTATCTAAATTGGAGCTGGAATGGGGCTGTCCAGAGGGATACAGAGATATCATTCTAGATCCTTGGTATAGATGGACAGTGCCTTTTTACTTGTTTTTTAGGTCTCGCAGACCTGCGTTGCAGCGCGCATGCGCTGCTCGCTCTGCGAGGCTTCTTGTGATCGGGATATTTTGGAAGTGGAGTTTAAGCTCCGCCCATTATTCTGATTGGCTTGCGTCACCGTTTACGCTAAACTCTGGCTTCCCATTGCAAATGAGGCTTTTTTGTTACCGCCCTGTCTCCTTCTCAAAGGGCCCATCTGGACTCGATCGTTTACTTGCGGCGTTAGACGGTCTTCTTAAATTACTGGGTAAGCACTTTTTTTTTTATTATTTACAAAGTGAAAGCTTGTTTAACATTGCATTAGCCTCAGCTGTAAGTAGTGTGTTTTTTTTCTTTTTGTGACTTGCGGTAGAGTTTTTTTTGCCTTTGTAACTCGATCGTGTTTATGCTATCTGAATTCCCTACGGTTTCGTATTATATAGTTGCTTAACTTGCGATGGACTTTATTGCTGTTTCATTTCCCTTTGTAACTTACGATCTATTTTAATGCTGTCTGAATTTGCCACGTTTTCTTATTATTTTGTGGTTTGACTTGCGATGGAGTGTATTGCAGTTTGATTTCCCTTGTAGCTTGCGATCGAGTTTAGTGACATCTGATTTTCACACGATTTTTTTTTCTATGTTTTGTCCTTGTTGTTTGTTGTCTCTCTGTCCGCGAAACAGACGCCCCGTTCCTATTGTCAGTGTGTTCTCTGACATAGTGTAGCTCTTTTTCTTATCCATGTGCCAGTGACCTGGTGACACTATCCAGGGTCTGTTGGGGGAGGGGGGAAGGGGAGACCAGTCTGGTCTTGCATCCTCCTTCCAACAGCCATTCGAGTGTGCAGCGTTATTTAGATGTCTGCTTCCTCCTGTCCCGCCCCTATTTCATTATTAGTGCATTGCGTGTTCTAGAGTTGGTCTGTTGTGGTGTGTTCATACTCACTAAACAGAGAAGCACTAACATCTAAAAAACATAGACCAAGAGGGTCATACAGGGGAAATTATTTAATTTCTTAATACTGCCCTCACACACTTTTCAGTGTCATGCTTCATCGTTGGGTCGCATCATACGTCCAGGCGCAGACCAACGCACTGGACGGAGCGCATTATTTTTTGAGAAAATGATGAAGAGTGTGGAAAAGGCAGAAAAGCAAAAAGACAGACTAAAGAAAAACAAATTGGAGGAAGGAATATTCCCTCAAGAAGGGATCTAATGTGCAGGAAAGTGTAAATTAAAACTACTTAGGGGAACACCACAATTTATTTTAATTATTACCGTGTTCCCTTGGTAGGATTAAAAAATAACATGGAGGGGAAATACAGGGGAGGTAACGACCCCTATACCCCTACTGCATAAACCAACATGTTTCTGCCATTATGATGTGCCTCTATGGGTTACGTTGGCATTCATCAGGGTAAAGATCCCTAATCTAACTGGTCCTCACCCAAAATCGGGTGTCTTTTACCTTAACTCCCAAATGGATATAGTCCACTGGGTCACTCTTCGCCAATCGGAGAAAGAAATCCTTTACGAGTTATTAGAGTAATTCTCCAAACCCGGAACTGGTGGCAGGAACGGGGTCTTTCAGTTACACCCTGTGCAACTACATCTAAGAGCCTCCGTTGGCTAATACGCCTGCCACCATCCTCCGACGGCGGTTTATGCAGTAGGGGTATAGGGGTCGTTACCTCCCCTGTATTTCCCCTCCATGTTATTTTTTAATCCTACCAAGGGAACACGGTAATAATTAAAATAAATTGTGGTGTTCCCCTAGGTAGTTTTAATTTACACTTTCCTGCACATTAGATCCCTTCTTGAGGGAATATTCCTTCCTCCAATTTGTTTTTCTTTAGTCTGTCTTTTTGCTTTTCTGCCCTTTCCACACTCTTCATCATTTTCTCAAAAAATAATGCGCTCCGTCCAGTGCGTTGGTCTGCGCCTGGACGTATGATGTGGCCCAATGATGAAGCATGACACTGAAAAGTGTGTGAGGGCAGTATTAAGAAATTAAATAATTTCCCCTGTATGACCCTCTTGGTCTATGTTTTTAGATGTTAGTGCTTCTCTGTTTAGTGAGTATGAACTTGTAGAAGGGGAGTCAGAGAAGGCTCTTTCCCTATTCTCCTTGGTTGTGATTTTGACTGTTGTGGTGTGTTCCCTGCCCCACAGCTGATGCATGACTTGGAAAGGGATATCCTGTCTCCTAGTTGATGTATTGGTGTTCTCTGTCCCATTTTCTTGTTGCCCCAGTGTTTTTGCTTAAAATCAAAATCCCCAGCTTCTACTCTGTGTTCTCTGCCTTGGTGTTTATTTCTCCCTGCTCCAGTGCCTAGGTCTTTTCAGTCTTTGTGTGAGTATATTATCTGACGTGCTTTCACTGATTTGTCAGATCCCTGCTCATTCCCTGATGCAAAGTATGTGCCTCCCGTTCTATGATGGGTGTACTCCTGGACCTTTTGCTTGCTGTGTGTCTGTGTATTCCCTATACATATATCCATGTGCTTCTACCAGTGTAGGCATATTCCCTCTCCTATGTGCCATTGTCCATTTGTTCCCTGATCACGTATAAATGTATCCCTGTGTCAGGTCCCAATGTTGTTAACTCCATGTCTGTTTTCTAGTCCCTGTGTTAGTGTACCCCTGATCCTGGTATAAGTATATCGTTGCCCCTCTGTTGCGGTACTGACCACGCTAGTATGTGTCGGTGTCCAGTGTTATGTCTCTTGTCACATTATTAGTATATTATTTGAGCCAGTGGTGCTTTATTGACAAATCTGGTGTGCGTCGGTGTCCAGTGTTGTGTGTCCCTACCCCAGTGTATGTGTCTCCCTCTCCTAAGTTCAGAGTATTCTAGTTTCATTGTATTTCACTGGTTTTCCTCGTTGTAAATTTCCCATCATGAATGATCCCTGTTCTATTGTCATTGTAGTTAATGCCTCATTGTCTGTACTGTATTCTCTTTCCTATTGTAAGCATTATTTGTTTGAGTGTTATTGATTTCTTGTCTTTGTCAGTGTATTCCTTCAACCAAATTATGCCTCCCTGCTCCAGCAACATTTCGCTCCAAAAATGCTCTTTTCACTGTCCCAGTATTAGTGTCTGTGTGTATCCTTGTTATTATGAAATATCACAGTTTTTTCAACTCTTTAACGTGAATAAGGTGTTGTTTATGTAGATAGTTGTTTCTGTTGGAAGAATGAAGTTTGTGTGTGTCTACCTCCTATCCCAGTGTGCGTGGCACTTTGCCTCATTGTGGCTAAACTGTCTACCCGGTGTAAATTTCATGGTCACTCTACCACTCCCAATTACTCTAACTGATATCCATGTTTGTTCAGAAAAGTGAAGTGTTGATGATGTATTCCCCTCCCCCTTACCACCCAACCCCTCTTCCCCTTGCAGTGCAGCTTGTTCAGTGGTTTGCTGAAGGTGTTACTGCCAGGTTGTAAGTCTCTTGCTTGTGTGCATAAGGGCGGCTGGAACATTCAAGCAAAAAAAGTAGTAGGCAAAATTCACCAATTCTCACTGCTGGATCTGTGTGTGCTGGCACTGCAGTTTGTCTGCAGCTCTTTAAATAAAAAAAAAATACAGTGGCAGACAGCTGCAGTCCTGTGAAATTGTCCCAAGATTAGCATCTGCTAACATCAGATTAAGAACAAGCATTTGCAATGCAATAGGTCTCGCATTTACGCAAGTTTGAGCTCTTGGCATTGTAAATGACAATGCCTTTTATTTATGTTTTGGTTTTTAAAACATAAATAAAAGGCATTGTCATTTACAATGCCAATAGCTTAAACTTGCGTAGATGCGAGACCTATTGCATTGCAAATGCTTGTTTTTTTTGCACTTCTAGGTCTCCCTACCGATGGAGTCCTGCCTGTGAGTTTGCAAAGACCCACCGGAGATGGTGAGCTTGCCATTCATGTGAGCAGCAAACGGACCCTTTGTAATACCATCAGAGTGGGGTGATATGGTCTTGTTTCATCAGGCTTTAATGTGGCATACTGCAGCGTCCAGGATGTCCTTAAGGGGAGCCAGTATGGATTAAAATCTTAAGGTTTCCTAGATACTCAGTGCAAGATAAGGTGTGTGGCATAGAATAGTTTTGAGAAAGATAGAATTGAAAGCAAAGAAAACAATTGAAAATAGCTTGACTTAATAGCACAATATATATTGAAGGCATCACTAAAGTCACTGTAAAATGATGCAATGGGATCTAGTTAGATACATCTGAGTTCTGATGCATTTACTTTTTTTATTTGCAAGATTATAAAGCAGAGGCCAGTCCTGGGAAAAGGACAGCTGAGTGCTGTTTAAACAAAGCATTATTATTTGGTGTTTTCTCTGCCCGTGAATTCTGGGATTTTTTTTCATCCTAAAATTCGAATGTTGAATATGATACTACTAGAATGCAATGAAATGTAGTCTAAGAGGGTTCAATGGGAAGTGCCCTAAGTCACGGCTACAAGACCCCTATAAACCACTTCTGCAGCCTTTAAAAGTTCTAATACTAATTGTTAGTACATTTGCCCCCTCTCCGAGAGCAGCACTGGATCATGGCTGTGAGGGCCACAGGATGAATGGAAACTCAGTGATAACAGCCTTGTGTAAGCACAGCAGGAGAGCCAGAAAAGCAAAAGTCTGGTAGAGTTGTGTTTGCAGTGAAGCCAGGAGATCAGTGTCTAAGCCTTCTTATGTGACTCTTAAAGCTGCACCGCTGTGCTATGAGATATGTGTCCCTGTATGCAACACCGGCAAAAGATTTGAAAAGGCATCATCAGTTTTGTGGATGGGACAGTGTTGTACAGGTTCCACAGGGTGGCTGAAGGAGTATTGGGGTGCTGGGTATAGTGTGTCTCGTTGCTCTTCAAGTAGTGCACAGGATATAACATATTTGTTGCAGTGCTGCAGAAATTAGAGTAGTGGTCTGCAGGGATGTTTTTATTAGATCTGGGAGAGATTTTAAATACGCCGGAGTAATCAGAGTGATTTCAGTAATTATGCATTACTCTTGTAATACGAAATCAGCAAAACTACATAATTATCCATCTTGAGTAATTAAGAGTAATTTGGGGCAAAAAACCTACCACAGAAACAACGAGCTAAGAGAGAGCGAGTGGATGCTGGCTGCTGCTGTCCATGTCCTGTAGTATTTAGTGCTACTTTCTAAGCACAAAATGCATCTTCGGCCTATTTTGGATGCAAGGGTTCATTTTGCACCAAGAAAATAGTGCTAAATACTGCATTACCTTCTCACACAATTACGAGTAATTTTGTGGTAATTATGAGTAATTACACTAGAGAGAATTACACCAGTTGTGTCCCACCTCCCCGTTTTTAGGTCGAGCCTCGAGTAGCGCGCAAGCGCTGCTCTGGCGAGACTTTAAGTTAGGAGGTTTCGAAAGCTGACCAGACGCTCGTGCGTCATGGCCTTTTCCCTGCGGTTAGACATGCGGTGTTTCCCTGCCGCAGACATCTGTTTCCAATTATCGTGCCCAGACGCGGGCGCGATAATTGGAAACACATGCTGGCCGTGCGGGGAAAAGGCCATGACGCACGAGCCATTGTCAACATGTGCCTTTGAGAACTGCCTACACATTGCCGAGCGTAGGTCCGATAAAAGTCACTAGCCCGACTGGAGTACAGGAACGCGGGCAGCAACCAAGAGTGTCAGCGCGGCGGTAAATAATCAGAACAGCCGCTGCGGTGTTCTCTCCGTGGGGCTGTTCCCGACCACCTTTCTTTACCCTTCCCTCTCATCCAAAACAGCAGTTAACTAAACCTCTCCAAGCCCTAACAGGGTAAATACAGCACACTCCAACATGAGCCAAACCACTAACTGTCGGTAGCCGACACAGACGAGGACGTGCGAAACTGCACATCCACTCAGCACGTCAGAATCCTGTGCGGCGCGCTACGATATCCTATATCACCTTACTTGTTAGCAGTACCTCCTCTAAGTCCAGACAACTCTCAGGATATGTTCTGCCTCGGGATTGGTTTTAAACCGACCCGGGATGCTAAAAGAATTATGAGCAAATGAGCATCCGTTAAAAGATCAACGACGGACGTAATCAGCAGAGTGAATTACACTGATGGTCAATGTAAGCAGTGAACAAGTTGTCTTTTTCAGTTTGTCGCACACTGACACGGTAAGACGTTGACCATGGGCAACAAGAGTACAGCGAAGACGGATCTTTAAAGATAACCGGACATTTGGAGGCACAGCTTGGCACGAAGGCCAGACTTTCGATGCCCGAATACTGTGATATAGGAAGAAGCCGCTATTCCTGAAATCGACACAAACAATGCCTTAGAAGTGCTCTGTTGAACGTATACCTGGAATTTATTCTAATAGAAGGGCACTAGCTTTGATTTTGACTCGGACGGAGGAACACTGTGCCCGATTGGATTGGAAAAACAGAACACAGTTCTAGGGTCGCACTAGAACAGTAGGATGACACTCTGTGAGGGGACCCGACGCAGACCCTCTGGGGTAGAAGTGGACGAACAGTCGCTTTAAGAGATCCTTTGGGATCTGCCTCACGCGGGAAGAAGTATGCTTCATTCTCTGGCTTTCCAAGGGCGCGGCTGGTCCTTCCTGTATCACCTCTACCTGCGGTGTCCAGCGATATGCAGCCACAGACCCTATCACGGTCAGTCATTCCCTCGTGAGTTTAGCAGGGTGCACTTCAACCAGCTTGCTACTGCCTTTGCACTTGCAGCTTTAAATACCCCTTTGATGAACCCTCTACTCCGCCATGTTTCATCTTAGTGTATTCCTCAGAATATGGGTAGTATACCCAGTATACAAGTGCAATGTTTCTTACGGATTAATTTGAATTTAACAATAAGCAATTTGAGAAGTGTGTTTGCATCCTCTTCAGGCTATTATCTCATTCAATTAACAGACAATGAGTCCAAACTCCAAACAATGAGCAATATTTTTATGACAAATTATTGTATTGATACTTAGGTGGTCATCAAAGAAAGTGCGAAGTGAAGGTGTTCTGCTTGTGAGTTGTAAACACATTGAGACAAATAAACACAACAACTACAATATAAGCAAATTCAAGACTGGCTACAATAGTTTTTTAGATTAATAAGCGGGATTGTGAAATTATTGTCCTTTGGTCACTAATCCAAAGTGAAGACCAGGTGATATATTTTGCTGATGTTTTGACTCCTTTAGTGGATAAAGGTCAGAATGGTCTTCTTCAGGATGGTGGCAGTGATGCACGTCAATCAATTAGAATTGAAATGTGGTAAACATTTTTATCTGTCCTAGAGTTCCAGGGCCACCCTGCAGCAAACTCCTTGGGCAATAGTTCTTTGCAGTCAGCAACCAGGTATGAACTCCTTGTGTTGCTCTGAACAAATTCCATTACGAATATAACTGCTTTTACTTTGTGAGGAGCCAGCAGATTCAGGCAGTATAGGCAAGACAAATCGAACTCAGTGTCCATCTTGCCAATTGGTTTCGCTGCTGTTAACTTGAAAGCTGCTTTCTTCACAGGCATGGTGTGCCTTATTTATTGTTGCCTTTTTGTTTAGCTGACATTATTTGCCCAACAGTGTCTAAGCCATTAATTGACAGCAGAAGCTATTTGGCAGCTGTACGCATCCTTCTCTGTCAGTGTGTGGAAAATTGTGCATGCTATGGATTTTATTATTTGTTTCCTAGTAGAACTGGGCTAGTGAGCTTTTCAATGACAAGGCTGCACTGTGTGCTTTTACCCAAATTTCCCTCTCACTTCGCTGCCCTTTCACCTGCGGAGGCAAACAGTATTGCATTCACAGTTGCCAATTGAGGGCTGAAATGGGAAAGGCTATTTTTTGCTCCTCGCATCTACCCCAAATGTATGACAAGACTGATGCTACACCAGCAGCCACCTTCAAGTAGGCAGTGACCAAAAGGTGTAAATATCTGCTCTGGAAGAGACTACCAGGAGATGGGATTTGATTAGAGTTCCAAACCTGATACCCTAAACGTTCTATCTAACCCTAGCTGTTAAGATCATATGTAGTAGTTGGAGATTTTTTTTGTATTCATTTTATATTGCAATCCTAAGGCTGCCAATTTTAGGCAATCACTTTTTGTGACCTATGCTTGCTGTAAGAAATAAAAATAACCATTGCACTAGTTTGTCAATGCATGACAGACCCATTGGCTTTGCCAATGCTTTCTTTCTAAGTGCCATCCGAGTACTGAGGTAGGTGCTGGATGATTAATTTGTGTTTACCTATGTATTGAGAGGGACTTTGGGCCATGATTGTGCTCCAAGTAGTTGAGCAAATAATACGTTAGAATTTTTTCGCTGATTTCTTCAAACCTTTCCATTAAAGTACTGTACTCTGAAAAATATCCCACAAGCTCTCTGAAAATTCCACTCGAATTGGCCTCAATGGTTGTCAGTTGGAAATGGTGATGCATTGTTGTTTTTTTTCTCAGTACCCTTCCCTACCTGTGAGTTTGTTGCTCAGCTAACTATCAAGATGACTTCAGATGTGATGGTGGAAAGCGAAACGACGAGTCTCGGCCACCAGCTGCACCTTAGACCGCAGGAGCTCTGCGTCCTGGCTGAAAGTTGGGCACAGAGCCATGCGCTGGTGACAAAGCGCAGATTGTATGATGTAGGAGACAAGACAAATAAATTACTGGCCTGGCTGGAGAAGAGGGATCGGAGTCGGTCCTGGGTATTTGTGATTGAAGATAGGGTTGGAGTAATGCAGAAAACTAATGCAGCCATAGCTGAAACCTTTGTGGCTTGTTATGAGCTGGGATGAAGAGGGCGGATGCCAATTATGGAGACTTCCTGGCCGACATCACACTACACACTCACGAGAAGGACCGGGAGACCCTTGATGCCGAGCTGACGGTGGACGAAGTGATAGCAGGTCTGCGGGACCTGCAGCCTTGAAAGGCGGGGGCCCAATGGCCTGGTTATAGAACTGTACAAGGTTATTGCTGAGAAAGTTACCAAGCCTCTGCTCGATATGTTTCAAGTGGCACGAGAGGTGGGCTTTCTACTGGCCGATCAACAGGTCTACCACCATAGTAGTTTTCCATAAAAAGGGGAAGCAACCGACAGATTGCAGCTCTTACAGACCCATATCCTTACTAAACGTGGAGGCGAATGTGTTTGCCAAGGTTCTGGTGACAAGGTTCTGCAAAGTCACTGCCTCCCTCATGCACACCGATTAGTCTGGATTCATGCACCACAGAAGCTACTGCCTCAATCTGAGGCGCCAGTATGGAGTACTGCACATGACGGAACAGTCCAGCGAACAGCAGGCGGTGTTGATGGCCTTAGACGCCAAAATGTCTTCGCCACGCTAGCTAGTATGAGCTTTGGGCCAACATAATGCAGTTAGGTCAGACTCCTCTACCAGGCGCCCTTGGCGAGGGTGAAGGTCAATGGAGTGGTGTCTCTGGCATTCACCGTGCACAAGGGAATGCGGCATGGGTGCCCCCTCACTCATGATTTTTGCACTGGCACTGGAGCCGCTGGTTGCTTTGATGTACCAAGACCAGGGGTGCAACTAGACTCAAACTTCGGGGGGGTTTAAGACTCCCAGGTAGGGCTGACTCAAGCGCTGGTGGCATCCATCACACAGTCTTTTTTGGTGCTCTCCTCCCCATATCCTCTTTCTACATGAATTCCCTCACCTCATCTCTCCATAGCCTCTCTCTGACGTACATTTCATTCTTTATAGTGCTACTCATAACCCTCTCACACTCCGTTCTGTGATCTGCATGGTACACTTTCTTTGCAGCCGGCACATTAACCCTCTGTGCTACTTTATGATGAGCCAAAACTGCCACCAGACAAAATTCGGAACTCTCTCCAGTAGGAACATTAAACACTAGAGTTATCTTCACATTTTTTGTTGTTGACTGAAAACTACCTGATGCACAAGGAAGTTCATGTGCTTTTAAACCAAAAATTATTTTTGAACACAGTGCTCTCCACTAAAGTCAATACCAGGCATGACAAGCTTTTCCAGAAAAGGCATGAGAACTAACCTCATAGCCATTATATGAGGAATAAGATCTATGTAAGTTGTGGGGTGCAATACTCACCCCTCCCCCCGACTTCCAGCAAACAAAACAAGTGTGTGGCTCCCCGCAGATTCCAGAACTTTCAATTTTTTTTGTGAAAGTTTGAGGTTTGCAAGGGATTCCGTGCCAAATAACCTGGTGAGAACCACGCAAGTCACCCCATCCTGGACACCCTTCGGTGTCTAGTTGCCATATGTACAGGTTTGGTAGGTTTCCCTAGGTACCAGCATAGCTAGGGCCCAAAGTCCATAGCTATCCGTTTTTTAGGTCGAGCCTAGTGCAGCACGCATGCGTTGCTCTAGGATATGACCTTTACAAATCGGTCAGCTCTTTTCAAGCACTCGTGCTTGTGCTGGCATCCACCTTGCGGGAGCGAGCAGCAGCACGCAGGGGCCATCTGTTTCTAATTAGCGTGGCCGCGCTTGCTTCTTTATGTTGGGCTCACACTCGGCTTTCTTCCTCTGAAGGCCCTTCAAGTAGGCTGGATTTGGTAGATTTATAGCTGCCTTTGCCCCTGGAAGCAGGCACTTGCCCACAGTAATGTGTGATTATTCATGTGTTATTTATACCACCTTGAATGCTTGCACATTTCATAGATTTATTGTGTGCTTTACACTTGCAAAGGGCTGCCAGGGCCATGTTATTGCGGCATATATAAAGTTTTTGTACATACGCTGTGAACTGTACGGCTGACCTTTAAAGTGTTGTGGCATTATAGAATGAATGCAGCGATGTGCAGAGCTTCAGGAAGGCGCGGAGGTTGTGGGAGCGAGGTGTTTGCATCGCTTGTATGATGTGAAAGGCGCTCACTTTAAAGTACATTCGTGTCGGGCAAAGGCCGGTGGTCTTGTTGAAATTGTAACCAGAACTGTTAAAATGCTGCGGCGGCGCGTTTGTTTGATGTAAAGCCCCCCTCCCAAGACTACCAAAGCTGTTTTCATGCCCTGACGAATGAGACGAGTAAGAGTCGCATTATTGGATAATTGTTGCTCACTGCCAAATCACTTCACATTGTTGTAGATTCCTAATTATACGTTTGTATCTCACCTCCTGACATCCTAGCGCCACCATTTCATTCTACATTAACGTTTTTCAGTTCAGCTGTGCAAATCCAGCATACAGTTAAATAATTTCAAGCATGTGTTATAAACCCCATCCTTTCATTCACAACTGGGTTTACCTGTTCTCAATGGTAAAGCTCATGCAACCTGCTTACACGCTCACTCACGGCTCACAGTTTTATGTGCTCCTCTGAGTCCCGTGGTGATCGCAAATTGTGATAATCGAGACCATGTTTGCCATAATATGACAACCCTTTGAACCCACAACAATGTTATTAACGAGTCTCACGAGCCCTGTAAATAAATGTTGAAACTACGCAGGTTGAAAATGCAAGAGCGGGGGAGGAGGTGGCTCCGGTGCTGGGGGCGGGGTGGGCTTGTTGGTACCCCCCTGTTCTGTCTGTTTCCTTCCTTCTTTACTCATTCCTCATCCTATTCCTCTGCCCTCTTTTGCCCCTGACATCCCCCCCATCAACTCCCCAAGGAAGAGTTGCTGATTGTGCCTTCTGTCCTTGCATCTGAAGGTTCCTCTGATGTGCCCCTGCACACGAGGGGTTAAGTCAGCTGGTAGAAATTCATAACTTTGCTTCAGGGAGAATGTGGAGGAATTATCATTCTGTTGAATCTTTCATTGGGTTTGTTATGAGAGCTGGCTGCTGCCTGTCCCGGGGGCAGGAATGGGGGTGGGGGCTTTGGGAGCCGGTGATGGTAATTAGTGTGTGGAGTGCATTAATGAGGCTTGTTAATGCATTGTGTAATTTATACAATCTCTTAAAAAATATACCCTACAGCGCAACATCACCTCCAGCATCAAACAAGCATCTCCTCAAAACAACACCAGTTAAACAGAACTCAGCACCACCTTAACACCACCGCAACACCACCACCTCACCATGCCTCACTACCACCACAGCATCACTAAGCACCACTATAGCATCACTCAACACCCCCTCAACATCACTAAGCACGACCTCAACTGTAGAACAGCCAGGAAGAAGTCGCTAGTATTGCAACGACAAAAAAACTACAAGACATTTTTTATGGTAATTCTTTTTAATTGGGTCATTCAGTTGTACATAATATCTTCTTGGTTATATACAAGGTAACAAAAATACTTATAATACTTTTTTATTATAACTTTTCAACATGCTGCACAGCAGCCACAATGCTCTATAACATAGCTTAAAAACATTGGCAAAGCCGAGCGCACTGGCTGAACACTTATAAGGACCCAAAGGCGAGACCTATTGGCTATGCCAATGCTTGTTTTATTTTGGAAGTAGAAATAAGTTTAAGAATAGCCCACCTCCCCCCAATGTTTTGTCTCATGTCACACCTTTACGAGATGCACAACATTGAACTTCTCTGGTCTACTTTTTACAAATTAATTTTCAAAAGTGCACGCCATAAATGTTGAGATATTTCGTTTGTTTGTTCTGCAGTCTAAACACCTGCTCTTCCCCATGCAGTACCCAGTAAACCCAACATGAAGCCACATTTCTAAGTAGAGGACAATACATACTAGATCTTTCATCCTGCGTGAGACTGTCCTATCGTGTGCACATAGCACCTTAACCATATAACTGCAGGGGCTGTGCCCAAAATGATATAACCAACTGTTGAACGTATGACCCAGCTGATCCTCAGCCATTTTCCTATGTTCACAAGCACCAGATTCAGAAAACACTAGTAGAGCATGCAAAAGATAGTGAAAACCTAGACAAGTGTGCTTAAAGTAATAAAGTACAGTCCAGCATGATCTACGAGCTCCCTTTACAAACAACGCAGGAAAACTTTTTACCTTGGAAAAGTAAAAAAATAGATATTACCTTAAGAGGCAGGCAGGCAGGCCTTCCCACTGGCTCAGTAAATCGAGCTTGGTCACCAGATCAAAGCACAGCACAGGCCTGTTAGTTAACCCTCAGGTTTATTATGGAACGCTGAGGATGTAGGTGGGTGTGAGTTCTTTTGAAGTAGTAGCGGTGGAGATCCCTCCCCCAGGCCTTTCAGCTACTGTATAGTGCTTCTGTGTCCTAAAGGAGGTAGCCTCATCTCTTCAGCCTCGCAATGCTGCATCATGAGGGTGAGGTACAAGGGAGGGCATTTAGGGCTGTTTTAGGGTCTACATGGAAGAGTACTGCTTAATTATCCCTAAAGTGCATTTAAAGCTACATCTTCACACGAGCATCAAGAATCTGCCTTAATATGTTCATATGCTTGCCTCGAGGTGCCACATCAGGTCGCTGATGCATGTCCTAAATGGACTTCTAACTCACTGTTCAGGGGTACTTATGGGAGGATTAGTCCCTTCTCCTTTTCTCCGCAGTCCTTTCTCTATCTCTTTCTAGCCATCCAGTCTCTCTCTCGCTCCTTCCTTCCTCTCTCTCTCCTCCCTTATATCTCTCTCCTCTCTCTCTCTGATCTTTCTCCTCTCGCACTCTTATATCTCTTTCTGTCTTTCTTTTTCTTGATCCATTCACAGTGTCTGCTGCATTTAAGCAAAGGAGATCTGGAGAAAGTGACCGAGGTGCCAGCTGCAGCCCTGGGCCTTCAAAAACTGGCCTCTAGTGGCTCCAGCCCCCATTGGAGATGCCCAACGCAGTAAAGGGCAGGGAGATTCAAACCTATGACAATCACGTTTTGAGGCATAAGCTCAGTCCACTGCAAATTCTTATCATTTCATAGCCTTCTCTACTTCATGGAGTGACCTTTCTGTTAACAATATGACCTTCCTTCAGGCCATATATCTGGGTTCAACTCTCTTACTGTGCGTTGTCTGGTTGCACAACAGTACCATGAAGGTCATTCCCATCACAGACAATTGTGATCTCTGCAAAGAGCAGTAGTGCTGTAACACAACTGTTAATGTGTCACACCATGAGAGTAGCTTTAAGCCAACAGTACCAAGCTTCACTTGACCCAGCCACAATGCAAAATATTAGTTGAGATTTACAAATCTACGCCATTCCGATTAGCTTGACTTTGAGTGAGATTTTGTTCCTGAAAAGTAAAGCTATGCGCTGCCTTGCGTTACTTTGCGACATGGAGGCATTCCGTGGGTGGGGCATGGGCGTTCCCATGCATCCACCCATGGATTTTTACACAATCCCAGATTTACTAAGGTGAGTAATTCTGGGACTCTGCCAAAATTCTATGCCTCCCTCAACCAGGTGCACGAGGAGAAGTATCTTTATTTCTCCTCATTACTTCCTCTTTCTAAATGCCTATAAGGATTGTTTTTGTGCAGGTAGATATCCCAGGTCCAGTATAAAATGTACACCAGAACTGCAAAATAGTGGAGCTATGTCAACATTTGCGCAGTTGATGTTGGGAAGCTATTGTGTTACAAACGTTCATGTTCACCTGCATAGGACAATATAGCTGTAGTCCAGTCTATGAAACTGCAGCTTCATGAAGTTGTAAGGCTGTACACATAGAGTAGTAATACTGCTGTACTATGAACATAAAGACTGAACAGGCAAGTAATGCTGCAGCTTAGTGAACCTATAGGGTTCTTTACCCAGTACAGTGTTGCTGCAATCCAAGCCAGGAAAGCTGCAGCACTATGAATTCATAATAATTTATGCACAAGGCAGTAGTGTTGCCATCTTTAGTAGGAAGCTGCAGCATTATGAACTGGTATGTCCTTATGAACAGATAGTAGCGCTGCCATCTGAAGTAGGAAGATGTGCACTGTGAGCTCATAAGACCGTATCCACAGGAAGTAGTACTGCCATATTAAGTAGAAAGCTGCGGAATTATGAACTGGTATGACATCATGCACTGGGCAGTGATAAAGGTGGGTGAGCCTCTAAGAGTTCGAGCCAGATGCTTGACTCTGATTCTGCTCGAAGTGCTCTTGGATCCCTGCACAAAAAACTAGCAGAGCAGTGCACATCTTGTGTGTACCACCCAAGCTCTAACCTTGTACACCAAGAATTAAAAACAAAGTAATAGCTTTTGATGTAAAACAGGAGAGAGAAACAGATACCCGTCTGGTGCCTAAATTGCACAATTTAAAACTAGAAAACCTATGATCAATACCGGCTTTCCCGCTTGACCAAAGTGTGTGATCCTAGGCAAATATTTGTATTTCAGCTTGCCCCCTTTTTTGTCCTTATCACATGAGATCACCTTGAAATTCGTGAATATGGGATCTGCACAGTACAAAAATATCTCTTGAGTTTGACTTAGTAGACTATAATGTTGCTCGGTGTATAATAAGGATCTAGGCCAAATAAAAGATGCACATGACAACTGACTTTCGCTTACTAATGGCTATATTGCAAGCACTGCAAGGCCTATGGAAGAGGCCCTCCTTTGGCCCTGGGCCCACAATCCTGGAATATCATTGCGAAGCCTGGGGAAGGGTGCTTTCTCACTTGGGTGGGGCCTCGACGTCTTGTGTTGGTCCACTGTTGGGAGGCCCTGGGGAAGTGGCCCCCCCTCTCCTGGGTGTTGCAGCACTATACCATGGCTGAAGTGCCCAGGGGAGGCACCCACTCTTCTGGGATTCTCAGCCATGATGTAGCACTGTGAGGCCAAAGGGAGGGATCCCTGCTCCCATGGACCTCGCAGAGCTGGAACATGGGTGTGAGGCTCAGGGGAGGGCGGCCCTCTCTTGGGTCTTTCAGAGAGCCTCACAAAAAGGTGTCCCCCCTGGCCATCTGAGCTAACTCAGCACCCCACTCCACCCCGCAGGAATAACCACCATATCCTTAGAAATGTGAAGTGCAAGGTTGAGACACATTTTGCTCCCAAAAAGCATTTGGATGGGGGAGAGGTAGAAGAGGGGACAGCAGAGTGGGCAGTGATAAATCTGAAGAGCCATGCTGTGGCGTGTGAGACATGTTGGTAAGGCAAGCGTGGGGCCATTGGCAGCTGCCGACACTGCCCATGCCTAGCTCTGGCCCTATGTATCTGCCTCTCCCCAGTGTGCACAACAGATGTCACTTGTGAGGTCCAAGGAGAAAGGGGGCAAAATATCATACCTTCACTTCCCAGGCTCCTTTAATCACATTGCTTTACTTAATTGGGGTATAGCTGGACCCTGCATGCTCCACACCATTAGAACGTGTATTCCAAATCTTTAATGCTGAACAGAAAATCTAATTATGATATTTAATGGACCACAGATGTCAAGTGTAGGTTTTTACTGGAAGTGAACCATTCCAGTACAAAATACTATGCTTTGATACAATTAAACACTTTTATATCTTTGTATGTGCGCTGTACAGTACAGCACACATGTAGTTAAAAGGATTTGAGAAAAGAAAACGTTTCTCTGATGTTACACCTGCCTCGAGGATGCATACAGTTTTGGTGCAAATTAGAAGAAAGGGATTTGCTTTAAAACCCATGGGTGGTTACATGGGAAGATCCATGTAGAACCGAAAGTACGTCCTCTTGGCGCAAAGGAGCCCAAACTAGCCTACAGTGCTACTTTGTGTTACTTTGGGGCTATTTTCTAATGCAAAAAGTGTTTTGCACTGGAAAGAAATTCCAAAAAACAACACTTTGTGTCGGTTTGCATCACTTTTGTAATGCAAAACCAATGCGAAGTGTTGATAAATTTGGCCGTATGTTTCATACAGAATGATAAGAAAGAATAATGCCATTGATGGTCTGTGCAGCCAGTTAGAGCAGACATTGGGCAATTACAATGCAGCTACTATTTCAAGAGGTTCATAATTCTTCACAACTAATTTTGAATCGTTTAAAATGGCTGACTTACCTTGACTTGGCTCCTGAGGGGTAGCATCAATTGCTTGCCAGCCGTCAAATCCTTTGGGCAAGTCCGGTCTTTTCATCCACACATCATTCCACACATGAAAATTCCTAAAACGAGTGACACACTGTTGTCAAAAGAAGATTTCTTCTTCTTCTTAAATGTAATAGGCATATTAAAAGTCTATTCAGTAACAATAGCAACAAAGTAAAAACAATTGCTTTTGTGCTCCCTTTGCTGATTTTCTGCTTTGTGGTTTTCAGATAAAACCAATTATAAGCTACAAAAGAGTGCTGAAGGGAATACTTCATGTGCAGTAGAAAAAGGGAAACACCAGCTTTTGCTGCACTTATGCTGCACTTATGATGCACTTTTACTGCTTTGGTTGGTACCATCCGGAATCAAAGGAGTACAAATGTACTCTCTGTCTCTTACCATTTTTCCTTGATGGATGCTGGATACTGGTAAATCACTTAGTCTCCCCTTGTGACCATCCACAATATCCCTGAACTCCAAGGACCAAATTCCACTCACCTTTTGAGGGCAAGGCTCACCTCATATGGCTTTGGCTCACTGTTCACCGCACATTGATGTGTGGGGGCCAGCAGGTTCGCAGTTGAACTCTGAGTGGAATCTCAGTCCAGGGTAAGTGGCACTAGCATTATTTCATCCTCATTCACTGAGAGCAGGACAGAACTTTGCTTTCTGAAAGCTCAGGCATGGGGATTGTGTCAAGAAATATCACTGCGCATATAAATGCCTCCAGAATCCATGTCCTCTCATAAAGCACCGCATCCAACACTGCTTATCGTGATGGTTTGAAACGCATGCCTATAAGAACCATGTGTCCTCTTACAGAATTATCAGTGGATACATCATGAACACATTCAGTGCCCCTGTGCACCCTCAGAAAGGGCCCATGCGTCAATTTGGCTGTAGCTCTGCTGCCTACCTCACATACATTAACTTGGAAAATCTACAGGTTAGTATATGAGCTATGCACAGTAAAGCTCAGAAACAAGAAGCGGCAATCACTGCTATGTCTTTCATGAACAGAAGCATGAAACCATTCTCAGCCTCAACACTGATGTAAAACAGATCAATAATACAGCTGCAGTATCACCAAGACTAACATTTGCTTGTCATCCCTCTATGTCAAAATAAAACTTTGAACATAGGTCCTGAGACAATGCAACATCACCCATACAGAGCACTGTGAATGAAGTTAATGAGAACATATTGAGTTGTGCTTGTTCTTTAAATCAAGATGGAGTATGCACTAGGAGTGCGCTGTTATGTACCCCAACCTAGGCCTAAGTAGCAAAATGACCTTTCACCTACATTTGTCCTACCTTGCTCTGCATAACGGTTCTAGCACTGACCTTTTACCCAGTTATGTGCTGAATAAATGTCGATTGGTTTCCTTGAAACTAGCCTCATTTATTATACAGGAGGATTCTTAGAAAAGTCCCCTACACATGACATACATAACAGGATTAACATACTCTGTATAAAAGTCATGGTCATCTTCATCCTAGGGCGACAGAACTACTTTTCATAATTTCAAGTATTGATTTAGGCTCATTTACATAATCATACTCACAACATATCGCTTGTGGTAGGAATCCCGAGGCTATCTTTCTGGTATAAAAGAACCATACCTTCACTAGATAGACAGTGGAGACGCTTCCACGCTGACACATGACACTGGGGTCCCTACACAATGAAGTTTCAACACACAGCGGTCAGACATCCCTTGCGGGGTGTCCAACTCATGACCAAGACGGGGTCCTTCATTCTCTCCCACCAGGTATTGGGGTTGGCTCTTTCCTAGGTGATTCTTGGCTTTACACCCACATACATGCTAGGTACACTTAGGTAGGGTCTGCATGGTAGGAGTACGCTTGATTACTGTCATGTTTATATGCCTGCATATATTCACTGTTTTAGCATCATGGTAGAATTCTACCTTTTATTTACTCTGTTGGTGCTTGTAATCTTTTACATTTGCTTCTGTCTAATGATTGCTGCAGAAAACATGTTTTATACTAGAATGACGCTGGTTCAATAAATACTTATTGAAAACGTCCCCAACGTTTATTCTGTGTATCTCTCTCTGAGACTAAGTGAGCACAGTTGACTGAGCGAAAAGTACTGTACTGTTTCCACGATTCCTGAAGGGTCAAGGGTTGTCATTTTCAGTGGTTGCCAGAAACTATTCGCTCCTTGGTAAGGTTTGGGGCCTTATGGTGGCACTGTGAGCTATCTGGTCTATAGGCTGACATATCCTTTGGGGGTGTCCGGAATCAGTCTAAACACCAAACGCGCACATCCTATGTATTTTTAGGAACTACACAACAGCCCAATCTGCACATAATACAAAGATAAAGTGCATTCCAGAACTTTAATATATGCCCTACAGGAGCTTAGTCCCTCACAGCTTTCAAATACATATAGCCTGCCCCTAGCTTGGTAAACATGAATGTTCAGTGGTCCTGACTCTGGCATTCAAATAAACACACAATCCAATGGGCACAGCCTAACAATGAAAAATGTATTTCATTTATGGTGTGAAGTGCACAGGGAAATGATGGACGACTTGCTGGAAGTCATGAAGTTTCCTTACTACCTCAGCTACTGTTTCATAGATCAGCCCAGTTTGCTGTCACCAAAGGGCCTATAGCTAACAGTATCCATATTAAATCCTTCTCCGAGTTCTCCCCTTTGACCAGGTATGGCAGATCAGGCAGTAATCACACATTTTTTAGTCCAGCACCTTCTGGTATCCTGAGGCAAAAAACAGGGCAGTATGACTCTGACTTGCAATCACAAAGCACCATGTACTCTATAGAAAATCAACATTTCGCCATTATGTGCCATTTAATTGAAGAAGTAGCAGAAATGCATGTAAAATAATACCCACCATTAAGCTTCCATCTACTGCAATGAAAACTTATTAAGGTGCAAAAATATCTCCATTCCTGCACATCTTTCATATGCTTAAAAGAGAAGTTTAACGCAAAAAATGAGACCAGCGTGGAGGTGAGGGAAATAATGAACATTACTTGAAAGAGCAAATTCAGAGAAAGGGGACAAAGACAGAAGTTGAGAGCAGACTCAAAGAAAGAAGAATTGACAATATGAATGAACAAAGAAAGAAAGGAAATACTTGCAACATTCTTAATAAGCACTGGAAAAATACTAACCCAGAGATTTTACAGCGTAAAAAAGAGTAAACACTGACAACCACTACTTTTTACAATTTTTGGAGACATTTGAAACTGCTGAAAAATCCAAGTGAAATTCAAAATTAATAGAAACTGAAAACAGGAAAGTCTACCTATTAAGCATTACGCAATCAATCAATTGCACTATGTTATACCTAAATATTGTTTTACCCAGAATAAATCCAGGTTTTTTCCTTACCATTATTTCAATGGTGATCTCCAACTTAACATAAGCAAATTTAAGGATCTCAAAGTCCATACTTTACAAACCACAAACCTCGGACATCTTGAATAGAGGTTCAGTATGTACCCTTGTCATCTCTTTGTATTGATTATATCTGAATTTAAGGAAAAATAAACCTGTTGAAATCAATTACGATGACCCCTTTCCATTGAACTAGTTTCCTTATAATTTTCACTTTGGTTGCATCCATCAGGCTGAACAGCCCAGCTTGGTGAAAGCTCTGCTTAGTGAAAATCATCATTAAGGTTTGTTTTTCCTCCTAGAACCTCCAGTCTGTCTTTCTTTTTTCTTTTCTTTTTTCAGTTTTTTCTCAGTCGGTTACTCCTTGAGCCCACATTTCTGATTCACCCCCCGTTCCCCTTATCACTGACTGGCCTTTCCATCCTCTTCGATTTCTTTTTTACTCCACATCCTCTTTTGTCATATTTCTCTTTGCTGCTCCTCAGCCTCTCTGCCCTCTGCCCCCTCTTCATGTTTTTGTGGTCACCTCATTTTCCTCCAAAGCGCTGTGACTAAAATGTATGGCTCTAGAGAACATTATTGCTTCTTGGATGGCCACAGCAGTAACATGTCCCAGGAAAGTGTTCTGCCATATAAGAAAATATACTTTTATGCATTGGTTAAGCCCCCCCTGAGTTCATACTGTAAATCCACGTCTTACAAGGTGCACTCACATGTGTAAAAATGGAGCATGCTAAATATTAAAGAACAGGGGGCCAGATGTAGAACCGTTTTCAGCAGTCGCATATGGAAAATCAGGCCGTTTATGACCGCTAAAAAGAGTGGTAGTATGCACCAACCCTACTGACTCGCAAAATAGGGTTTGTGAGTCGCTATTAGGAAGGGGCGTGCAAAGAGCGTCCTTTCCTAATAGTGAGTAGCAATGGTATGTACGATTGTTTTGCGACCGCAAATGCGTTCACAAAACAATTGCAGTTACCATCTACTTTAAGTAGGTAGTAAGCCAGTCGCAAATGGGTAGGAGTCTACAGGGGAACCCTTTGTGAATGTATGTGAAAATATTTTTTAAGAGCAGGCAGTGGTCCAACGGCCTGCCCTTAAAAAATTAAAAGAAAACGTTTCATTTTTTCTTTTAAATGCATTCAGTTTTCCTTTAAGGAAAATGCGTTGCATTGAAAAAAATTTTGCTTTATTTAAAAAACAAACACAGACATGGTGATCTGCTGTCCCCAGCCGGCCAGCATCCTGGTGTTCTTGCCCACTCCCAATGGGCCGCAAATTGCGACCTGCCTCATGAATATTGAGGAGGCAGGTCATTGGGAATCGCTAAATGTGTCTAACACACATTAGTACATTCCGTTTTGCGGAACGTGAGTCGCAAATAATCGCAAATTGGAATGGCCGTACATCTGGTCCAGGATGTTCCCACAATGGCAAGTTACCAAAAGCAGCTTTATTGTGTAGGCAGTTATATTGTCCCCCCCCCCCCCCGAGAGGGCTTAATTATGAACGAAAATCTATTTTGAAAATTGGGCCTGGGAAAATGGTAGAACCTGACTAGACAGTTATTTTTCACTTTTATCGGAAATAAGTTTCAGTAACAGTAGGTTATAGGCACATGCAGTGGAAAAATAACTTTTAAAAAGTGTGCTTTGTAATGCCTGAGAGCGAAACAGAATTAAACCTGTTCTTCTGGCTTGCTCTCCTCTAGTGGCTGCAATTACCATTGCACGTAGGAGTGAAGTGTTGGCCTACTTGAAAACATAACAAACCCTTCCAATGCCAGGAAGACTGTTGTAGTGCAAATACCGACCAGTGATGGGAGTGAGCTGAGAGTGGATACTAACGGATGGTAATTCAAAGGACTACAGCAACAGCTTTACATGTTTACATTAATATCCCAAAAGAGGACTCAGGCTACAGATGCCTTTCATCCAGATGGGTGCCTCAGCCATTTAGAATCAGAATCAACTTTATTTCGAATGTTATATAAACAATCATAAAAGTACAAAAACAAATATTTCCAGAATGATACATCAATAGAAAAAAACTTAACATTTTAAAGTGACAAAGATTTACGATAAGGAATGGCAGATTTAAACAAGCATTTGCAATGCAATAGGTCTCGCATTATTAAAGTTAGAGCTGTTGGCTTTGAAAATGACTATGTTATTTGTATTTGTTTTGGATCTGCAATTATAAATAGGGTTCTTATAAGCAAAGCTATCTATTTATAATGTACAGATATGCAAAAAGCTAGATATGAGATATATGTGGAAGAAAAAGTAGTCCGTAGCAAATGTGAATAATGTATTAGGTATGCAAATGTTTGTAAGAATATTATTTGTGCAATATTAGTATTTATTTAAAATGTGTCTGGAGCCTATTTTTGTAGATTAAGTGGAAATTGTAGTGTTGTTTGTTTCTTGTAAGGAGAAGCAAAGCAGTACACATACAGGCAAGTACACACACACATAGAAATAAACACTGAGACAGAGATGCAGACACAGACATGCACACACAAAGACAGATAGAGCAAACATACAGAGACGCATATACAGAGATGTACATATAGACACAGACACAAGGAGATCAAAAAGTAAACACAGACACGCACATACAGTAACGAGATGTACACAGAAAAACAAAGATACACATATACAGACAGACACGTACACACAGAGACAGAAACACAAGCAGATATGCACATATAGAGACTATAGAAACAAAAGTGCATACATATAGACATACACAAACAGATTCATGCACATACAGAGACATATTGCACATACAAAGACAGTAAGACACATACACACACAGTGATGCACACACTGAGACAATCATGCACACAAAGGCTTGATGCACGTCCTGAAACACTGCTGTACAGACAGACAGTAATACACATACAGACACAGTGATGTACAGATAAAAACAGTAATATACATACAGAGACAGTCATGCACACAGATGAGTGTTGCACATACAGAGGCAGTAATGTAAATACACAGACAAACACGTACACACACAGACACAGTGATGCACTCACAGAGACATAATGCACACACAGACACAGACAGTAATGTGCACACATACACAGTGATACACACACATACACAATGTATCGAAGCAATACTTGTATGCGATCTTTACAGAATGTGTATATCATACATTATGTTTCATGTCCTGCATGTCCACTTTTACTGTTGTTTTTCTTACTATTAGCTTACTTGTAATGCCTATCATGTATACATTTGCAGCGAGCGCATTAACAAAGCGAACACGCGCTAATTAAAAGCACATGCTTAATTACGTATCGAATAACACTGCTGCACGTTACAGACACCACTGAGCATGAACGCTTACATTTCTCAAGAAGCTACAACATGCACATGCCTCCAACTACATAATCGTGGCTTTTAAAGATGTACTCGAGATTCTCTTATATACACCATGATTGTTATCACAAACATACAATAATAACGTCACTATCCATTGCATAACCCCTGCCCTCTCGGGTGGTAATTAACAATTGCGTCAGAAACAAAGGTAACTTTTGCAGGGGTTTAGAACAGGGGTTTAGAATAATAGAGTGAACGCCGTAAGCTCACTAGATATGCGGCAGGGGAGGGAAGGGGGCATTCATCCGGTTCTTTGTGTAGAGAGTCCGAGCACAGGGCAGGTACTGCGGCGCTATAACGGGCTCACACAAACGGGCACTGTAAAGAAACGGCGTGTCACCAGCAGCGGGGCTGTGCACACTGGACAGTATGACTAGTTCCCAGAAACTAAAAACTTGCAACACTAAAGCCAGTGCGCGTAACGATATTCATTTCACAGTTGTAAGAAGCAGGTAGTTTTACACAGTCTACAATTTAGTGCGCGCATTCTTAATTATTTGTAATTAAAGCACTAAACACTACATAAATAACTGTGCGCACATTTACCCCCAATACGTACTAAAAAATAAATTTAAAGAAGCTTGGAGTAAAGCAGAGAGGCCTTTAGTGGGGTTAAGTAGAGTGGGGTAAAGCAGAGTGGCATTGAGCAGAGTTGAGTGGAGTAAAGCAGAGGGGTGTGGAGTAAAGCAGAGTGGTGTGGAGTAAAGCAGAGGGGCATGGAGTAAAGCAGAGGGGCATGGAGTAAAGTAGAGTGGTGTTGAGCGAAGTGGCGTGGAGTAAAGCAGAGTGGAGTAAAGTAAACTTGAGTGGAGTAAAGCAGAGTGGCATGGAGTAGAGCAGAGTGGCATTGGGGTAAGTGGAGTAAAGCAGAGTGGAGTGGAGTAAAGCAGAGTGGTGTGGAGTAAGGCAGAGTAGCATGGAGTAAAGCAGAGTGGCGTGGAGTAAAGTAGAGTGGGGTGGAGTAAAGTAGAGTGGATTGGAGTGGAGTAAAGCAGTGTGGAGTTGAGCAAAGCAGAGTGTCATAAAGCAGAGTTGAGCAAAGCAGAGTTGAGCAAAGCAGAGTTAAGCAAAGCAGAGTTAAGCAAAGCAGAGTTGAGCAAAGCAGAGTTGAGCAAAGCAGAGTTGAGCAAAGCAGAGTTGAGCAAAGCAGAGTTGAGCAAAGCAGAGTGGCGTAAAGCAGAGTGGCTTAAAGCAGAGTGGCTTAAAGCAGAGTGGCTTAAAGCAGAGTGGCGTAAAGCAGAGTGGCGTAAAGCAGAGTGGCGTAAAGCAGAGTGGCGTAAACCAGAGTGGCGTAAACCAGAGTGGCGTAAACCAGAGTGGCGTTGAGCATTAGTAGAGTGGAGTGGAGTAAAGCAGAGTTGAGTAGCGCAGAGTGGTGTTCAGTGTAGTGGAGTAAAGCAGAGTGGCGTGGAGTAAAGCAGAGTAGAGCCAAGAGGAGTAAAGTAGAGTGGCATAAAGATCAGTGGCGTGGAGCAGAGCAGAGTGGCATTGAGTGGAGTGGAGTGGAGTAAAGAAGAGTGGTATGGAGTAAAGTACTGCGAGCATGCATCGCTGCAATGACAGCAGTCCACAGCAAAACACAGAAAATAACCCAATTAATTGAAATGTGGATTAAACATGACAAACCGGAAAATGAGCTACACAATTGAAATTTGGTGACAGTGGAAGCATGTTCCTCACAGACAACAAAAGCAGCTAAATCCTGGTTTGAGAGCGAACCCTGTCACATGCGTTTGAGGGACAGAGGACATGCAAAACATGCACAATGGTTACCCAACTCATGCACCCGCCCGTTCTGAGGCCTCTCAACCTTCAGTGATTTCATGGGCGGCTAGACCATGGAAAACTAGTATCAACTGCATGAGATGGTGTGCTCTTTGAAAACAAAATAACAGAGAACATGGAAAACTTCAGCGCATGAAACACCTATAGTGGGATTTAGTTATATATGTATTCAAAAGCACCAGAGCTCTTAATTCTTAAACATTAGGTTATACAAAAAACAACTGCAGGGTTGAAAGCACAATACGAACATTCGTTAAAAATGCAATTTGACTGGTTATACCCAGACATTAATACAAGTACAGCCAATGACAGGGAAGGAACTCGTGAGACATCCAATGTGCCAATTAAACTCCCATTAAAAGACTACAGTCCAGCACCCATTATAATATGGCCTATCCAAAGACCAGTACAACGTGACGAAACCACCATCAAACATAAAACCACAGACGATAAGCACACTAAAAAGATCAGACTCAATACACACAACAAAATTACAAAGATAGCAACAAACATAATTTGACAATCCCCCCCCCCCCTCCACCCCCCCCCCTCCATACACTCAGTGTAACGCACCTAACACATGCAACAGGATCACATACCCTGTGGGTACTGCATCATCACAGGACAGTAGACAATATATTACATACCCAGTAAACACCCCAATACCAAATACATACCACACACTAAAAGTATACACATGCAGGGCCCAATGTAACATGACGGGTCCAATGAAAAAGTCACAGGCACAATACATGCTATAGCATCATGGAGTGAATACCCACTGCATGTCGCTGGCAAATAAACTCAGAGGCCATTTGGAGCTCACATCTTAGAAAGAGCAGGAAGAACTACATCCGACTATGTGCCCTGGAAGATTGCTGGTTTTATTATATCTTTGTTCATGTAAGAATTCCCTGACTCGTGTAGAGTGGGTAGATTTTTGGATTTTTAACTTTTGTTTTGTTAGGGCACACGATCATGATCGATATGAAAAATCCAGGACCTATTGTGAATCCCAGACCAAACTCAAACTGGTGTGTCACAGATCACAAGCAACAGCAGCAACATTTAGCTGTATTTCAGGTGGCGGCTGTGCGGTGTGCGCCCTCACCGCAGACACAGGGACCCCTTTTGTGCGGTGATTAAGGCTTGTGTCCGCCGCCATGACCGCCAGCCTCTGCCACTCAGTCTATATTTATGCCTGTAAGGCAATTCATTCTATTTTAACTCTACTTTTGTGCATTTTGACTTTGAAAATATCGCGGAAAATGGTCAGAAGAGGTAAAATAATTCAGGCTGAGATCGCAAAGCTCGAAAAAAGATGCCATCTCTCGATTAAAAGGCAGAGCTGAAGATTCGGAGAGCTTAAAACCCTGCGCAGAATGAATCAGACCACAGGCCCTAAATATAATATTATCAAAGACGATTATATTTTGATGTCCCGAGGGAGCTGTAAGCGGAGTGAGGTTGCATAAAAATGAAACAGCGGTGAGGGCAAAGGCAGAATATTTCCTAGAAAAGGAGTATTTCGCCTGGGTCTTGGTAGAAATAGCCGCTGCCCCAGACTGAACGGGACAGAGGCTTAGCCAGTGACGAGGACGCAAAGCCGCAGATGATGTGCCGGGCACAGAAAACTCTGCTGCTTCCAGCTCTCTCTCAGGCTTCACCCCGGCCTGACTCCTTGTAAGATTCACATTACAGACTGTAATTTAATTTTTACACCAGATTTTGTAGGGTTTACGTTACCAAATCTGCCCCTGAAACACTAGACAAATAACTACCTGGGAGCCTCGGTTTATTACATTTGAGTGGGCTTGCTCTTCGTCCCAAATGACAGAGGAGGCATATTCTGCACGTGAATGATTTGACGGAAACAGATGAGCCCCGTCATATTTACGGCGGTTGCGCCGTAGCAGGCAGACTATACAGTAGCTGCTATTTTCATATGTACACTAATTCCACAGCAGAGGCAAGATGTAAGCATTTGGTGGATCTGTCAGTTAGATGAATCCGACCTGAGGGCAAGAATGAAAAAAAAAGCAAAACAAACCTGCTCGGTGCAGTTTTGGAGGGGGGTGGGGGTGGGGTTTGCAGGCAAACCCTGAGAAAATAAACAGTGGTGCGCGCGCACCACAGAGGAGCGGGGGGAGGGAGCGAGGCGAACGCGCGCTGCTGCGCATGCTAGCCACCAGTGGGAATGGGGGGAGCAAAGGCGGGACATGCGCCCGCCTTTGCCCAATTGCGTGCCATTTTTTTAAAAAAAACGCACGCTACAGACATTGCCAGGCTTCAGAAAGCTAAACACACGCACGAGCGTGTGGTTAGCTTTCTGAAGCCCTTTCTAGAGGTCTCGCGCTGCGCGAGCAGTGCTGCGCACTGCAACGCAGGCGCGAGCCCTAAAAACGCTGTGACATGCAAACAGATGGTCTCATTGTTCAGCAGTTTGCAGAAAATACAAAGCGTCCCTGCAACTATTAAAATTCTATCTTCTTAAAATTGGAATTAAAAATCGCATTCTAAAAGAATTACAATATTTACAGAAAAATATAAAGTGCTACAGAGATTAGCTAGATGTGTCATCACAAGGGCAGGTAAGTATACCCCATCACTAGCTATGATAGAGCTAACTGTTTGCTAAAGAATTTTAGGATTCCGTAGCTTAGCAGACTCAGCCTAACAATCCCAATTACATTTCTTTCATTCTTTTTTCCAAAGGTTTAAAGAGGATTTATGAAAATGACAACGCAATTTTACCTCCTCAGTGTTTCTAGGTTTCCATGCCAATGCCTGCCTCAGATACCCGTTGGCACAGGAACAAGAAAAATTAAACCAGCAGGTCTGGGTGTGTGATGGTTTGTTGCTAGGTTTAAGTAAAATATTTCTAACCCCAACACACAAATCAATGAAGGTCCCTGAGATTTCACAATAGTTTCATGACCGATTCTACAGAAACAAGCATCCAGGCTAATCTTATATCATTATGTTGAGTAGTGGGACAAAAAGATAAAAAGGTCAAGGAAAATGGGTCACATGGTCATCAATATTAATGTCCACAACATCACAAAATAAAAAATGGCCTAAGAAGTTCCAAGACATAAAAATATAGTCAATAATAGAGGAGCCCTCTCGGCCTAAAAAAGTAGGGGTATTGTTATCTTGCTCACGGATGAGCTAATGGACATTTAATAAATCCCGCCCAAACAAAATTGCTTAAGTAGTCCCTCTAAAATCTGGATGACAGACAACGACAGTCTTAGATACGGCATGGCCAAGAGAACTAATATCAAAAGTATTAACAGTTAGTTTAGCATTGAAGTCACCACAAATAAGGAACAAGCATTGGCATAGCCAATAGGTCTCGCCTTTGGGGCCTTATAAGTGTTTAGCCAGAGCTATTGACTTTGCCAATGTCTTGAAGCTGTGCTGTAGAGAAGTGTGGCTGCTGTGCGGCATGCTGAAAAGTTATAATAAAAAAGTGTCAGAAGCATTTTTGTTACTTTATATATGACCAAGAAGGCATTATGTCCAACACAACGACCATATTAAAAAAAGTATTTACAATAAAAAATTCTCAGTTTTTTTTTGTTCTTGCAATGCTGGCAACTTGTTTCTGCCTATTGCAATGGTTGTTTGTTAAAGCTTTTTTTTGAGGGGGCATAAACAATCGGAGGGTGAAGGTTGGGAACTAGTACCTGTATTATAACACTAGCAGCGGCCAGACGCTAGGGGAGAATCAACAGATGCCAGATTCCGAGAGCAGGCTGAGGTGGTGCTGAGGGATGCTGAGGTGGTAGTGGTGGTAGTGGTGGTGGTGGTGGTGACTGTTGCGGAGACGATGCTGAGGTGATGCTGAATGATACTCCGGTCTTGCTGAGTGATGCTGTGGTGGTGCTGAGTGATATTGTCTTGGCGCTGAGTGATGCTGTTGCGGCGCTGAGTGATGCTGTTGTGGCGCCGAGTGATGCTGAGGCGGCGCTGAGTGATGCTGTGGCAACGATGAGTGATGCTGTAGCGGTGCTTAGTGATGCTGTGGCGGCGCTGAGTGATGCTGTGGCAGCAGTGGCGCTGAGTGATGCTGTGGTGGCGCTGAGTGATGCTGTGGTGGCACTGAGTGATGCTGTGGTGGCGCTGAGTGATGCTGTGGTGGTGCTGAGTGATGCTGTGGTGGCGCTGAGTGATGCTGTGGTGGCGCTGAGTGATGCTGTGGTGGCGCTGAGTGATGCTGTGGTGGCGCTGAGTGATGCTGTGGTGGCGCTGAGTGATGCTGTGGAGGCGCTGAGTGATGCTGTGGAGGCGCTGAGTGATGCTGTGGCGGCGCCGAGTGATGCTGTGGCGGCGCCGAGTGATGCTGTTGCGGCGCCGAGTGATGCTGTGGCGGCGCCGAGTGATGCTGTGGCGGCACCGAGTGATGCTGTTGCGGCGCCGAGTGATGCTGTTGCGGCGCCGAGTGATGCTGAGGCGGCGCTGAGTGATGCTGTGGCAATGATGAGTGATGCTGTGGTGGCGCTGAGTGATGCTGTGGTGGCGCTGAGTGATATTATTGTGGCGCTGAGTGATGCTGTGGTCATGCTGTGGTAGTTCTGAGTGATGCTGTTTTGGCGCTGAGTGATGCTGTTTTGGCGCTGAGTGATGCTGTTGTGGCGCTGAGTGATGCTGTTGTGGCGCTGAGTGATGCTGTGGTGGCGCTGAGTGATGCTGTGGTGGCGCTGAGTGATGCTGTGGTGGCGCTGAGTGATGCTGTGGCGGCGCTGAGTGATGCTGTTGCGGCGCCAAGTGATGCTGAGGCGGCGCTGAGTGATGCTGTGGCAACGATGAGTGATGCTGTGGCAGCGCTGCGTGATGCTGTGGCGGCGTTGGCGCTGAGTGATGCTGTGGTGGCGCTGAGTGATGCTGTGGTGGCGCTGAGTGATGCTGTGGTGGCGCTGAGTGATGCTGTGGTGGCGCTGAGTGATATTGTTGTGGCGCTGAGTGATATTGTTGTGGCGCTGAGTGATGCTGTGGTCATGCTGTGGTAGTTCTGAGTGATGCTGTGGTGGCGCTGAGTGATGCTGTGGTGGCGCTGAGTGATGCTGTGGTGGCGCTGAGTGATGCTGTGGTGGCGCTGAGTGATGCTGTGGTGGCCCTGAGGGATGCTGTGGTGGCCATGAGGGATGCTGTGGTGGTGGTGAGCGATGCAGTGGTGGTGGTGAGCGATGCAGTGGCGGTGCTGAGCGATGCAGTGGCGGTGCTGAGCGATGCTGTGGTGGTGCTGAGCGATGCTGTGGCGGCGCTGAGCGATGCTGTGGTCGTGCTGAGTGATGCTGTGGTGGCGCGGAGTGATGCTGTGGTGGCGCTGAGTGATGCTGTGCTGGCTCTGATTGATGCTGTGCTGGCTCGGATTGATGCTGTGGTTGCGCTGAGTTATGCTGTGGTGATGCTGTTGTGTTGCCGAGTGAGAGATAGAGTGAAGATATAATGCCCAATTAGAGAGGGTGGTGAGAGAGAAAGAGAGAGAAAGGGTGTACATAGAATAAAGAGTGGAGCGGGATAGAGAGAGAGAGAGAAAGAAGGGAGAGAGAGAGAATGAAGGAGTTTGAAAGAGAAACAGATAAAGGGGTGAGAGAGAATGAAAGGCTAAAAAGATAGAGAGGGAGAGTTAATTAAGTAGAGAGAGAATTAGAGAGGGGAGAGAGAGAGAAGGAGAGAGACAATAAGAGTGGGGGTGTGGAGTTTAAATAGAGTGAAGTGACGCGAAAAAAGTAACCTTAAATATAGCTTTGTGCTTTGCGCGAATAAATATAAAAAAAAACAGAGTGAGACAAAAATACTGGTAATTAGGCTGTGACTCCCAATATAAAACAAATAGCGATATAAGGTGAAATCAACCCACCGAAGCAATATTTCTAACTAGACAAAAAAAAGCTTGCATTTCAATGCTAATCGCTGTTGTTTTTCATGCGACTGTAGTCCAGGGCCGTCAGTTTGTAATGTGAGCTGCTGCTGCTGCGATTGAAACATCAGAGTCCAGAGAGTTAATGAGCCATGACGAGGAAATGAGGAAGAGATAGGAAACCCAGATGGCAGCTGCGCGCGTGCACGCCATGGTGAACGAAAGCTGGTCGCCAGCCGAAAGCCAGTGGGTTTGCACTTCCAAAACCCGCTTACTAAAACTCTCGGCGCTGGTGCAGGCCGAGACCTAAAAATCCGACCTAAAAAGGACTGAAGTATTGCTGTTCCAAACTGAGCACGCTCCCTATCCTCAGAAAACCGTAATGTTCTGCAAAACAATGCAACGAGGGATAGGTTGCTGCCTCACAAATCTTCTGAATAAGACGCTTTCTTAGCACAGTGGATGTAAATACTACACCCTTTCCAGAATGAACATACCAGTTAAAGCCAATCCCTAATAACCAGAGGAATCCAACTAGAGATAGCTTGGATCCCCACAACCTTAACTAGATTGGAACTCACAAATAGGACATCCACTCTAAACATCGAAAAAACATAGTTGCCCTATTGGACAAGCTTTCGGATTCTGTGCTGAAGGCACCAAAAGAAAGGAACGGATGTTAAAGAGGTTGTGAGGGTGATACACCTGGCGTCCTCTAGGCTGTACAGCTGGTGCTGTCACAACTGGTGATCTTCGTGACACTGCTACTGATACTACAACAGTACCATCTTGCCATGGTATCCAGCTTTGAAAGAAAAACAATTCCTGATCCAGTCTGGAACCTAAAATAGTTCAAGCAAGGAATTCGCAGGAGCAAGCAAACATTCAAAACACCCATTAGAAACAAGTGACCAAAAGGAAAAGGCTCAGAAAAGAATGAAGACTGTAAACCCTGAAGTCAAAGATAAAGCGATCACTTACCAAACCGTGCCATTTTTATGTGTCCGGGACATCTTGCACATTACACAACTTACAATCTTTATTTGCATCATTCAGATTACTAGAATTGTTTTTTTGCGTCACTGTTTTCCCAAAGGTATGCACTTTAGCAGAGAGATGCATACATACGAGTGTGTGACTTATCTGTTGATTTGTTTTTTTCATTATTTACTTTGCTATTACTTATGCAGACGTCCATCTATGAAAGCATTACGTTGGTAGTGTTGTTCAGTGACACATGCAAGTAATGCGCAACTATTTATTGAACTTACAGGTAAAGAACTACAGAATAATTTCTGTCTCCCGATACTTCCCACTTGTGTGTCCGGGTCAGTCTTTCAGCCCATATTAATGTTGTCCTTGTGTGCTTTCCCACCGCTATCTGGGAATCTCTCGCGAGTCATATACCTCTAACATAAATTGAGTAATGTGCAACTATCATATCACAGACGATGTTGGGGCAAAAAAAAGAGTTGGATGGAATTAGGAATCAGTACTTGGGAAAGCCAAAACACTGCTCTATAATGCCATGTGACCGACTATGTGCTGGGCTGTAGGCTGTTGAGGTATGTGTAGCTATGTAAGGTGTCATGTGTCTTGGTCTCAAGATGTAACCCTGGCCACACATGACTGGGAATTTAGTCCATATTATCCATGTTGTATAGGATGTCAAAACTCATGGTTTTGCATGGCCATACATGTCATGTATACCTAGCAGAAGGCCTCACCTGTGCAGGCCTCTTTCAAATTGCTTACTGCTGTACAGTGTGTTTCGATATACACGAGTCTGGTCTAATAGAAGGGTGCTTGGCTACAGCACTGGCGAAGCTGTAGTCCGCATCCATGATTACCTGTACGTTTATGGAGCCAATATGTTTTTAGTTCCTGTACAAGTATCCTATATCTTCAGGTGGTATTAACGTGACATGCATGATCTAAAGGCTGGTAAGCTGGCAACAACAAAGAAAACTTTTATTGTTGACAAGGTCTTAATTTAGCAAATGTGAGGCGCTGTGGTGCAATGGACTGGACTGCATCCAACAAATGCATAAGGAATCTATAGGTAGTGCACTGTGCGACACCCCAGTTAATTCTGCATTTGTGCTCTGGAAGGAGATCAGTGCTAGTAGATTCAATGCTAGTAGATTCAGTACAGCAAGTACTTTAAGATGGGCTGGTAATGCATGTGACCCTTCTTAACGCACGCGGGAGGGTGCTACTTGTTCTCGTGCCTGGATACTGTTACTTCTTAGCCTATCCGTTGGTTTGATTGCCCCCTCAGTTTGCATCACCCACAGGTATAGATGTGTTTTTTCTGTGCGGCTTTCGTATTTTGCAATTTCTACCTAACTGCAGCAGTCAGTTTGTGTCAGCTTCCTGCACCCTCCATGTCTTTTCTGTGAAGTAGAGCATCTCATGCAGCTTTTACTGGCTTTTACATTGAGCAAAAGATTTGCAACTGCTTTGACTGCACACAATTTTTCACAGAATTTAAACCTCTGCTACTTTGAATACTTGGAATAACTGATTCCACTAATAAGCCTTAATTGTAATCCCCTGTAACCCATCCCTCCCCTCAGGGATACCAATGACCCCCCTCCCCTCCTCCCCTGGCCCAAACTAATCCCAACGTAAAGGAAGAGGACAGCAGGGTCCCATTTCAGAGGAGAAAAAAAACACAAGAGGTGGGTATCACAAGCACACCAAGTTTAGGGTACCGAGCAGTGCCAGTAAACATCTACTGCTCTAAGTCTGCTGGGCTCAGAGGTACCCAATCACGAGAAGATCCTGGAGTTGTTAACGAACGAGGATGAATACTATTGTTGGAAGTCAGTATGTGACAAGAGTAGCGCCCACCCAATGGAGTGTTTTAGGTTCTCCCAGTACTTTATTCAGTAAACACCAGAATGTCCAGATTCCAGACAGGTCAGAAGATGCTGAAAGGCAGTCTGGTGCTCATGCAAAGCAGAATGGTGGGCCTTCGTCTCATCCCGCTGCGGGCACCTGACTGCATCAGTAGTACGGACATCAGTGGCATCATTTTCTACACATGGTGCCATCTGAAAGCAGACTAGGCAGCATGACTGAAGCCAGCACTTCCTTCCATTCACAAAGAGCAGCACATGACCCATTGCCACGGAGAATACTAAGCTGAAGAAAGCTAGTGCGTCCTTAGAGACGTCAGCAAGAGTCCACACCAACTGAAGAACGATTACATGATGGAAAGAACCAGGTGCTATGGGGTCAGAAGGTGCGTATACAAATTGGGGCCCTTTGCTTTTATTGTTAAAGAAACACAAGAATCACATGGAAATCGAAATTGTTATTTAAAATGTGTGGCCTAATGAAGCATCAAGGAAAATGGATTCCTTAAGTAGATCTTAATTTTCAGGTAAGATCTCTAACAAAGCAAGCACAGGACTTCCCCCCCCGTGCACGCGTGTTCCACAAAGGACCCTCTTACCTTCCGCATTCATCAGCAGAGCTCCATGAACCTCTGCTGGGACGATGAGCAGTTTCTCCTCTGCAGCTTAACGGAGGCAAACATCATCTATTGTAACCAGACCCTGGGTTCTCTGCCCTCTCTCCTTCGCCACCCCATCCAGCCACGCTCGCTTCTCTTGTTTACTTTACTTACCCTTCATCCCATCTTCCTTTCAGTAGAAAAGCCACACACAAACACCAGCCTCTTCGCCGGACGCCTTTATTTATTTATTTTTTTGGTTTCGACCCCTTAGAAAACTTCCTTCGGTGACGGCATCTGCTGCTCCCGAGCATATTCCCCTGCCGAGTGCAAATGCGCTCCAGACTTTCTGGCATGATGTCAGCGCCGCGGTCACATGACCCGAGCCGTGGCGCTCTCCGGGGAGAGGGGGGCTGTGCTAAGTGGAGTCGGAAGGAAGGCCGTGCACGTGCCCACGCCTCCTGCCCATGCTCTTCCGTCAACAGTGGCAGAAGGGGCAGATCAATGGAATCCAGTGAAAACCGGGGGCAGTGGGCAGTTGTGGCCCAGTGATCACACCAGCCTGAAAAACAAGAGAGGAGCGGGGGCGAGCGAGCGCGGCAGCCCGCTGAGCTGACCAGACGCTCGTGCGTCATGGCCTTTGCCTGCGATTACCCGCACGGCCGGCATGTGTTCCAATTATCGCGCCCGCGACTGGGCACGATAATTGGAAACAGATGTCGCCCGTGCGAGGTAACCGCAGGGAAAAGGCCATGACGCACGAGCGTCTGGTCAGCTTTGTGAAACCCCTAACATAAAGTCTTGCCAGAGCAGCGCTTGCGCGCTACTCGAGGCTCGACCTAAAAAGGATTCGGTATATCTAGGCAGGTGATCAACAAATCTAAAAATCTGGTCAAATGTAAATTTACGGGAGGCAGAAAAATCACTGTCGTAAAAATTGAATATATACAAACAGTGGTTACCCCACCCCTCAATTGCCAAGGCTTGAAACCCCTTACTATTAATGGGGATTGCTGATGTACCACCCCCCGCCAGAGAAAGCTTAAACCAGGCCATCAGACCCCTCCCGCTCCTTTGCTCTACCTGAACTTGAGGGAATAGCAGGCGTATGTGAGAAGTTGGCCTAGCATATGCTGTCCACTAATTATAGTGGGCACCTTGCACCAGTCCAAACAACCCCTTATTGGAGATAGGTTAAAGACAACCTTTATTGAAAGCTATCCTAGTGGTAGCTATGGAGAGCAGCCTTCAGGCTAAGTCTTGAAGGAATGTAAAGCAGCTTGTTTTACCAGTCTATAATCTCTTGAGTGATCAAATGAAAGAGCACCACACCAGGTATATATTCAAAATATATGTATTTATTGCTAAACACACCCCTCTAGTCTCTTTATGAGGCTAGAGTTCGAAGTACATAAGTTATAAGTTATTAATTCACAGTAATAGCACAAATACACGTTTGGGCCCTAGGGGCGTACCAAACCATATACCAATAAAGTGGTATGCGAACCACGACTGAACTAGACACTAGGCCTAGAGCCTCTAGAAGTGCTTGGACCACAAGGAACCACCCAAGGTAGTGACACAGGGGACCTACGGGAGACGCGTGCAGTGTAAATACACAACCGCGATACGCCGTTGACTTCTATGGAGAAAGTCGGGATCGGGAAATTAGAGAAAAGGGACACTTAAAAGAGGACTAGGACAAAACCCTTTGAGATCTAGGACTTTGAAGAGTCTCTACCCACGGGAGCACCGGAGTACTCGTGTTACCTCACCCAGGAAGCCGGGTGCATAGGTGCCTTTCGGGGTCGGGTTTCGTCGTCGTTTCGAATGGCGATCTGCTGCAAAGTGCTGCTGGCGGCCAAGAGAAAAGTGTCCGGGTGGATCCAAGAGTGGATCGGAGTTCTGAAGAACCTGAAAGCAGAGGGGACAGAGTCTGGGTCACTAGCCAGTGACCAGGAAGGCGATGGACAGATGCCCACCGATGTCGAGTGCTTCAGGTGCGTTGACGGTCGTCTTGACTCTTCAGCCATGAGGTCCAGGAGGCGTTGTCGGCGACCAGGAGCAGGATTCGGGCTGGTACACGATGTCTGTCGAGTGCTGAGGTGTCGGCGACCGGATTGGACCCAACAAGCCTTGGCAACGGCAAGTCTCGGTGAAGATGTAGATCGTCGATGGTGCAGACCAGCAAGGTCTGTGGAACTCACCCAGCGAGGGTAAGTGAGGGCAGGCCTGGAGCAACCAGGATGCCAAGTTAGAAAAGGATTGGCCTTCGTTAAGGGCTACTAGCCAACGGGCTAGCGACCGCGAAGGAGCCTCGTGACGCCGCACGTGGATCTGGCTTACAGGACACTCGTGGAGTGGGGGCCAGTGATCTTCGGTGCAGGTGGTGCTGGGGCTAGGGCTACTCGGAGCCCAAAGCACGACTTCTTGGGAGACCCAGAAGAGGATGCACTTGCAAATGTGCTCGGTGTCCAGGGGTCACGGTCTCAAGTCACCCACGATAGCCACGGGCCTCAGCTTTGCTGGGGACTCAGGGTAGCCTCGGGAAGTCTGAGAATCCACCTCTGGTGATGCGATGACTTCGGCGTCCGACGGGAGCTTCAGAAATGCGAACCGGACAGATGCTTCTTTGGTGCCTGCCAAGCAGGGGAGTCACTCCTTGACCCCAAGGGAGATTCTTCTGTCCTCTAATCGTGAGTAGAGCGTCGAAGGTCCAGGATTCAGTTACAGAGTTTCGTCCAGGGATAATCTAAAGTCCTAAGGACTGGGTTCCTACCTTTATTCTAAAAATAGGGGTTGGACTACTCTGTGGCCCCACCTATGGGTGGGTCAGGGCAGAGGGGTGGCTACACCCCTTTCCCTTTGTCCAGTTCGCGTCAAAGCAGGGGCTGCAAGCCCCTGATCCGGTTTGAACTGGGGTATGCACAGGGACACCAAATGTGCCCCCAGTGCAGGACTTCAAAGCACCCGAAAGTGCTCCCGCCCAGACCCAATACACATTATCCTGTCTGGGGAGGTGGTCACACCTCCCTGGGACAGGAAACCTATTGTCCAGGCCTCCCCTGCCGGAGTTTCGTCCAGCAGCAGGAGGCCAGACTCGTGTCTGTGGCAGCAGCATCCATTTTGTGATGCCAGGGCTCTGGAAAGAAGTTACCGGACTCGTCAGAGTTAACATGTCTTTCCTCTAGAAGGGTGGAATGCTACCCCCGCCACCAGGATTGGCGGGGGGTAGTATTCCAAGATGTTTGACACCAAACACGACATGTTTAGGTGCAGCCATTCCAAAGTTAGCATTTTACCGCGAGGATATAATGCGCTTAAGAGTATATGGTCAGGCTGCACTACAAACAGCATCAGAGATGGTCTCCGAACGCTGCAGAGGGGCCCTGCTCATGCAGGGGCACCCTCTCACATAGGAACCATGCACTCTGCCTTTAGGATTGATAAGGCCTGCCTTAGGAGTGACTTATAGGTTTATATGTGTGTATGTATTTCGTGATATAGGTAACCTATATCACAGTAAGGGGTGCATGCACCACCTTACCCAGGCTGCAGTAGCAGACCTGTGGTGTCAGTTTGGATGGCCTTCCAGGGGTGGCATAATACATGCTGCAGCCCCTGGCAGGCCTCTGAGGTACCTATGCCCTTGGTACATAGTATACCATATACTAGGGACTTATAAGGGCACTCCAGATCCCAATCAGTGATGTGCCTAAGGCACATGGAAACCATTTTAGAGAGGAAGCAGCTAGGCTGGGGTTCTGATTAGCAGGGCCCCAGCCAGACTAATGTCGAAAAACAGTGAAGCATCAGCAAAAAGTGGGGGTACCCATGTGAAGCAGATCCTACTCTCCTACACAACCCCCCAAAACGTAGGGACATTAAACTAACCTTGCCCAGTTAAGTCTTCATGTTCTAAGTGGAAATACCTAGAGAGTCCATCTGCATTCGCATGGTTACTCCCAGGCCTATGTTCCACTGTAAAGTCCATCCCCTGTAGGGAAATGGACCACCTAAGCAGTTTGGGGTTTTCACCCTTCATTTGTTTTAGCCATAAGAGGGGCTTATGGTCTGTCTGAACCAGGAAGTGTGTACCAAACAAGTATGGCCTCAACTTCTTCAGAGCCCAGACCACAGCAAAGGCCTCCCTCTCTATGGCTGACCAACGTTTCTCTCTAGGGGTCAGCCTTCTGCTAATAAAAGCTACTGGCTGATCCTGACCTTCTTCATTCAATTGTGACAGTACAGCCCCTACCCCCAATTCAGATGCATCTGTTTGAACAATGAACTTCTTGGAGTAATCAGGACTCTGCAGAATTGGAGCAGTGCACATGGCCTGCTTGAGGTCATCAAATGCCTTTTGACAGCTAACTGTCCACTGAACCTTTTGGGCATTTTCTTAGAAGTTAAGTCATTCAGGGGTGTCACTATTGATCCATACCCCTTGACAAATCTCCTATAGTACCCAGTCAGGCCTAAGAAGGCTCTTACCTGAGTCTGGGTAGTGGGAGCAGTCCAGTCCATGATGGTCTGGATCTTGCTCTGCAAAGGTTGAACCTGGCCTCCACCCACAAGGTGGCCCAGGTACACAACCTGACTCTGCCCTATCTGGCACTTAGTGGCCTTGATAGTCAGGCCTGCCTTTGCAGGGCCTGTAAAACATTCCTGAGGTGGACCAGGTGATCCTCCCAGGTGGAGCTAAAGACAGCAATATCATCTAGATAAGCTGCACTATAGGCTTCCAGTCCTGTGAGAACAGTATTCACCAACCTCTGGAAAGTGGCAGGTGCATTCTTCAGACCAAAGGGCATTACCACAAATTGATAATGCCCACTAGGGGTTGAGAATGCTGTTTTGGGCTTTGCAGTATCAGCTAGTCTGATCTGCCAGTAGCCAGCTGTTAGGTCAAATGTGCTGAGATATTTGGCAGAGGCCAAAGTATCTATGAGCTCATCTGCCCTGGGTATTAGATGGGCATCAGTCCTAGTGACTGCATTGAGACCCCTGTAGTCTACACAGAACCTCATCTCTCTCTTTCCACCACTGGTGTGAGGTTTCGGTACAAGGACTACTGGACTAGCCCAAGGGCTATCTGAGGGTTCAATAACTCCCAATTCCAACATTTTCTGGACTTCAGTCCTGATACAGTCCCTGACATGGTCAGGTTGCCTATAGATCTTGTTTTTAATAGGCAGACTGTCCCCAGTGTCCACTTCATGAGTGCACCAGGTGGTCTGACTGGGTGTCAGTGAAAACATATGTCTAAACTGATTGAGGACTTGCCTGCAATCAGTTTGTTGCTGGGTAGTGAGGCTGCCTGCCAAGGCTACACCATCAACTGACCCATCGTCAGGGTTCTGTGAGAGCAGGTCAGGGAGTGGGTCACTCTCTTCCTCCTGCCCTTCATCAGTAGCCATGAGCAAGCCCATGTCTGCCCTGTCCACATATGGTTTTAACCTGTTGACATGGAGAACCCTGTGGGGACTCCTGGGTGTTCCTAGGTCCACTAAATAAGTGACCTCACCCTTCTGTTCAACAATAGTGTGGGGTCCACTCCATTTATCTTGGAGAGCTGCTGGGGCCACTGGCTCCAACACCCACACCTTCTGTCCTGGCTGGTAAACAGTCAGAACAGCTCTTTGGTCATGCCAGGCCTTTTGAAGTTCCTGGCTAGCCTCAAGGTTTTTGGTTGCCTTTTTCATGTACTCAGCCATCCTGGAGCGGAGACCAAGTACATAGTCCACTATATCTTGCTTTGGGGGCTTGAGAGGTAACTCCCATCCTTCCTTCACCAAGCACAGTGGACCCCTCACAGGGTGGCCAAACAGAAGTTCAAAAGGGCTGTAACCAACCCCTTCTGAGGCACCTCCCTATATGCGAATAAAAGGCAGGGCAAGAGTATGTCCCATCTACGCCTAAGCTTTTCTGGGAGCCCTTTAATCATGCCCTTCAAGGTTTTGTTGAATCTCTCAACTAAACCATTGCATTGTGGGTGATAGGGTGTGGTGAACTTATAAGTCACTCCACACTCCTTCCACATTGCTTTTAAGTACCCAGACATGAAGTTAGCACCCCTGTCTGATACTACCTCCTTAGGAAAGCCCACTCTTGAGAAGATTCCCAGGAGGGCCCTTGCCACCACAGGTGCTGTAGTGGTCCTGAGGGGAATAGCTTCTGGGTACCTGGTGGCATGATCCACTACCACCAGGATAAACCTGTGCCCAGAGGCTGTTTGGGGATCCATGGGACCAACAATGTCAATCCCTACCCTTTCAAAGGGCACCCCCACCACAGGTAGTGGTATCAGGGGGCCTTTGTAGTGCCACCTGCTTTGCCACTGGCTTGGCAGGTTACACAGGAGCGATAAAACTCCTTACTGTCTTCAGACATGTGGGGCCAGTGAAAGTGAGGGACAATTCTGTCCCAAGTCTTGTTCTGGCCCAGGTGACCTGCTAAGGGAATATCATGGGCTAGGGTCAATAGGAAGCCCCTGAACTTCAAAGGTATTACCAACCTCCTGGTAGCACCAGGCTTGGGGTCTCTACTCTCTGAGTACAGGAGTCCATCATCCCAATACACTGTATGGGGACCACTAGCTTTCCCAGCAGCCTCAGCAGCAGCTTGCTGTCTGAGGGGTTCAAGGGAGGGGCAGCTCTGCTGCTCCTGGCTCAGATCTGCCCTAGAAGGCCCCCTGTCCCCAAGAACTCAACCTGGTCAGGTTCAAGTTCCTCTGGGACAGTTCCTTCTTCAGGGCTGAGATCATCCCCCTCAAGGGACTGATCTTCCTCCTGAGCCAAGGGGGAAGGCACTGCCTTAACCCTACTACTCCTCCTCTTGGAAGGCACTTGGTCCATTCTTCCAGAATCCAAGGCCTGTTCAGTGCTAGACATTTTGGCTCGTGACCTGGTCACAGCAAACACATCTGCAGGGATCCCCAGCATTTCTGCATGGGTCCTGAGCTCCACTTCTGCCCAAGCAGAAGTCTCTAAGTCATTGCCAAGCAAGCATTCGACTGGTAGGTTTGCACTTACCACAACCTTCTTAAGGCCAGTTACCCCTCCCCAGGAGAAGTTAACAACTGCCAGAGTATGGTCTGTTCTGACATTGCTAGCATTGGTCACTTGGTACATCTCACCAAGCATAACTTGCCCAGGTAGCACAAGGTCTTGTGTCACCATTGTGACACTTGCCCCTGTGTCCCTAAATGCCAAAGCCTCACGTCCATTAATTAAAGGCTGTTGTCTGTACTTGCCCAGATTACTGGGACTCACAGTGGAGGTCACATCCATGCCTCCATCACAGACTAACACAGCCTGAGTCAGTTCTCTGACTAAGTCAGAGCCCAACTCAGTTCCCAGGGTGAACCCTACTAAACCCTTTGCTGGAGCACTTCCACCAACTGTGCTAGGGGGAACAGGTGCCTTAGGGGCATTGGTGGGTGCTGGACTGGAGTCTTTGGACTTGGTGCAATCACTGGTCCAGTGGGTCTTTTGCTTACAGACCTTGCACCATGGTTTTCTTTGGCCTTTCCCTTTGGTAGACTGTGAATCCCCACCAGAAGAAGATGTTTGGGGGCCTGATGAAGACTTTTGATCTTTACCCTTCTCCCCACCCTTGTCAGAGTTCTTAGCTTCTTGCTTCTTGGTTTCCCCACCTTGGTTCTGTACCTTCTGCTTCACCCTGGTTCTGACCCATTTGTCTGCCTTCTTTCCCAATTCTTGGGGAGAGGTCAGATCAGAGTCTACCAGGTATTGATGCAACAGCTGATTTTGACAGTTATTAAGAATCTGCTCCCTCATTATCTGATTGTACAATCCTGAGAAGTCACACACCTTACTGCCCATCAACCAGCCTTCCAGAGCCTTGGCAGAACAATCCACATAGTCTACCCAGTCTTGAGTCTGTGCTTTTTGGGTGTCTCTGAACTTCAACCTGTACTGTTCAGTGGTTAGGCCAAACCCATCAATAAGAGCACTCTTCAAGACCTTGTAATTATCAGCATCCTCCTCTCTAACAGTGAGGAGCTTATCTCTACCTTTGTCAGCAAAGGAGAGCCACAAGATTGCTGCCCACTGCTCCTGAGGGACCTTCTGTACTTTACAGGCCCTCTCTAAGGCAGTTATCCATTTGTGGATATCATCCCCACTCTGGTAGGGAGGGACAATCTTGCTCAGGTTCCTATGGTCATAGGACCTTTCCCTGTCTCTAGGGACATGGCTGCCACCATGGGACTCTAGTCCCAATTTTCTTCTCTCTCTAAGGAGATCTAGGGATTCCCTATCTAAAGCCAATTGCTTTTTTCTGATCTCCAGCTGAGTTTCCTCATACTGGACCAGTCTGGTTCTCCTCTCATGAGAGGATTCCCTCCTGTGAGATGAGACAGAGCTCCCTATAGAGGTGCCAGAGTGGTTAGACTCCTGAGAAGGAGATCTAGACTTCCTGGGCACACTCTTAATCCTTCCTGGGGGACAAAGAGGGCATCATCTTGATCATCCTCATCATCATCCACAGGAGGGATTGGGTTTTCCAGGTCAGGGTCATTGTCACCCTCCTGGCCAGTTTCAGAGGGGGGGCTAGGGGTATTGGTACCCCTGGCCTCGTCCTCTTCATCTGCCCCACCCTCAGCTCCTACCCCTTCAGTCCCTACAGGCTTACTAAGGTCATAAGCCACCAACAACTCCTTGAGGTGTTGGGTGGTGGGGCTTTGGCCTGTCCTTATTTTTCTCAAGTTACATAAAGCTCTCAATTCCAAGAATGGGAGTGTATCATACTTGGAGGGTGGAAGCTCAATGGCTTCCTGCAAGGATTCCTTGGATCCTGCCCTTAAAGACATTACTAGTGTGGTGTGGTGTATGCACTACCTACTCTAGTGTGGCCTACTAAACTCTCTTGAGTTGTAGAAAGGGTTGTGCTATCCCTTAACACACAACTCTAAGTTCAGTAGAACTTACTGTATTCTAAGCTTATTATATGTACCTTAGGTACCTTTAGTGGTTTTCAGTTGATCAATTCAATTGAGATTATCTGGTAAAACAATAGCAAGCTGGAATCCCACACGCTGCACACCAATGTGAGAAGTTGGCCTAGCATATGCTGTCCACTAATTATAGTGGGCACCTTGCACCAGTCCAAACAACCCCTTATTGGAGATAGGTTAAAGACAACCTTTATTGAAAGCTATCCTAGTGGTAGCTATGGAGAGCAGCCTTCAGGCTAAGTCTTGAAGGAATGTAAAGCAGCTTGTTTTACCAGTCTATAATCTCTTGAGTGATCAAATGAAAGAGCACCACACCAGGTATATATTCAAAATATATGTATTTATTGCTAAACACACCCCTCTAGTCTCTTTATGAGGCTAGAGTTCAAAGTACATAAGTTATAAGTTATTAATTCACAGTAATAGCACAAATACACGTTTGGGCCCTAGGGCGTACTCAAACCATATACCAATAAAGTGGTATGCGAACCACGACTGAACTAGACACTAGGCCTAGAGCCTCTAGAAGTGCTTGGACCACAAGGAACCACCCAAGGTAGTGACACAGGGGACCTACGGGAGACGTGTGCAGTGTAAATACACAACCGCGATACGCCGTTGACTTCTATGGAGAAAGTCGGGATCGGGAAATTAGAGAAAAGGGACACTTAAAAGAGGACTAGGACAAAACCCTTTGAGATCTAGGACTTTGAAGAGTCTCTACCCACGGGAGCACCGGAGTACTCGTGTTACCTCACCCAGGGAAGCCGGGTGCATAGGTGCCTTTCGGGGTCGGGTTTCGTCGTCGTTTCGAATGGCGATCTGCTGCAAAGTGCTGCTGGCGGCCAAGAGAAAAGTGTCCGGGTGGATCCAAGAGTGGATCGGAGTTCTGAAGAACCTGAAAGCAGAGGGGACAGAGTCTGGGTCACTAGCCAGTGACCAGGAAGGCGATGGACAGATGCCCACCGATGTCGAGTGCTTCAGGTGCGTTGACGGTCGTCTTGACTCTTCAGCCACGAGGTCCAGGAGGCGTTGTCGGCGACCAGGAGCAGGATTCGGGCTGGTACACGATGTCTGTCGAGTGCTGAGGTGTCGGCGACCGGATTGGACCCAACAAGCCTTGGCAACGGCAAGTCTCTGTGAAGATGTAGATCGTCGATGGTGCAGACCAGCAAGGTCTGTGGAACTCACCCAGCGAGGGTAAGTGAGGGCAGGCCTGGAGCAACCAGGATGCCAAGTTAGAAAAGGATTGGCCTTTGTTAAGGGCTACTAGCCAACGGGCTAGCGACCGCGAAGGAGCCTCGTGACGCCGCACGTGGATCTGGCTTACAGGACACTCGTGGAGTGGGGGCCAGTGATCTTCGGTGCAGGTGGTGCTGGAGGCTAGGGCTACTCGGAGCCCAAAGCACGACTTCTTGGGAGACCCAGAAGAGGATGCACTTGCAAATGTGCTCGGTGTCCAGGGGTCATGGTCTCAAGTCATCCACGATAGCCACGGGCCTCAGCTTTGCTGGGGACTCAGGGTAGCCTCTGGGAAGTCTGAGAATCCACCTCTGGTGATGCGATGACTTCGGCGTCCGACGGGAGCTTCAGAAATGCGAACCGGACAGATGCTTCTTTGGTGCCTGCCAAGCAGGGGAGTCACTCCTTGACCCCAAGGGAGATTCTTCTGTCCTCTAATCGTGAGTAGAGCGTCGAAGGTCCAGGATTTAGTTACAGAGTTTCGTCCAGGGATAATCTAAAGTCCTAAGGACTGGGTTCCTACCTTTATTCTAAAAATAGGGTTGGACTACTCTGTGGCCCCACCTATGGGTGGGTCAGGGCAGAGGGGTGGCTACACCCCTTTCCCTTTGTCCAGTTCGCGCCAAAGCAGGGGCTGCAAGCCCCTGATCCAGTTTGAACTGGGGTATGCACAGGGACACCAAATGTGCCCCCAGTGCAGGACTTCAAAGCACCCGAAAGTGCTCCCGCCCAGCCCCAATACACATTATCCTGTCTGGGGAGGTGGTCACCCCTCCCTGGGACAGGAAACCTATTGTCCAGGCCTCCCCTGCCGGAGTTTCATCCAGCAGCAGGAGGCCAGACTCGTGTCTGTGGCAGCAGCATCCATTTTGTGATGCCAGGGCTCTGGAAAGAAGTTACCGGACTCGTCAGAGTTAACATGTCTTTCCCTCTAGAAGGGTGGAATGCTACTCCCGCCGCCAGGATTGGCGGGGGGTAGTATTCCAAGATGTTTGACACCAAACACGACATGTTTAGGTGCAGCCATTCCAAAGTTAGCATTTTACCGCGAGGATATAATGCGCTTAAGAGTATATGGTCAGGCTGCACTACAAACAGCATCAGAGATGGTCTCCGAACGCTGCAGAGGGTCCCTGCTCATGCAGGGGCACCCTCTCACATAGGAACCATGCACTCTGCCTTTAGGATTGATAAGGCCTGCCTTAGGAGTGACTTATAGGTTTATATGTGTGTATGTATTTCGTGATATAGGTAACCTATATCACAGTAAGGGGTGCATGCACCACCTTACCCAGGCTGCAGTAGCAGACCTGTGGTGTCAGTTTGGATGGCCTTCCAGGGGTGGCATAATACATGCTGCAGCCCCTGGCAGGCCTCTGAGGTACCTATGCCCTTGGTACATAGTATACCATATACTAGGGACTTATAAGGGCACTCCAGATCCCAATCAGTGATGTGCCTAAGGCACATGGAAACCATTTTAGAGAGGAAGCAGCTAGGCTGGGGTTCTGATTAGCAGGGCCCCAGCCAGACTAATGTCGAAAAACAGTGAAGCATCAGCAAAAAGTGGGGGTACCCATGTGAAGCAGATCCTACTCTCCTACAGCGTATATAAACAGTAACCATATTTGTATACTGCAGTAAAGGGCCAGGTTTCCTGTAAAAGAACCACATCGTACTTCCCAATTAGGGAAACCTAATCAGAACACCTCTATTTGGAATGGATGCCAGCAATGTTCATGCTGATTAAATTAACTAAAGTAGAGTCTACCGGAATAGACACTGAGTCATGAGCAGGTGATGAGAAATGCTGTGGACAGGGCGAGAAACACTTGATAAAACTGGGGAAATCACAGGCTCAAGTCAATCTAAAACTGAACTACTTTGCTGAGCCTGGTATCTATTGGTTAGGGTAATAATAATAATAAATAATAAATCCGTATTTGTAAAGCGCGAACTACTCACCCTTACGGGTCTCAAGGCGCTGGGGGCCGTCGTGGAAATTAAGTGAGCTATTGCCCAGAGTCACATGGTGCTGAGCTGAGCTGCCGCCGGAGCCGGGGATCGAACCGTGAGCCCTGTGCTCCGAAGTCAGCTGCCCTGGCCGCTGCACCACACCTCTCCACTATAATAATAGCTGGATCAGAGGGAAAGTGAGTGTGAGGAGGGAGCTTAGGCCTGGAATTGCTAGATGTTCCAGATGGAAAATTAAGTAAAGGGGGTGGCTTCCAAGAGAATAAGGCAGGATTTAACTAGTAATGTTGATAGATGATTTGTTAAAGAGTACATGAACAAGTTCTTGAAATTAACACAACCCCCCTCAAAAGTTTTTGGAGACATGCCAACTCTTCGAACAGAACAGAAATAATCAAATATTTAACTTTGTTAACTAATGTAAAACCTAGTTTCTTAGTTGTTCAAAGTTCTCGGTAGCCTTCTCAACCAGAACAGGGACATTCGCTAAAATCAGGACATATGGACAGGCTGAGGGAGGCAGGTTCAGAGCTCTGGACTATCGGAGTGATGCATTAATAATGCAACCATGTTTAGGTGTCCTACTATGTATAGTGCTTTTACCTGAGAGCTCACTGGGACCGCTTTGAGGGCAATTAGAACCACAACAAGTGCCCAGGGGAGGAATAAGTTACCCTGAATGCCAAAGAGATTAATTGGAAACAGGTACAGCAGTAGGAGTACAAGCTAGAGTAGCCCTGAGGTGGTTGCAACTAGCATTGCCAGATATGGGTAGAGAAACGTTGGAGCAAGAGTACAAATATTCCCTTTGGTAAGTTTCCCCGTTTGCTCGCAGGCTCAATAGGGTAGGAGGGACCCGATGGGGCAACATGCTGGTCGGAAATACTGATCACAGAGGGAGGGGTACGGTGCTGGAAGAGCAGGCTCAGAGAAGGGGGCTCCAGAAGAAATTTTAAGGGATAAACTTAATTTCTTTGTTGATAACTCCAACATCGTGATGCAGAAAAGTTTAGATAGCTGTGCATCTGTTAGTATCACAAGCAGAACTCGTAGCTTTATGCTTACCCAGAATGAGGCAAGTGTGAGGGCTGCCAATGGAAGGAAGAGGGGCCCAGCCCAGCCTCTGACTGGCACAAAGGGGCCCGCTCTTTACTCTGGTGTGTTACGCACTGTGGGAAGAACAATGCGCTTAAAAGCACCAGCCCCCAGCATCCAGTAAAGTGTCCCCGAGCACTCTGGTCCTTGTGGTCCTCTCCTTCCCCACAGCATCCTTGTGGTGTCCCACGCAGTGGAAAGAACAACGCACTTAAAAGTGTCAGCCTCCAGCAGAGTGCTCCTGAGCACTATGGTCCTTGTGGGCCTCTCCTTCCCCACAGCGTCCGAGTTGTAGCTTAGAACAGTCAAGCAGAGTGGGGCCTTATGATAAATTAATCCAGAACCATTTTCAATTGACATCAACTCCTTAATGTCATAACGAAACAGGCAAAGTGTCCCACGAGAACAGTCAGACAGGTCTGCCTTTCAGGCGTACGTGCTTTGTTCATACTTATATGGTGGAGTCGCTGGTCCTTACACATTCTCAGAGCAAGTGCTTGGATCACTAAACCCCATGATGGCCTAGTTAAAAGCACACTGGTAATAGTCACAGTGGCATTCTCCTGCAACCACCATTCGAATTTGCACAAAATAGATAAGATTGGTGAGTACTGTTGAAGACTGTTTACAACACACGCCGGTTCCTCCGCTGTTTCTCTGGTCATGTGACATGCTAGGATGATAACTGAACAGCCATTCATTTCTGGCCAAAGCAGGAGGGAAATCTGTTCCCGGATCAAGAATATGGAAAAGTTCCTAATTTCCATATGGTTGTATGGGAAGGAGATTCAGGTTCTCGAGACAGGAGGCTCACTTCTGCCTTTTTGAGTGGAGGCTTTAAAAAGGTTTACAGTGGGTGAAAAGGAAAGTATTCAAAAAGGGATTGAATTTTGGCAGTAATTATGGTAGGATTGGGCCTAGAAATTCTTCAGGTACTAGCTAGTAGACTGGATAAAAAGGGCACATAATAACCAACTCCTCAGAAAATTCCTCACCTGGAAGTACATTTGAAAAAGGAGAAGTGCTGCCTGACATGCTGGGGAAAAAATCCTGAAGGACTCCTAAACTCCCCTTGCACCTAGGGACTGTAACTGCTCTCCAGTGGTTGTATTGCTGGCTTCTTGCTCACTGCTTCAAGGAAATTCAGCTTTTCAGTTATGAGGTGACTGCACTGGAGCTTTTGTGAGCCATGGTTGGAGCGGGACATGGTGGCAGGAAGCCTGCCCTGGTGACATGGGGGTTGTAGGAGACACCAGGAATGACATTCACACCAACCATAAATATTGGGGATTAGAGCCTTATTTAATGTTTGGCAGATATAAAGTGGAAGATATCCTGTCCGGCATCTTTAGAAAACATATGTATTCTAAATATGGTCGACAGGATAGCCACCACTTTTATGTGGGTGTCCTGCATCTGTTACATCTGCCAAAGTCAAAATAAGACCCTTAGTGATTTTCAGGCTTTTAGAAAAAAGCTACAAAGCACCAAATCTCCTCAAGACAGATGCAATCTTATTTGTTGGACTGTTAGGTTTTTCACCTTTGTTTGAGGCTATTCCAGAACCAGCTAAAAGAAGTACACGATCCCCCAGATCTCTTTTTGTCTACAGTTCCTGATTTGCCCCAGTGGAAGAAAACAAGAACAAAAGAGTGACTAAGTTCACACATAGGATTTAAGATTTGGTGAAAAGATTAACAATACTATTGGCTACTGCCTTCATAATACAAATTATTACCTAATGCACAACATTCAGTAAACCATTATGATGAGAAATCCCCCTAAATTTGCCCTACACTGCAACCAATCACACAACACTCCACACTCACTTGCATGCTCCTCAACACCTTCTCGCTACACAAACATGCCACAGAGATCTGGGACTTGCTGCACAACAATGCCCCTGACATACTTTCCCTTACAGAAACCTGGCTGAACCCTGCATCGGCACTTGTCATCGTCACATCCACCATCACCCCCTAAAAGATTTGCAGGCAAGATTGACTTCACAAGCCGGAGGTGGAACTTCCATAATCCACAAGAACACCATCAGTTGCACGACATCTATGGACACGTCATCCTCCCACATGGAACACCTGCCGTTCAAGCTTTACATCACAACCAACTTCACCCTAGGCAGCATTCTCATCTACAGACCACCGGGACTGCACACCAACTTCACAGACAACATCATGTACTTTGTCGCACCACTCGCTCTCGATGTTAGCAAATACATCCTACTCGGGGACCTGAACTTCCACCTGGAAGACCACGCTGACCCTAGGTCAAAAGCACTCATCAAAGATGTTGAGGGCCTGGGCCTCATCCAATGAGTAGATGGACCTACAAAAGTCGCCAGACACCTCCTTGACCCTCTTTTCACCAACTTCGACAACATCTGAGTCAACAAGCCCAAACCAGTACCCTGGAAAGACCGCACCCTGGTCAAGTTCAGCATCCCTGTCCTGGTCCAATGCGCATGCACCACGGCCAGACCAGCCTGCCTAAAGTGCAATAGCATCACTGACAAGGACTGGAACACCACTGTCAACACCCACCAACCCAAACACAGTAACAGCCTCCCAAAAGCCATCAAGATTTTTCAACAATCGGATCACCTCCTGCGCTGACTCCGTGGCCCTCCTCAAACCCAGCAATACAACAAGATCCAGACCCCAGGCCAGTTGGTACATGGAGTAACTCAGACTGATGAAACGCCACTGCAAACAACTGGAGCACAAATGGAGAATGAGCTAGGCCAATACAGACAGGAGCACATTCAAATCGGTCCAAAGACATTACCACCAAATGATCAGCATTACCAAACGCACTGCTCTGGCAGACCGCATTGATACCAGCATCAACAGAAGCAAAGAAATCTTCGCCATTGTGAAATATTTCACCTCCCCATCGGCTGCCTCCATCTCGATCATCCCCTTGCAGGACTTCTGCCACAGTCCCTCTCAATTCTTCAGCATCAAAAGCACCGTTATTTGCAGCAACTTTAATCCGCTACCGGACCCAACAGACTTCGCCGAACACCTTCCCATCTTACCAAAAGAACCATTGCTAGCAACATGGCCCATCATCACCCGAGAAAAAACTGCCATCACCATGAAGTCTATCCACTCAGGTGCCCAACTACCCCTGCCCCCACCACTCCTACTCCGATTGACTACAACTCATCAGCACCATGCTCACATACATTCTGAATGCCTTCACCTCTTCCGTGACCTTCCCAGGTGCTAGGAAATACGCAACTGTCCTCCCATTGCTGAAGAAACCCTTTGCCTACCCTTCAATGCTAACCATCTACAGACCAATCTCTCTGCTAACATTCCCATCCAAGGTCTTAGAGAAAATCATCAACAGACACCTCACCAAATACCTCAATGACCAGCAACTCCTCGACACCAATCATTCTGGTTTCAGACCCAACCACAGGACGGAAACTGCCCTCATCGCTGCCGTGGATGACATCTGCATGACTTTGGACTCTCATTTTCCATCCTCATTCAACGCCTACATGACATCGAAATCCAAGGGCATGCACTCCTATGGATCTACTCCTTTCTAACTGGAAGGAGCCAGTCAGTCATCCTGGCACCGTACAACTTGGACACCCACAACCTCATCTGTGGAGATACGCCAGGGTCCTTCCTGAGCCCGACCCTCTTTAACACATACATCATCCCTCTAGCCAGCATCACCTGCTCTCACAACATTAACATCCTCTTTTATGCCGCTGATACACAACCTCTCCCCCAGGGACAAGACGACCAGTACCCGGATCAAGTTCAATGCCTGCATGACTAAAATCACCCACTGGATGAAGACCAACTGTCTAAAGCCGAACACCAACAAGACCGAAATCATGATCTTTGGGAAGAGCACATCACTGTGGAACTCCACCTGGTAGCAACCGAACTAGGACCGCGAACCATCCCCACCACCCATGCCAAGAATCCCGGGATCATCATCAGCAGCAAACTCGGCATGACCACCCAAGTCAATACCATCACCTCCTCCTGCTTCCATACCCTGAAGATGCTGAGGAAGATTTTCAAATGGCTCCCAATCAGCACCCGGAAAATGGTAATGTACACACCGGTCACAAGTAAGCTTGACTAAAGAAATACCCTCTATGCCAGGATCAACAAATAACTCAACAGAAGGCTACAGGCCATTCAGGATTCGGTGACCAGAATCACTCTAAATCTGGCAAGCTGCACTGACATCATACCATATCTGAAGAAGCTCCACTGGCTCCCCATTCACAAATAAGCACAATTCAAACTCTTCACCCACTCTTTAAAGGCACTACATAACACTGGCCCAGCATACCTCAACAATTGCATCTGCTTTCACAAACCTTCCAGACACCTCTGCTCAACCGAACTTCTAAGTGCACAGATCCCATGCATACAGAAAACCAGATCTGGGGGTCGAGCCTTCTCCAACATCACTCCTAAAGTGTTGAATGACTTGTCACTACACATAAGAGCCTCCTCCTCACTTCTCGAATTTTGTAACAAGCTGATGACCTAGCTTTTAAGTAGTCTCTAGGTGTGCCTAGACTCAGGCCAAGAAACCCTCCCATGTGACAATGCACTCTACAAACCTCCATAACATACCATAGCATTAACCAATACAACAGTACAGAATGACCTGAGATAGATCGCACTGGGTAGGAAACTTATTTTGACCACCTTACACTGTCCGATATGACACAAATTTCGAAAACAATTGCTACCTAGTGTAAGCTTGGCAAGCAAGATATCCGAATATAATTTCCAAGAACAACTGTCCCATGTGAGATTTGCGCAAGTAATGGGAACATTTTACCGACCATGGCATATTTTCTGTGTTTTGTCTCGTGTCAGCTACTGGGCTCAAAGTTTTTCTTTTATTTTGTGGGTGATTGGAGTGCAGTTTTAAGCCATCAGAGATATTGCTTTGGAAGAATAAGGAGTTTATGTATCTTTTTTAATCAAGAAGGACTGAACAAGAATGCCCGGCCTGGGTGTTGAATACATTAGCTTGTAAAGGGTTCAAAAAGTGGGTGGAGGCACAGTTACAGGGAGGAGATACAATCGAACAAGGTTTCATGTGTCCAATCGACCTGATACATAGAAATGATGCATCTGTTTTTTACAGGGGAAGCTCCATCAAACATATTTGTGGGTATTGAAGGGGCCACAGTAGAAACGCCCAGAATCATCCACTCATTATAGGCTTTTCCCAAAACCTAAGTTGGAGAGAGGTCATATTATTTTGTTACTTTATGTGGATGATTAGGCTTGAGCTCGCCACATAAAGTAACAATGTATCCTGTGCCTCTGAAATGTGTAATAGAACATTGGAATGTTGGGAGCTCCATTGAAAACGGTGCTCTGGGCTTTTAATGGCCGGTACAAGCCCGGAGCTCCAACATTCCAATGTTGTCATTCACAGCTGTTCCTGTGAACAAAGGCCTCACAAAGCCCGAGGGGATTTTAGTCCCCTAGGGCTCCGTGAGGCCTTTGTTTTATTTGTTAGAGCATTCTGCCCTCTAGTGGTGGAATGTTCTAATAGCCTCATAGCCCTCCGTAGCTGGGCTATGCCTGCATTCACCTTCAGCTCAGGCCTTTAACGCTAAGTGGGTCTTTAATAGCTGGTATAGCCCACTACGGCGGGCTATAAGACTATAATAGAATATTCAAGTGAAAGGTGGTGATGGAGAGTGATAACTATGATCTAGTAAAGCTAGAAACAGTGGCAGGTGTTACATTGTTGCAAAAATCAAAGTACAGGATGATTCCTGAGCAGGCTTCTCACACTAGTAGATCACAAGTGGGTGTATTTTCAGAACTCTTAAACTGATCTACGGAGAAAAACTACTATGATTCCAAAATGTATTTAAAGCTGATTAAGTGATAAATCATGTTATTATTACCTTGGTGCAAGGGTCATTGCAGGTGTGGTTGTTATATATTACCCATGTAGAGGCATTCCACATTGTCAAACCCTTTTTTTATTACTGTTAACACACCTGATGAACTGAGGTGACCACTGCTGTTAATCTTGTATATGGTGGCCGCTAGCTAATGTAATCTAGTCTGGTATGGTCACTATTACAACACTAATAATATTCGTAGCTTGTTATGATTTTCATTGAACGTTAAGTACCTATTTTTACAGATGGATAGAGACCTCTTTTCCACAGGTTTGAATTTGGGCCATTCAATCAACAAAAACGTGGTTGGTCGAGCTTCTTTAAGTAGTTTGGTGACCTTGTGGGCTATGGTCTACCTTAAAAATAGGTTAATGAAAATGCACTTACCAAACAGAGTCCGAAGTCAAATGGTCTAATTTTTCTCCTTTTTCATTTAGATAAATGTCAACTTTAAGATTGTCTTCAGTGTCGTGTGCTGAAGCAAAGTTTGTTACACTTCGAGCCGGGATCCCTAAACACCGCATCACTGAAATATGAAGGAATATCACAGATAGATATCATTTAACCTTTCACCACCTCTTAACACACTGAAAAGGATGCTTACATATGAACATAAAACTTTGTTATTATACCATTATTAGAATGCAATATGTACGCCTTGTTGCCTACGGGCCCTGCAATCAGGGCCGCTTAAGGAGTGGTGCAACCGGTGCCCTTGGGGGGAGGGGGCGCTGCGTTTAGAAATAATAAGTTTTTTTAAAAAGCCCTGCTGCAGAGTTTCTTGTCGGACCAGCAGTTTTCAGGCAACAATAAAAATGTCAAGATAACCCTGATGATTAATGGTCCAGCTGGAGAGAGATCAGATTTTTGGCTAGTGGCAGTTTTGAATCTAAATAAAGTAGCGCAGAGGGTTAGCGTGCCTGCTGTAAAGAACTGCTCTGCACAGATCTCAAAAATAGATAGCTCAGTGTGGTTCTGCTTTTGTCACAGTGATTCTTTTCTTACTTGCAGTTCATAAGTCACAATCCGAATAGAAGACAGTGAGCTATCAACTGGCATGAAAGAGCTGCATGCAAACTGCTGGGTATAGGTTAAAACGTTATGATTTTCCTCAGTCTCTAATTATCCTAATGTTGTAAAAGGGATTTGTTGCATATAAATATATTCTTCAATAGTATTCTTATTAGTAAAGCCAAACCCAACCAGTGTGTTACTTTTAAATCCTGAGCTTGTGCATCTCCAGACCAAGCACTCTTAAAATATAATGCCTAGCCATATGGATGACATATGACTCTTACACGTTGTAATCCTCGTTGTCTTATGTAACATTTTTTATACACTGATTTACAAACGGATGTCATTGTCTCTGCATAATGTGTGTGTGATCTAAAGTGCTCTGACACCCTACACTGGTCTGAGTAGCGCTATGAAACAAATAAAATGCATGTGAGAGAGGGGCTATGGAGAGACGAGGGGCACCGTTGGAGTGTGGTAGTGAGGGAATCTGTGAAGAAGCAGGTCATTGGGGGTGGGATGGGTGCCAACAAAGGTTGTCGCACTGGGCGCCACCAATACTAAAGCCGGCCCTGCCTGCAACAATCTTTATATGTATTTGTGGCACAACAGCACATATCGCAGGAACCACAAGCACATATTATCTATTTTCAAGTTGGTAATGTAAGTTTGATTCCTTAGTTCATCTGAATTTTAATGCATAATAAATACTGAGGAGAAGAATGCTCACCAGTTGTAAGAACACCAGAGAAAACCCAGCACTGGCCGTATAAAACAGGCTTTCTGTTTTTATAGTATTTTTGCAAAATGGCTGCACTTCCTGTCCAGCTCAGAGGGGAGACACCCCCAGGATATGTTCCTGACCAGTTTCCAGTAAGAACGCCTGAATCATCATTGGAATTTACCTAGAAGAGACAGATGAATGCTGTTATCGTTAAGTGAAAAATAACTTGACTGAATGCACAAATACATGACTTGGGGGAATAACTGTATTGCTTTTACAATATTCTTTGCAGGCTTACGGTCTAGCCTGTGACATCACACTAATGAAGAATGCACAATGTTCTTCACTAATGTGATATAGGATCATGTTAGAAATTCAGATTGCTTGTAAATTACTTTCTTCCTGTGGGCAGAAACCAGAGAAGTATTCTGCACCACTGGTCCCTTGTTTACATGGCCTAAGTGGGCCCCTTGAGCTCTCAAAAAGTGGCTGCAAACAATATGTGTTTTGGTTTTGCATTAATAATCGTGAACATCTCAATGTATGATACAGATTCAATAATGGCTCATTTGACCTTAGCATTTGCTGTAGTGGACTGTGAACATCCTTCTACTTATACGCATGACTGTTGGAAGATAGAGGATAGATGCTCCCAGAGAGGACAACAAGGACAACCCTCTTGCTCACTTCTTCTACTTCTCTGTTGTTTCTTCTCAGGGCCTTTCCAGGGAAATACACAATTATTTCCACCACAGGCCTCTGATTTTGTATATAGCCAGCTGCACATATGCAGTGGCCACAGCAACGTATTTTGGGAAGGGGGCAAATGGTGCTGTTTCGTGAAACACCTGTGAGGAGGAAAACTCCAACTTGGTTGATGGTATTTTCAAACTTTATGGATACACTAACTCCAATCGGATGTTGAGTTGGTGCCAAATGCCAGGACTTGGACTTGTAAGCTGCAGCTCACCTCTAGGCTACTGAATGCCTTAAATGAACCAGATCTGTATACATCCTGCCGTTGTGGGTTTCCAGGATACAGAGCTGATGGCTGCTCATTTTCTCTCGGCTAGGAACAAGCTTGAAGTCCCTGTAGAGGTTCTGCTGGCCTACCCCACTTCTGCTACACTTTACTTAGAATTTGGAAGCACCCAAGAGGCCCAAGGACCCCAAAGAAGCAGGCGCAGCACCTAGAAGCCCTTTTTTGCCCTTACCAGAGGTCAAAGCTGGGCTGCCTCATAGAGCTACAGCTACAAATGTACATGAGCTGAATGGCGAATTTACTGGTCGAGTACAATCTCTCCCAGCACCAACTTTTGTTGTTTCATTTGACCCTTGTCTGCATAACAGGCCCAGCACCATGTTGGCCTACTTGCTATTCGGAGCAAGAAGAATGGTCCAGTTGAGCTCTTTGAGCCTTTTGCTCTGCATATCACAGGTGTTTACCAGACTGTGGTGTGTCCCTTCATCATCAAGGTTGGCTCCCTGTGTGAGGAAGCGCTAAAACAGAGCCTGAAGGGCCCTCAGGTTTCACAGTTAACTAATTTTAAGGGACCAACATGACCTCACCCACAACCTGGAAATTGGTTTGTCATCCCGGAACATGCGGCCCCACTTCTCGGACATTCCTACTAGCAGGTTCTTTTCCACAGTAATTTGATTGAAACAGCCTTTCTCTTTGTTTGTTGCCAGTGTGCACAATCCGTAGTATAGCATCATCAGTAAACATTTGTGAATCATTGCAAGTTTTCCTCAATTTTACAGGGTTATGCTCGTGATCAGATAGGGATTATGAATGGTATATGTTTGTGAACATTACTTGAACTATTTCACTTTTAAAATAACTACACTTGTGTTGTGTTTTCTCACTTTACGGAGTGTTTCAGTGTATGCGATTATTTCATTATCTCAAACGGTACATGATGTCGATAGAAAGTGGCCCTGGTGTTATTACTACATTGTGTGACATTGCAGTTTTTAATTATTTATTGTGTTGTGTATGGTTTGAACCATTAGTCCTTATATTCTGCTGTAAATCTATTTACATATTTTCAGAGATCATTAAAGTGTTATTTGTTTTCAAACATGTACAAAATGTGCAAAAACAGAAAACTCGGGCTGGACATTCAACTGTGATATTTGTGATGTACCTAGACTCAACATCACAACACCTCCATGGGCTAGGCCTTAAATGTTCATCATCATTTAGCTGGTCAGTTAAGTTAAATAGGCTTGGACAACTTTCACTTGCAAACCTAGTACCCTGGGAACACCAGCACTCTCATATTTGGTTAAACTTTCTACTGCAAGGATCAGGAAAAATCTCACAAAGCATGAGTAAATCTGTAGCCCATATGTGGACCGCTTACCTGATGTTTCCCCAAGCTGTCTACCTTACTTTCCCGCAGGATAATAGAGCCTACTTTACACTCTCATCAAATTTTCCATGTGCTAATTACATTGGGTCAGAGATGATCAGGTTTTCCTAATTAGATGGCTATCTTGGTTTTGGCCACAGATGCCTTACCTCAAACACTATTTTCATCTCCATTCTAACAAGTCTATTCTCAGTTTCATCTGATCTTATGGAGAACATCTAATAAAGTCACAGAGGCATTCTAACATTTTAAGAGACAAAACACACATCCATATCCTCAAGGCCTTCATCTACTCTCTTGTTGAGAAGTCTTTGTTTCACACCTGCCCTTTGCTCCTCTTCTTTCTCATGCAAGTTGTTTGTGTGCAGACTTGGGGGTATATTTATCAAATAATCATACAGCACAGAGCAGAAAGCCACCTTGCTGCACTGCCTGATAGGGAAAGGGCAGGAATGTGCAATATTTAACATTATACGGTGCATTCCTGTCATTTCGCAGCACTAGTGCACAATGTGCTACCTAGCGCCAACGCAGGCAACTTTGTACTATGGTGGAAGGGTGCCTGCATTGTAAGCAGGATTGTTTTTGTGCAGGAAGGGACACCTCCAACCAGGGAATCTATCTTTTCCAGCAGCATGACCACCTGCATCTTTTACTCCAGATGTTCGAGTATTAAAACTATGCCAGGATTGGCATAGCAACAGTGGTTCCACTAGGACCGAAAAGGACTCCTTCATAGGCCACCATCTAGGAGGCCACTGGAAAAGGTGAAACTTGTATGATTTTGGATTAGATTTTTTTTTAAAGATAACCAGGTGCCTCTAAATATAACAATAGGCTTCCTGAGTGTATGGTATACTTTGATGGCTTAAAGACCAAAAGTGGATGGGTGAATGAATGAACAAATAAATAAATGACTGGAAATTAATATGCTCTAGATTTTGATCATGAATGTATACATTTTTGTTTGAATGTTCTTCTGCGAAATATGCTGTATTTAACCCTACTCCTAAATGTTTTTTCCATCAAATGAAAGCTTTATTCAGGGTCTCACTGGGTAATAGGGCGCTCAGGTAGTGCCCGACGGACTGGTCTGACAGGTGAGTTTGAGGGCCATTTTTTTTTTACTGTTTGTTTATGTTCTGCTGGGTCGGTTTTTACTGTTGATTTCCATGATATTAAAACAAACGTTGCCTGCAGCAAACTCCAATCCATGCAGTTGTTTCATACCTTGCACAACAGCTATTGCATCATGTATTTATAAGTTCAAAACGACCCAATTTGCAAACATGAACCACTTATTTAGCTACCTAATTTACTAACGGGGGCACTTTTATTTTGGTAGGTTTCATGTGAGGATCTTAAACCTTGCTATTTACTCACTCTCACTATTACAGCTTTTTTGGCCTTGATAAATTAGACCTTGATTCCAGTAAGAAGCATATTTCACCTGCTTTCACATCTGGAGAGCATCACGTTGCAAACAAAACATCCTTTTATATTTTAAGGTCCAGGATCTGGGCCTCTTTCATGTGTTAATTTTAACATTTTATTCAGTTTATCATATTTTGGAAGATCTCTTTCACTGAACTCCAGACAACATTGAGTATGGAATGGCTGAGCATCTCTTTTTGAGTCAACAATAATGAATATATGGGTTCAAGATATATGAGCTCATTTAAAGCAAAGTCAGGGCCGAGCAGCAACCTGTCTCAGCTGAGGCCTTCCTGGGCACAGATTTTGGATTTTATCTGCTTGAAGCTTTTGTCGATGACTGCACTCTGACCCTGCTCTTTAGCAACCTGCCGTCTTCGAGACCCATTTTGGATCCAGCTTGCCCCTCCTATGAATTGTCGATGACCACTTTTCTCCATAAATGATTTTAAGTCTGAAAGAAAACTTTGCACAGGGGCGAACCTGGTCTCTGCATATGACCCGCGTTCCATCGTGGTCGGACTTAACTTTTGACTTTGACCCGGTCTCACGCGACCAGATAACTCTGGTTCGCAGTTTGGGCTTTTTGGTGCTATTTTTTATGCAAGCTTTAAAAATTCATATCTACGGTTCTGCTCATTGGATTTTTATCTTTTAGGTGTCCTTTTATTCATTAAAATATTCTTAGCAATAGCAGTAGCAATCTGGCTATCATTGTGCATTAGACCAAAGTCCTCATAATCAGATGAAAGTTGCATATTCATAGTTCAAATCCGAACACCCTAGGGTCATCAGTTTTTAATACTCTACATTCAATTGGCGGTGCACCGAAAATTAAGTAGCACAATCTGGTGTTGGTTTGTTCTTCAACTTTTTATTCTTTATTTCATTTTCTTTTGCGACAGACAGCCAACGCGTTTCGTTCCCACTTTACAGTGTGTGGAACTTCGTCAGGGCTGTAACATATAACATAGATATATACACTTTAGGACATAGACAAAAAATAATAATAGAATTTATATATAGCAAGGAATATATAAAATTGGACATAACTCCTAAAATTAAAAAACAGCACAAACATAAGGACATACAAGATTGTTCACAAATCAAATCAGCAAACTAAATTATTAACCCAAATACCAAATGTGTGAGAGGATAATCGAATCGTGAGAAAGGATATTTATTTAAAAATATTTTTCTAAAAAAGAGGAAGAGAAAGAAGTGCGGAAATTAAACGAGTAGTGAAAAAGCTAGAAAGTCAAGTAAAATAACAAATGAAAAAAGGGGGATAAAAATTGAAAAAGCGAGCAAGGAGGCTCTCGAAATAACCGCCTCACCTTAAATAAGATAAAATCAGAAGCGTAGTTTAATGGATGACCATAGGGAATCCCAGGATTAATGGGTTTTCCCGAAGTAGAACCGGCCACCTGAAATAACAGTTTAATACTTTAGACGATTGTAATCTGAAGGTTTATGTCTTTGCATGCAATAATTTAAGCGAGTGTTTTCTATATCATACATCTAGCCTAACCCCAAAAAAACTCAACCATTAGAGTGGAAGTCACCGATCCACAACAAACTATATGTGCATGCTGAAGATCGTAAATCCTGATCTCAGCCTTTTAGGAACCAATGTCTAATGTCTAATTGCCAGACATTAGTAGTTGCTGGAAACTGCATTTATTTTGAAGCCATGCATTTTTATCGCTAATGAAGTGATAGTGCAGTAGTTTAAGCACAAATGACTCGCTTAAGGCAGGAACCTGGTCAGAAAGATAATGTACTTAAAAGTACTGTCTGACAACCATGTGTAATGGGTGTCTTAGATCAGCCACAAACTATGCACGCATGCTAAAGATCGTAGGTCCCAGTCTCAGCCTTGTTATGAGACAACGCTTAGTAGTCGAGTGTTTGTTACCGCTAAAAAGACACCAGCCGCTTCTGAGATGGGGCACTGAATCGTAATTACAGTCATATTACAAAGTGTTAAGCGTAGACAACTCACGCCTAATACATACTGTCTGATTCGCTTAAGGCATGAAAATGGTCCAAAAAAAATAATGCACTTGAAAGTACTACCTGACAACCATGTTGTAACTAACGAGAATGTACTATGTAAAGATTTGGAAATTGTTAATTTGTCACAGAAAATCATGGATGCAGACGAAATTAGCCTTTTAAGTAGGGTTTGGGTTTCTGCCCGACGCAAAAGGTGACCCCACCAATGTTCATGTGGACCTGTTTAATTTTGTGAGAAACTTGAAATTAAAAGATTATTTCTACACGCAAAAATCTGACTCGGTTATACCTATCTGCGACAACTTAACAACATCACATTCTATCGCTGATATACGCAACGTACAATGTCTGTTGTCACTAGAAGAGGGGAAGAGGTAGAGATGCAAACGGTATTAGATGATCTCAACATCAGGGAAGATCTGACCACGGACAGTGGATTAAGACCAAAATCTAAATTTATTCCCAACAACTCGTACCATCAAAATATTGATATATTTCATGAAAAGATAACAGCAGAATTGTATATGCTAGAATGTCCAGCTAAATATATGAGACAAACACGTCAGAATTTAACGAAGGGAGAAAGGTTAGCCCTTAGTAATTTAGAAAATGATGACAGTATAGTCATCAGAAAAGCTGACAAGGGGAACAACGTTGTAGTAATGGATAAAAAAGATTATATGGGCGAAATAGATCGTCAATTAAAAGATATCTCATGCTACAAACAGGTAAAGGGGAATACTATGTGCAAATTATCTTCACTCATTAACTTAAAACTAAGTGAGTGGAAAGACATTGGCCTCTTAAGCGATTCTGAATTTAGATTTATGAAAGCAGATCAGCCTAGGTTTCCATGTATCTATGTATTGCCGAAAGTGCACAAAAGGCCCCATTTCCTCCGGGGCGGCCGATAATTTCGGGGATCGGCTCAGCGACAGAAAAATGTCTGAATTTGTGGACAATAAATTACAAAAACACGTGTTAAACTTACCATCCTACATCAAAGACAGTAAAGACATTCTACTAAAATTCATAGACTTTACATGGTCAGATGACCTATGTTTCGATCACGCTGGACGTAGTTAGCCTCTATACTTGCATCGAACACAATTTTGGGCTTCAAGCAACCCGCTCATATCTAGATAAAGAAAACGCTGACCATTATGAACACAACTGTATGGTACTAGAAATGATTGAACTGATTTTGACAAACAACTATTTCCTACATGATGAACAATGGTACCATCAGGTACGTGGGACTGCCATGGAGACAAAATTAGCTCCATCGTACGCATGCCTCTTCATGGGGTGGTACGAGAAGGAGCATGCATGGGGCAGGAACGCCTCCCCCTGGACACAGAATATAGTGTTCTGGGGGAGGTATATAGATGACATTATCTGCCTCTGGTCCGGTTCAACTGAAACCTTGCTAGAGTACTTCATCTATCTTAACGATAATCCATACAACGTTAAGTTGACAATGAACCATCATAGAACCGAGATTGATTTTTTAGATTTACATTTTTATGTAAAAATGGAAATATCGAAAGTAGTCTCTATCGGAAAGACACAGCATGTAACGGAGTGCTTCATGCAACCAGTGCGCATGCAAGATCAGTAATCAAGAATATTCCCTTTGGCGAGATGTTAAGAGTAAGAAGGAATTGTTCAGAGAATGTGTCTTTTGATGTAAATATTGAAGAAGTAAGTGCCCGTTTTTAAAAAGAGGATATAAATCGCAAGATGTCAAAATAGCTGAAACTAAAGTGAAAAATATGAATAGAGAAACCACACTTGATGTCAGGCCCAAAAAACAATGTGCAACCCATGATGTAAAACCTAGATTTGTTACTCAATACACTACATATAGCGATAGAATTTTTAGGATTCTTTAGAAACATTGGCATTTATTGCTGGAAGTTCCCAACTTCAGACAAATATTGCCAAAGAACCCATCAATTACGTTCAGAAAGGGGCTTACACTAAAAGATAAGCTATGCCCAAGCTACATAACAACACCAAAAATAGTGGGGACATGGCTACCACCGAAACCAATTGGCTTTTTTACATGCGAAGCCTGTAATGTATGCTCTTTTGGTAAAAATAAAATTAAGGATTTTTGTACAATGGCCATAAAAGATATAAGATCAAGGAATTCATGAATTGCAATACCACATTTGTCATTTATGTACTGGGATGCATATGTGGACTAATCTACGTGGGGAGTACTACACGTAGTCTGAAAGCACGAATCCAAGAACATCGTAGAGCTATTATTAACAGTGATTCAAGATACCCTATGACAGAGCATTACAAGGAAGCTCACGCATCTGACCGCTCGTTTTGGTTCCATGGGATTGAACACGTTAAAATAGACAGAAGAGGGGGGGATAGAGAACTCACCCTTAGACAGAAAGAAGCAAAATGGATATGTAGACTACGAGCCATAAGCTGTGGCCACAATACGGATAATGAATTTCACTATTTTCTGAATTAATCAGCTTTTCAAGAATTTGCCAAGTAGTTTTTAATGTTTTTTAAAATGTATCATGTCTGATTGCTGGAAGAACAATAGCTAAACCAAACCGTATTTTATAGAATGTATAAAGACTATGGTCTGTACACTGCTTGAATGAAGGTATAAAAATATGATATAAACCTCTCCTTTTATATGTACATCAAAAAGTACTATGTTCAGGCTTTTTAGAATTCTCTCTCAAATGTTTCTATTTTCATATGTGGTTTTCCATAACTTCCTCCCTTTGTATTTTTATTTTGTGCAAAATAGTATAGCGCTTTTCTGATGCCTCCCTACGACTTGCTAATATACTCTATAAACGAACTAACTCTCTGACAATATAGGAAATATAACATACGAGTGCGGACTTGACATTGTATGGGTCCCTTTATACAACATGACATGTTACCGATTAACCGCTTTATTTTATATATATTCGTTTGTGAGTGCTTATTGTCGCTCATCATATAGATTTATATATAAATTTTACATGGCCAGCATCTCTATAAAGCGGATTGACCATTTAAATATGGCCACCAAGCTACCGCCTCATTTTCGAATTTCTAAGATGGACCCTCTTGACTGCGTTAAAACTTTAAACTTTAAACTTAAAATTTCACTCTTAATGCATCTAAAACAGCGTATGGCCACGACAATCATGTTACCGATTAGCCACCTTATTTCATATATATCCGGTTGTGAGTGCTTATTGTCGCTCATCATTTAGATCTATACATAAATATCACATGGCAAGCATCTGTATAGAAGCAGACTGACCATTCAAGTATGGCCACCAAGCTACCGCCTCATCTTTGAACTTCTAAGATGGCCCCTCTTGACTACTATAAATCGTAAACTTTATTCGGAATGCATCTAAAACATCGTATGGCCACCATAAACTTTTTTGCATTAGTTTGTTTATTGCAATATGGCTCCCAATTCATTGTCTCATCATTTTATCGTCTCACCGTCCACAACCTAAATATGGCCGTAATTCACCACTTTCAAACTCCCAAAATGGCCACCACTAAAAGCCACCAAAAAAGCAACGAGTGTAGCGCTCTAGCGCTTTACTTAATCAGGTGTGTTCATTTAGCGTCTAATTGGCACCCTTTAAATAGAAAGTTTGGGCGGGTAAACTTTGTTACACACAAGAATCCAAGGAACTGACGTCCGGTCCGCTTATTGAGGTATGTGGGTAGACAGCTATGGGGTTCTATTAAGATCGGAATTTATGCTAGAATTGGAAATAATTACGGGATGGCACTGCAGCTAGGAATTCCCTATGCATTAATTGGTCAGACAGTATGTATTAGGCGAGAATTGTCTACGCTTAGCACTTTGCAATATGACTGTATTTGCGACGCAGTGCCCCATCTTAGATGCGGCTGGGTTTTTTTAGCGGTAACAAACACTCGACTACTAAGCGTTGTCTTATAACAAGGCTGAGACCGGGACCTACGATCTTCAGCATGCGCGCATAGTTTGTTGCTGATCTAAGACACCCATTATACATGGTTGTCAGGTAGTACTTTCAAGTGCATTATTTTTTTTGACCATTTTCATGCCTTAAGCGAATCAGACAGTATGTATTAGGCGTGAGTTGTCTACGCTTAACACTTTGTAATATGACTGTAATTACGATTCAGTGCCCCATCTCAGAAGTGGCTGGTGTCTTTTTAGCGGTAACAAACACTCGACTACTAAGCATTGTCTCATAACAAGGCTGAGACTGGGACCTACGATCTTTAGCATGCGTGCATAGTTTGTGGCTGCTCTAAGACACCCATTACACATGGTTGTCAGACAGTACTTTTAAGTACATTATCTTTCTGACCAGGTTCCTGCCTTAAGCGAGTCATTTGTGCTTAAACTACTGCACTATCACTTCATTAGCGATAAAAATGCATGGCTTCAAAATAAATGCAGTTTCCAGCAACTACTAATGTCTGGCAATTAGACATTAGACATTGGTTCCTAAAAGGCTGAGATCAGGATTTACGATCTTCAGCATGCACATATAGTTTGTTGTGGATCGGTGACTTCCACTCTAATGGTTGAGTTTTTTTGGGGTTAGGCTAGATGTATGATATAGAAAACACTCGCTTAAATTATTGCATGCAAAGACATAAGCCTTCAGATTACAATCGTCTAAAGTATTAAACTGTTATTTCAGGTGGCCGGTTCTACTTCGGGAAAACCCATTAATCCTGGGATTCCCTATGGTCATCCATTAAACTACGCTTCTGATTTTATCTTATTTAAGGTGAGGCGGTTATTTCGAGAGCCTCCTTGCTCGCTTTTCAATTTTTATCCCCTTTTTTCATTTGTTATTTTACTTGACTTTCTAGCTTTTTCACTACTCGTTTAATTTCCGCACTTCTTTCTCTTCCTCTTTTTAGAAAAATATTTTTAAATAAATATCCTTTCTCACGATTCGATTATCCTCTCACACATTTGGTATTTGGGTTAATAATTTAGTTTGCTGATTTGATTTGTGAACAATCTTGTATGTCCTTATGTTTGTGCTGTTTTTTAATTTTAGGAGTTATGTCCAATTTTATATATTCCTTGCTATATATAAATTCTATTATTATTTTTGTCTATGTCCTAAAGTGTATATATCTATGTTATATGTTACAGCCCTGACGAAGTTCCACACACTGTAAAGTGGGAACGAAACGCGTTGGCTGTCTGTCGCAAAAGAAAATGAAATAAAGAATAAAAAGTTGAAGAACAAACCAACACCAGATTGTGCTACTTAATTTTCGGTGCACCTCCAATTGAATGTATTATATGTTAATCTGTGAAACAGTGACACTGAAGGGTGACAAGTGTCGAAGTGTGCACGACAAAACATTACAAAAGAGGGGCACAGTTACTAGTGAGGTGCGATTTCTTTGGGTCCGTCATCCGATTCGCTTTTACTGTCAAAATTGAAATTTGGACCCCACCGCACTCACAAACTGCCCATTACATTTTGTGTGACATAAAGAAAAATGTCTAGATTTAACGATAGACGGGAAGAACTGGCCCAAGATCTGTTTGGACTAAACTCAGCTACCCCTCCCACTGCCGAGAATGCGCAAGAAAACCCAAGCCTGCGCGCCCTTTTTATAAAGCTGGAGCGTTTAAAAAAGCAAGAACTAGCTAGGTGGTGGGATGGGGTAACACTACAGCAGTACATCGACAATAAAAAATCTCCTCGTGGGCTACGAATCCTGATTTTCCCAACATTTGAAGATCTGAGTGCAGATCTACTAAAAGAATGGGAGGCAAATTTAGAAGGAGCATCACTAATAATGATGCAGATACTCATCAGGCATGCCAGAGACAAGGGTGCCAAACTACTATCAGAAATTGAGACAGTGGAAAAAGAGATAGACAAAATAGACAATAAGGACCTAGTGGAAAAGAATTATGAGATTCTAAAAAGGTTATCGAAAGTCACCAACAATATTTAAAAGAGAAAAAGTTACGGAAAATCAGGCGAGACGATAGGGACTACCGAGAGGGTAGAATATACACATTTGCTAGGAAATACGATGCAATTCAAACACCAGAAAGTAAGAAAAGAGACAGAGAAGAGGATGATGAGTTGAGAACAGGAAGTAGTACATCAATCTCTTCCCAAGGTAGTACAGCTTCTAATAGCAACATAAGTGAGGTCCCTTTAGAGGAAGGAACATCCTCCTTCGAGAGGGAAATGGTAAAGCTAAGAATTGGCAACAACCAACGGAAAAAACAACCAATAATAAGAAAACAAGGAGAGGGGGAAACGATACCAGAAGAATAGAAAAGGGTGGACATACAGAAACAGAGAGAAAAGTAACGAGATCGAAAAAGAACTATTAGTTTGTACTGAATCTGAAAATGCAAATGTTGTAACTAACGAGAATGTACTATGTAAAGATTTGGAAATTGTTAATTTGTCACAGAAAATCATGGATGCAGACGAAATTAGCCTTTTAAGTAAGGGTTTGGGTTTCTGCCCGACGCAAAAAGGTGACCCCACCAATGTTCATGTGGACCTGTTTAATTTTGTGAGAAACTTGAAATTAAAAGATTATTTCTACACGCAAAAATCTGACTCGGTTATACCTATCTGCGACAACTTAACAACATCACATTCTATCGCTGATATACGCAACGTACAATGTCTGTTGTCACTAGAAGAGGGGGAAGAGGTAGAGATGCAAACGGTATTAGATGATCTCAACATCAGGGAAGATCTGACCACGGACAGTGGATTAAGACCAAAATCTAAATTTATTCCCAACAACTCGTACCATCAAAATATTGATATATTTCATGAAAAGATAACAGCAGAATTGTATATGCTAGAATGTCCAGCTAAATATATGAGACAAACACGTCAGAATTTAACGAAGGGAGAAAGGTTAGCCCTTAGTAATTTAGAAAATGATGACAGTATAGTCATCAGAAAAGCTGACAAGGGGAACAACGTTGTAGTAATGGATAAAAAAGATTATATGGGCGAAATAGATCGTCAATTAAAAGATATCTCATGCTACAAACAGGTAAAGGGGAATCCTATGTGCAAATTATCTTCACTCATTAACTTAAAACTAAGTGAGTGGAAAGACATTGGCCTCTTAAGCGATTCTGAATTTAGATTTATGAAAGCAGATCAGCCTAGGTTTCCATGTATCTATGTATTGCCGAAAGTGCACAAAAAGGCCCCATTTCCTCCGGGGTGGCCGATAATTTCGGGGATCGGCTCAGCGACAGAAAAAATGTCTGAATTTGTGGACAATAAATTACAAAAACACGTGTTAAACTTACCATCCTACATCAAAGACAGTAAAGACATTCTACTAAAATTCATAGACTTTACATGGTCAGATGACCTATGTTTCGTCACGCTGGACGTAGTTAGCCTCTATACTTGCATCGAACACAATTTTGGGCTTCATGCAACCCGCTCATATCTAGATAAAGAAAACGCTGACCATTATGAACACAACTGTATGGTACTAGAAATGATTGAACTGATTTTGACAAACAACTATTTCCTACATGATGAACAATGGTACCATCAGGTACGTGGGACTGCCATGGGGACAAAATTTGCTCCATCGTACGCATGCCTCTTCATGGGGTGGTACGAGAAGGAGCATGCATGGGGCAGGAACGCCTCCCCTGGACACAGAATATAGTGTTCTGGGGGAGGTATATAGATGACATTATCTGCCTCTGGTCCGGTTCAACTGAAACCTTGCTAGAGTACTTCATCTATCTTAACGATAATCCATACAACGTTAAGTTGACAATGAACCATCATAGAACCGAGATTGATTTTTTAGATTGACATTTTTATGTAAAAAATGGAAATATCGAAAGTAGTCTCTATCGGAAAGACACAGCATGTAACGGAGTGCTTCATGCAACCAGTGCGCATGCAAGATCAGTAATCAAGAATATTCCCTTTGGCGAGATGTTAAGAGTAAGAAGGAATTGTTCAGAGAATGTGTCTTTTGATGTAAATATTGAAGATGTAAGTGCCCGTTTTTTAAAAAGAGGATATAAATCGCAAGATGTCAAAATAGCTGAAACTAAAGTGAAAAATATGAATGGAGAAACCACACTTGATGTCAGGCCCAAAAAACAATGTGCAACCCATGATGTAAAACCTAGATTTGTTACTCAATACACTACATATAGCGATAGAATTTTTAGGATTCTTTAGAAACATTGGCATTTATTGCTGGAAGTTCCCAACTTCAGACAAATATTGCCAAAGAACCCATCAATTACGTTCAGAAAGGGGCTTACACTAAAAGATAAGCTATGCCCAAGCTACATAACAACACCAAAAATAGTGGGGACATGGCTACCACCGAAACCAATTGGCTTTTTACATGCGAAGCCTGTAATGTATGCTCTTTTGGTAAAAATAAAATTAAGGATTTTTTGTACAATGGCCATAAAAGATATAAGATCAAGGAATTCATGAATTGCAATACCACATTTGTCATTTATGTACTGGGATGCATATGTGGACTAATCTACGTGGGGAGTACTACACGTAGTTTGAAAGCTACGAATCCAAGAACATCGTAGAGCTATTATTAACAGTGATTCAAGATACCCTATGACAGAGCATTACAAGGAAGCTCACGCATCTGACCGCTCGTTTTGGTTCCATGGGATTGAACACGTTAAAATAGACAGAAGAGGGGGATAGAGAACTCACCCTTAGACAGAAAGAAGCAAAATGGATATGTAGACTACGAGCCATAAGCTGTGGCCACAATACGGATAATGAATTTCACTATTTTCTGAATTAATCAGCTTTTCAAGAATTTGCCAAGTAGTTTTTTAATGTTTTTAAAATGTATCATGTCTGATTGCTGGAAGAACAATAGCTAAACCAAACCGTATTTTATAGAATGTATAAAGACTATGGTCTGTACACTGCTTGAATGAAGGTATAAAAATATGATATAAATCTCTCCTTTTATATGTACATCAAAAAGTACTATGTTCAGGCTTTTTAGAATTCTCTCTCAAATGTTTCTATTTTCATATGTGGTTTTCCATCACTTCCTCCCTTTGTATTTTTATTTTGTGCAAAATAGTATAGCGCTTTTCTGATGCCTCCCTACGACTTGCTAATATACTCTATAAACGAACTAACTCTCTGACAATATAGGAAATATAACATACAAGTGCGGACTTGACATTGTATGGGTCCCTTTATACAACATGACATGTTACCGATTAACCGCTTTATTTTATATATATTCGTTTGTGAGTGCTTATTGTGTCTCATCATATAGATTTATATATAAATTTTACATGGCCAGCATCTCTATAAAAGCGGATTGACCATTTAAATATGGCCACCAAGCTACCGCCTCATTTTCGAATTTCTAAGATGGACCCTCTTGACTGCGTTAAAACTTTAAACTTTAAATTTTAAACTTAAAATTTCACTCTTAATGCATCTAAAACAGCGTATGGCCACGACAATCATGTTACCGATTAGCCACCTTATTTCATATATATCCGGTTGTGAGTGCTTATTGTCGCTCATCATTTAGATCTATACATAAATATCACATGGCAAGCATCTGTATAGAAGCAGACTGACCATTCAAGTATGGCCACCAAGCTACCGCCTCATCTTTGAACTTCTAAGATGGCCCCTCTTGACTACTATAAATCGTAAACTTTATTCGGAATGCATCTAAAACATCGTATGGCCACCATAAACTTTTTTGCATTAGTTTGTTTATTGCAATATGGCTCCCAATTCATTGTCTCATCATTTTATCGTCTCACCGTCCACAACCTAAATATGGCCGTAATTCACCACTTTCAAACTCCCAAAATGGCCACCAAAAAAGCAACGAGTGTAGCGCTCTAGCGCTTTACTTAATCAGGTGTGTTCATTTAGCGTCTAATTGGCACCCTTTAAATAGAAAGTTTGGGCGGGTAAACTTTGTTACACACAAGAATCCAAGGAACTGACGACCGGTCCGCTTATTGAGGTATGTGGGTAGACAGCTATGGGGTTCTATTAAGATCGGAATTTATGCTAGAATTGGAAATAATTACGGGATGGCACTGCAGCTAGGAATTCCCTATGCATTAATTGGTCAGACAGTATGTATTAGGCGAGAATTGTCTACGCTTAGCACTTTGCAATATGACTGTATTTGCGACGCAGTGCCCCATCTTAGATGCGGCTGGGTTTTTTTTTAGCGGTAACAAACACTCGACTACTAAGCGTTGTCTTATAACAAGGCTGAGACCGGGACCTACGATCTTCAGCATGCGCGCATAGTTTGTTGCTGATCTAAAACACCCATTATACATGGTTGTCAGGTAGTACTTTCAAGTGCATTATTTTTTTTTGACCATTTTCATGCCTTAAGCGAATCAGACAGTATGTATTAGGCGTGAGTTGTCTAGGCTTAACACTTTGTAATATGACTGTAATTACGATTCAGTGCCCCATCTCAGAAGCGGCTGGTGTCTTTTTAGCGGTAACAAACACTCGACTACTAAGCGTTGTCTCATAACAAGGCTGAGACTGGGACCTACGATCTTTAGCATGCGTGCATAGTTTGTGGCTGATCTAAGACACCCATTACACATGGTTGTCAGACAGTACTTTTAAGTACATTATCTTTCTGACCAGGTTCCTGCCTTAAGCGAGTCATTTGTGCTTAAAGTACTGCACTATCACTTCATTAGCGATAAAAATGCATGGCTTCAAAATAAATGCAGTTTCCAGCAACTACTAATGTCTGGCAATTAGACATTAGACATTGGTTCCTAAAAGGCTGAGATCAGGATTTACGATCTTCAGCATGCACATATAGTTTGTTGTGGATCGGTGACTTCCACTCTAATGGTTGAGTTTTTTGGGGTTAGGCTAGATGTATGATATAGAAAACACTCGCTTAAATTATTGCATGCAAAGACATAAGCCTTCAGATTACAATCGTCTAAAGTATTAAACTGTTATTTCAGGTGGCCGGTTCTACTCGGAAAACCCATTAATCCTGGGATTCCCTATGGTCATCCATTAAACTACGCTTCTGATTTTATCTTATTTAAGGTGAGGCGGTTATTTCGAGAGCCTCCTTGCTCGCTTTTCAATTTTTATCCCCCTTTTTCATTTGTTATTTTACTTGACTTTCTAGCTTTTTCACTACTCGTTTAATTTCCGCACTTCTTTCTCTTCCTCTTTTTTAGAAAAATATTTTTAAATAAATATCCTTTCTCACGATTCGATTATCCTCTCACACATTTGGTATTTGGGTTAATAATTTAGTTTGCTGATTTGATTTGTGAACAATCTTGTATGTCCTTATGTTTGTGCTGTTTTTTAATTTTAGGAGTTATGTCCAATTTTATATATTCCTTGCTATATATAAATTCTATTATTATTTTTTGTCTATGTCCTAAAGTGTATATATCTATGTTATATGTTACAGCCCTGACGAAGTTCCACACACTGTAAAGTGGGAACGAAACGCGTTGGCTGTCTGTCGCAAAAGAAAATGAAATAAAGAATAAAAAGTTGAAGAACAAACCAACACCAGATTGTGCTACTTAATTTTCGGTGCACCTCCAATTGAATGTATTATATGTTAATCTGTGAAACAGTGACACTGAAGGGTGACAAGTGTCGAAGTGTGCACGACAAAACATTATAAAAGAGGGGCACAGTTACTAGTGAGGTGCGATTTCTTTGGGTCCGTCATCCGATTCGCTTTTACTGTCAAAGTTTTTGATACTCGTTGCTAATGACGCTTGTACTTGTTAGTCAGTCATCGTTACAATAAAAATTTGATAAACTACTGAAAATGTGTTCACCTTTTTAGCCTTGTTTTCTCAAGTGAGGATGCTGATAAAATGCAAATTCATGTTGAATCGTGGAAGGGTGAAAACTTGAAACCATATAAAACTACAAATTTTCTTTAATTTTGGATGCAACTGAGATAAAACAAGAGATCCTTTTTATGGCAGACGATGAGATGATCTTCATTTGCTCATCTGGACATGTAACACACCTTGCTGGTCTAAAAATATAATAATGATGTCCACCAAACGTTCCACTGTTTGGTTCAAGATGTGGACTTTACCACACATCTATTCTAAATGTGAGGCTCAAATTAGGTTTCTGTACCACAAAGGTGATTTTTTTTTAATGAGAGAAAAATGTCAGTGGTATTTCAAAATATAGATGAATACATGACTTACTTATTGATTGCCCTGAGCGCACCTCCATGTTTCTCAAGATGTGCAGTGCAATTATGAGCTTTGAGGACTCGGAACTCTGACTCAATCTTTTTTTTTTTTTTTAAAAGGGTAAAATTTCAATGACATCAGATAAAAAATGGGACAAAACGATTCTCAGTTGAGTGCAGTTGAAAATAAATAGTTCTAATTTACTATCTACAACAACCCTAACAAACTCCCGATTTCCCATCCTCGAACTACGCCACTTGTTTGAAAATGATAGGCCTCAGTGATGATTAAATATATTTAAATAATATATCTGTCAATGGCTTTGAAACTACATTTTAACTATCACTGCTGTCAGACTGTCAACATATTGTAATTATGCTTATAACAAATGAAGCAAAAGTGGAGAATGCAGGGTTCCATCAAAGTTTAGTTATAAATGAAACGAATTTTAACATACTTACCAATGCAGACATTGCTCTGGATACGACCACGGGAACCTTTCTGGCGTTACCTTTCAAACCACTTTTATCCAGTAAATACATACATGAGTCCAAGACATTTTCTTCATACTGTTGTCAAAATAGAACAATGTCAGAATAGATTGATATATTTCGATTTTATCTTTCTGAGCTTTTTTTTTTTACAATGTGTAACCCGCAGAGCATGCGCATTAACTGAAAGAAATGAAAACGTGAGTTTTAGCAGCCCCATAGTGCCTTGCGTACCCAATGAAAAAACACAACATGACCTTTGTCCAAAATATTTACATTTAAAAGGCCTGACATGTTGATGTGAACTCTCTTTCTCTGGGACATTTTTAAATACGTATGAGTAAAGTTTAATGTTCAAATTATGTATCTATAATTCCTAAATTTCAGAGCACAGTGCTTCAACTGTATTGACTCATCAGTCAGCTAGTATGGAAATGGAACCTTCCAGAAGGCCCAGCAGCAGTATTACGTTTTACTTTCTAGACAGCAGGATTCGATCAGCCAGGGTGCTCTGAGAGACAAACTGGAGCAGAGAGCAAGAAGCTAGAACTGTCAGTCAGACAGAGCTCAGTAACCAGAGAATGACCAGACCAATCATTTGAAACTAGTAATTGTTCGGTGGCATCTCTCTCTGTACAGTAATAAAAGCTATGGCCTTATTACAATGTAGGGCGGAAGGCTATTCGACAGCTCTTCGGAGCTGTCATCTGAGGCATCGGTCCGACTGCCGTATTTGGACCCGGGCCGGGAAGGCAAAGCCGGACCCAGTAGGGGCCCGGGGGGAACGCCGGCCGGCGGCGGGGGGACCCTCCCCTTTCCCCGCCCCCGCAACATGTAAATGCCCGGCTAAGCCGGGGAAGGGGCCAGGATTGGCCCACCAGGTCAGAGAAGGCTCCCCCCCAATCAGGGGGCGAGCCGAAAAGCCAAAGGGGGGGGTTAAAAAGGGGGCCAACGGCCCTAGGGAACCACAAGTCACCCCCCCCCGTTGGCGAGGAGAGAAGAAGAAAGAACGGCCAAAACGGCCAAAACGGCGGCCCCGAGGAGGGCAGCTGGGAAGCCCCAAGCAGCCAAACCACCACCCCCGGCGAACCACGGGGAGGGCAGGACAAAGGCCCCCCAGCAGACCAGAAAGGGGAAGGACAGAACCCCCGAAGTGGTGAGCAGCGCAGAGTCCGAGGACAGCAGTGAGGAAGAGGGGCCTGTAGCCTCCACGGCGGCCCCACGAGATGGTCAGGAGGGACACGGCGAGGCAAGCGGCAGGGGCACCGGTAAGCAGGGCGCGCGCAACAGCGAACAGGGGCGCGGGGCGGGCCAGGGGGCACGCGCCAGCCCAGGGCTAAATGTGAATATGGGGACCCAGCGAGGGGTACACAATATAGCAATGCAAGCTCCATGGCACATGCAAACTCCATGGCAGGCAGGGCTAGGCATAGGGAGGCCGGAATTCCAAGGGGAAGCATGGAGCAGGGAAGAAGGAGGGCAAACATCCGGACTGCCCTGGTGGCAGTGGCCAGAGATGGGACCCCCCTTTAACAGGTACGCAACATGGGGAACAAGGGGTCCAGGGACCCCCTGCCCCCGGGCGCAGGGGGGCCAATGGGGCGCTCCCGATGGAAGCTACGGGCCACGGGCCCGGGCTGACAAGCCCAGCATCCCAAAATACGCCGGCAGAGGCGGGGCAGCCCCACACGGGAACACGGGGGCCAGCGGGGGAACAGCTCCAACCAACCCAGACCCACGGAAGGGCAAGATAGCAACGGGAAGCCGGCCAGGGAATACATACGTCCCTCCCCGAGCGACCCACCTACAACAACGAGAATGCTAGGGCTGGCCAACCTCATCCCGCTCGCAGTTAAAGAAAGAATTTGGAGAAAAGAATTCATAGATATTTTCTCACTGCTCGAGGTGCGACAGGCAGGGATAGACCTGACAGCGCAGGATAAAAAAGACGAGGACAGAAGAGCCCCCCGAAAGCCCAGAGTGGAGAGGTCAATAGAAAACTGGCTGAAAGCGTTCAGAACGCCAGCATGTGTGTCCATTGAAAAATTCCCCCAAAGCGCGGCGGCACTATGGTTATATGAGCAGAAAATACATGAGGCACAACAGCTATACCAAGGGGAGGCATGGCTACACTACGACGAGGGCTTTAGGGAAAAGATGCAGGTGTGGCCAGTAATAGAATGGGATTGCCAAGACATGGAGGGCTTCTCAAAACACATGGTAGCAGCCAGAGAGGGGTTGGCGTGAAAGAGTACACTTTTCGGCAGTACGGGAGTAAGGGCAAGTTCGAAAGCCAAGGGAAAGACTTCAAGGGAAAAAACCAGGCAGGACAAAAGTCAAATAAAGCATGTTGGAAATTCGACAAAGACGAGTGTAAATGGGGAGCATCATGCAGATTTAAGCACGCTTGCGGGTCATGCGGGGCAACCACCCCAGCATTCGCTGCAGACGCAACGCAGGGCCGGGGACCAACAAAGAGAAAACAAGCACCAAAAAATAAGATACAGCCCCCGCTCGAAACGGGGCAAGGGGGACGGGGGCGGAGGGCAGGCGCTACCCACCCCCATCAGGATAGGCAGACTACTACAACTACTACAAGGTTACCGCAAAACAAATGACAAACAGTTACTGGCAGGGGGCTTCACGCAGGGCTTCCCCATACCCTACAAAGGGCCAAGGGGGGCGCGGAAAAGCCCAAACCTGAAGTCAGTAAGAGACAACCCCGGGGTGGCGCGGGAAAAGGTGGAAAAGGAAGTACAACTAGGGCGGGTGGCCGGGCCATTTCCCAACCCCCGCTGGCAGACATGGTGGTCTCCCGCTGGGGGTAGTCCCCAAAAAGAGCCAGGAAAATTCCGACTGATCCACCACCTCTCCCACCCAGAAGGGGAATCAGTGAACGACTGGCTGGAACACAGTGAGTGCACAGTGGCGTACGCATCGGTGGACGATGCAGTGGACTTAATTAGGCAGGAAGGAAAGGGGGCCCTGATGGCAAAATCAGACATAGAATCAGCCTTCAGGTTACTGCCGGTCCACCCGGACAGCTACCATCTGCTGGGGTTCAAATTGGACGGGCAATATTACCATGACAAATGCCTACCCATGGGGTGCTCAATATCATGCGCACATTTTGAGGCCTTCAGCAGCTTCCTAGAATGGGAATTGGGGACAAGGGCCCCGGAAGGAGGGCGGGTACACTATCTGGATGATTTCCTGTTCATCGGGAAAGCAGGCACAAAGGTATGCGGGGCACTCCTAGACAAATTCGTGCAACTGGCGCAGGAACTAGGCATCCCCCTGGCACAGGAAAAAACAGAAGGCCCAACCACGAGACTGTCCTTTCTGGGAATCGAGTTGGACTCGGTGGCCGGCACATGCAGGCTGCCTCCAGAAAAGGTGGCCGACTTGCGCGCAGGCATTAAGCTAATGCAACAACAGAAGAAAGCTACGCTAAAGGAGGTGCAGCAGCTTCTAGGTAAACTAAATTTCGCCACACGGGTAATCCCCGCGGGGCGCACGTTCGCCAGGAGACTAGCCGGGTTAACCAGGGGCATGATGCAAAAGCACCACAGGATCCGCATCACACAGGGGGTGCGGGAGGACCTGGCGCAGTGGGACAGGTTTCTGGCAGAGTTTAATGGCACCCTGATATGGCGAGAACCCTGGGTACAAGCACATGAGCTAGAGCTCTACACCGACTCAGCAGGGGGACTCAGGTTCGGAGCAATACTAGGGACCTCTTGGACAGCGGGTAAATGGCCAGAGGAATGGCAACGCATAGGGTTGACAAAAAACATAGCGCTGCTGGAACTATTCCCCATAGTGGTGGCCTTCCACATCTGGGCCCAGCGGCTAGCAAACAGGCAAATTACACTGTGGTCAGACAACCACGCGGTAGTACAGGCAATAAACACAGGGGCGGCAAAATGCCCAGCAGTGGGCGCACTGCTGCGTAGACTAGTGGGATACCAACTGCAGGGCAACATGGCAATTAGGGCACGACACATCCCAGGAACTGAAAACTCAGTGGCGGATGCCATTTCTCGATTTCAGTGGAAAAAATTCAGGGACCTCGCCCCAACAGCCGACAGACGGATGACCGAAATGCCAGAGGAAGCATGGGCATGGGTGGAACAGGGTTGGAGACGCTGTTGAGCAACGCATTGGCGCCAAAAACAAGAAAACACTACAGTAAGTGCTGGGCAACGTTCAGGAGCAGGACGGGGTTGGAAGGAAACAAGGGGCCTCACAAGGGGAGGTCCTCGGTTTCATCGAGTGGGTCTTCATGACGGGTAGGACGAAAACATGGGCCCAAGCACACCTCAATGCGGTGGCATACTACTCAAAAATGGAGGGGCAGGCAGATCCCACCAGGTCTTTCAAAAGCAGAATGGCAATGAGGGGATGGGGGCGGTTGCAACAGCCAAACAAAGATAAGAGGCGCCCCATACATGTCAAAATACTAAACAGGATGCTGGAAGCGACTGCAGAGGTGTGCCCCTCCAAACTGGAAGGAAAGCTTTTCCGAGCAGCATTCGCAGTGGCATTTTTTGGGGCTTACAGGGTCAGCGAGCTAGTAGCCCCATCAAGAAGCGACCCCGGCACAGAATGCATACACAGAGGGGACGTGGCGATAGAGGATGGCCACATGGACATAATGCTAAGACGGTCCAAGACGGACCAAGCAGGCAAGGGCAGGAGAACCAGAATTCTCTGCACAGCGAGGGCAAACACCTGCGCAGTGTGCTTACTAAAGGAGCACCTAGGAGGAAGGGAGCCAAGCCAGGGGCCGCTTTTCAGGCACAGGGACGGATCCTTCCTCAGCCGCTTTCAATTCATAGCGGTAATGAGAAAGGTACTAGAGAAAATAGGCCTCCCCGCACGGGAATACGGCTCACACTCCTTCAGGATAGGCGCAGCCACAACAGCAGCGGGGCTAGGGTTGGGGGAAGGGCTAATAAAGGAGATAGGGCGATGGGCATCCAGCGCATACAGGCGGTACATACGCCCCACGGTCTACTGAGCCCAACCTCTCCCCCCCCCCATACAGGTCCAGGAACGGCGCGGAAGACGGTGTGGATAATGGGACATTCCTACGTAACGCGGGCGCAAAAGTGGGCGGCATCCAGATGCAAATTCGGAGGCGTATGGTTGCGGGACACCACCATCGAGTGGTGGGGACGTGCAGGGATGAGATGGGAACAATTGCTACCCTCGGCGCGGGCGGCGCTGGAGCACGGTGGCAGACCGGACGCGGTTGTGATCCACCTGGGCGGAAACGACCTGGCAGCATTGGGAAGACGAGCGCTGCTAGAGAACATGCAGAGCAGTCTCGCGGCGCTGGCACGCCTAATCCGCCCAGCAGACCTAATATTTTCTGAAATCATAGCACGGGGCCTGGCGCGGGCGGTCAGGCCGGAAGCAGTCGAAAAATCCAGAAGAAAGCTGAATATTACCATGGCCAGAATATGCAAGGCCCAGGGATGGGGATTCGTGCGACACGGGTCATAAACCTAAGGTCCCCCGGGTACCACCTGGAAGACGGGGTACACCTCACGGGGGTGGGAATGGACATGTTCCTACTGAACATCGTGGGGTACTGGAACAAAGGGGTTGCAACTAGGAAATGAGGAAGGGCAGCAGCAAGTAGGGGAGCACGGGGGAGCACCCTCCGATCGGGGGAACCGGAGGGAGCGTGGCGGATCAAACACAAGGAAGCTAGTAGGACGCAAGAGCACTAGAGGATAGACGGGAGGCTCTCACAGTGGCCTTGGGATGCCTCACGGCAGGGGTACTGAGGGAGCCAGGGGGCGGCGGGCCGCCAGAGAAAGAATAGAGGCAACTCTCCCGCAGGACCCTTGGGATGCCTTACGGCAGGGGTACAGAGGGAGAAGATGGTAGGGACTCAGCCTCAGGAAAGAGAGAGGAAACGCTCAGGCAAGGTCCTTGGGATGCCAAACGGCAGGGACCCCCCGGGAGAAGGGAGGGCCCACCAAAAGGCCCAGGGAGAGCGGGACGGCGCTTGCAGCCCGGGCAGGTCCCAACGGACACCCTCCAAATCGGTAGCAAGTTGAAGCCTAGACCCGCGACGTGAACCCCCACCAAAAGGGGCCCCTCCCTCCTCCCCCAGAAAGTCGGGGAGGCTGGAAGTCCTGATCAAAAAGAAAGTGAGGAGACCTAAGCCAGAACATAGAGGGCTTATGACCATGGACGTTGAAATATAAATTTGTATGTGAACAAAAATGTTGTGTTATTGAAAATAAACTGCGACCTTTTCAGGCACCAAAGAAGTGGTCAGTGGTGATTATAAGGGAAAGCGCGCAGTTGGCGGTAGCAAGCGGGGGCGGACAGAAGGGGGGGGGACTCGCCGCCTGGAAGGGGTTATATATTATGATACCAGAGGTCCGACCGATGCCTGCGGGGGGAATCCTCTCCACCTCCGGCAGGCTCAAGGAGCCCTTCGGGGTGGAGGGCGGATCGTAATCCCCAAAGTGGAGGTGGTGCCTGCTCAGGCACCACCGTGGGGATTACGATGCATGTTTCTATGGGTGTCCGACCGCCATAGAAAGGCAGTCGGAAACGGACTTTGGGGGCCCTAGCAGGTCCCCCGCGGCCTCCGCTATGAGGCCTGGTGGGCACCTGTGGTGCCCCCCAAACATCCATGCATCGTGTGGCAGGCACCACACGGTGCATGGATGTTTAAAAAGTACATTTTTCCTGTTGCGGCTTGTGCTGCAGCATAAACTGCAATAGGAAACACACACTTTCCTACCACCGTGAAAGCGGTTGCATCCTAATCTGGGAAGCGGGACCGCCGACTCATTGTCGGGCGGTCCACATTTCGACACGATGCTAGTTGGATGCTCGTCCGACCGGCATCGTAATAGGCCCTATGTGTTTACTGAAGGGCACAGAAATCCCGTTAAAATGTGGGTTGAAACTGAAAAAAGATGGAGTCATGACCTGGTAGTCGGAGACCAGAACGTGAAGAAGAAACCGAGAAGCACATGGACCATGATGAATAAAGTTTCATAATGTATGATTTGCTACTGAGCCACTGACTTACACGTGCACAGAACAATCAATTTATTTTAAGCAGAAGCTATCGGCACGTAAAGACAAGAATGTCAACATTTTAAATGAGTGGGCTTCGCACTGAAAATATTTTTCCTTTCTGAAACCAAAGCATACTTAATAAATATAAATTAACTAAGTTCCGAAAGGTATTTTTATTTACAATATAACCATCCTTGCCCAGGTAAACAAACTGTTCACAGGGATATTTTCATTAAGAACGTATATTCAAGGAACTTTGAACATTGAATTAGTGCCTAACCTAATGCAGCTGTTCTGATGCATATTTGCAGAAAGGCATTTTGGAAATAGATTTAGGCCATTATTACTGACTTCTTAGTTGCACTTGTTGCAGAAAATTTATAATTTGTTTGAAATTATTCTAACAACACATTTGAATGGCTAAATATTTGTCAGTTCACTGAGAAAACCTTCTCTGTCCCCGGACATACTGCTATGCAGTGCTTAATTTGAGCCGATGGGTGCAGGTGGGGCACACTGGCACTCGTTTCAGGGGACTGGCACTTACTTCGTTTATCAGACATTACAAGAGCAATAGAGGGAAAAACTCACAAAGGAGAAGAAAGAAGTAGGAAGAGAAAGACTGAAAAAACGTCAGAAAGGGAGAAGGAGTGATGTTGAAGTACCTGCAAGAATAAGATAAAGGGGAACGTAGTGTCTGGTAGTGGATTTAAGAGGAATGAGGTGGAATCCAGGCTACGCATCATTGGTATCAGGCGTGCCGACATATAATAGCGTTGGCCGCTTGATTCTGAGGAGAGTTTTTGGCTCCAGCACTCATTCTTATACAAATTAAGCACTGCCGCTAAGCTAAGAAGTGTGGAGGCACCTAAATAAGAGATATTTACTGAGTGTTTCAGACTAAGATCTGTCACATACTACCTATTGGGGGATAGTGTTTACAGGTTTTGGAGTGCAACGCGTAAAGTGGTGCCATGTGGCGAAGTTATTCTCACAAACTTAGGAATGCTATTCCCATGTGAATCATGGGCAACCATTCTGTTCTAGCAGGTCTGAGACATTCGTTCCTAAACAGGTACCTGAAAAAGCCCAAAGCTGGAAAAGATACTAGTTGCAAGTTGATGCATCATGACCTTTAGATTGACTGAACTGGAGCAATTATTGATATTCTTTCTTTGATATATTTCACACATACTAGGTATCTCTCAATCACTTTTGTCCCCCTATAGGAGAAGGGCTCTTTTCTCATGGGGTCTGATGCACAAAGAGTTTAGTGTACCCAAGTTACTTAGTAACAATAAAAAGTAATTTACAAGAGTAAATTCAACTCCTTTTTGCAAATACATATTAACAGTAAGTGTTAGAAATGCGGGTCTCTAGTTGGCAGCAGGGCTGGACTGGCCGTAGCGGGCACTGGGCGTTTCCCCGGTGGGCCGCCAGGCTGAGGGCCGGTTTTAGACCCCTGGGGGGCCGTTTTTGTTACCGGGGACTGGTTATGCAGTATCGTCCCCCAGCAACAAAAGCTTTCCTTCTGCTAGCACCCCCTTCCCGGGCCGGCCGAGCTCTTTGCCAGGGCCGGTTTCGGTTCCCAGTCTGGCCCTGGTTGGCAATGGTATGCACCCTGTCCAACCAAGTAGGGACCCTTCCTTCTAGTCAGGGTAAGGGAGTTACACACCCAAGATAACCCCTTCTCACCCCCTTGGTAGCTTGGCACGAGCAGTCAGGCCTATCTCAGAGGCAATGTGTATATAATATTTGTACATAACACACAAAGTAACACAGTGAAACCACTACAAATGGACACCACACCAGTTTAGAAAATAAACAATCTTTAGCTAAATCAAACAAGACCAAAACAACAAAAAATCCAACATACATAACTCAAAATAGCACTTTTTAAAAGGTTTAAGCGATCCTGTCCATAGAACTCTATGGATGCGGTGATTTTACACAAAGTACCTTGGATGCGTCAAAATCCACAAGAAAAAAAAGGTGCAGAGGAGGGAAGTGTCAGAAAACACAGCGGTGCATCAGTTCCTGAGTCCCGGGGAAAGCGATGCATCAGTTCTGCAGCACACAGGAGAAGTGTTGCATCGGTTCCAGACTGTAAGGAGAAGCGATGCATCAAAATCCGAAGATGGTTCTGGTCTGTGGGTGATGCGGTGGAAAGGTGCATTGTGTGTAAATCTGGACGCGCTAGAGGTCGAGGTGGCAAACTAGCGCTGTGTCAATTCTTTCAGCCGCAGACCACTGATGAGTCAATTATTTCATCCGCACAGCAAGGTCTGCGTCGACGTCAGTGCGATGGTCTTGGACATCAGAGACACTGTGCACTGGACTCAGGTTTTTCGGACTGTGAACAGGTGCTGCGTCGATTTTTTCGGCCTCACGGTGGTGGTGTGTGGAAACTTCTCCCGCAAGGCGGTGCTGCATTGGAAAAGAGGTGCAGGAAGAGCGATGTGTTGATTTTGCAAACTTTTGCAGGAGGGACAACATCCAAGGGCCCAGAATTGGAATTGGCACCACTTGTCAGGTCAGAACTCCCAGCGGTGGAGTTCAGGGATGCTGCAGGTGAAGTCTTTAATGGCCCTGAGACTTCCAAAAGGAGGCTAGCACACACAAGCCCTTGGTGAACCTTGTAAAAGTAGGATTCAAGAAAGCAAAGTCGAGTTCTTTCACTGCCCACAGAGAGAAGCAGCAACTGCAGGCCAAATCAGCAAAGCAACACACAGCAACGGGGCCGTACTCCTCCTGACAGCTCTTCAATTCTTCTTCTTGGCAGAGTCCTCAGTCCAGAAGTGTTCTACAAATGTGGGGTTACTGGTCCAATACTTATACCCCTTTTGGCCTTTGAAGTAGGCATACTTCAAAGGAAAGTCTTTGTTATCTACAAGATCCTGCTTCAGACACACTCAAGGGGGGGGGGGCAGAGACAGCATTATGAGAGGCCAGGCACAGCTATATTCAGGTGTCAGTGACAACTCCGCCCACCGCGGTAGCTCAGGAAAGCCCATCGGCCTGGTGATGGGCCATCAGGATATGCAGGACACACCTCAGCTCCCTTTCTGTAACTGTCTAGAGTGAATGCACAAACAACCCAGGTGTCAGTCTAAACCAGACGTTGATTCCACAGGCAGGCAGAGGTTCAGGATGGCAAAGCAAAAAAATACCCACCTTCTAAAAGTGGTATTTTCAAACACACAATTTAAAAACCACCTTCACTAAAAGATGTGTTTTTAAATGCTGAGCTCAGAGAGCCCAAACTCCAAATCTCTAGCTTTTCCCAATTAAAATGTTACAAGGCATCTCCAAAGATAACCTATCCGAGGGTTTGTCCTTGCAATAGTGAAAAACTAAATTGCCAGTATTTCACTATCAGGGCATGTAAAACACACCAGTACATGTCCGACCTTTCACATACACTACACCCGGCCCATAGGGGTACCGTGAGCCTACCTTAGGGATGCCTTCCATGTAAGAAAGGGGAAGATTTGGGCCTGGCAAGTGGGTGGACTTGCCAGGTTGACATGGCAGTTTAAAACTGCACTGGCAGACACTGCAATGGCAGGCCTGAGACAAGTTTACAGGGCTACTCATGTGGGTGGCACAACTAGTGCTGCAGGCCTACTAGTAGCATTTGATTTACAGGCCCTGGGCGCACACAGTGCACTTTACTAGGGACTTACCAGTAAATCAAAAATGACAATCATGGATAACCAATCATAATCACAATTTACACAGGGCCCACTTTCACTTTAGCACTGATCAGCAGTGGTAAAGTGCCCAGAGTACAAAAACCAGCAGAAACGAAGTCCAGCACACAATCAGAAATACAGGAGGTAGAGGCAAAAAGACAGGGAAAACCATGTGAAGGATACCAGGTCAAACATTGAGTTTGTTGGCATTCCTGTGTATTTCCACATGCAATCATGTGGGAGTGGTATGTACATGTTCATTTATGCATGCTCTCTTGCAGGTAGTTTCCAAACCTAGAAACACAAACAAATCTGCTTCTTTTAGAGACAGTATTAACTGTGTTTCTAGGCTATGAATGGCCCAGGCATATCCCCATATTAGTGGAGGTATAGGCAAATGTGAGATTTTCAATTTGTAAAAACACAAATTTACACTTGTAAAAGCACTTTAGTGTCAGAATTCATTTCTAATGTTCACCTATATTTATAACTTGTACCTAGTAAGTGACATTTGTCACATAATGTGTATCGGTGAGATGGGTGTGGTTGCAAATTGTATCACAACCATGGGATCTGGTGTAATTCTCGATCTCTATCCAATATGCTTTTGTTGTTTTCCCTTCTCTCCTCAAGTCTGAGTCACAATCACCCTCAAAGCCCACAATCTGAGAGGGTGTGCTAGATATATAACTTTGAAAGTCATTTGAGTCACTGTCAGACTCTTTGTCTGCAAGTCTTGTCCTTCTTCTTCTGATCGCTTCTTTTCTTTAATTTGTAAACACGGACATGTTTTAAGTGATGGTGTTTCCCCTGGCAGCTGTTACTCTGGTGCCTTGTTCATCTATTATTCACAATGGACATGGTTTAAAAAGAATGCTGAATTTACGTCTTTGATGTTGATCCCTCATCCACACTATGCCATACCGTTTTAGAAGTCCAGGTTCCCGAGCACTTGTGGTAGCCTATATTGAATGACCGAGTACAACTGATGCTTTGGATTGGTCCTGTAGCACAGTCACTAGCATACATCTAAACAAGCAGTATTGCATATCTCAGCACTCTCTTAGGAACTGTTGCAGGGTCCATTTCATGGCTATCATTTGCTCTTCTGAAACTATAGATTTATATTTAGGATATTCATGAAATGTTGGACTTCACTGTATGACTCTGGCCACATCAGTCTATGCCCAGGGTTTTCAGATACCTCTGTAATTCTCTTTCTCATGAAAGCCATGCATGGCCAACAGATTTTCTAGTGTTGGAAGAACTGTTTCTGTCAAAGTCAGTAGTACGAAGCTAACGTCAGGATAATGGAGCAACTTGTGCATCATGATCCACAGCTGTCTTCCATTGAGGGTACTACAAACCTTTGCATTTTCTTGAAAGTTATGAAAGACACCTAGTGATACTCTCAACCCAAGTGCTTTTATCTCCAGGAACCCCGCCTTGACTCTGATTATTGGTTATCATAGTCTCTATGTGGCTGATTTGGGCTAGGCTCATGGTTCTCTCCAATAAATATTTTAGAATGTGATAGCCCCTTTGCTGAAGCATCTCAGAAGACATTGACAGCTCCTGTCTGACATTTATTAGGGCCTGTAGTTCACCCATGTACTATGTGATTCTCCAGGAGGATGTTAATCCATTGGCTTGCTTTGAGAGCAGGAATCAAAGTGGGGACAAAGGGCTTTTGGACAGGTCCAGCATAAGTGCCCTAACAGAAGTCTAGAAAAACAAGTTAATGCTGTTCCTTTGATGAGGGAGTTAAATAAAGAGTTAAATAAAGGGAATACTTGCCAACCTGACCAGAATAGTTCAAAGTTGGGAATACATTTTATTGGATTATATTGCCCTCACACACCCGACAGGGTGTCATGCTTCATCATCGGGCTGCTCCTCGTCCAACTTGGGGTAGTTCCAGTACTACCAGGTATCTGACTAGTGAGTCGTATGGTTGATGTGAGTGTGCAGCCACAGCAACCTTTGAGTTTTAAGTTGTAGATAGTCATTTTTAGTACAAACCTGTTTTTTGGTCCTGACGAATCGCCCGTAGATTATTCATTTGGCGAGAAACATGTTGACCTTTCACCTAAAGAGCGCCATAAATTGAGACATAACCCTCAGCCTAGCGCCTTATATTCTTTGTTTTTACTTAGGGTAGGAGACCCCTTGATTAAAGTTATCGTTGTTGGTACTCCCAACCCTATTTTAGATTCACTATTAATACACATTCATCTACACACACTAGGCCCCTCACCCCCACATCACCTAAACGGCTGTTGGAAAAAGATCTACGTTAAAGTGCCCCTACTATAGGGAGCCCGTCGGGTATTGCACCGCCGACCCGACGAGGAGCAGCCCGATGATGAAGCATGACACCCTGTCGGGTGTGTGAGGGCAATATAATCCAATAAAATGGATTCCCAACTTTGAACTATTCTGGTCAGGTTGGCAAGTATTTCCTTTATTTAACTCTTTATTTAACTCCCTCATCAAAGGAACAGCATTAACTTGTTTTTCTTGCTTTGAGAGCAGCCATCACTGGCTGTAGGTACTCTTCTTGAGCAGTGACATCAATCATCCCATCCAACTTAATTGTGCTTCCAGTAGGCCATTGTATGTGCTTTTCAGACTCTTAATCTTCTTTGCATTCGGTCTCGGGTTTTAGCTTGAGAAGTCTGAACAGATAGGGTAATTAATTGTCTTCTCCTGGCACATGCTCCAACTCAAACTGATACTCCTGTAATTAAAGGAAGGATACAATTTTTGTTCCATGGGGGAGAGTAAGGTTCAGATCCCAATAATACAAGTAAAAGTATCTTGTGATCTAAATGTCATGCCCAACATTAATAATCACTCACAAGTATTTTCTCAGACTACCTGTTATTGGCATTGAGGATGAGGGCAGTTTGCCAGCTTTGTTTGACTTTGCACATTCCCTGATGAATGGTCTCTTCCTCCTTTTTCTCACAAGTATTCTTCATCCTCAGAGGCATTCTTGTGGGTGTTCATCTTGCCGCATGCCACGTATATGTGCTAATTTGGTAGACCGCCTAATTCATGATGAAGCATGCATCAGCAGTATCAACACCCTTGTTTGCTTCTTCCATACCTGCCCTTCATACTGGCCAACAAGGTTTTCTATATAAGAATGCTGCAATTCTTTGCCCTATGTCCGGTGGCTCCTCAGTAATTGAGACATTGAGACTGATGCAAACAATATTTTCATGTGGGTTGCCCTGATGTGGGAAATTTTATGAGATTGCTCCATTTCAGCATGTCTCTCACTGATTGGACTTCCTTCCTCTGAATAAGGCGGCATAGTTTGACTGACAGGAACCCCCAAATAAACTGGACCTTCACATCACCTTCATGGATAGCACTTGTGCAGGAACTAGTTTGTTTCTACAGTTTCACATGTAAACTGTGAATTGATTCTGTAACATTTATTTTTCTATTTCACACTGACCTAGGGACCAAAGTGGACATTGTAGGTCACAGTTGAATTCCTATATGTGTTCAACACCACTGTATTGCAACAATAGAAAAGCAGCATGGATGAGGACACAAAAATCCTGAAACTGCACAGACTGAGTGAGAGCACTGAGTTTATGAATACTGCATTTGGGGATAATCATAGTGTTAAGGGAAACAAAGGTGGGCGACTCCCTCTGGAAGTGATCCAAATGGCAGCTAGGCCAAGCACAGCAGGATAATCCGTCTCCTGCAGTGTGCCCACGAAACCAAGCAACCTATCTCTTTCCCAGTTAGAAGTAAGCAGCACATATTAATGGCAAGGGAGAAACCAAAATTGAGCACCTGTAGCTCTCTCTCTTTCCACAATTGCATGTCAACGACCTCCATAAAGGGCAAAAGCAGATAACTGTAGAGGGCTATGAGGCAAACTATTCAGGCCCTCTTTATGATCTGGCCATACTGGTACAATCAGATGTTTACACCCAAAATTAGTTTACAAATTCTTAGAAATTGGGTCTGTAGTTGGCAGAGGTTTGCACTCTGTCCAAGTAGAGAGCACATTAGAGACCACATTCCTAGTCAAGGCAAGTCAGATAGACAACCTAAATTAACCTGTACTCATCCTCTGGTAGCTTGGCACAGAGCAGTAAGCCTCATCTAAAGAGGCAATGTGTAAAGTATTTGTGCAACCCTTAAAACAGTAAAACAGTGAAAACACCACACAAAAATAATCCACACCGGGTTCAGAAAATAGAGCCTTATTTAACGAACAAAACAACAAAAATCCAAAAAGTAGAACCGAAGTTATGAGTTCTTAAAGATTAAATTGAAATATAGTGCTTAAAAGTATAAAGCGCCAACTGGGGACATCTGGACGTGCTGGATCGGGTAAAATCTGAAAAGTCAAGCCGACCGCGATGGAGCATGGGTCGGATCCAGAAACCATGCAGGCCCTGCTGAAAACAGTACCTTTCTGGAGGATGTATCGGCGTTGAGGAGCAACTGCATCAGTTCTGAGTCATGCAGTTGGGTCCTGCATCATCATCAAACCCCTTACGATGAAGACACTGCGTTATCATAGAGCCTCACTGTCGGGTCCGGTGTCGTCATCAAACCTCTTACGAAGAAGACACTGTGTCATCATCGAGACTCGCAGTCGGGTCCCGTATAGAACCCCTTATGATGAAGGTGCTGTGTCGTCGTCAAGCTGCGCTGTCGACGCTGTGGAGTCTCCGAAGCAGCTCTGCGTTAGCGTCGAAGGCAAATGTGTCGGTTCCAACTGGCGCAAAGCAGGTGAGGCATGGATTTTTGCAGAAAAAGTGGCAGAACCCCCTTTCATGGCCCATGAATGAATTGGCACCTTTTGGCAGGGCAGAACTCACAGATGGCAGAGTCCAGCAGCTGAAGCAGAATTAGAAGAAGTATTTGATTTCTCTGCGACTTCAGAACAGGAGGCAAGCCAGCAGGGGCGGTGCGTCCATTGGGGCGTAGCCCCCCCGCCCGCAGCTCCCTCGGCGTCTTTGAACCTAAGTAAACTGAATCAGTTTACTTAAGTTCAAAGAGCCGAGGGAGAACTGACAATCATGTCAGTCAGCATGACTTCGGACCGCCCACCCCTTCAGAGTCTGAAGGGGGTGGGCGGTCCTGCGTCATGTTGACTGACATGATTGTTAGAGGGACCAGGGGCAGCAGGCAGCACTGCAGCACAAGTGCGCATGAGTGGGCAAGGGCACCGAATTTTCGCGCCGTGCCCAGTCATGCGCACTTGTGTGTGCACTGGCTTGCGCATGCCCATTAGGAGAGCGAGGGTTGAGCAAAGGCTCAAACCTCGGTCTCCTAATGGGCAGGCGGGCGAGAGGTAACCGTAGCCTTAAGCCAATCCTGGCGCTGCCAGCAGCGCCAGGATTGGCTGAGAGGGGCTGTAGGCAGGGCCAAACGGAGTCGGACCCGAGGCGGCGCGGACGGCGGACCTCCAGAGTCAGGTAGGATTTTTTTAATTTAAAAATCCCCGGGCCCCGAAACAAACCCCCCCGCGAGCCGCGTCTGGTGATAACAATGCCAGGAGGGGATTCGTTTTTGTGGGAGCTGTGAGTGCCTGTGGTGCTTTCTTTCCGAGGGTGTCAACATGAGCTGCATTGCGTGTTTCCTCTGAATGCCTGTGAGTGACCTTCGGCCTTGCTTCTGAGGGGGCTCCCAGTAGGGCTTTTTGTTCCTGTGGGTGGTCTTAAGGCTTCTTTTCAGAGTGAGTGAGAGTCCAGAGAACAATCTATTCTAAAGAGAATTTCTGAAAACAATTTCCCCACCACTGCTGTGTGACCGGCCGTCGACATGCGCCATTGAGCAATCAATTGTAGAATGGAATTTATCACCGGGCAAGACGATGTATGAAGGCAAGCCTCGGTCAAGCAGTGCACGCATGCTCTGAAGCCTGAAATCAAATCTGCAATAAAATTGACATGCTTCTCCATAGATCAGACGCCAGCTAGCATAGAACCAATGAGAGGCAAAATCAGTCCTGTCCGGCCAGGGGTTTGTACATCAAGTGTAAACGTCGGAGTGTGGATTATGGCCAGAGGGTCAGACGAGAAAGGGCAGACATGTTCTTACATACATGCAGGTCATTGTAAATCTACAATGTTGATGTTTTTTTTTAAATAAAAGCTCTGTGCTTTGTCACAAAACACTCGTAAATTAGGCCATGCATAATTAATGCCTGCGCCTGTTCAGATTATTGAGCTATTTGGGCCCTGGCAGTCATTTCTTTCAGGTTTTTGTAAATAATGTGCGGCAGTCTTCACACGTAACTGAAGAGAGAGGAAAGTTATGATTTCACTTGAATATATTTCACACTTCCACTGTCGGTAAATTTACACATTCATAAAATATTTTTATGCACGTATCTTTGACATTGAATAATGTTTCCATAAATGCCACTCGATTTCACATAATCCCGCTAAAACCGGCGTTCTACTGTTCTGTCTGAACCACTGACGGTAGTAAGTTAGGTGTTCGGGTAAAAGTCGTAAATGTTTGAAGTCCTGGGTACCCCAAGAGGGTTACTTCTTTTTGGGTGTTTGTGGCATTACATGTGCCAAAGGTGTCCTCTCAGTTTGTTTCATGTTTGACTGTTGCAATTTTAACTTCGGTTGACCTCCGGGTCACACCTCAGCCAAGTGTTCTTTTAAAATGATGTACCTTTTCCTCACAGGAGTTATCAACTCCAACGTTCGGTTTCTGGGACTGAGCTTTCATCAGAGGATGTTAACTGCATCAGAGTTCTGTGTATCTGTGGATGCAACTGGTTCTTGGTTGGAAGCCTTCTTTCTGAGGAGTTGACAGCTCCAAGGTTCTGTGCTTCTGTGGGTGCTATCAGTGCCTTGGTGTTTTCTTTTTGTGAGTGCTAGCTGTACCAGGCATATGTGTTTTTACAAGTTCCTGTTATTTTCTAAATGCGGGTACTGTCAGGGGTGTGGTACTTCCTTTCTTGTGGACTGAATCACTCCAAACATGGCGGTTACTTTCACTTGGCTATGAGTTCAGTGCACTTTCTTTCTGTGGTCAGTCTCAATGCTGGGAGGTGTTGTTTTACAGGGCGCAATATGAGTATATTTAATTTCTAACCCATTATGGTAGTTACTGTACTGTGAAGCAGCAGCAGCGGGGTCAGCCCTCGCACACCTGTGGTGGCACAGGAGCCTCGAGGGGTGTCCACCCTCGTACACACTGGAGCACTCGGTGTCCACCGCAGCCACGTGTCCGCTCCTATCAGCACCGCCCTCAGGGGGTTCTGAAGCCCACCTCTCCACACTCACAGCCGCGAGCGACCCCTCCGAGAGCACGCCCGGGCCCCAGAAGAGTAGGGGCTTCCTATAGGAACACACCCGGGCTCCATCCTGTAGAGAAATCCTATAGCCACATACAAATACCCAGGCCCACCGCCTTGAGGGGATTCCTACAGGCTGCAAGGGAGTTCTGCTGCCCACATCTTCACTCCTCACACCGCCGGGGGTCCGTGCCCCACGGAGCTCCCAGCATGCACTGCCAGGCCGAGCTCCGGCTCTCCTCCTCGGGCCAGATGAAGGCGGCCAGGCGGCGCTACAAGACCTTCATGATCGACAAGATCCTATCCAAGGAGACGTGCGGCTACTTCGAGAAGCTGTCCCTGTACTCGGTGTGCCCCTCCCTGCTGGTGAGGCCCAAGCCCCTGCACTCCTGCACAGGTAAGGGCCGTTTACGCACTCTGCGGCTCTCACGGACACATGCACACTAAAACACGCAAATCCACATACCTACAGACACTGCTTCACACAGCTCAATAACACACAGACCCTACTCCCTCTCATAGATCACTCGGACACACACAAACACCTACGTCTTCACACAGGTCACATACACACACACCTGTCCCCACACAGATCACTCGGACGCACAAACACCTCATTCTTTACAAGGGGTATATGCACACACACACATACCTGCTCACCCACACATCACTCTGACGGACACACTTACTTCTTCACACAGGTCGCATGCACACACACACCCCAACTCACCTACACAGAGCCGCTCTCTCCCTCACACAGACGCATTCACACCTAACCCATCAGACAGTTCACACACACACAAATCACACCTACACTCACCAGACCACACAAACCTACGAACTCCACACGTCATTCACAGAGACAAGCAAAGCACTAGTCCATCCTGCACAAGTAAGAGTTACCTCACGCACACACCACTTAGAAAAAACACAAGTCATATACGCACAGACACACGTACACCATACAGATCACCCACGGTTGTAGACTCCACAGAGAACACACAGATCACACATATCCAGACCCCCAAGGAGGCACATAAACACAGACACACACATCGAGATCACGGACAGGACGTACAACCCTTACTGATCAGTCTTGCAAATTATTCACGGTTTCGCCCTGCCTGTTATGCCCGCGCCCCACACTTGGTTCTGCTTGTGCTGGGGTCCACGCCCCGCTTTGCCTGCCTGCTCCTCCGGTCTGTCTGTATTTGCGTCCTGTCTGCCTGACCCTCTCCTCATCTCTGCGTGCCTGTATCTGCTACTCGGCTAGGCCTGTCAGTAACTGCTACTCTGCTGCTCTGCCTGTATCTGCGCACTCTCCTCTGCCTCACGAGTATCTGCGCACTCTCCTCTGCCTGCTTGTATCTGCGCATCTGCGCAATCTCCTCAGCTTGCCTGTATCTGCGCACTCTCCTCCACTTGCCTATATTTGAGCACTCTCCTCTGCCTGCCTGTATCTGCGCAATCTCCCCTGTATCTGCGCGTTTTGCTCTGCCTGTCTGTGTGCGCTCCTCTCTGTAGGCTTGTCTCTGCACTCTCCTCTATGCCTGTATCTGCGCACTCTGCTCTGCTTGCCTGTACCTGCACTGCTCTGGCTAACTGTACCTGCCCATTCGGTTCTTCCTGCCTGTAACTGTCCACTCTGCTGTCTGCCTGTATCTGTTCACTCTGCTCTGTTTGCCTGTATCTGTCCACTCTGCTCTGTCTGCCTGTATTCGCCCACCCTGCTCTGTCCACTTGTACGTGTGCTGCTCTGCCTTGCGGTACCTGTTAAGGAAATTTTATATAACCTCTCTGCTGCAGTTCGGTTTAATAACTTTGTTACTTCTATACGTGAAAAAATTGCCTAGCTCAGAGACACTTAACTGGTGGTCCGTGGTCCCCTGAAAGTCTGCATCTGTTTACAACGTTAAATATATTTAGCAGATTAATAGTATGTACACACAAAAAGCAAAATGTAAAAATGAAAAATGTAAACGATCAGTAAACGTGAAGGTATTGGAAATCAGAGGCTAAACAGTAAGGTTAATATCCTCAGCTTGATTGGTGGGAGCAGCGTGAGTACAGCCAACAGAATCTAGGATGAACGATTGGTAACCTCAAATGAAGCGCTGACACGCACTGACAAAAAGACAGCATGAATTAGGAGTCAAAAAGCTAAATTAATAGGCTAGAGTATAGCATAGTGAAGTAAAATACTGAATGTTACAACTTTCTCACTAAAATTTAACTTTTTTGTGCATATTTTGTGTTTGAGATTTAAAAAATATGTTGGAATTTGTGTAATGGTGTATACTTGTTGCTGTATTTTTTAAACGTTTAAATCATAGAGATTGCTTAGGCAGGGTCGCCGGCTTCCAGATGTGATTCAGTGGGGTCCACAGAAATCAGAAGTTTAAGAACCGCTGTTCAATCATAATTGATACCTGCAACTCATTGTTGTGGGAGTGATTGAGGCTTTGTATGTCGACAGTCATGGCTTCCCTCCAGACTTAGCAATGGTAATAAATAGCATATTTCAGCCTACGTACAATAGATATATAAATATATATAGTGCAGAGAGAGTAAGACAGAGAAAGAGACAGGAACAGACAGACTGGTGGCCGTGACAGGGGAGAGCAGAGGAATGAGCATGAGGCTTTGAATAGAGGGAGGAGACAGTTGGAATCATACTACAGTCACAGATCCGAGGCAAGGAGGGAGACATGGGCAGGAGAGAGACTGCCAGGGAGAGAGAGACAGTGCACAGACAAGCTGAAGGGAAGGGTAGTGAAACATGGAAGGAGAAGGGGGCATTTCTATTTACTTTTCGAGTTTATGAGCGGTTTCAGGGCGCGCACACTGAATATGGTCCCCAGAGTATCAATAGGGCACATTATCAAGGATAAAACATCAAAAAAATATAGACAGGTGTGAGTCTAGATTTTCTACACCTAACACCACATATTGTATTAATTGTATTTATATAGTGACTCTACAATAGTCTACAGTGATGAGTACATATCACAAGAATTACCATTTGCTATTGTTTAATATGCTAAACTGAGGGATACATTAAATGTACTGTGTTCTGCTATAGGTGATGAACTTGCCACATAGAGAATTTTATGGCGTTCCGGAGCATGAGTTGTGTTTGAGTGTTGCTCCCTTCTTTATTCCTTTTTGTTTCCTTTGGCTCTCATTCATAGTATATGTACAATTGCTAAGTGCTTGTATTCATAAACCTTCTACTCTATTTAAAGGTATTTTCTGTATTCCTGGTATGAATGGCTCCAAACTAAATGGCCAAGAATGAGTTCTGGTGTTGGAATATGCAGAAGGGTTCAGGTTTGTGCAGTAGAATGTGATGAGTTTTCAACTTCCAGAGAAAATATAGAGAGGACATGAGATGAGAGAACTCTCTTAAGGGCATACTTTTTGAGGAGGCCCTCTGCTTTTGATTGCAGTGGCTCAGTTTATTTGGTGATTCACAATTCCAATCATGGGTAAAACATGGCTTGTTGAACATAGATGAGATGTACTTGCAAATTGTTTGATTGCATATTGCATTTCAGGTTTTCAATTTGACCAATCCTTTGACTTCTTACCAATGAAATATGAGTGTCTTCCTGGTCGAGGACCACACTGCTTTTTCTCTTATCTGTCTTGTATCAAGACCCTGCTGGACTATGGGGTGAAAGAAAGCTTGAATAACCAGCTACCTATGTTATATGACATCTCTTTATTAATGTAATAACTGCACTTTCACAATTGCTTTATTAACCATCCTGCTTTCTCAAATTGCTTGAAAATGCACCATTTGTCCACTCTTAGGTTGTTCGGGCTCGCTCGCTACGCTCGCTCGCTAAGGTGCAGTATGCCAATTATTTTACGCCCCACCACTTTCAAATGTCACCAGCCACCACTGCAAGCCAGCAAGCCCTTGGAGTCACTTCATTTGGTTCTGGGGATGTAGAGATTCAGGTTGAGTCCTTCTCACCACCGGGCATGGGGCAGCAGGGCAGGCACACCAGAGCAGGAGTCCAACAAATCCAGCAGAGTGTCTGTCCTTTCAGCAGCACAGCAGTCCTTCTTCCTGGCAGAGTGTCCTTAGGTCCAGAGTGTACTGAATTGGTGGTGTCAGGGGTCTAGTACTTATACCCAGTTGTGTCTTTGAAGTGGGGAGACTTCATAAGGCCTGTGAAGTGCACAAGGTCCTTTCCTGCCGTGGCTCCAGACTCAATACAGCTTGGTATGCTGCTCTTTGCATGGGGCAGGCACAGCCCTATTTAGGTGCAAGTGTCAGCTCCTCCCTCCCAATCTAGCTCAGAAAGGTCCATCATCCTGTGATGGATGATCAAGATGTGAATGTCACACCCCAGCTACCTTTGTGTGTGACTTTCCAGGGGGAATGCACAAAGCCCAGCTGCCCCCACCCCCCCTAGACATGTATTCAGAGACAGGCAGAGGCACAGAATGATTAAAGTAAGAAAATGCCAACTTTCTAAAAGTGGCATTTTCAGACTTACAATTTAAAATCCGACTTCAACATAAGTTGTAATTTTAAATTGTGAGTCCAGAGACACCAAACTCCAAATTTCCATCTTTTTCCGTTTGGAAATTACACTTCTAAAATGTAGCAAGGTAATCCCAATGTTAACCTTTGGGCAAGATAGGCCTTGCTGTAGTGAAAAACTAATTTAAAAGTTTTTCACTATCTGAACACGTAAAACTTAAAAGTACATGTCTATCTTTTTAGATACACTGCACCCTGCCCTGGGGGCTGTCTAGGGCCCACCTTACGGGTGACTTATATGTACTAAAAAGGAAGGCTTGGGCCTGGCAAGTAGGCTACCTTGCCAGGTCGACACAACACTTTTTATGGCCATCAATATTTCCTTGCCCACAGTCTTCTTTACCCCCTTTCACGACTCAGAAAGCATCAATATGCCATGGCCTCTGTACAATTAAAAGATCATGATGGTTGGGCTGGCAGTGACTTCCAACCTTGTCTCCTACAACACCTATTATTGCACCAACATTAATCATCCAGTTTCGGCAGATTATGGAAACACAGCAGCCATTTATGCTTGGTTTGAAATGAAGAGTTCATGTTTCTCCACCCCTGCAGTTCCTTTCATGGCTTGCACGAATAATAACAATGTTTATGTATTACTGTTTTGCTACATTCATAGATTTATAAAATCCAAAATGAACTAAATGTGTGCTCTTCAAATTACTGAGATCTGCTTCGAATGAGTCCTTTCTACTTATCTTCAAAGGGGACAAAGCTGACCTAAAGTCCATTTATATATATTGTGGACAATAGGTCTTCGACAACAGGCAGCTAAAGCTATTATCTACAATATATATAAGTGGGCTTTTGGTCTGCACCATGCTCAAGATTTAAAGGCTTCCTAGTCTGTCCCATTTTTCCTGCTTCTCAATTGATGGCTTTTGCACCTATTCCTATTTTATCCTCCTTGCCAGAACATAGCTTCTTTACCGTCAATTTGATTCGCTGACTTACTGTGCTAGCCTGCAAGGACTACATTTTCAAGTCACATTAGCATAATACGGAAGCAGAAGCCTTTTTTTGCTTTCTCCCCTCCTTCCTCATTTTTTATGAACGTTTCCTTTTTTGTGAGGACACGGTAGCTATGCGCTGCTCCTGAGCCAATCATTTTTTGCCATTTGCTTGCTGCCGTCGGTCTTCATCCTACTCCTCTCTCACCCTCGCTCCATCCACTTTAGCATTCCACATGCCCCTATGCTTTCTACATTCCTCTCCCCCTGGACTGTCAACTTTGCCACTCCCACATCCACTCTCTAAACTCCCATATTCAGTACTCCACTCCTTCAACTCCCCATTTCCTGCACCCACTTTTTAAAAACGTAAAAATAAATTATTTTTGCAAGCTTGGCAATTGCACACTGCTGCCGGGCTGCTCACTATTTCCCCACTGCGCGGCATCCCGCATATATTTTACACGCTATGTACATTTTACATTATTTCCCAAGTAGGCTTTACACAAAGACCCACGTTAATTAGTACTACTTTCAGAGGTTCTATATCAAATGTAAAATTAAATCACTGTTGAACAGTTTCCCAGGTATACTAAAAAATAGTGGAACATGAATGGGAGGGAGCAGAACAGTGCCTTATCTGGTAAGATGTGGCGCTGTTCTTCTCTCTCCATGCTCTGGCACACTTTTGGCTGCCATGCACCAACACAGATATCCTTGCACCATAAATCTGGGCCAATGTGTTTTAAATTCCCTTAAGCACGTAAAAGTGGTCCTCAGAAAACAGATTATTAATTATAAATATGTTTAGCTGTAATAAGAAAAAACGTTACCCATATATCCCAGAAGTTGCTCAGGTGTCAAAAATGAAAAGGGATTCGGTCATGGTGGTTAATATAACAATTCAGGGTAAATATAAGTGCCATGTTCATATTTTCTAAACAATACTTCAGCTTTAATGACTGCATCAGGATTCACAACACTTTTAGTTTGACAGTACCTGCCCAAAGTTCCACGGTCTTCCGTTTATGTTGTTCTCCGATCCAACATATATGTATCCAGTGTCACATAAAACATATTCATCTCTCTCAGCATTGTCCGGCATGAAGACATTATCATCTTAAGAAAGTATAATGATCATTAAGAATGATTAGTCTTCTCAACAGTTGAAACACTGCTACATCAGTGATATGTAGATGTGAAATTTCGTGAAGCATCATTTATTGAACTAAAATGATTTTATTTTAGAGGACTTCAAAACAATTTGAGGGATCTTTGTCCCTAATTTGTTATTACATAGACTAAGGCAGATAGGACTATCGAGCTAAAATAAATGTTACAAATGGAAAGATGTCTACAAGCACATAAAAAAGGAAACAAATAGAAGGATTTGAAACGTTCATATGCAAAAAAATAAACACATTGAAACTAACTCAGGGAGAGCAAAATGTGTATCTATCACTTCTGTGTTCACCTGAAGTCAATCCAACAACAGGGACACTGTAACATCTATCCCAAAATATGTTGTTTTGTTTAAAACGTACACGTGTGGTTATTTTGTCGCAGGTCACTCTGGTTCCTCTTGGACTCTAGTGAATTGCCTCTCCCTCCAGGCATACTGGGCTTCTGGACAGTAAGATGATTATTTGAACTGAAAGGCAATGATGGCTGGATGCCCAGTAAAACTTTGGACTGTGATGTTCATAGACTGTAGAAACTTACTAGATTAACACCTCATCCACCATGCAGCTCTTTATCTCTACAACCGTCTTTCGATTGAACCTTCAGCCCACATTCTAGATCCCAACATTCCAAGATACTACACATCTTTCCCCTTTTATAAACATCAAAGAAATAAATAAATAGGAAAAAACAAAAAAAAGACCATATATTACAATACCTTAAGGCAGATAAACAACAAACGAACAACAAAACATAAAATACAAATCCCAAAATCTATTAATCAACCAGCATCCCTGGTAACTATAATTTAACCAACACACCCTGCTACATTGGTTGCATAATCTTTCAAATAATCAGGTGGTACCACAACCCCTTTGCTCTTTCGAATCCGGTCCTAATTTTCCCCATGTACATTTGTGCACTTCCCAGTAAAGTCCACAGTACACTTCCCAGCATCCTCCACTTCATCCTTATGCTGCTCACTATTCACCACTACTACTTTTCCCAAATTCCATATGCGATTGTCCTATAGTTTTCCAGCATTCCTAAAATGTTTTACAACTTTCTGATGTGCTGAGAATTTTGAGGACTTAACCAACCCCTGTGGTAATCTTATCCTCACACAGTCACTCACAGCAACCTTAGAATGACTAACTGAACGTCTAGAGTCATGACATTTTTTCCTCACCCCAATCTTTTCCTGCTGCTTCTCTTTTCACTGATCCGACTCATTCAAAGTGTTCCCATTTAAATGATTAATCCAGGAAAGACACATTAGAGAGATAGGCCTCTTCCCTCTAAAGAGCTCAAACGGTACTCTTCCCATGATGGAATGTGGAGTTAAATGATACATCTCCACCCTTGACTGAATTTCTTCCCTCCAGTCTCTTCCCTGCATCTTAGCAATCTGTATGGTTTCCTTCAGAATCCTGTTAAATCTTTCCACTACCCCTTTAAATTCTGGGTGATATAGGGCATATTTCTTATGCTGGATTCCTCTTTGTGTCAAAAAGAATTCCATCTCCTGAAACAACAACTGCACAAAATTGCCACTTAGGATGAAATCCAGAATCCCTCTATGACAAACACCTCATTTAAAAACTTCAACACATTCCTTGTCTCAATTCCTTGAGAAATACATATCTCGGGCCACCTGGAAAACAGGTCAATCATTACTAGCACATAATATTGAGCAGTCTTGTTGGTGACAGGACTCAAAATGTCTAGAGCTACATGTACCCAGGTTCCCTCTGGTGGTTCTCTTATAATCATTGGTTGTGTTATTGCCTTACATACCTTATCACTACTTTTACACTCCACACAATCTCTAATCACTCTTTCCTCCTGTGCATCCAGGTCAGGCCACCAAAAATTCATTCTTATCCTTTTTTTCGTTTTACAGATGCCTAAATGTCCTTGATGGGCCAAATCCACAAGTTTGACCCTCACACATACCAGGGGAATTAATTTAATGCACCTCCACAACAACTCATGATGTTTCGAGAGTTCATTTATAACTTCAGACATTCTGGACTAGTAGTATTGGGTGTCTTCCAACCACCTTCAATCATTTTGGTCAACCCCCTCAAATCCTTGTCATTTGATAAATAGTCCATCCACTCACTTTCACTTATAATGCCACCAGTAACCTCGCAGACACTAAATTCGACCAACTCCCACATATCATCACCACACCTTTCTGCTCACATGTCTTTGAGCCCACCAACCTTGAGCGACAGTCTGCCACTCGATTTTCCACACCCGCAATGTACTCCACTAGGAAATCAAAATCCTGTTAGGAAATTACCCATTTGCAATTTCTGCTTGACACTGCATCCAAGTCTTTCTTAACAAAAATCTCTTTAAGCAGTTTATGATCAGACCTGACCAAAAAACTGGTGGCCCACAAACATTTCTTCAGTTTTCTGATGGCGCAATATATACAAAGGGCCTCCTTTTCTATCACTGAATACTGGTACTCTTAACGTTTCAAACATCTTGAAATGAACATAATCATCCTTTCATTATTTCTTTCACCCTACTTCAACAGCGCTCCAAGTCCTCTAGCACTGGCATCCGTAATCAAAGCAGACTTTTCCTTCGTACTGAAGCTTTGTAATAAAGGAGCATTAGACAAGACACCTTCTAAGTCCTCAAACTCCAACCCACACTACGAAGACCATGTAAACATCACACCTTTTTTCAACAATTTACACATATTGAAGGCTCGACTACCGAATTGAAGAATGAACTTTTTGTAGTACTCACCCACATCCAAACATTTGATCAAGTCATCCTTACACTCTGGAGCAGCCAATTTGCTTATCATGTTGACTAACTCTTCATTATGTTTATCACTAACCTCAGATAACCTGTGGCCTAAATAAACAATGTCCTTACAGTTCAGTTTACATATGGTTCCTTTAGAGTAAGACCTATTTTCCTGAACCTTTCAAGTACAGACTTCAACAGAAGATCATGCTCTTCCTATGTGGCTCTGAATACAAGCACATTGTCCTGGTAAATTTTAACACCCGACAAATCATCCAATACATTTTCTAAAGCCTTCTGAAAAGCTGAGGCTGCTGAGGTCAGGCCAAAAGGCATCCTAGGGAATCTATACACCCCAAAAGGATTGATGAATGCTGTTAGATCCATGGAAGGCTTCTCCAATTTGCCTTGGTGATATGCCGACGTAAGATCTATAGTGGAGAACACCGCAGCACCATCAAGCTGCGATTTCCTCCACTTTAGGTCTTATGTCACAACCAAAGCTTCATTCAACCCTCTCAAATCAACACAAAATCTAATCTCACTGGAAGCTTTTCGAGCCAATACAACCGGTGACACCCATTAAGAAGCTTCCACTTCCTCAATAATACCTTCCTTCTTAAATCTATCCAATTTTGCATTTTATTGCCTGTCTCATACAAAAAGGAACTCTTAGAACCTTACAAGTCACTGGAACTGAATCTGTGCACAGCACTCCTTTCTGAAGTAGTGTTCTACATCACAGAGCAGACATGCCAGGATCCACGAGCCTATCTCGCGGCGATCTAGCACAGCTGCTTAACAAGTGAGCAACCAAACTTGCGCCGTACGAGGCTCCCAGTAGATAGTGGAAAAAAACCAACAACAAAAATAACGTTGAAGTCTGCCCTGAAATACCACTACAAAATCCAAGAGCTCGTTGATAAAGAATAAAGTCTCTCTGTTTGGGAGCAGTAAATGCCTGAGCGAGGTGTTGAGGTGTTAGACTTCACAGGGATCCATTAGCAGATCATCCCCAATTTAGAAAAGTACAGCATCCAGTAGTGATTTTTAACAAGTTTATTGTAGTTTCATTGAGAGAAATGCCTCATCCACCCTGCAGCTCTTGATCTCTCCAACCGTATCTCCATAAAACCCTCAGCCCATATTCTAGACCACGCAAACATTATCTAAAAATTAACCCCCCTCATTCCCATCCACAGAAGAGACCACTGCACCTCATCCTCCTTGAGAATGTATGCCCACCAGGCAATTATTCCGAGTACAACCTCTTAAGGGGGCTCCCACTCCAATCCACCTTCCACCTATGGAATGTATTGCTGCTTATTCACCCTCCTCTTCTGCCGCCACAGGTTCCTTCTTGTTATTCCACTTATACTCTTCCATGGGCAAGCGCAACAGTAACCTGCTCAGTGAGCACATTTGCCTTGTCCTCCTAACGGTCATCAGGTATTCCCACAATGGCCCCACCCTCCTATCCAACATTCCAGCTCAAAGAACTTACGCTGGGGTCCCTGAGGTGGCTCCTCATCCACTTGCCTCCAGGGGTACAGTATACGGCTGCACTCTGCAGCAGCCCATTAGAATTTAGCAGGTGCTAAGCCCTTTCACAATCAGTGGCAACACATCGCCAGTCCAGGTCTCACTGGCTCTCAGAACGTCTCCAGGCTTTGGGGTGTGTGAAATGGGGCTGGTTTCAACAACTTTTCAAGTGAGTGTGAGTGCATTCTCCATGATGTCACATGCAATGCCAATGTTTACATGTCCATCTGAACCAGAAATATTTTCTCCCCACTCTTAGATCTTTTAATAAACATACAATTGTGGCCATTACACGATTCTGAGGAGAGACATTTTGAAATAGGTCTCTCCAAACTTTAAGCACTGATTAAGTAGTTTATACTTCTTCTGTTGAGTCTGATAACTTTTCTTCTGAATGGTAGTAGGAGTGCCAGCACCATCTAATCTGCCAGTAGCTGGCCTTTCTAGCTGCAGCTTATGTTGGTTTTAAGGGTAGCAGTCCTTGATTGATGATGCTAGCCCTACTGCGAGTTTAAGATAATGACAACTGGTCTGCAACAGGCTTGTGGTATAGTTAACTCTTTAAGAGATTGTTTGAGAAAGCTGGAAGATGTAGCTTAGCCCATAGTCACTTAATATTCTATATCCTTTTGGTTGTGTAGGGATGCACATAAATACCAGTACTGGCTGCACCAACTAATGGTGAACACTTCCTTACTTGTGAGTTACTGAAAGTATCCCAAACTGCATGTAGCAGAATGCAACTCCCCAACCTCTTTCCACGTGGAAATGGCCTGTGATGGCAAAAGAGCAGTCCAGAAAAATGGAATGAGACTGAAAACCTTACTGTGAGGATCACAAGTAAAGACGGAATCCAAAGTAAAAATTAGTTTATCGTACAAGATACCAACAAGTGAATTTGATGTAATATCAAGTAACTTCACATTATCCTAGTGAAATGTCACAGAAAAAAAAATCAAGTTTTCATAACTCCTAAAATGGACCTAGAACTAGTCATATGGTTAATGACACATAATGCAGACACAAAATAGCTGTAGTGTGAACCACATGCTGGACTGTTTAAGAGGATAATTAAAAATAGCATTGTGTATTCTTCATCTAGCTCAACCTGTCTTTACAGATATCAAGGTATGCTTGCAATGCCAGTTCAAAGCAATACTCAAAAATTCCTTCTTTTTCACCCAAGTTCCATTGTCATTTTAGAATTACAAAATACAAATAGATTGTTCTCAGCATCTATTTTGAACTCGACTTTTGCAGCATCTGTTTTTGATCTCGACATATGCACTTTAAAAAAAATCTCATCTTTCATGTAGGTTGACTTAAGGTTGTTCAATTGAGGTAGTTACTCCAGTAGGCAGGATTTAAAATACGTTTGAGGAATGGACCTAAGTTGTCTTGATTACAAGCAATGAAAAATATGCATTAGCGTGATGAAGGTTTCATAAGCTCAGTATGAGATGTATGTCATACTAAGAAGTGTACCAGGGTGGGACAGAAAACATGATCTACATGATTAACAATACGAATTCTTTAGCCATTTATGAAGGATATTCGCCCCATATCAAAGTCATAAACAAAAGTGTAAGCATTTTCACGAAGAGTGATGAGTGAAAAGAAATCCATCAGCCCCTACATGCTTATTTATTTTTTCCATGATATTTTTTCCATGTGAAGGTATCTAAAGAATTTTATAGAGAGGTACTGGCACTTTTATCATTTATGATGTGTTTTATATTGCAGTTTATGGGTTGGAAACTAAATAATTTCTACTTTTTTGCCTGACATGGTTTGTGTACTAAGGGGAGCCTCTTTCTGAGGAATGGTAAATATTGCAGCATGCCATATAGACCCTAGCATGTTTTCCATGCTCTTGGTGACACCAGCCAGAGGTGTTCCAGCGTTTGGTCTCGCTTAGTAATATTAAAGAACAAGAATGAACGGTGATTTCGAGGAAGAGTCTCCACTCGTGCCAATATTCTTAGCATAGTAATTAATACATAAGCCATTTACCTTTGCAGATGTGTGGATTTTCTATTAAAAAAGGGCCTAGCACACCCATCGGGAGCTTGTCTGAAGTTATTCAGCTTCATTTTGCCTAAGAACACATTTAAATTATTTGGCAGAGATTAGGATCAAACTTTTGTACTCAGAGATGAAAGGCTCATAAAACAGTACTAGTTTTCACTGATCCACCACTGTTCCATGCGCAAACCTCCTACTCATATTATTGTTTATATATTTCATCAATATCTTTGCATGTAGTGTATGTTCCATCTTCTGTGTTTATAGCTGAGGTTAAGCATAGGTGTGTGATCCTCAAGTGTTGCACAGATGGACTCAATTCCTGTGTTTAGAGTTCTTCTGATGTTACTTCCACCTACCTTTGTGGATTGGGTTTAAGCCAAATGCCTGGCTGTAACAAAAGTTACCCACTGGGTCTCTGCCACTTACTGTCATTTCTTTGTTCAGGCATGAGTGGGAGATTTTGGTTGCGCTGTACATCTTTGGTGAGGCATAAGGGTCATTTTTCTATATCATACGTTCTATGAGGAAAAGTAGGGAACCATTTTTGTGCACCCTGGGAAACTTATGGCCTCAATTGTCTCAAATGTCTATTCCTATACTTCAGTGGTTCTTAACGTGGTGTCTGAGACATCCGCCGTGTCAACTTAGGAGGTCCACAACTGTTTATAAAATTAAAAATATAATAAGATTAATAAAGCATATGTGTATTCAAAAGCAAAATGTCAAATTTTAAATGAAGGTGATATTCCTTAGCTAGATTTGTGAGAGTAGTGCAAGTACAGCAAACAATGTTTAAGATGGATGATCAGTGTCCTCAATAGAAGCACTAGTATGCGCCAACAGAAAGAGGTGTGAAATGCTAGGCTCTACCGTATCACTTCGTCTTTTAGAAATTGAAACACATTTTCAGAAGCACAAATTTTCCCATTAAAATGTTGATTGCCCTATTTTTTACTTTGTGAATTAAATAAATATTTCACAAAATATGGATTTGTTTGTATCATATTTCTGTATTTTCGTGTATTTTGTTGAGCTCCAAATCATAGAAATAGTTTATGCCAATGTGCCCGACTTCCAGTAGTGTTTTAGCGGGGGTCCAAAGAAATCAAAAGGTTAAGAACCACTGCTATTCTACATGAAAATCCTATGTACATTTATATACATATATTCCCTTCTCGAAAAGCGGTGTTTGAACATCTAGACACTGTTTGTCCGCATTTGGATCTCATGTGCTTTGCACCCATGACCAGGGGTGCGTATTTTGGTGGGGGTTCTGATTCAGGGACAATGATCGCCTCTACTGGTTCCCCCTCTCTGATCGGGGGTTGAGAAAAATCCCCAAAAATGCCCACTTTCATCGTGAATAATTGCAAGCTTATGCTCAAAGTAACGCCACGTAAATATTACTTATCAGCTGAGGCGAGAGAGACACGACTACAAATAATCAACAATGTGTGTATGAGCCACACTACTTCAAGACATTTGTAGGCATACAATTTCTCCTAGTATATTACAATGCACAATCTTTAATTTCCCCTTTCTTCTGCCAGATTTTCTGGTTGTCAGTCTTTAACAGTGGTGATATACAGAAACTCTATTTTTATTTGAATAAACTGGTAAGAATGGCTAGATTTCATTGTGAGTCAAGAATTGTTATAGTTTTTAAGGTGACCATCTAGGACTATCAAAGGGAAAACCATTATTGGAAGCACCAAAAATTTTTGATAGGTCAGAAGCCTAAGTCATTGAAATATAGAGCATACTAGGTGAATGCATAGTAAAGGACATTTTGAATTGTTTAATTACCTGGGCACCAGGGGTTGAATAACATGTACACTGCATTGTTTCGGGGTGTGAATGTAACTCCTTTTCCTGTCTTCACAGTCACAAGATATTTTCCAACAATGGCATCTGCTGGGCTTCTCACAACAACAATACACTGGAAGAACAATACATTGAATGCATACCATTTCTGAGTATTTTTCAATAAGTTCAAGAAAATAAATTATGCAAGAAGAATATAAATTCAGTTAATACCAGGCAGGGCCACTGGAATCATGTGGCACGAAAAGGTGAAATTATGTGGTGGGTACACTAAACAATTCTGCAAGAAAAGGCAAATTGTTCAGTAGAATGCAGCTCATTCTGTGGCAGCATTTCACAATTTTGTCATTTTAGCACACATTAATATTGACTGGGCAAAAATCTCATCTCATTAGTACCAGTGTAACTCCTGAATACATCAATTAGCAACTGAGAGATGCCCAGTTAACCTGTCCATGACTTGTAGCACTTTTTTAGCTACTTTTGATCCGTTTGAGCTACAGTTTTTTAATCTGCATATTGAGCATCAGGTGGATTTGTGGCAAATCATAGTTAATCAGAACATGCTGCAGCTGCAGAATTGCATAATGCCATTGGCCTTGGGAATAGGGTAGATAAACAATTGTATTGATCATCAATATTGTGATGAAACTGTTGTCACTTCCTTTTTTGGGTACAACCAGTATTATTAAATTATTTATCATGTCTTCTTTTGTGCATGGTTAAAAAATTTGTAATAATAGTAGGTAGGTATATTTTTATGGTTTAGTTAATTAAAACCGTAACAATGTTGGCATAAAACAAAAGAAATACAATATAAAATATTTTCATAGTTTAAAAAAGTACTTCGTATTTTAGGCTGTGAGCACTTGATCATTGTGGTCGGTAGTGTTTGTATACATACGATAATGTTCATGATTTAGATCATAGAATCCAAGGGTGTCAAGGCAGAAGTCAGAACAAACTTTGTTCCTAATCTGAAATGATTTAGTGTGTTGTTCTGTTATTAATTCGATGTGCAAGTCAGCAGAGCTCTTCGTCAACCATTAGTTTCTACAGGGACAAGTTGATTGTGGTCACTATGTACAAGCCTTTATTGCTAAAGATGGCTGGAGCTTTGGAGTACACACAAGGAAGAGGTGTGGTGCAGCGGCCAGGGCGGCTGACTCCGGAACACGGGGGTCACGGTTCGATCCCCGGCAGCAGGTTAGCCCAGCACCTTGTGACTCTGGGCAATAGCTCGCTGAATCTTCCTGACGGCCCCCAGCGCCGGTACACCTTTCCGGAGGTAGCTGTGCGCTTTACAAATGCTGGTATTATTTTTATTTCTTCCATGCTTTTTTAAAATAGTACATTTAGGGGCCGATTCCGATCTCAGTCGGAGGCGTACCCAATACCATTCGGTCGGGAAAAAAGCCATGCGAATGCCTGTTTCCCGACCGATCCGTACATTATTCCGAACGAGTAAGTACGATGCGCACAACAGCATAGAATCCGGCCGAGTCGTACTCACCCAATCCAGGTCCTGTTCTCCGACCGAGGCGAATCCGGAAACGCCGAATCGAGTCGCACGGAAGGGAAAATGCAGCCCCGTCCGGCCGGACAAGTACGATGCGCTCTCCGTACGCGCCGAACCCGTCGCTACGTCCAGCACGTCAAAGCTTCCGGGAGAGGCGCACATAAGCTCCGATTCGCGCCACAACACGATCCACGGCTACGAGGCGAACACGCCAGCGACGAGGACGACGCGAAGCAATGAGAAAGACGAACGAGACGAACCAACCATGAATCCCTTCGTTCCGATCCTACCAATATTCTACATTCACTACCGGAACAGGCACGGACGCGTACGGCGCAGAAGGTAAGTCAGACACCAACCACAAAAACATACAACACGTACACGACACATCACACACACACAGAGGGATGCAGAATTTACTTACACCAGCAACAGCAGCACCATAGGGGCGGGATGCCCATCACCAATGTCACATATGCACACAGGGGCCTGGATGCACACCACCACTACCACCCCTACCCAGGGGGGGCTGGATGCCAACCACTACTGCCACCCTTAGCCATGGGGGTGCCAGATGCCCACCACTACTACCACCCTTACCCAGGGGGACTGGATGCCTACCACTACTACCACCCTTAGCCAGGGGGTGCCAGATGCCCACCACTACTACCACCCTTACCCAGGGGTGCCACATGCCCACCACCACTACCACCCTTACCCAGGGGGCTGGATGCCTACCACTACTACCACCCTTAGCCATGGGGGTGCCAGATGCCTACCACTACTACCACCCTTAGCCAGGGGGCTGGATGCCTACCACTACTACCACCCTTAGCCAGGGGGCTGGATGCCTACCACTACTACCACCCTTACCCAGGGGGCTGGATGCCTACCACTACTACCACCCTTAGCCATGGGGTGCCAGATGCCTACCACTACTACCACCCTTAGCCAGGGGGCTGGATGCCTACCACTACTACCACCCTTAGCCAGGGGGCTGGATGCCTACCACTACTACCACCCTTACCCAGGGGGGCTGGATGCCTACCATTACTACCACCCTTAGCCATGGGGGTGCCAGATGCCTACCACTACTACCACCCTTAGCCAGGGGGCTAGATGCCTACCACAACTACCACCCTTACCCAGGGGGGCTGGATGCCTACCACCACTACCACCCTTAGCCAGGGGGGCTGGATGCCTACCACAACTACCACCCTTACCCAGGGGGGGCTGGATGCCTACCACCACTACCACCCTTAGCCAGGGGGGCTGGATGCCTACCACTACTACCACCCTTAGCCATGGGGATGCCAGATGCCTACCACTACTACCACCCTTAGCCAGGGGGGCTGGATGCCTACCACAACGTCCACCCTTACCCAGGGGGGGCTGGATGCCTACCACCACTACCACCCTTAGCCAGGGGGCTGGATGCCTACCACTACTACCACCCTTAGCCATGGGGGTGCCAGATGCCTACCACTACTACCACCCTTAGCCAGGGGGCTGGATGCCTACCACAACTACCACCCTTACCCAGGGGTGCCAGATGCCTACCACTACTACCACCCTTACCCAGGGGTGCCGGATGCCTCACTACTACCACCCTTAGCCAGGGGGGCTGGATGCCTACCACTACTACCACCCTTAGCCATGGGGGTGCCATATGCCCACCACTACTACCACCCTTACCCAGGGGGCTGGATGCCCACCACTACTACCACCCTTAGCCAGGGGCTGGATGCCTACCACTACTACCACCCTTAGCCAGGGGGTGCCAGATGCCCACCACTACTACCACCCTTACCCAGGGGTGCCACATGCCCACCACCACTACCACCCTTACCCAGGGGGCTGGATGCCTACCACTACTACCACCCTTAGCCATGGGGGTGCCAGATGCCTACCACTACTACCACCCTTAGCCAGGGGTGCCGGATGCCTACCACTACTACCACCCTTACCCAGGGGGTACCAGATGCCTACCACTACTACCACCCTTACCCAGGGGGTGCCAGATGCCTACCACTACTACCACCTCTACCCAGGTGGGCTGGATGCCTGTCACTACTACCACCTCTACCCATGGGGGGCTGGATGCCTACCACCAACACCACCCCCACTCATAGGATGGACAATGCATGACACAACCAGCACACCACAACCTAGGGAATGCAAGAAAAGACATCCCCCAACACCATGACAAGCGTGTGTAGACTGTGTCAAATGCCTACAACACTGAACATGACTTTGAACATACAATGTGACCCCCTATCACATGTGCCACACATATATGTGTGTGGCCCCCACAATGCAAGCAGGCCATGACCATTGTGGCAATGGGGTCCAAAACCCCATCATCACAGTGACCAAAATGTAAATGTGGGGTCCATAGCTGAAGCACATTTTGAACATTGTGGCAATGGGGTCCAAACCTTCATCATCACAGTGACCAAAATGTAAGTGTGGGGTCCATAGCTGAAGCACATTTTGAACATTGTGGCAATGGGGTCCAAACCCCCATCATCACAGTGACCAACATGTAAGTGTGGGGTCCATAGCTGAAGCACATTTTGAACATTGTGGCAATGGGGTCCAAACCCCCATCATCACAGTGACCAAAATGTAAGTGTGGGGTCCATAGCTGAAGCACATTTTGAACATTGTGGCAATGGGGTCCAAACCCCCATCATCACTGTGACCAAAATGCAAGTGTTGACAAAGAAAAAGCTGCAACTGCCAAACTGCATGGATGATTCCTGGTCACAGAACATAAAACACATCAGTGGCAAAGTAGTGCATGTGTCCCATTGCAACATAGGTTGGGGGAGGCAAATACTGCAGTGCAAATAAGACATACCTTTGGCCATGTGCAGACAAACAACACACATGGGGGCTGACACTGTCAACATTCATCAATGACACAATGACAGAAGTGACCATCAGAATGCAGACCCACATATTTGCACCAATGGGCACACAAATGCAGATACCCTGTGGAGACTGTAGATGTGAGGTGAACAGATACCATACCATGGCAGCAATGGGACACACAAACCATGATCATTGTGCTGACCGATGACCTAGGAATCCCAGGGACAGCAGGGAAACCCACCAAACAACATACAGCCAATGGCACACCTAAGATATGCCAATGCAGTGGTGCAGATGCACAAACACAAACAGGCAGACCCACACTGCACATCAAACACAACAGGTGAGGGGGGGTGCCAGTGTCCCCAGGCAACCACACAACACATGAGGAGGCCTGAATACCAATTACACAGATGTGCATACAGTGCCACACAAAGGTAACTCATGGATCCAAATCCCCTATGTGGGCAATCAGGCATTGTCAGATGAGAGGGAGCACAAATCACACATGTCACACAAGCATGTAGGAACAGCAACTGACACAGCAAGACACAGACACACCACAGCACTACCCCGAGGGCCCCCACAATGTGGTGACCCTGGGCTGCATTACAATCCCACTGTGATGACAAAGCTAAATGTCGTTCACACTGTGAACCACAGTCATGTGTCCTGAGCAACAAACTACCATCACACCTACACAAGCACAAAACAATCAGCACGGCCAGTAAGCCAAGGCCAACATGGAGGCAGGGGTGTAGCCGGGCAACAACTCTCATCTGCACACACTCAACACCACACACCTCGACCTCCAACAATGTGCAGCAATGAAGCACACATGCACTGGTGACATTGCACATGCACCCATGACAATCCCAGGGTGGTGGGTGGGAACCAAGGTGCAGAAACACATCACACATGGCCACTCAACAAGACTCCTGAATGTCTGACACACTGCACACTACGCTGTACATGGACATGACGGCAATACCACACCAACCAATGGGATCCCAGCCACAGTCACACACCAATGAAGAAGCCAAGGTCACCCACAAAGAACACACATAGACAACTACCAACATTGCAGCCCGGACCCTGAGGAGTGCCAGCAGTCACACACACAATGTGTCACAATCACTGAAAGATAACACAAACTGGAAATCACATGACAGGTGTAAACAACAAGTGCCAAGGGGAATCCTGTCTGTGACCCATCTGCGTCTGCACACAAACTCAGCCCTGTCAGCAAACACACCTATGGGTGACACCCTGATGACCAGTAATGTGCCATGCACCCACATCACAGAGAACCCAGGGAGAAGACTTGGGGGGAACATAGGTCAACTCAGCAAGCATCACAAACAGGTACAACACTAGGGATCCCAGCATGCACAGCAAAACGGAAGTGAACACACAGACATGCTCATACAACACACACCTTGGGCGCAGGCAATGTCACAGGAGTACACACTGCCATGAGGGGACTCCACTCCTGTGTGAGGAAAGCTGTGCCATATGTTGCCTCAGTAGGGCCCCATCATGTCAGCTGAGCACTTGGTCACACAATCAACAATTAGCACCAAATGAAGGCTCCCATCACATCAGCCTGGTCATGGGAGTGCCAACGAAATCATCAGCACAGATCCAACACACTTGTATAGCAATGTTGCACTGACAACACAGATGAGTCCTTCCCCATTGATGCCCAAACCTGCATGTCCAGTGGAGATGGCCACACGGTCAGGGAAGTAGACGAATTGAACAATGGCAGGCACAACAGATGTGCAGGGGTGGAAGCCACAGATGTGAAATTGCTAATGTAAGTAGGAAATCCCATTGCCAAATATTGAACACATGACACCCTCAGATGCTGCTAAGGATGACATGGATACACCACAGGATAGGACACATTCCCCCTGGACCACATGTGTTCCTGCACAGTAGCACTTCATTATCATGAGACCAAATATCACCATCACTGCAGCAAGGGCATAGTTAGCATCTTCAACAACATGTACATCAGAAGCAAAAGCACTAGAGAACAGAAAGTTGCTTTATTCAGCATATGTGTGTCCAAAAACTCAGAGAACAGTAATGCTCCAACAAAGGCCAATGGCCAGTCCATCAAGTAAGTCAATACAGGGTGACAGTGGCAGATGTCACCCTACGCATGCCTGCACTGCACAAAACCAGGGACAATCCACTAGGAGGGGCAACCGGGGGCAGGCCAGGCACCGCAGGGACAGGATCAGGGCTCACCAGGAGGAGGCAGGGAAGGGGTGGTGGGTGCTGGAGAGCCACTGACAACTGCAGTGGAGGTGTCTGACATGGTGTGTGCCGGCACAACTGGGGGCATGGCTCAGATGGTGTGTGTGCCTGCACGACTGCAGTGGACCGTGCAGATGGAGTGGACAGGTCCGCCACTGCAGTGCCCAAGTCAGACAGGGTGGTAGTGGACTCCACTGCAGTGCCTACCTCCAGGGGAGGAGAATGGGGAACAGGCAAGGTGGGCTGGACAGAGGGGGAGGACACCCTCACCACATCAGTGGCACAGACAAGCGCAGCGGGGGGTGTGGTGCCGGGAGAGCAAGTGGCAGGGGGAGAAGGCCGGATCCTCTTGGGGATGGTATATCTGTGGGTGGGGGAACCTGGGGCAGGGTGTGGTGGGGGCACCTGTGGAGTGGGGGCCTGAGGGATGGAGGAAGGAGACCTGGTGCCTGAGCTGCAGGGCGGCGGCGGGGTCTTGCTCTTACGACTCCGGGGGACTTGCGGGTGGGGGCCTCAGTCTGTCTGCGCCTGGGGGAGGGTGTCCGGGGGCGAGGGGCACTCTGCTCCGTGTGGGTGGGCTTCCTCTTCCCCCTGGATGCTGGAGCAGCTGGATCGTAGGGGATGAGGCCGAGGTCACAGAGGAAGAGCCGCTGTGACTTTGGGGTTGCAGGTGAGGCAAGGGAGGGTGCTTTGGAGGGAGAGGCAACTGAGGACTGCGCAGTGCTTGTGGATGCGTGTGTGTGTTCCAGGGTCCCATCCCCTGTGAGTCTGGTTTCAGTCCCCTGACTGTGCGTGTGTGTGCGTTTTGTTTGTGGCGTGTGTGTCTGTGTGCTGGACGTGTGTGTGCTGGTGTGTGCCTGTGCCGGTGTGTGTGTGCTGGGGACGGGTAAGGTGCTGGGGAGTGTGGATGGAGCAGAGGCAGGAGGGGTGAGGGACTGTCTGAGGAGGGACACTGCTGCCGTCAGGCAGGAGTCCATGGACCTATTGCCCCTCTGTAGGTCAGACATGCCCGATGAGATGCCCTCCATGAACGACACCAGCTGAGTCAACAGAGCGGTGTGCGCATGGAGGACACTCAGCATGGCTGTCTGCCCTTCATGGAGCTGGCGAAGGAGGTACACAGACTCCTCACTCAGGGCAGCAGGGGACACAGGGGCAGGGGGTGCGGTGCCTGGCCCGAAGGAGACACGCTCCCGAACATGGGAGCCTCCACGGACCTGGAAAATGGGAGCCGATGGGAGGGCGGTGGTGGTGCTGGTGGTGGCGGGGACAGCAACACTAGCTGGGGTGTGGTGGCTGCTGACACCCGCCTCCATAAGGGAGTCATCCTCCAAGCCGCTGTGGTCCTCAGCTGAGGTGGATGCTGCTGAGGACTCCTCGGTGTGGCTCCCCTCGTCCTCCGTGCCACTGGGTCCCTCCGACCACTCCTCGGCTGCTGACCCAGTCTGGCTCTCCGGCTCCTCCTGGTCCGTGGAGCTGTCCCCTTCCGTGGCCGTGGATGTATCTGCAATCAATGGGGAAACAGACAGACATCAGTCACCTGCACCAAACGCACACACCACTGTGAGCACAGCACATTACAGAGTAAGCGCTGGCATCATTAGTTGAACATTGCTAAAAGTGCCTTAACTGAACAGGAGAAGCCAATTGTCAGTCTGATGCCAACCATGGCACTCACATCCCACATGGCCTTGCACCCATCTGTCTGGTGTCTGTTGGATAGCAACACCCCAGTGTGGACACATGCACCACCTACACAGTAGTTGGACAGTGCAGAGGACACGGTGTAGCATGTGGACATGCACACATCAATACACTTGCCACTGAGTCAGTACAGGTTTCCGGATGAAAGGGATGCCCAGAGTCAAATAGGAAATGCATGTGATGCATACCAGCGACAGACACCATGATGCACCCATGTCCTGATAGCCATCGCCACAATGGTGTGCATGTAGCACATGTCACTCCCCTGCAGGATCACCAATCAGTAGACACATGCCATGGTGGAGGCATGACTGCTAAGTCATACATCACTGTCTCAGTGATGTATGACTTGGCAGCCAGACAACAACACTCTGCACTGTGTCACAATAGTAGGTCATGGGGAATGCAAGTCCTGGAGCTGCACAAGTGCACATGTACATCCCCCACACAACACATCATCTTAACCCTCATCTGTCCAGGTCATACCGATTGGACATATGGGAGACCTATGACACTACCCTCTGAACCTGAGCCCCTCACAATCTGCTGTGAATGGGAAACAGCTGCCTGAACTTCACATTCGCATACCCCAGTCTGCACGGGCAGCTGATCAAACACCTATGTGACACACAAGTATCGTCTCCTATGGTCACATCTCCAGTGGCATGCTGAGCCCCTACCGAGAAACACCCCAGCAGTCCTGGCAACAAATCCACAGCACACTGACACAGAGGCAGACACCTGAGGGGTCAAATCACTGCGCACAACGTGTCAGCTGATACACAGGAGTGGGAGTACAGGTGTGTTGGATGGGCTGGAGTAGGCATGACTGTCCTGCCCCACATGAATGAGGGATGAGCCCTGGACAGTGGATAGCTGGCTATGTATGTGTGACACACATAATCTGCACACTCCTGGGGCCCAAACATTGTTCCCACCCGCTGCATGGGTATGTGCCAGATACCCCAGGCACATGTGGTGGCTCAGCTCAGCAAGTGGACCGCATATCAAAGCAACACGCAGATTACATGTCCAAACACAGGCATTGTGTGAACAATGGACCCACCCATGATGCCCACAACAGAGTTAGGGAAACAGATGCTGTCCCCCACCTTGAGTGAAGCAAACTGCAAGGACACAGTCCCAAGTGACACAATTCCCTGAATGTAAGGGCCACACCTGGGTATCAGATGAGGAGTGGGCAGTGCACAATAGAGGGACATGGCTCCTGGACAACATGACTGCTGTACTGTGGCAGTTTAACCAGGCCAGAGGAGGGCACATAGCATGTAATACAGAGTTCACAGTGCAGTCTTTGACTCACCCCCTCCTTGCTGCTGTCTGGCCTTCAGCTGCCCATCCAGGTCTGGAAACACCACCGCCAGGATCTGGAGCATGTGGGGGTCAGGGTCCGTGTTCCGCCCCTCCTGCGAGGAGGCGACAGCTTCAGCTGGACCCGTGCAATCCTCCGGGTCCAGCCCCGAAGGTCCTGCCACCTCTTCTGGCAGTTGCGGATCCGGCGCTTGTAGACCCCACGGACCGGACAGCCCGGACGATGTCCTTCCAGATCTCCTGCTTCCGATGGGCATTAACCTGTGAGGATGACAAAGTGAAAAGGCCATTACTACACATGCAACATATCCGTGCATGACACAGTTGTATATACATGTCTCAATCACAGGGGCACATGATGTACACAGGCAGTGCAACGCTGCCCATGGACAGTTTGCCAGAAGTCACTACATGGTATCATTGCATGGGAAGTAAAACCTTGTTCAAATGCACTGTCACTGCACCATACCTGTACAGTGCATGTCACTACACACTATGGGGGGTGACAACTACTCAGTGAGCCTGCTAGCCAGTGGCGTGCAGACTTTCAGCCTTGCTAGTCAGACAAAATGCACATTCAGAAAGGTAGTGCACAGAACACTCACCTGCTCCCCTGGTGTCCCATACAGCTTGCTGTACTGTGGAAGTAGGCTGTCCAGCAGGGCCTGGTTCTCCTCAAGGCTGAAGGCTGGGGCTCTCTCCACAGTACGTGCCATTGCAGGGTCCAGAGGGGGCAGAGACAGCAGCAGTGCAGTGGCAGATGTCGTCCTGGAGCATGTAGTGCAGGCAAGTGAGCTCTCAGGGGAACAGCCAGCAATATATATGTGCTGCAGAGGCAGATACTGTCCCATGTGTCCAAAGTGATAGGTCCAAGTCGTTTGCATCTTCTGAATCTGGCCAATCCATGGAATAGCAGCACCAATACACGCCCACAGCATCCTTCAAATCTTCAACTTCATGACATACATGATTTTGCAACATTGTTGTGGGTGACCAACTGAATTTCCAGCAACCGACTCGTTCGAATTTCGAAAACGCGTCCGTTGCCAGGCTAGGCCATTGACAATGGGTGCGCACCGATCGGTCCATTGCGGTTCAACGCGTACAGGGGTACAACGCGTACCTGCGCACATTGAATGCAATGGGCCGGCCGGGTGCACCGATCGGTCCATTGCGGTTCAACGCGTACAGGGGTACAACGCGTACCCGCACACATTGAATGCAATGGGCCGGCCGGGTGCACCGATCGGTCCATTGCGGTTCAACGCGTACAGGGGTACAACGCGTACCCGCACACATTGAATGCAATGGGCCGGCCGGGTGCACCGATCGGTCCATTGCGGTTCAACGCGTACAGGGGTACAACGCGTACCCGCACACATTGAATGCAATGGGCCGGCCGGGTGCACCGATCGGTCCATTGCTGTTCAACGCATCCCTGTACAAGTGACTGGCATATGTCACCATGCCTGTCTCGGATGAACATATGCCAGCCACAAATAGCTCCCAGGGAGTGAGGGGCACACCTACAACACCACAGCCTGTCCAAACTGTATCATAAGGCATGTAAGGCTGCATTTCCCATTGTGTGTATGTTGGTGTACATGTTGTCCTGTGGGTGTCACCTGTGGGCAGCCACCCCCAGGCTGTGCACGTGTTCATGGGGACAGGATCCTGGGTGTTACGTGTACATGACCTCTGTGATGTGCAACTGTTCATATCTGAGCATGTGCCATGGTCACATTTCACGGTGGTGTATGTGTATGTCATGTCACATACCCCGTGAGTCCCATGTGGGACGGTATGTGTGAGAAGTTGGCCTGGCATATGCTGTCCACTAATTATAGTGGGCACCTTGCACCAGTCCAAATCGACTCTTATGGTAGGTAGGTTAAAGACAACCTTATTGAAAGCTATCCTAGTGGTAGCTGTGGAGAGCAGCCTTCAGGCTAAGTCTTGAAGGAATGTAAAGCAGCTTGTTTTACCAGTCTATAATCTCTTGAGTGACCAAATGAAAGAGCACCACACCAGGTATATATTCAAAATATATGTATTTATTACTAAACACACCCCTCTAGTCTCTTTATGAGGCTAGAGTTCGAAGTACATAGGTTATAAGATCTTAAATTACAGTAATAGCACAAATACACGTTTGGGCCCTAGGGCGTACCAAACCATATACCAATAAAGTGGTATGCGAACCACGACTGAACTAGACACTAGGCCTAGAGCCTCTAGAAGTGCTTGGACCACAAGGAACCACCCAAGGTAGTGACACAGGGGACCCACGGGAGACGCGTGCAGTGTAAATACACAACCGCGATACGCCGTTAACTTCTATGGAGAAAGTCGGGATCGGGAAAATAGAGGAAAGGGACACTTTAAAGAGGACTAGGACAAAACCCTTTGAGATCTAGGACTTTGAAGAGTCTCTACCCACGGGAGCACCGGAGTACTCGTGTTACCTCACCCAGGGAAGCCGGGTGCATAGGTGCCTTTCGGGGTCGGGTTTCGTCGTCGTTTCTTATGGCGATCTGCTGCAAAGTGCTGCTGGCGACCAGGAGAAAAGTGTCCGGGTGGATCCAAGAGTGGATCGGAGTTCTGAAGAACCTGAAAGCAGAGGGGACAGAGTCTGGGTCACTAGCCAGTGACCAGGAGGGCGATGGACAGATGCCCACCGATGTCGAGTGCTTCAAGTTCGTTGACGGTCGTCTTGACTCTTCAGCCACGAGGTCCGGGAGGCGTTGTCGGCGACCAGGAGCAGGATTCGGGCTGTTGCTCGATGTCTGTCGAGTGCAGAGGTGTCGGCGACCAGATTGGACCCAACAGGCCTTGGCAACGGCAAGTCTCGAGTAAGATGTAGATCGTCGATGATGCAGACCAGCAAGGTCTGGGGAACTCACCCAGCAAGGGTAAGTGAGGGCAGGCCTGGAGCAACCAGACTGCCAAGTAAAGAAAAGATTGGTCTTCGGTAAGGGCTACTAGCCAACGGGCTAGCGACCGCGAAGGAGCCTCGTGACGCCGCACGTGGAGCTGGCTTACAGGACACTCGTGGAGTGGGGGCCAGTGATCTTCGGTGCAGGTGGTGCTGGAGGCTAGGGCTACTCGGAGCCTAAAGCACGACTTCTTGGGAGACCCAGAAGATGGTGCACTTGCAAGTGTGCTCGGTGTTCAGGGGTCATGGTCTCAAGTCACCCACGATAGCCACGGGCCTCAGCTTTGCTGGGGACTCAGGGTAGCCTCGGGAAGTCTGAGAATCCACCTCTGGTGATGCGATGACTTCGGCGTCCGACGGGAGCTTCAGTAATGCGAACCGGACAGATGCTTCTTTGGTGCCTGCCAAGCAGGGGAGTCACTCCTTGACCCCAAGGGAGATTCTTCAGTCCTCTAATCGTGAGTAGAGCGTCGAAGGTCCAGGATTCGGTTTCAGAGTTTCGTCCAGGTATAATCTAATCTTGCTGTGGCAAGGGTTCCCCATTTTAACCAGTAAAACAGGGAGGGACTAACTCTATGACCCCACCTATGGGAGGGTCAAGGGAGGGGTGGCTACACCCACTTCCCTTTGTCCAGTTTCGCGCCAGAGCAGGGGCAGGTAGCCCCTGAGCTGGTTTGAACTGGCATATGCACAGAGGAGCCTTTTGCTCCCCCAGTGCAGGACTTCAAAGCACTCTAAGAGTGCACCCACCCAGCCCCAATACACATTATCCTGTCTGGGGAGGTGGTCAGACCTCCCTGCAACAGGAAACCTATTGTCCAGGCCTCCCCTGCCGGAGTTTCGTCCAGCAGCAGGAGGCCAGACTTGTGTCTGTGGCAGCAGCATCCATTTTGTGATGCCAGGGCTTCAGAAAGAAGTTACCGGGTAAGCCAGAGTTAACATGTCTTTCCCTCTAGAAGGGTGGAATGCTACCCCCGCCGCCAGGATTGGCGGGGGGTAGTATTCCAAGATGTTTGACACCAAACACGACATGTTTAGGTGCAGCCATTCCAAAGTTAGCATTTTACCGCGAGGATATAATGCGCTTAAGAGTATATGGTCAGGCTGCACTACAAACAGCATCAGAGATGGTCTCCGAACGCTGCAGAGGGGCCCTGCTCATGCAGGGGCACCCTCTCACATAGGAACCATGCACTCTGCCTTTAGGATTGATAAGGCCTGCCTTAGGAGTGACTTATAGGTTTATATGTGTGTATGTATTTAGTGATATAGGCAACCTATATCACAGTAAGGGGTGCATGCACCACCTTACCCAGGCTGCAGTAGCAGACCTGTGGTGTCAGTTTGGATGGCCTTCCAGGGGTGGCATAATACATGCTGCAGCCCCTGGCAGGCCTCTGAGGTACCTATGCCCTTGGTACATAGTATACCATATACTAGGGACTTATAAGGGCACTCCAGATTCCAATCAGAGATGTGCCTAAGGCACATGGAAACCTTTTACAGAGAAAGCAGATAGACTGGGGCCCTGAATAGCAGGATCCCAGTCCAACTAAGTCATAAACCAGCAAAACACCATAAAAAAAGTGGCGGCAACCATATAGTCAGATTCCACCTTCCTACATAACCCCCCCAAACGAAAGGAGATAAGGCTAACCTTGGCCAGTTGAGCCTATATTGACTAAGTGGCCATATAAGGAAGCACCTGCACTAGCATGGTTGCCCCCTATGTTATGGTCCACTAAGCAATCCCTCACCCTAAGGGTATGAGAGGGTCTCCACCATGGGGAATCACTACCTCTGGTGTGCTTAGGTAAAGTACAAGGCTGGTGAGGTGTCTGAGTAGGGAAGTGAGGCCCTAGGAATGTTGGCCTCAGCTTCCTCAGATCACTGGTCACCATGTATGCCTGTCTTTCCATGACTGAGTTGCACTTTGCTCTAAGGGTCAACCTTTGGCTGCCTACAGCTGGGGGTTGGGTCCCTTTGGATGGAACACTGGAGGGACATGGCAGGTTTGGAACCTTCTGGTCCCAGGTTTGCCCTTGCCTACCAGAGTCCTTCTGGGGAGGTCCCTACATAAAGGTATGGGGGATCCCTCAGTGTGTAGAGGAATTTTCACCTGGCTAGGGCTACTAGACTGGGTGGCCCTAATCTGCTGATGGGGGCTTCCTCTGGACAGGGGGCCCGGGGGGTCCACTGACCTCCCTGACCTCTGCAGCCCTGGGCTGACTGAGGCAGGGTAGAGAGGGGCAGGTTACCTGCTCCAGACTGGGTACCACCTTGGAAGGGTCCTCTGCCATCAGGGGTGTGGCCAGGCCAGGCCTGACTACCTCTGTGGCAGTTCCTTCACTAGGGGTAGGGTCAGTTCCCTGAGGAGGCTGACCCTTACCTACTGTCTGGGGGAAGAAGACTTTTCTTCAACCCTTGTGCTCTCTTTTGGGGGAGAGTGGGCCATTCTTTCAGGCTCCATCTCTCCAAATTCTTGGGCTGGGGCTGTGGCCATCACAGCCCCACTAACCTTTGCAGGGACGCCCAACATCCTAAGATGGGTTTGGTGTTCAACTTCAGCCCAGGCTGAAATTTCCAAATCATTGCCCATCAGGCAATCTACAGGTAGGGTTGGGGACACTGCCACTCTTTTTGGGCCTGTGACCCCCTCCCAGCTGAGATTGACTATGGCCATGGGGTGATCTGTTCTGACACCATCAATGTTGGTCACCTGGTATTTAAACTCAGGTAAAAGCTGGTGAGGGGGACTAGTTTCCCTGCCACCATGGTGACACTAGCCCCTGTGTCCCTAAATGCCACAGCTTTCTGACCATTAATCATTGGCTCCAGTCTGTACCTGCCCAATGCTATGGGACCCATGGTAAAGGTGGCAAATCCTATACCACCATCAGAGTCAGAGGAGTCTGTTGAGGGGTCCCTGTCTAAACTAGGGCCCACCTCTGTTCCTCTTGCAAAAGCACCTAACTTTTTGGGTGCACTACTCCCAACTGGAGGATTACTACTGGTAGTACCAGGAGGGGTGGTAGTAGTTGTGGGAGGAACATTTTCTTTATTGCCAATCCTGGGGCAACTGGGATCAGTTTTCCAGTGCCCAGGCTTTTTACAGACATGGCAATATGGTTTCTTTTCAGGAGAGGAAGGAGTTTGGGACCCACCCCCAGAAGAGGAATTTTGGGGCCCTGTAGGGGACTTATCCTTAGATTTATCCCCACCTTTCTCTTGGGACTTAGTAGAATCTTTCTTCTGGTCACCACCCTGATTTCTAGTTTTTACTCTGGTTCTGACCCATTTGTCTGCCTTCTTTCCCAATTCTTGGGGAGAGGTCAGATCAGAGTCCACCAGATACTGGTGCAAAAGCTGGTTTTGACAATTATTAAGGATCTGCTCCCTCATAATCAAATTGTACAATCCTAAAAAGTCATGCACTTTGTTGCCATGTATCCAACCTTCCAGAGCCTTTGTAGCACAATCTACAAAATCAACCCAGTCTTGAGTCTGAGCTTTTTGGGTGTCTCTGAACTTCAACCTATACTGTTCAGTGGTTAGGCCAAACCCATCTATCAGAGCACTCTTCAAGACTGTGTAATTGTCAGCATCCTCTTCTCTTACAGTGAGGAGCTTGTCTCTACCTTTGTCTGCAAAGGAGAGCCACAAGATTGCTGCCCACTGCCTCTGGGGGACCTTCTGAACTTTACAGGCCCTCTCCAGTGCAGTTATCCATTTGTGGATGTCATCCCCACTCTGGTAGGGAGGGACAATCTTGTTTAGGTTTCTATGGTCATAAGACCTTTCCCTATCTCTAGGGATATTGCTGCCACCATGGGACTCTAGTCCCAACTTTCTTCTCTCTCTAAGGAGATCTAGGGATTCTCTATCTAAAGCCAATTGCTACTTCCTGATCTCTAGTTGAGTTTCCTCATACTGGACCAGTCTCTTTCTTCTCTCATGAGAGGATTCCCTCCTGTGAGAAGAAACAGAGCTCCCTATTGAGGTGTCAGAGTGGTTAGACTCCTGAGAAGGAGACCTAGACTTTCTGGGCACACTCATAATCCTTCCTGGGGGGACAAAGGTGTGGTTCTCTAGATCCTCATCTTCATCTTCCCCAGAAGGGATTGGGTTTTCCAGGTCAGGGTCATTGTCACCCTCCTGGTCAGTTTCAGAGGGGGCTGGGGGTAGTAGTACCCCTGGCCCCTTCCTCATCTGCTGGCCCACCCTCTGCTCCTACCCCTTCAGTCTCTGAAGACTTACTAAGATCATAAGCCACCAACAACTCCTGGAGGTGTTGGGTGGTGGGACTTTGGCCTGTCCTTAATTTCCTCACGTTACACAAAGCTCTCAGTTCCAAGAATGGGAGTGTGTCATACTTGGAGGGGAAGCTCAATGGCTTCCTGCAGGGCATCTTTGGATCCTGCTTTTAAAGACATTACTAGTGTGGTGTGGTGTATGCACTACCTACTCTAGTGTGGCCTACTAAACTCTCTTGAGTTGTAGAAAGGGTTGTGCTATCCCTTAACACACAACTCTAAGTTCAGTAGAACTTACTGATATTCTAAGCTTAAATTATATGTACCTTAGGTACCTTTAGTGGTTTTCAGTTGATCAATTCAATTGAGATTATCTGGTAAAACAATAGCAAGCTGGAATCCCACACGCTGCACACCAATGTGAGAAGTTGGCCTGGCATATGCTGTCCACTAATTATAGTGGGCACCTTGCACCAGTCCAAATCGACTCTTATGGTAGGTAGGTTAAAGACAACCTTATTGAAAGCTATCCTAGTGGTAGCTGTGGAGAGCAGCCTTCAGGCTAAGTCTTGAAGGAATGTAAAGCAGCTTGTTTTACCAGTCTATAATCTCTTGAGTGACCAAATGAAAGAGCACCACACCAGGTATATATTCAAAATATATGTATTTATTACTAAACACACCCCTCTAGTCTCTTTATGAGGCTAGAGTTCGAAATACATAGGTTATAAGATCTAAAATCACAGTAATAGCACAAATACACGTTTGGGCCCTAGGGGCGTACCAAACCATATACCAATAAAGTGGTATGCGAACCACGACTGAACTAGACACTAGGCCTAGAGCCTCTAGAAGTGCTTGGACCACAAGGAACCACCCAAGGTAGTGACACAGGGGACCCACGGGAGACGCGTGCAGTGTAAATACACAACCGCGATACGCCGTTAACTTCTATGGAGAAAGTCGGGATCGGGAAAATAGAGGAAAGGGACACTTTAAAGAGGACTAGGACAAAACCCTTTGAGATCTAGGACTTTGAAGAGTCTCTACCCACGGGAGCACCGGAGTACTCGTGTTACCTCACCCAGGGAAGCCGGGTGCATAGGTGCCTTTCGGGGTCGGGTTTCGTCGTCGTTTCTTATGGCGATCTGCTGCAAAGTGCTGCTGGCGACCAGGAGAAAAGTGTCCGGGTGGATCCAAGAGTGGATCGGAGTTCTGAAGAACCTGAAAGCAGAGGGGACAGAGTCTGGGTCACTAGCCAGTGACCAGGAGGGCGATGGACAGATGCCCACCGATGTCGAGTGCTTCAAGTTCGTTGACGGTCGTCTTGACTCTTCAGCCACGAGGTCCGGGAGGCGTTGTCGGCAACCAGGAGCAGGATTCGGGCTGTTGCTCGATGTCTGTCGAGTGCAGAGGTGTCGGCGACCAGATTGGACCCAACAGGCCTTGGCAACGGCAAGTCTCGAGTAAGATGTAGATCGTCGATGATGCAGACCAGCAAGGTCTGGGGAACTCACCCAGCAAGGGTAAGTGAGGGCAGGCCTGGAGCAACCAGACTGCCAAGTAAAGAAAAGATTGGCCTTTGGTAAGGGCTACTAGCCAACGGGCTAGCGACCGCGAAGGAGCCTCGTGACGCCGCACGTGGAGCTGGCTTACAGGACACTCGTGGAGTGGGGGCCAGTGATCTTCGGTGCAGGTGGTGCTGGAGGCTAGGGCTACTCGGAGCCCAAAGCACGACTTCTTGGGAGACCCAGAAGATGGTGCACTTGCAAGTGTGCTCGGTGTCCAGGGGTCACGGTCTCAAGTCACCCACGATAGCCACGGGCCTCAGCTTTGCTGGGGACTCAGGGTAGCCTCGGGGAAGTCTGAGAATCCACCTCTGGTGATGCGATGACTTCGGCGTCCGACGGGAGCTTCAGTAATGCGAACCGGACAGATGCTTCTTTGGTGCCTGCCAAGCAGGGGAGTCACTCCTTGACCCCAAGGGAGATTCTTCAGTCCTCTAATCGTGAGTAGAGCGTCGAAGGTCCAGGATTCGGTTTCAGAGTTTCGTCCAGGTATAATCTAATCTTGCTGTGGCAAGGGTTCCCCATTTTAACCAGTAAAACAGGGAGGGACTAACTCTATGACCCCACCTATGGGAGGGTCAAGGGAGGGGTGGCTACACCCACTTCCCTTTGTCCAGTTTCGCGCCAGAGCAGGGGCAGGTAGCCCCTGAGCTGGTTTGAACTGGCATATGCACAGAGGAGCCTTTTGCTCCCCCAGTGCAGGACTTCAAAGCACTCTAAGAGTGCACCCACCCAGCCCCAATACACATTATCCTGTCTGGGGAGGTGGTCACACCTCCCTGCAACAGGAAACCTATTGTCCAGGCCTCCCCTGCCGGAGTTTCGTCCAGCAGCAGGAGGCCAGACTTGTGTCTGTGGCAGCAGCATCCATTTTGTGATGCCAGGGCTTCAGAAAGAAGTTACCGGGTAAGCCAGAGTTAACATGTCTTTCCCTCTAGAAGGGTGGAATGCTACCCCCGCCGCCAGGATTGGCGGGGGGTAGTATTCCAAGATGTTTGACACCAAACACGACATGTTTAGGTGCAGCCATTCCAAAGTTAGCATTTTACCGCGAGGATATAATGCTCTTAAGAGTATATGGTCAGGCTGCACTACAAACAGCATCAGAGATGGTCTCCGAACGCTGCAGAGGGGCCCTGCTCATGCAGGGGCACCCTCTCACATAGGAACCATGCACTCTGCCTTTAGGATTGATAAGGCCTGCCTTAGGAGTGACTTATAGGTTTATATGTGTGTATGTATTTAGTGATATAGGTAACCTATATCACAGTAAGGGGTGCATGCACCACCTTACCCAGGCTGCAGTAGCAGACCTGTGGTGTCAGTTTGGATGGCCTTCCAGGGGTGGCATAATACATGCTGCAGCCCCTGGCAGGCCTCTGAGGTACCTATGCCCTTGGTACATAGTATACCATATACTAGGGACTTATAAGGGCACTCCAGATTCCAATCAGAGATGTGCCTAAGGCACATGGAAACCTTTTTACAGAGAAAGCAGATAGACTGGGGCCCTGAATAGCAGGATCCCAGACCAACTAAGTCATAAACCAGCAAAACACCATAAAAAAAGTGGGGGCAACCATATAGTCAGATTCCACCTTCCTACAGTATGTTTGAGCCAGGGTGACCCAGTGGCACAATAGTGATGGTCCTCCACAGTCTGTGTGCATGTAGTGTTTACAATGTCTCTGATTTCATGTGCACAATGGGAGACAGTCTCCACATCCACGTTGTTTGTGCATGGACTTTGATGTTGTGCGTGTGTGTGTCACAGACGTCCATGTCTGTCCTGCAGAGGCAAGTGGAACCACTACCTGTGGGGGTCATGGTTGTTTTGCTGTGGTGTATACATGATACTCCATGTAATGCCAGTGTCCATGTGGCAATACAGGGTCCCTGGGAATGTACCTGTCATTGAGCTGTGATGCCTGGGGCACATCTGTCCTCACATGTCACTGTGGGGGGTGATTGTGACATGGCAGCATGAGATGGGAACTGTGACACGGCCTCATGAAATCCAATGGGCCAACCTGGGACTTATTGATGCCACTTGTTGAACCGTGATGACAGATGTTGGCCATGTATGTACCATACATGTCCTTACGGAACTGCACACTTCATGTAGTTGTGCCTCATAATGATGTATGATGTGATATTGAGTGTGTTCAATGCCGCATATGTCGGGTGACTGACAATCTTGCTTTCTTCTCCTGTGCACTGCAGGGCTCCTGCTGTCCAGAGACCATTCCCAGACCTGGCAACGATGGTGGAACGGGACAGCATCCGACGGTACCGCTTCACCAGGCAGCTGATTGAGGATTTGGCTGTGCAGTTGGCCCCACATTTGCAGCCTGGCCGGCCGTATCCTACAGCGCTGACCCCCAAGGTGAAGGTGATGGCAGCCCTACACTTCTTTGCCACCGGTACCTTTCAACATACTGTGGCGACTGCTGGTGGGATGTCACAGACCATGTTCAGCCGTGTGCTCCGCGATGTTTTGGAGGCAATGTTGCTATACCTGAACCGGTACATCTATTTCCCTAGACTGCAACGACTCACTGACGTGAAGAGTGACTTCTATGCCCTGGGGAGGAAGCCGCATGTCATTGGCTCCATTGATGGGACACATGTGGCTTTGGTACCACCACAGGCACATGAACAGGCCTACCGTAACCGCAAACACTACCACTCGGTCAATGCACTGGTGGTGTGTCTTGCAGATATGACCATCTCACACGTGTGTGCCCGTTTCCCTGGTTCAGCACACGATGCCTTTGTGATGAGGAGTAGTCGCATCCCCAGGATGATGGCACAGATGCAGAACCAGCGTGCCTGACTTGTCGGTGTGTACTGACTTTGTGCCATTGTGTGTGATCTGATCTGTAGTATTCCGCCCACTTTTCCAAGTCAGCTAATGTGCACTTGTCTGTCCGTAGGTGACTTGGGATACCCCAACATGCCATGGTTGCTGACACCCCTCAGGAACCCTGTGACACCAGCCCAGATGCGCTACAATGAGGCACATGGTCGGACCAGGAGAGTGATTGAGCGGACATTTGGCCTCCTGAAGAGCCGCTTCCACTGCCTCGACAAGACAGGAGGGTCCCTCCCATATGCCCCAGCGAAGGTGTGCAAGATTATCATCATCTGCTGCATGCTCCACAACCTGGCAGTGCGGAAGGAGTTGCCTCTCATCCAGGATGACAATGACCAACTGTTAGACTTGGCATCTTTTGGCGTGTTTCCCTGACTTTTGCTTTCTGACCTCCCGGTTTTGACTCTGTTTTTGCTGGTGTAATGATTCTGCGCACTTTCCTCACTGCGGTCCAGTGGGAAAGTGCAAGTGCTCCTGTATAAAATGTGTTATGGATTGGTGTTTCCATGATTGGCCTATTTGGTTTATCTGTCAGTCCCTTGTAAAGTGCACTGCGAGTGCCAGGGCCTATAGACCAAATGCTGTTGGTGGGCTGCAGCACTGGATTGTGCCACCCACGCAAACAGCCCGTAAAATGTAACTCGGGCCTGCCAACGCAGAGCCTGTGCGCAGCCTGGGGCTGCCATGTCGACTTGGCAAGTGCACACACTTGCAAGTCCCTAAACCTTCCCTTTGCTACATGTTAGTCACCCCTAAGGTAGGCCCAAGGTACCCCTGTGGGCAGGGTGCGTTGTACGCGAAAGGTAGGACATGCCCTGGTGTGTGCGGCATGTCCTGATAGTGAATTACAGCCTAGTTCGTTTTTCACTATTGCAAGGCTACCTGTTCCCCCTAGGCCAGAACGGGCAGTTCTGATTATTACAGTTTATAATCCTAACTGACCCCGGGAACATGGTAGAAATTCGAGTTTAGTATGCCTGGACTCAGAATGATAAAATGCATCTTTTAGTGAAGTTGGTTTTAACATTCTGGGTTTGAAAATACCACTTTTAGAAAGTGGGTATTTTCTTGTCTAACCATCCAAGCCTGCCTCTGCGAGGTTGTGTATTCCTTGTCTGGAGTGTGAGTGACAGGGGCTGGGGGACGCCAGGAGACAGGGGGAGTCAGCATAGGGCTGAATAGCAAGATCTACATGTAGATGGGTGGGAGGGGTCGCACCTGGGCCCTGAATAGGACAGTGCCTTCCCTCCACAATGCTGGCTCCACCTCCTGTGGTGCGTCTGATGTCCCTGGCCTACTCACTGAAAGAAGGGACGGAGACTTGTCAACAAAGTGCTCCAGAACTGGTTTGGACTAGGCCAAGGCCTCTCTGCCTTCAGAGAACAAAGGAATTTGGGATATAAATATTGGGGCCCTGACCCCATGAATTTAGATCTCGCTGGAATCAAGGAACCTGCCAAGACGAAGAGCTGGAAGAGCTGCCAGGAGGAGTACTGCCCCTTTGCTGTGTTGTTGCTTTGTTGGGTTGGCCTGCAGTTGCTGCTTCTGTCTTGGGCAGTGAAAGGACTGGACTGAACTTTCTACAAACTTGTGCTGAGTATCTCCAAGGGCCTGAAACCGAGCTGGCCTCCTGTTAAGAAGTCTCAGGGACTACAAAGACTTCACAAGCCTCTGGGTGCCGCTGCTGGAACGCTGTTGCAGTTGCCACAGAGGAAGGGACCTGCAACCGACTCCGTCAACCGAATCCATCCCTGGCCGGTGACCTGTTTGCACCGCAGACCGCATCGCCCCGCTTCGCATCGCAACCCTGGTCTCACCGTGGGCGACGTCCGACGCCGCCAACATCGAGCCGCTGCTTGCACCGTGACCTGTGGGCACCGCAGTTCGCATCGCATCGCTTCACTGAACCAACCGGGACCCGACCGACGCGGTCGCTGCAACTGGCTCAAGAGTCGTGACCGCACCGCATTTGGGGCACCGCTCGCACGTCTGCGACGCACCGCTCCGACTCGCACCGCTGTCCGACGCCAGCTCCCGCACTCCGGCTAGGTCGCCTGCATCGCAACCTGTCAGCACCGCATCGAGCATCGTCTCACCCTGCATCGCACGCCTTGGACTCACCGACTCCGTCTGCACGACGCTCATCGAGCCGCTGCCTGCACCGCATCGAGGGACACCGCACCTTGCATCGCTCCGTCTTGCACTGCAACCGCGACGAACGCACGACCGGCTCGTACACTCCGTACCAGCCACAACGAGAAGGTACTGTAACCGAGTCTGTTCATGACTCTGCTGGCCCGTATCGACGCGGTCAGCTGGAACTGTTAGACTCTGTGGTTTTCAGCATCACGGTAGGCTCGGACGGAGCTACCGACTCGTACGAACTTTGCTTTTGTGCTATTCCTGCAAAGAAGAAGTTACCGTATCAAGCATTCATTCGTAAAGTATAGTATTGTGGATTTTTGTCGTAATTGGTCTTGTCTTGAGTATATAAAATATTGGTTATTTTTCTAAACTGGTGTGGTGTCCGTTTGTAGTGCTTACACTGTATTACTGTTGGTTATGTGCAAATGCTTTACACACTGCCTCTGAATTAAGCCTGACTGCTCGTGCCAAGCTACCACGAGGGTGAGCAGGGGTTACTTCACGAGTGTAACACCCTTACCCTGACTAGGAAGAAGGGTCCCTACTTGGACAAAGGTGCAAGCCCTTGCCAACTAGAGATCCCATTTCTAACATTGGTTGTCAGCGGTGAGGATAGGACTTGTGTTTGCACTTGACTTACAGTGATTGGTGTGCACTACTACCATATCGCAGACCATTACGTACCACATACTGGTTCTTTTTCTTTTGGCCTATTTTTGATCTTGCCAGTTTCAACTCACGACTTTTGTCATGCCTGAATCAATCGCATCATCCGTTGCATCTCTGGAAGTTATCTTTGAGGAGGACAGGTTGGAATCCTACGCCGTAAAGGAGTTACGAGCGATTTGTAAAAACCTGAAAGTCCAAATTAAAGGCCTCACAAGGAAGGAGGAGCTACGGAAGGCGCTGAGGGCCTGGGTAGCAGCCAGACATGCCAATGGGCAGCCTGGTGATCTCAGTGAGGAGGTGGAGGAGCCTATTTCCAGGGTGGATGTGCTTTTGGGTAGGGGGAACCCGCCAGGTCAGGCAGCAGCAGTCTGTCCCCAGAGGAGCTGGAGGACAGGCGGGAGGCAAGGCAGTTTGAGCTGCAGAAGCTCAGGTTGGAGAGTGAGCGGGAGGAGAAGAGATTGGCCATAGAGGAGAGGAAGATGCTCTTAGAGCATGAGAGAGAACTGAAGGAGCTAGAACTTAGGAGTAAGTCAGGCTCAGATGGTGGCAGCAATTCGTCCAGAAAGGCAGACAGGATTGTGCACATTCCCAAGAACGTAGGCAAGGAGTTCAAGAAGGGGGATGACATACAAAGGTGGTTTCAGGGTTATGAGGCAGCCATACACATGAATGGGGTCCCTGAGGAGAATTGGGGAGCAGGATTGTGGCCACTTTTCCCGGAAGAAGCAAGGGATGCTCTGATAGCTTTGGGTAAGGGGTATCACCTCACCTATGCTGACATGAAGGATGCCCTTCTCACGAAGTATGGTCTTACTCCTGAAAAGTACAGGGATCAGTTCAGGTCCAGTAAGAAGTCTGATGTCAACACTTGGTTGGAATGTGTGGATGTGTTCTGCAGGTCTCTGGATGGTTGGGTGAAGGGCAGTAGTGTAACAGATTTTCAGGGGCTCTACAACTTGATTGCATGGGAGCACTTGTCTAGTCTATGTTTTGCAGATCTGCGCCAGCACCTCGTTGATAGTAAGCTAACTGACCCCAGGAAGCTTGCTATGGAAGCGGACCGCTGGGTGAGTACCAGGGTCCACAAGAAAGCGTTTGGGGGAGACTCAGCCAAAGGTGGGCAGGGTCCCCAGCAGAAAGGTGGGGGGGACAAGGGTAAAGCACAGGAGTTCTCTAAAGGGCCCCAAACTAGTACCCAGGGTAAAGGTTCCCAGCCCCCCGGTGATAAGAAGAAAGGGGTCTCCACAGGGAAGCCTGTTGAGACCGGCCCCCGTAAGTGTTATGCATGTGACCAGGTAGGTCACTTTAAGGGGGACCCCAAGTGCCCGAAGGGGACACAGCCGCCCACCGGTGGACAGTCCAAAGTGTTGGCTAGTGTAGCGCTTGGGGAGGAGGGGTGCCCACAGGAGGGTGGGGATCCCGCAGAAATGACCCTTGTCTCACTAGGGGACAGTGAGATGGTCCCAGGAAACCAGGTGCCCCCTAACACAAAGAAATATAGCACCTGGGTGACCATTAATGGGAACAGGGTAGAGGCTCTCAGAGATACTGGAGCCAGTGTGACCTCAGTCCGGTGTCACCTGGTGTCTGAGAAGCAAGTAGTCCCAGGAGCATTCCACCAAGTAGTTGCTGTCGACAACTCTGAGCGCCAGTGTATGGTGGCGCAGGTTCCCTTTGAATGGGGGGGTCTCAGGTCCCTTGAGGGTGGTTGTGAGCCCTACCATGCCTGTAGATTGTCTGCTAGGAAACGACCTGGAGCAGTCCTCATGGAAGGAGGTTGAGCTCAGGTCTCACTTGGAGATGCTTGGGTTGCCAGAGTGGGCATGCGTGTCTACTCGGTCAATGGCAGCCAGAAAGGGTGATCAAAAGGACTTGGAGCCTGAAACAGTGGCCCAAGTCCCTGCCAAGAGAAAGGGCAGGGGGCGTGGGAAACCGGCCCCCGAAGTTCCCACGGACCGGGAGGAGGCGGACCTCGAGGGGGACGCCCCGGTGCCTACAGGGGAGCAGGTAGCCGAACTGGGAGACATCTCTGAGCTGACCCATTGGCAGCAAGAAGGGGGTCCCACCAGGGAGGATTTCTCCAGGGAGCAGAACGAGTGCCCTACTCTGGAGGGTCTGCGGCGGCAGGCTGCAGACCAGGCAGCTGGTAATCAGTCCGGGTCACATCTGATCTACTGGGAGAGTGGTCTCCTATACAGTGAGCCTAAGGTTGCCGAGCCTGGGTCAGCCCGTGTGCTGGTGGTACCCCAGCGCTTCAGGACCTTCCTACTGGGTCTGGCTCATGACGTGCCTTTGGCAGGACATTTGGGGCAGGACAAGACCTTTGACAGGCTTGTCACCCACTTCTTTTGGCCCCAAATGCGAAGGCAGTCAGATGCACACTGTAGGTCTTGCCAAACTTGCCAGGCAAGTGGTAAGAGTGGGAGGAAGGTCAAAGCTCCTCTCCAACCTTTTCCTGTTGTTGGAACACCCTTTGAAAGGGTAGGGATGGATATTGTGGGGCCACTGGATCCCAAGACAGCCATGGGCAACAGGTACATCCTGGTCTTGGTGGACCATGCCACCCGGTACCCGAGGCAATCCCTCTCAGGACAACGACGGCGCCAGTGGTGGGCCTGGCGTTAATGGGGATCTTTTCCCGTGTGGGATTCCCCAGAGAGGTGGTTTCTGATAGGGGGACCAATTTCATATCGAAGTATATGACATCTCTGTGGAAGGAGTGTGGTGTAACCTACAAGTTCACCACTCCTTACCACCCACAAGGAAACGGTCTGGTGGAGAGATTCAACCAGACCTTGAAAGGCATGATCAAGGGTCTAACAGAACCCATGAGGCGTAAGTGGGACGTCCTCTTGCCATGCCTACTCTTTGCGTACAGGGAGGTGCCTCAGAAGTCTCTTGGGTACAGCCCCTTTGAGCTCCTGTATGGCCACCCTGTCAGAGGACCTCTGAGTTTGGTAAAGGAAGGCTGGGAGGCAGCTCCCAGGAAAACTCCCCAGGATGTATTTAGCTACATGCTGGCCTTTAGAAACCAAACTGCCCGCTTCAGGAAACTCGCTCAGGCGAACCTAGAAGCAAGCCAGGAAGAAATGAAGAGATGGTATGACCAGAATGCCACTCTGGTCGAATTTCAACCTGGGCAAAAAGTGTGGGTCATGGCCCCAGTAGCACCTTGTGCCCTGCAGGACAAGTGGACTGGGCCATATGAGGTAAAGGAGCGCAAAAGTGACGTCACCTACCTGGTGGATTTGCAGGCTCCAAGGAACCCTTTGAGGGTCCTTCACGTGAACCGCCTCAAGCCCCACTTCGAGAGGTCCGAAGTGAGTATGCTCTTGGCGACAGATGATGGGGTGGAAGAGGAGAGTGAGCCTCTCCCGGACCTCCTGTCTACCAAGGAGCATGATGGGTCAGTAGAGGGTGTGATCCTCTCCCCTACTCTGACTCAGGAGCAGCAGGGGGACTGTCGCCAGTTGTTGGGACAGTTCGCCCCACTGTTCTCTCTGACCCCCGGTGTTACTCACTGGTGTACCCATGACGTGGACACTGGTGACAGCCATCCTGTGAAGCACAAGATTTACAGGTTGACTGACCGGGTCAGAGCCAGCATCAAGGAGGAGGTCTCTAAGATGTTGGCGTTAGGGGTGATTGAGCCCTCCCACAGTCCTTGGGCCAGCCCAGTGGTCTTGGTCCCAAAGGCTGCGGCGCCCGGTGCCACTCCAGAACTCTGGTTTTGTGTGGACTACCGTGGGCTCAATGCCGTCACCAGGACTGACGCGCACCCCATCCCCAGAGCTGATGAGCTCATTGATCGGTTGGGAGCTGCCCGGTTCCTCAGCACGTTTGATTTGACGTCTGGGTACTGGCAGATTGCCTTAACCGATGGGGCGAAGGAGAGATCAGCATTTTCAACCCCAGAAGGTCATTACCAATTCCGGGTGATGCCCTTTGGGTTGAAGAATGCCCCTGCCACCTTTCAGAGGTTGGTCAATCAGGTGTTGGCTGGGCTGGAGGATTTCAGTGCCGCCTACCTGGATGACATTGCTGTGTTCAGTTCCAGCTGGGAAGAACATTTACAGCACCTTGAGAAAGTGTTGAGGGCTCTGCAAGGTGCAGGCCTCACGATCAAGGCCAGTAAGTGCCAGATCGGGCAGGGTTCTGTGGTGTACTTGGGACACCAGGTAGGAAGCGGCCAGGTGGCGCCCCTACAACCCAAGATTGACACCATTCTGGCTTGGGAACCCCCAAGACCCAGACAGAGGTGAGAGTCTTCTTAGGTCTCACCGGCTATTATAGGAGATTTGTTAAGGGCTATGGCACCATCGTTGCCCCCTTAACAGAGCTGACCTCTAAGAGGCAGCCCAGGAAAGTGATCTGGACTGAGTCCTGCCAGAAAGCTTTTGATGCCCTGAAGGCAGCCATGTGCACGACGCCCGTGCTCAAGGCACCTGACTTCTCCAAGGAATTCGTCGTGCAGACTGACGCTTCAGAGCATGGTGTGGGAGCGGTGCTCTCACAACTGAACGAAGAGGGCCTGGATCAGCCTGTAGTCTTCCTTAGCAGGAGACTACTTCCCAGGGAACAGAGGTGGAGTGCCATAGAAAGGGAAGCTTTTGCTGTGGTCTGGGCGCTGAAGAAGTTGAGACCATACCTGTTTGGGACTCACTTCCGGGTTCAGACAGACCACAGGCCCCTCAGATGGTTGATGCAAATGAGGGTGAGAATCCAAAACTGCTGAGGTGGTCCATCTCCCTACAGGGAATGGACTTTACGGTGGAGCACCGTCCTGGTACAGAACACGCCAACGCAGATGGTCTGTCCAGGTTCTTCCGCCTTAGTGAGGAGAACTCCAATGGGGTTGGGTAGTTCTCCCTACTTTCAGCTGGAGGGGACATGTGTTAGACTTGGCATCTTTTGGCGTGTTTCCCCTGACTTTTTGCTTTCTGACCTCCCGGTTTTGACTCTGTTTTTGCTGGTGTAATGATTCTGCGCACTTTCCTCACTGCGGTCCAGTGGGAAAGTGCAAGTGCTCCTGTATAAAATGTGTTATGGATTGGTGTTTCCATGATTGGCCTATTTGGTTTATCTGTCAGTCCCTTGTAAAGTGCACTGCGAGTGCCAGGGCCTATAGACCAAATGCTGTTGGTGGGCTGCAGCACTGGATTGTGCCACCCACGCAAACAGCCCGTAAAATGTAACTCGGGCCTGCCAACGCAGAGCCTGTGCGCAGCCTGGGGCTGCCATGTCGACTTGGCAAGTGCACACACTTGCAAGTCCCTAAACCTTCCCTTTGCTACATGTTAGTCACCCCTAAGGTAGGCCCAAGGTACCCCTGTGGGCAGGGTGCGTTGTACGCGAAAGGTAGGACATGCCCTGGTGTGTGCGGCATGTCCTGATAGTGAATTACAGCCTAGTTCGTTTTTCACTATTGCAAGGCTACCTGTTCCCCCTAGGCCAGAACGGGCAGTTCTGATTATTACAGTTTATAATCCTAACTGACCCCGGGAACATGGTAGAAATTCGAGTTTAGTATGCCTGGACTCAGAATGATAAAATGCATCTTTTAGTGAAGTTGGTTTTAACATTCTGGGTTTGAAAATACCACTTTTAGAAAGTGGGTATTTTCTTGTCTAACCATCCAAGCCTGCCTCTGCGAGGTTGTGTATTCCTTGTCTGGAGTGTGAGTGACAGGGGCTGGGGGACGCCAGGAGACAGGGTGAGTCAGCACAGGGCTGAATAGCAAGATCTACATGTAGATGGGTGGGAGGGGTCGCACCTGGGCCCTGAATAGGACAGTGCCTTCCCTCCACAATGCTGGCTCCACCTCCTGTGGTGCGTCTGATGTCCCTGGCCTACTCACTGAAAGAAGGGACGGAGACTTGTCAACAAAGTGCTCCAGAACTGGTTTGGACTAGGCCAAGGCCTCTCTGCCTTCAGAGAACAAAGGAATTTGGGATATAAATATTGGGGCCCTGACCCCATGAATTTAGATCTCGCTGGAATCAAGGAACCTGCCAAGACGAAGAGCTGGAAGAGCTGCCAGGAGGAGTACTGCCCCTTTGCTGTGTTGTTGCTTTGTTGGGTTGGCCTGCAGTTGCTGCTTCTGTCTTGGGCAGTGAAAGGACTGGACTGAACTTTCTACAAACTTGTGCTGAGTATCTCCAAGGGCCTGAAACCGAGCTGGCCTCCTGTTAAGAAGTCTCAGGGACTACAAAGACTTCACAAGCCTCTGGGTACCGCTGCTGGAACGCTGTTGCAGTTGCCACAGAGGAAGGGACCTGCAACCGACTCCGTCAACCGAATCCATCCCTGGCCGGTGACCTGTTTGCACCGCAGACCGCATCGCCCCGCTTCGCATCGCAACCCTGGTCTCACCGTGGGCGACGTCCGACGCCGCCAACATCGAGCCGCTGCTTGCACCGTGACCTGTGGGCACCGCAGTTCACATCGCATCGCTTCACTGAACCAACCGGACCCGACCGACGCGGTCGCTGCAACTGGCTCAAGAGTCGTGACCGCACCACATTTGGGGCACCGCTCGCACGTCTGCGACGCACCGCTCCGACTCGCACCGCTGTCCGACGCCAGCTCCCGCACTCCGGCTAGGTCGCCTGCATCGCAACCTGTCAGCACCGCATCGAGCATCGTCTCACCCTGCATTGCACGCCTTGGACTCACCGACTCCGTCTGCACGACGCTCATCGAGCCGCTGCCTGCACCGCATCGAGGGACACCGCACCTTGCATCGCTCCGTCTTGCACCGCAACCGCGACGAACGCCGACCGGCTCGTACACTCCGTACCAGCCACAACGAGAAAGGTACTGTAACCGAGTCTGTTCATGACTCTGCTGGCCCGTATCGACGCGGTCGGCTGGAACTGTTAGACTCTGTGGTTTTCAGCATCACGGTAGGCTCGGACGGAGCTACCGACTACGTACGAACTTTGCTTTTGTGCTATTCCTGCAAAGAAGAAGTTACCGTATCAAGCATTCATTCGTAAAGTATAGTATTGTGGATTTTTGTCGTAATTGGTCTTGTCTTGAGTATATAAAATATTGGTTATTTTTCTAAACTGGTGTGGTGTCCGTTCGTAGTGCTTACACTGTATTACTGTTGGTTATGTGCAAATGCTTTACACACTGCCTCTGAATTAAGCCTGACTGCTCGTGCCAAGCTACCACGAGGGTGAGCAGGGGTTACTTCACGAGTGTAACACCCTTACCCTGACTAGGAAGAAGGGTCCCTACTTGGACAAAGGTGCAAGCCCTTGCCAACTAGAGATCCCATTTCTAACACCAACATCCGCCACCTGTGGAGGATCCTGGCGTGGACCACGATGCCAGTGATGATGATGATGATGGTGATGTCCGCACACAGCTCATCACCAACTTCTTTAGCTGAATGTGAGTATCCTGAGGTGTCATGTCAATGATGTGAGTTGGCATGATATGTGTAGGTGGTGCTCTGGTGCTGTTAGAGTGTGTCCATGGGCTACTTGACTGGATGTGTGTAGCGATGTGTGCTTACAGGTAGTCTGTACTCCCCAACAGTGTTGACATGCTAACTTGGTTCTGGGTGGGTATCTTGTAACATGTATTGTGCATGAGTTTTGCTGTTCTGTCCTGTTCTCCATTGCTTTTGACTGTGTGTCATTTCTGTCCTTCACAGGGTACTTTCAGATTCGTTTGGTCAACTGTATCCACCGACGACGTCATTGTACTTCCAGGGTGGTAGCTGTTGTGTCCCTACAGGTGATGTGCGCCACACCCATGGACTTCCTTCCTTCTACAGTTGTTGACTGTGTGCCCGCTGCCAGGTGGGATTACCTTGCATCTGTAGTGGTTACGACATGTTGCAACTGTGTAATAAACCTGTGCTTCACTTTGTGATGTGCGTTGTCTGTGGTCACACATTTGACTGCCATTTGCTTACTGCACCTGTGGGCTACTTGACTACAACTGGGAATAGGTGTGGTGTCTGTGCATTGCACCGTCTTTCCTGGCAACATCAGTGTGGGCAATGAGTCAGATGGCCTAGGTGTGTATGTGTTGTGTAGCCCTGGTGGTGTGTCTCCCTCATATGTAAAACACACAAGATGATGGACGGAATGTTGCACATTGGCAAACATTCACCCCCAGTCACAGATCTGGGTTTAATCCATCGTTATTTTGCTTCACCACGCCACCCCAGTTCAGACATAGCCATATGCAAATCAGTCTTGACCCTGTGCCTCATGGGAACAGTCCAGACCGAACTGCCAAGCCATGTCTTCCCTGGACCGGAATCAAGCATCCTAGGACCGGTTTCGGGCTTTCAGCCCTCATCAGCCAGGATAGCTTGACTCCAGTGGCGTAGTGAGCACGGGACCCACGTCTGGGCATACCCTTCCCACTTAGGGCGAAATGCAAAACACACAAGATGATGGACGGAATGTTGCACATTGGCAAACATTCACCCCCAGTCACAGATCTGGGTTTAATCCATCGTTATTTTGCTTCACCACGCCACCCCAGTTCAGACATAGCCATATGCAAATCAGTCTTGACCCTGTGCCTCATGGGAACAGTCCAGACCGAACTGCCAAGCCATGTCTTCCCTGGACCGGAATCAAGCATCCTAGGACCGGTTTCGGGCTTTCAGCCCTCATCAGCCAGGATAGCTTGACTCCAGTGGCGTAGTGAGCACGGGACCCACGTCTGGGCATACCCTTCCCACTTAGGGCGAAATGCAAAACACACAAGATGATGGACGGAATGTTGCACATTGGCAAACATTCACCCCCAGTCACAGATCTGGGTTTAATCCATCGTTATTTTGCTTCACCACGCCACCCCAGTTCAGACATAGCCATATGCAAATCAGTCTTGACCCTGTGCCTCATGGGAACAGTCCAGACCGAACTGCCAAGCCATGTCTTCCCTGGACCGGAATCAAGCATCCTAGGACTGGTTTCGGGCTTTCAGCCCTCATCAGCCAGGATAGCTTGACTCCAGTGGCGTAGTGAGCACGGGACCCACGTCTGGGCATACCCTTCCCACTTAGGGCGAAATGCAAAACACACAAGATGATGGACGGAATGTTGCACATTGGCAAACATTCACCCCCAGTCACAGATCTGGGTTTAATCCATCGTTATTTTGCTTCACCACGCCACCCCAGTTCAGACATAGCCATATGCAAATCAGTCTTGACCCTGTGCCTCATGGGAACAGTCCAGACCGAACTGCCAAGCCATGTCTTCCCTGGACCGGAATCAAGCATCCTAGGACCGGTTTCGGGCTTTCAGCCCTCATCAGCCAGGATAGCTTGACTCCAGTGGCGTAGTGAGCACGGGACCCACGTCTGGGCATACCCTTCCCACTTAGGGCGAAATGCAAAACACACAAGATGATGGACGGAATGTTGCACATTGGCAAACATTCACCCCCAGTCACAGATCTGGGTTTAATCCATCGTTATTTTGCTTCACCACGCCACCCCAGTTCAGACATAGCCATATGCAAATCAGTCTTGACCCTGTGCCTCATGGGAACAGTCCAGACCGAACTGCCAAGCCATGTCTTCCCTGGACCGGAATCAAGCATCCTAGGACCGGTTTCGGGCTTTCAGCCCTCATCAGCCAGGATAGCTTGACTCCAGTGGCGTAGTGAGCACGGGACCCACGTCTGGGCATACCCTTCCCACTTAGGGCGAAATGCAAAACACACAAGATGATGGATGGAATGTTGCACATTGGCAAACATTCACCCCCAGTCACAGATCTGGGTTTAATCCATCGTTATTTTGCTTCACCACGCCACCCCAGTTCAGACATAGCCATATGCAAATCAGTCTTGACCCTGTGCCTCATGGGAACAGTCCAGACCGAACTGCCATGCCATGTCTTCCCTGGACCGGAATCAAGCATCCTAGGACCGGTTTCGGGCTTTCAGCCCTCATCAGCCAGGATAGCTTGACTCCAGTGGCGTAGTGAGCACGGGACCCACGTCTGGGCATACCCTTCCCACTTAGGGCGAAATGCAAAACACACAAGATGATGGACGGAATGTTGCACATTGGCAAACATTCACCCCCAGTCACAGATCTGGGTTTAATCCATCGTTATTTTGCTTCACCACGCCACCCCAGTTCAGATATAGCCATATGCAAATCAGTCTTGACCCTGTGCCTCATGGGAACAGTCCAGACCGAACTGCCAAGCCATGTCTTCCCTGGACCGGAATCAAGCATCCTAGGACCGGTTTCGGGCTTTCAGCCCTCATCAGCCAGGATAGCTTGACTCCAGTGGCGTAGTGAGCACGGGACCCACGTCTGGGCATACCCTTCCCACTTAGGGCGAAATGCAAAACACACAAGATGATGGACGGAATGTTGCACATTGGCAAACATTCACCCCCCAGACACAGATCTGGGTTTAATCCATCGTTATTTTGCTTCACCACGCCACCCCAGTTCAGACATAGCCATTTGCAAATCAGTCTTGACCCTGTGCCTCATGGGAACAGTCCAGACCGAAATGCCAACCCATGTCTTCCCTGGACCGGAATCAAGCATCCTAGGACCGGTTTCGGGCTTTCAGCCCTCATCAGCCAGGATAGCTTGACTCCAGTGGCGTAGTGAGCACGAGACCCACGTCTGGGCATACCCTTCCCACTTAGGGCGAAATGCAAAACACACAAGATGATGGACGGAATGTTGCACATTGGCAAACATTCACCCCCAGTCACAGATCTGGGTTTAATCCATTGTTATTTTGCTTCACCACGCCACCCCAGTTCAGACATAGCCATATGCAAATCAGTCTTGACCCTGTGCCTCATGGGAACAGTCCAGACCGAACTGCCAAGCCATGTCTTCCCTGGACCGAATCAAGCATCCTAGGACCGGTTTCGGGCTTTCAGCCCTCATCAGCCAGGATAGCTTGACTCCAGTGGCGTAGTGAGCACGGGACCCACGTCTGGGCATACCCTTCCCACTTAGGGTGAAATGCAAAACACACAAGATGATGGACGGAATGTTGCACATTGGCAAACATTCACCCCCAGTCACAGATCTGGGTTTAATCCATCGTTATTTTACTTCACCACGCCACCCCAGTTCAGACATAGCCATATGCAAATCAGTCTTGACCCTGTGCCTCATGGGAACAGTCCAGACCGAACTGCCAAGCCATGTCTTCCCTGGCCCGGAATCAAGCATCCTAGGACCGGTTTCGGGCTTTCAGCCCTCATCAGCCAGGATAGCTTGACTCCAGTGGCGTAGTGAGCACGGGACCCACGTCTGGGCATACCCTTCCCACTTAGGGCGAAATGCAAAACACACAAGATGATGGACGGAATGTTGCACATTGGCAAACATTCACCCCCAGTCAAAGATCTGGGTTTAATCCATCGTTATTTTGCTTCACCAGGCCACCCCAGTTCAGACATAGCCATATGCAAATCAGTCTTGACCCTGTGCCTCATGGGAACAGTCCAGACCGAACTGCCAAGCCATGTCTTCCCTGGACCGGAATCAAGCATCCTAGGACCGGTTTCGGGCTTTCAGCCCTCATCAGCCAGGATAGCTTGACTCCAGTGGCGTAGTGAGCACGGGACCCACGTCTGGGCATACCCTTCCCACTTAGGGCGAAATGCAAAACACACAAGATGATGGACGGAATGTTGCACATTGGCAAACATTCACCCCCAGTCACAGATCTGGGTTTAATCCATCGTTATTTTGCTTCACCACGCCACCCCAGTTCAGACATAGCCATATGCAAATCAGTCTTGATCCTGTGCCTCATGGGAACAGTCCAGACCGAACTGCCAAGCCATGTCTTCCCTGGACCGGAATCAAGCATCCTAGGACCGGTTTCGGGCTTTCAGCCCTCATCAGCCAGGATAGCTTGACTCCAGTGGCGTAGTGAGCACGGGACCCACGTCTGGGCATACCCTTCCCACTTAGGGCGAAATGCAAAACACACAAGATGATGGACGGAATGTTGCACATTGGCAAACATTCACCCCCAGTCACAGATCTGGGTTTAATCCATCGTTATTTTGCTTCACCACGCCACCCCAGTTCAGACATAGCCATATGCAAATCAGTCTTGACCCTGTGCCTCATGGGAACAGTCCAGACCGAACTGCCAAGCCATGTCTTCCCTGGAGCGGAATCAAGCATCCTAGGACCGGTTTCGGGCTTTCAGCACTCATCAGCCAGGATAGCTTGACTCCAGTGGCGTAGTGAGCACGGGACCCACGTCTGGGCATACCCTTCCCACTTAGGGCGAAATGCAAAACACACAAGATGATGGACGGAATGTTGCACATTGGCAAACATTCACCCCCAGTCACAGATCTGGGTTTAATCCATCGTTATTTTGCTTCACCATGCCACCCCAGTTCAGACATAGCCATATGCAAATCAGTCTTGACCCTGTGCCTCATGGGAACAGTCCAGACCGAACTGCCAAGCCATGTCTTCCCTGGACCGGAATCAAGCATCCTAGGACCGGTTTCGGGCTTTCAGCCCTCATCAGCCAGGATAGCTTGACTCCAGTGGCGTAGTGAGCACAGGACCCACGTCTGGGCATACCCTTCCCACTTAGGGCGAAATGCAAAACACACAAGATGATGGATGGAATGTTGCACATTGGCAAACATTCACCCCCAGTCACAGATCTGGGTTTAATCCATCGTTATTTTACTTCACCATGCCACCCCAGTTCAGACATAGCCATATGCAAATCAGTCTTGACCCTGGTGCCTCATGGGAACAGTCCAGACCGAACTGCCAAGCCATGTCTTCCCTGGACCGGAATCAAGCATCCTAGGACCGGTTTCGGGCTTTCAGCCCTCATCAGCCAGGATAGCTTGACTCCAGTGGCGTAGTGAGCACGGGACCCACGTCTGGGCATACCCTTCCCACTTAGGGCGAAATGCAAAACACACAAGATGATGGACGGAATGTTGCACATTGGCAAACATTCACCCCCAGTCACAGATCTGGGTTTAATCCATCATTATTTTGCTTCACCAGGCCACCCCCAGTTCAGACATAGCCATATGCAAATCAGTCTTGACCCTGTGCCTCATGGGAACAGTCCAGACCGAACTGCCAAGCCATGTCTTCCCTGGACCGGAATCAAGCATCCTAGGACCGGTTTCGGGCTTTCAGCCCTCATCAGCCAGGATAGCTTGACTCCAGTGGCGTAGTGAGCACGGGACCCACGTCTGGGCATACCCTTCCCACTTAGAGGCGAAATGCAAAACACACAAGATGATGGACGGAATGTTGCACATTGGCAAACATTCACCCCCAGTCACAGATCTGGGTTTAATCCATCGTTATTTTTGCTTCACCACGCCACCCCAGTTCAGACATAGCCATATGCAAATCAGTCTTGATCCTGTGCCTCATGGGAACAGTCCAGACCGAACTGCCAAGCCATGTCTTCCCTGGACCGGAATCAAGCATCCTAGGACCGGTTTCGGGCTTTCAGCCCTCATCAGCCAGGATAGCTTGACTCCAGTGGCATAGTGAGCACGGGACCCACGTCTGGGCATACCCTTCCCACTTAGGGCGAAATGCAAAACACACAAGATGATGGACGGAATGTTGCACATTGGCAAACATTCACCCCCAGTCACAGATCTGGGTTTAATCCATCGTTATTTTGCTTCACCACGCCACCCCAGTTCAGACATAGCCATATGCAAATCAGTCTTGACCCTGTGCCTCATGGGAACAGTCCAGACCGAACTGCCAAGCCATGTCTTCCCTGTTCCGGAATCAAGCATCCTAGGACCGGTTTCGGGCTTTCAGCCCTCATCAGCCAGGATAGCTTGACTCCAGTGGCGTAGTGAGCACGGGACCCACGTCTGGGCATACCCTTCCCACTTAGGGCAAAATGCAAAACACACAAGATGATGGACGGAATGTTGCACAGTGGCAAACATTCACCCCCAGTCACAGATCTGGGTTTAATCCATCGTTATTTTGCTTCACCAGGCCACCCCAGTTCAGACATAGCCATATGCAAATCAGTCTTGACCCTGTGCCTCATGGGAACAGTCCAGACCGAACTGCCAAGCCATGTCTTCCCTGGACCGGAATCAAGCATCCTAGGACCGGTTTCGGGCTTTCAGCCCTCATCAGCCAGGATAGCTTGACTCCAGTGGCGTAGTGAGCACGGGACCCACGTCTGGGCATACCCTTCCCACTTAGGGCGAAATGCAATACACACAAGATGATGGACGGAATGTTGCACATTGGCAAACATTCACCCCCAGTCACAGATCTGGGTTTAATCCATCGTTATTTTGCTTCACCACGCCACCCCAGTTCAGACATAGCCATATGCAAATCAGTCTTGACCCTGTGCCTCATGGGAACAGTCCAGACCGAACTGCCAAGCCATGTCTTCCCTGGACCGGAATCAAGCATCCTAGGACCGGTTTCGGGCTTTCAGCCCTCATCAGCCAGGATAGCTTGACTCCAGAGGCGTAGTGAGCACGGGACCCACGTCTGGGCATACCATTCCCACTTAGGGCGAAATGCAAAACACACAAGATGATGGACGGAATGTTGCACATTGGCAAACATTCACCCCCAGTCACAGATCTGGGTTTAATCCATCGTTATTTTGCTTCACCACGCCACCCCAGTTCAGACATAGCCATATGCAAATCAGTCTTGACCCTGTGCCTCATGGGAACAGTCCAGACCGAACTGCCAAGCCATGTCTTCCCTGGACCGGAATCAAGCATCCTAGGACCGGTTTCGGGCTTTCAGCACTCATCAGCCAGGATAGCTTGACTCCAGTGGCGTAGTGAGCACGGGACCCACGTCTGGGCATACCCTTCCCACTTAGGCGCGAAATGCAAAACACACAAGATGATGGACGGAATGTTGCACATTGGCAAACATTCACCCCCAGTCACAGATCTGGGTTTAATCCATCGTTATTTTGCTTCACCACGCCACCCCAGTTCAGACATAGCCATATGCAAATCAGTCTTGACCCTGTGCCTCATGGGAACAGTCCAGACCGAACTGCCAAGCCATGTCTTCCCTGGACCGGAATCAAGCATCCTAGGACCGGTTTCGGGCTTTCAGCACTCATCAGCCAGGATAGCATGACTCCAGTGGCGTAGTGAGCACGGGACCCACGTCTGGGCATACCCTTCCCACTTAGGGGCGAAATGCAAAACACACAAGATGATGGACGGAATGTTGCACATTGGCAAACATTCACCCCCAGTCACAGATCTGGGTTTAATCCATCGTTATTTTGCTTCACCAGGCCACCCCAGTTCAGACATAGCCATATGCAAATCAGTCTTGACCCTGTGCCTCATGGGAACAGTCCAGACCGAACTGCCAAGCCATGTCTTCCCTGGACCGGAATCAAGCATCCTAGGACCGGTTTCGGGCTTTCAGCCCTCATCAGCCAGGATAGCTTGACTCCAGTGGGGTAGTGAGCACGGGACCCACGTCTGGGCATACCCTTCCCACTTAGGGCGAAATGCAAAACACACAAGATGATGGACTGAATGTTGCACATTGGCAAACATTCACCCCCAGTCACAGATCTGGGTTTAATCCATCGTTATTTTGCTTCACCACGCCACCCTAGTTCAGACATAGCCATATGCAAATCAGTCTTGATCCTGTGCCTCATGGGAACAGTCCAGACCGAACTGCCAAGCCATGTCTTCCCTGTTCCGGAATCAAGCATCCTAGGACCGGTTTCGGGCTTTCAGCCCTCATCAGCCAGGATAGCTTGACTCCAGTAGCGTAGTGAGCACGGGACCCACGTCTGGGCATACCCTTCCCACTTAGGGCGAAATGCAAAACACACAAGATGATGGACGGAATGTTGCACATTGGCAAACATTCACCCCCAGTCACAGATCTGGGTTTAATCCATCGTTATTTTGCTTCACCACGCCACCCCAGTTCAGACATAGCCATATGCAAATCAGTCTTGACCCTGTGCCTCATGGGAACAGTCCAGACCGAACTGCCAAGCCATGTCTTCCCTGGACCGGAATCAAGCATCCTAGGACCGGTTTCGGGCTTTCAGCCCTCATCAGCCAGGATAGCTTGACTCCAGTGGCGTAGTGAGCACGGGACCCACGTCTGGGCATACCCTTCCCACTTAGGGTGAAATGCAAAACACACAAGATGATGGACGGAATGTTGCACATTGGCAAACATTCACCCCCAGTCACAGATCTGGGTTTAATCCATCGTTATTTTGCTTCACCACGCCACCCCAGTTCAGACATAGCCATATGCAAATCAGTCTTGACCCTGTGCCTCATGGGAACAGTCCAGACCGAACTGCCAAGCCATGTCTTCCCTGGACCGGAATCAAGCATCCTAGGACTGGTTTCGGGCTTTCAGCCCTCATCAGCCAGGATAGCTTGACTCCAGTGGCGTAGTGAGCATGGGACCCACGTCTGGGCATACCCTTCCCACTTAGGGCGAAATGCAAAACACACAAGATGATGGACGGAATGTTGCACATTGGCAAACATTCACCCCCAGTCACAGATCTGGGTTTAATCCATCGTTATTTTGCTTCACCACGCCACCCCAGTTCAGACATAGCCATATGCAAATCAGTCTTGACCCTGTGCCTCATGGGAACAGTCCAGACCGAACTCCCCTTTGGTTTTGCTATGTTCGCCCTAAGTTGGCAGGGACTGCCCAGACATGGGTCCCTTGCTCACTTTGCCACTGGATTCAAGATAGCCTGGCTGATGTGTTTTGCATTTCGCCCTAAGTGGGAAGGGTATGCCCAAACGTGGGTCCCGTGCTCACTACGCCACTGGAGTCAAGCTATCCTGGCTGATGAGGGCTGAAAGCCCGAAACCGGTCCCAGGATGCTTGTTTCCGGTCCAGGGAAGACATGGCTTGGCAGTTCAGGCTGGACTGTTCCCATGAGGCACAGGGTCAAGACTGATTTGCATATGGCCATGTCTGAACTGGGGTGGCGGAGTGAGCTAAAGAATGATGATGGATTAAACCCAGATCAGTTGACTGGGGGTGAGTGCTTGCAATGTTCAACACTCCGTCCATCATCCCCTTTGGTTTTGCTATGTTCGCCCTAAATTGGCAGGGTATGCCCAGACGTGGGTCCCTTGCTCACTTTGCCACTGGATTCAAGATAGCCTGGCTGATGGCGGCTGTAAGCCAGAAACCGGTCCCAGGATGCTTGTTTCTGGTCCAGGAAGACATGGCTGGCAGTCCGGGCTGGACTGTTCCCATGAGGCACAGGGTCAGACTGATTTGCATATGGCCATGTCTGAACTGGGAGTGGCGAGTGAGCTAAAGAATGATGATGGATTAAACCCAGATCAGTTGACTGGGGGTGAGTGCTTGCAATGTTCAACACTCCGTCCATCATCCCCTTTGGTTTTGCTATGTTTGCCCTAAGTTGGCAGGGTATGCCCAGACGTGGGTCCCTTGCTGACTTTGCCACTGGATTCAAGATAGCCTGGCTGATGACGGCTGTAAGCCAGAAACCGGTCCCAGGATGCTTGTTTCCGGTCCAGGGAAGACATGGCTTGGCAGTTCGGGCTGGACTGTTCCCATGAGGCACAGAGTCAGACTGATTTGCACATGGCCATGTCTGAACTGGGGTGGCGGAGTGAGCTAAAGAATGATGATGGATTAATTAACCCAGATCAGTTGACTGGGGGTGAGTGCTTGCAATGTTCAACACTCCGTCCATCATCCCCTTTGGTTTTGCTATGTTCTCCCTCATATGTGTCACGTTGCCATTACTCACATGCCTGTGTTGTACTTGCTGTTGCAGTTCGCATACACAGTGTAATTTTGCAGTTCATCATCCCCATGACAGCACCCACGTTGGAATCACAACAGAGGCAAGTATGGTGCATTACATTTGTGTGAATAGTGCACAGGATGGTTAGTGCTGTACATTTATATTGCAATCAGAAGTTCCTAGATGAATTGAAAGTCCTGGTAGACAAAATCCCCAGTATCGGGGCCACAGTTGTCTGAGACATTGGTCCAACTTGTACTCCCCATGTCATGTGTGGGAGTTGTGTTGCCGTCAACAGGGTGAACAGTTTGCGCACAAAGGTGATCATCCAGAACAGGTTCAGGCTTCCTGGGGGTTGCACTTGGCCATCGGCCTCTCACTTGCCCCTCCTCGGACGACCCCTCTTCTTTGGGGGGGGGCCCCTCAAGTACAGGCTGCTGCGGTGCAGGGGACTCTCTGCCAGAGTCATCCTCCCTCCCTGTGGCAGTTGCAGTTGTTTCAGCACCAGATGTTGTTGGCACACAGGGAGGTGTAGACTGGTTGCTGGTCATCTGGCGGAGGCATTGTAATATGCCCCTATGCACCGCCGTCATCTCTTGCAGTGTGTCCCACTTGGACTCCACGCGGGACATGTGTGAGTCCAAGCGGGCATGATGGGCAGCCTGCTGCTCTTTGATGTCCCTGAGGAGCCCCACTACCTGGCTGAGATCTCCGGTGCTGGACTGGTACGCATCGGCTATGCGTGCCAGTTGTGGGTCATCATGCACACCAGACACCTCTGCAAGCAGCGACCTCTGTCTCCCACCCCTCCCACCACCCCTGCTGACATGTGCAGTGCATGCAGTGGCACGCACAGATGACCCTGGTCCCCCTTGGGGGTTGGTGGTGGTGGTGGTGTCCATGGCCCCACATTGGTCCAGGGTCCCTGTGCTGGTGGTGCTCCTTGTTCTGTCCATGTCGGCAGGGATGGTATTTGTGGTGACAGTCGTTGGAGGGGTGGGTGCAGGGGGTGCAGCTGGTGGTCCTGCTGGTGCTGCAGCTGGTGGTCCTGCTGGTGCTGCATGTTGACTTGCACCGGAGGTGCCAGGTTGGTCTTCTTCATCCGAGGAGGGCAGAGGCTGTTCGACACCAGTGAGCTCCGTATCCTCTTGAGCCTGGGACTGGGACTCCTCAGCGTCTGCTGCTGTGTCCCCATCATCACCTGTTTTTGGGAGACACACACAATGTATGTTATGTTTCTGCAGGCATCAATGGTTGACACACCTGACAGTTGTGACTGTGCCTCTGGGTGCGGGCCTGTACATTGCATTGTCCTAAGTTGTCACAGTCAGGGGTTGATATTGGTGTAGCACATTGTCCTGCATTATTTGGGCATTTCTATGTATTTGTTGGGGTGTGAACATGGTCTGCATTGGTTGTATTTGGTTGACAGCCGGCCCCCTTCCCACCCAGCCAGTCAGTTATCCCACCATGGACTGTGCTTGCATTGCAGGGAGTGAAAGTTGTCTTTCAAGATGTCAGTCAGTGGTGTCCTGCTGTTGGTTGTTGCACAGTTGCCAGCGGGGCCTTGTGCTCCCCACAGCAGTTGCCAGTGTCAGCCATCTTGTCAGTTGTTTTCCACTCCCTGTGATGTGAGCATGGTTCAGGGTGGTGTTGATGGGACAGTTGTGGGGGTGAGCTATGTCTGTGACTGTGACTCCCATCATGCTATTGCCTCCACCCCACTTCCCAGCATTCCCATACTTACTTGCTTTTGTGGGGAGTTCAGTGTGTGTGGGTGTGAGAGCAATGGCAAGATGGCTGACAGTGGTGTCCTGCTGTTGGTTGGTGTGCAGTTCCCAGCATGCCCTTGTGCTCCCCACAACACAGCACCAGTGTCAGACATCTTTGATGGGCCTTTCCACTCTCTGTGGGATGTGCATGCGTGAGTGTGAGCTTGCTGGGCCATGTGGGTGGGGGATGTTGAGCTGTGACTACGACTCCCATCATGCTATTGCCTCCACCCCCTTCCCAGCATGCCCATGCTTCCTTCCTTTTGACTCTGCTTCCCTGTGGGGTGGGCTGCCTGTGCTGACAGGATGGCTGGGAGTGTTGTCCTGGCAGTTGTTTGGCTAAAAGTCCCAAGAGTGTCCCTGTGCGTCACACAACATAACCCAGGGTGGTGGTTCTTTGTGGGATCTTGAGTTAGGATGTGAGGCATTGCATTCTCCCAGGTGGGTTATGTGGAGTTTGTGTTGAGGGTGTGTGTGAGGGGAGGTGCTTGTGACTATGGTCAGTGCTGCAAGTTCTCCTTCCCACCCAGCCAGATATCCCACCATGGAACGTGCTTGCATTGCAGGGAGTGGAAGTTGTCTTTCAGGATGTCAGTCAGTGGTGTCCTGCTGTTGGTTGTTGCACAGTTGCCAGCAGGGCCTTGTGCTCCCCACAGCAGTAGCCAGTGTCAGCCATCTTGTGAGTCCTTTTCCACTCCCTGTGATGTGAGCATGGTTGTGAGTGGTGTTGATGGGCCAATTGTGAGGCTGAGCAATATCTGTGCCTACAACTCCCATCATGTTATTGCCTCCACCCCCTTCCCAGCATGCCCATCCTTCCTTCCTTTTGACTCTGCTTCCCTGTGGGGTGGGCTGCCTGTGCTGACAGGATGGCTGGGAGTGTTGTCCTGGCAGTTGTTTGGCTAAAAGTCCCAAGAGTGTCCCTGTGCTTCACACAACATAACCCAGGGTGGTGGTTCTTTGTGGGATCTTGAGTTAGGATGTGAGGCATTGCATTCTCCCAGGTGGGTTATGTGGAGTTTGTGTTGAGGTGTGTGTGAGGGGAGGTGCTTGTGACTATGGTCAGTGCTGCAAGTGCTCCTTCCCACCCAGCCAGATATCCCACCATGGAACGTGCTTGCATTGCAGGGAGTGGAAGTTGTCTTTCAGGATGTCAGTCAGTGGTGTCCTGCTGTTGGTTGTTGCACAGTTGCCAGCAGGGCCTTGTGCTCCCCACAGCAGTAGCCAGTGTCAGCCATCTTGTGAGTCCTTTTCCACTCCCTGTGATGTGAGCATGGTTGTGAGTGGTGTTGATGGGCCAATTGTGAGGCTGAGCAATATCTGTGCCTACAACTCCCATCATGCTATTGCCTCCACCCCCTTCCCAGCATGCCCATGCTTCCTTCCTTTTGACTCTGCTTCCCTGTGGGGTGGGCTGCCTGTGCTGACAGGATGGCTGGGAGTGTTGTCCTGGCAGTTGTTTGGCTAAAAGTCCCAAGAGTGTCCCTGTGCTTCACACAACATAACCCAGGGTGGTGGTTCTTTGTGGGATCTTGAGTTAGGATGTGAGGCATTGCATTCTCCCAGGTGGGTTATGTGGAGTTTGTGTTGAGGGTGTGTGTGAGGGGAGGTGCTTGTGACTATGGTCAGTGCTGCAAGTCCTCCTTCCCACCCAGCCAGATATCCCACCATGGAACGTGCTTGCATTGCAGGGAGTGGAAGTTGTCTTTCAGGATGTCAGTCAGTGGTGTCCTGCTGTTGGTTGTTGCACAGTTGCCAGCAGGGCCTTGTGCTCCCACAGCAGTAGCCAGTGTCAGACATCTTGTGAGTCCTTTTCCACTCCCTGTGATGTGAGCATGGTTGTGAGTGGTGTTGATGGGCCAATTGTGAGGCTGAGCAATATCTGTGCCTACAACTCCCATCATGCTATTGCCTCCACCCCCCTTCCCAGCATGCCCATGCTTCCTTCCTTTTGACTCTGCTTCCCTGTGGAGTGGGCTGCCTGTGCTGACAGGATGGCTGGGAGTGTTGTCCTGGCAGTTGTTTGGCTAAAAGTCCCAAGAGTGTCCCTGTGCTTCACACAGCATAACCCAGGGTGGTGGTTCTTTGTGGGATCTTGAGTTAGGATGTGAGGCATTGCATTCTCCCAGGTGGGTTATGTGGAGTTTGTGTTGAGGGGGTGTGTGAGGGGAGGTGCTTGTGACTATGGTCAGTGCTGTGAGTCCTCCTTCCCACCCAGCCAGATATCCCACCATGGAACGTGCTTCCATTGCAGGGAGTGGAAGTTGTCTCTCAGGATGTCAGTCAGTGGTGTCCTGCTGTTAGTTGTTGCACAGTTGCCAGCAGGGCCTTGTGCTCCCCACAGCAGTACCCAGTGTCAGCCATCTTGTGAGTCCTTTTCCACTCCCTGTGATGTGCACATGGTTCATGGTGGTGTTGATGGGACAGTTGTGGGGGTGAGCAATATCTGTGACTACGACTCCCATGATGCTATTGGCTACACTGACTTGCCCAGCATACACAGAATTCCTTTCTTTCAGTGGTCTTCACTGTGTGTTGGTGTTGTAGTGGTGGCTACATGTCTGGATGTGTTTGTTAGTTATATTTGTGCCTCTGCCTAGTTGTAGTTGTGTTTGTACATGTGATGACACGGTTAAATGTAACTTTGAGATGGCATGTGTTGTGTTTATCTGACTGACATACACATTTTGGGATGATTCTGTTCTGGTTGCTGTGTAATTGCTAAGAGTGCATGGTTTGACTCTCCCCTTGACAGTGATGTGTGTGTGTATTGTGGCAGAATATTGTGTACATTTGTTGTGTACTCACCAGGCTCTGGGATGTTTTCTAGTCCATTGACGCTCACTGGCGGAAGGATGGCCCGCACCTTCTCCTCCCAGGGCCTGAGGTATACTGGCTTGGCAGGAGGGCCACTGCCGGTGTGTTGGCTCAGGAGGTAGTCCTTCTTCAGCAGCTCCCGTACCCTCCTGCACACGTCATACCACCTGTTCTGGATGTTAGTCTTTGTGCGCAGACATGGTGATTGTGCGTTCACCCTGTTGATGATCCTCTCCCACATCTTTGTTTTCTGGGAGATGGGTGTCTGTTGGACCAGTGCGCCAAACAGCTGTGGCTCTACCCTGAGGATCTCGTCTACCATGACTTCCAATTCACAATCTAGGAACTTGTGATTCTTCTTTGGGGGCATGGTGATGGGTGGTGATGGTGAGTGATGTGTGTGTTGGTGTGCAGGTGAAGGTGTGTGAGTGTGTGTTTTGCTGGGTGTATGTGAGGTAGCTATTTGTTGGTGTGCTGATGGTGTGTGGCTTGTGTGAGGGATGAGCTGTGGGTGTGTGGTTGCTGTCTGTTGAGTGCTGGCAGGTGAATAGCATTTGCAAAGGATCATGGTTGGGATTTGTGTCCTTTATATGGGTGGAGTTGTGGGTGTGTCTTTGTTCTCTGTCCCCACCCCCCAGTATTTATTGGCTTTGTAATTGCTTGTTTGGCCTTTTTTTGTGTATTTTCCCTTAGTACTTTCTGTGCATGTTGGAAACGTTCTTGTGACCGAGTCGGACCCTGCAGTTGTCTCGTACGGTCTTCTCCGTTTCGTTCACGCTGTGTTTGTGCTATTTTCTATGCTGCGTACGCGTCGGTCGCGGTGTTTTGTGTTACTTCGGCTCGCAGTTTTGTATGCGTGTCGGTCGTGACGGCTTGTCCTCCGTTCGACTCGGTCGTGGTTTTCGCGCCTTGCATCGTACTTTGCGGTTTGGAGTTCGCGGGTACGTTTCGGTCGGATGTGTTTTTCCGGCCGGATTGCTGTTTTCCGTGCGGCTCGGTCGTTCGGCTTGGGTTCCGTACGTGTCGGTCGGATTTTGCACGCTTTGCATCGTACTTGGTGGGTCGGGCGCCACAGGTACGTGTCGGTCGGAATTAATTCTGGCTCCGAGTCGGTCGGTGCTTTTTCTGGCCCGAATCGGAATCGACCCCTTAGTGTGCGGAATTGAGTAATTAATTTGACAGGCTTCCTTTTTGCTTTACTGTATAGTGTAAAATTCGTAGCAAGATGGTTTATTGTAGAAATTGGATGAATTAGATGTTCGTTTGTTGCTATGGCAGAGGCATGGCCCCGCTTGCTACAATGCTCTGTGCAGTGTACAATTTACATATTGATTTTTGTCTTTTCGGGCGTTGGTGCTAAATTGTGATGCCATTTCAGTAAAAAGATAAAATCAATGCTCCTTTGAGGCTGTAGTTTTCACAGCCTAATCATGAATTCTGAGATATTTTATCAACTTGCAGTTCATTTGGGAATCCAACAGATCTAGCCCTTGTATTATAGCAGCTCTACATGTCCTTATTCTTCTTGCGATAAGGGCTTTTCTTAGTACAGTGACACGTGCTGTGTAAAGTTTGGGGCACATACAGATTAGATGAATGAGGTCCTCTTTTTTGCTGCCACAAAGTCGGCATGCTGTAGGCCCTTTATTCATCCAATGCGGTTGGTCCGCTACTGACGGTAACTTTCCGAGTCGGAGTGCCATCAGTTGTTTTTTTAGATGTACCGAAAATGTGAGATTTAAGTAAAATGCTGGTGTAAGGGTTTCATGGTTTTTAATCACCATCCAGGCATATGATCTGTGGCTAAAGGTGTTTTTGTCAAGCAACAAGGAGTGACATTTTGTAGCTTTATTTATGACTTGTTTAAAGGTTGTAAATGGTAGATTATTGTTCCATAGCTCAACAGTGCTTGTGGTTGTTAATGCTTTATAGAGATATTGATTGTACGCTGATTTTTTTGTCATTATCAAGTTCTGTCCAAAGAGCCTTATTGAGTGGGGAACAAGCAAAATTTTGTTTCAATCGATACCAATACTTTATTGTGGTGTACATTCTCCCATTGTTTCATTGATAAGCCCGATTTCCAGTCGCACCTGTGCCAGTGATGCTGTCTGAGGAAGCTGAAAGACCTTTTTGTAGGTTGTAACTAGCAGCTTATTCAAAAGTGCAGAGTCTTTGCTGTGTAAAGCAATGCTAGCGTAAGATATCGTTGGTAGCATTTTGTCACTATCACGGTGAGTAATGGTTTGTTAGACGGGCCCTCCAGTTTTTTAGCCAATGTTCTAAAAGCAAAAGCTAATGTGCTGGTTCTCTGTGACATATAGTTTTTCTGCTCTCGGTGATTTAATCTGTTGTCGATGTAAATGCCCAGGTATTTGTAGCTAGTTACTTCCTCCAGCGGTTTACCATCTAACCAGATATTCTGCTGGATGCTAGGGCGATTACTAATGAGCATTGTTTTGATTTTAGATGTATTATTTCTAGATTGTTAGCCAGTACATATTCCATCATTTCAGTAAGTGACCTTCTAAGGCCAACCTTAGTTAAGCTCATTAGAACCACATCGTCTGCATATGAGAGATGCAATAAAGATAGCTTTCCCAGCTGCGGCGGATGGGAGTTGATCGTGTTAAGCCGTTGTGCCAAGTCAGACATAAACAGATTGAAAAGGTATGGCACAAACACACATCCTTGTTTCAAGCCCTTGTTTGTATTCAGCGTTCTTGATATTCTGGAGCCGCCACCCAGCTTTATTCTTATCCAGGTTTGGGAGTAATATAACATTATTCCTTATAGTATTCTTTCGGGGATGTTCCAGGGTCTAAGTTTTTTCCACAAGTAGTGACGATCCACATTGTCAAAGGCTACTTTTAGCTCTATAAAGCAGAAATGTAGTTTTTGTTTTTTCCGCTTGCATTTGTCTGCTATTAGAGAGAGAGTTAGAATGTTTGTGATTGTCCAATCCCTTTTCTGAAGCCTGTCTGGTTAATAGGGATCAAGTTGAACTTGTCCAACCAATCAATAATGTCTGCCAAGATCAAAGAAGCATGATACTTTGCTTCTACCGCTAATAGCGCAATAAGCCTATAATTTCCCGGGTTTGTTCTGTCTCCGCCTTTATAAATTGGTGTAATAATTGAGCCTTGCCAACTGGGTGGTATCCAGTTTAGTACTTCACTTCTTTAAAAGGTGTGGACAGATGTTTACTCCAAAAGGCTGGATTGTGTTTAAAAATTGCTTGAGGAATGCCGTTAGGCCCTGGTGCTCCATCCCCTCTATCTTTACGTATTATGTTAGTTAACTCCTCTGCTGAGTAGAACGACAAATCGGTTTTATTTTCCTTAGGATTGCGGGTGCCTACCTACCTAGTAATAATGATATTCTCTGTTGTCTTCCAAGCTGAGATTGTGGAGTACCTTTTTGACATATATTATTAGTTGGATAGTATTTTCAAGATTACTTTTACAAACTTTCTTTGTATTGCAAAATTTCACACAAAAGAGTATCATCAAATCACATTAATGACAAAGTTTGGCTACAGTATAATAACATTGATCCATAATATATCTCTGTCCTATTTCTGGGGTCACTGTGATGTTTCATTCGTAACTCTAAGACTTTCACTTTCAAGGGCGACTTGAGCCTCTAACTAAATGTTGGTTAAATGGGGCAGACTTGGGTGTCTCCCCTGCTAAAGAAAGCCTTTTTGGGTTCCTCAGGGTGATTATCACCCCCTCCCAAACGTACCTCTCTTTTGATAATGCAAAAGAAGATGACCTCCATCTAAACACAAGCTTTTCCTAAAACTAGTGATAACCTTGGAAACTTTGAATCAGGTTTTATATCGAACTGTGGTTTTCACACAGGTTTACTTGATGAACATTCTCGGAGAGTCTAAGTAGCTCAAGTAACCTGCTTCATCCTCAGGGCTCTTGCCTGTTTCCAGGTCATTTTAACTGGGTGAAATTTCTGGTATGTGGATAGTTTAATCTTGTGTAATTTTCAGCATTTCCTGTCATACTTGTTACATGAAATTCTGAAAATAGGAACAGGACCAAAGGGAATGACCAGAACAAGCACAGCTGTTGTTCAGGACACTTGGGTCCAAACTGGATACAGAGACACATTTCACTTAGTTTCAGGTAATATTTGCAGAACTTCGCATAATTAAGAAAAAGCAAAATATGCAAATTTTGCACAGCTCCAATTTTAACATATACGTTCCGGTGTTCTACCATAATGATTCAAAATCATTTTGGGACACAAATATCATGTCAAAAATACAGTGATGTGAAGCATATATTTAAGTTTTTATATTATGGAGGTTAAAATATCAATATCATTAATATAATTGTAATGTATATAATCTTTTATATGTATTTAGTAAAGATTGTATTACTCTTTAATAATGTTTAAAAAAAATATATTTTATGTTTCCTAATATCATTTTAGGAGTGGGATGTTGGGATTGCAGAAGAATCGGGTGTAATTTATATTTTATATTTTTATAACTTATGAAACATTGAATAATAATTGTAATATTTTTTGTGACATATAAATGAAATCATTTGAATGATATTTTATTATTTTATTAAATTGATTCAATTTTGATGAAAAAAAAATTAATTTCAGATTTATTAAAAATATAGTATTTGGTGTTTGCATTGTGTAATTTTAGCTAGTGTTTTTTTTGGGTGATAATCACTCCTTTTGAAAACATTAATATTTAGTTTACATTTTTAATAGTATTTAATATTCGTTTTATATATTAATTATTTTTATCAATTTTATTTTTGCATGCAATTTAGTTACATTTTATTTCTTAATTGATGAACTAACATTTTTAATTGTTTTCTATACATTTTTGAAAAATTATTGTTGAGTTTTAAATATTTGGATATCGAATTCTTTTTAAAAATGTGACATTTAATTTTTTTATTTTTTATTTTTCTTTCCCCATTGTGGCCATGTTTGGAGTGGGAATAGTAAATCTGACCTCCAAAATTCAATACTTTCCCTAGTGTAGCTTACGCTGAATTGAGAATAGTAAATGTGACCCCTAAAAACAGTTACCATTTGGTAATATTTTAAATTTTGAAATATAGATACTTAATGTATATTTACTATTAAGTACTTTTAATTTACTTATTTATTTTTATTCAGTACAATGTATTTAATTATATACATTTTCTAAACACATCTTGTAATATAAACACATTTTTAAGACCAATATTTTTAAATAATCCCAACAATTCTATTGTAATTATTCTTTAATAACGCAAAATAATGATTTGTTTTTAGTGCAAAAAAATAACATTTTCCATGTAATAGACTTTTATGTGGGCATGCATTTCTTTTCAATTTCAATTTATTTAAAGATGTTTTATAGTACCTGTTATCATAAAAAAATAATGTTTTCACTTTATTTTAGTTTTTTCACATCTTAATTTTAATATTAAAACACACTGCAAAGAATATTAGCATTTGATTTTCAGTATTTTTAATATATACATTTATTGTTCATTTTGCAAATGTTTTTCAATAAGAAAATACATTATAACTAGGGCTCCTGGTTTTATGGTATTTTTTTTTCCATTTCCGTCTGTATTTATCCGGATTTATTTTTTGGTCATTTTATCTGTATTTATCCACATTTATTTTTGTCGCAAGCAAATGAAGATGCTGCAGCTAGTATTTTTTCACATTTATGCGAGAGAGGGGCTATGGAGAGATTGTAACGACTGCACGCACTTACAAAAAGTTACCAAACAAAATTGAAAAAACTGGAATACAGAACATTCTATTTTAAACAAAAAGTGTGCATTTATTGTACTGACATCTGAGGCACATTAAGCAGGCAAGGTTAAGCAGCGCGTTCTAAGAGTGATGGGGGATGCAGCCTCTCTTCTGGCAATGTTTGAAATAGTTGTTATTGTGATGGCATCGAACACGCACTGTGGTACAAAATCTCTCCTGAAAGTTACCTGCAACCTGTTCTAACCCTTTGTGATGCAGAGAGCAAGCGCAGCGTTAATGAGGAAGATTAGAAAAGGAATGAAGAAGGCATGAAAGCATGGGAAATTACTTTTGCAAAGGCAACATCAAAAAAGGAAAGAGACTGCGATCCACACCTCTCGATGGAGAGGGCTAATTGCACAGAAGCAGCTGGCATTCCACATGTAAACAGTTTTAAAAAAACAAAAAGACAGAATTTCGTGTTTTCTTTAAACGGGGTCTCCATAATGTTTGTACACTGTCAGTATGTTAATTTTGTAATTCCTCAAAGCCTGCCACCTGCATTCGAGTACACCACTACCTCTTAACAGGCCTCTCTGCCTTGCCGCCACTGATTGGTATGCACAGGCTACCTTATTAGCATTGACCCCGGCAAGCCCTGCCAGATGATGCCTAAATTTCTATCAGTGAGCCGGCCTCCTAATGCACATATTAACACCTCGTGCTAGGCTATCAGGCGTCCCCACCCCTTTAACATGCAACACCTTCTACCACCTGCTGCCTTGTGCTTCTACCTTAGCAGTTCTCTTAAACGGGCTTAAGTGGTGTAGATTAGTAAGAGGAGTGTGGCGAGGTAACCCTGGGCAGGAGTGAGGCTGCGGCGCAGTTTGTCAGTATTTTCCTGTTTATAATTTATAAATACAGATAAAGGAAAAATAGTTTTCCGTCTGTATTTATATGTAAAAATCTGTTTAAACGGAAAACCGGGAGCCTTAATTATAAGTGTAGGAAATGACCATCTTTTGTCTAGTGTACCTCCCATATCTGGCTAATCTGTTTTTGATGGTTGTAAAACTCTGTACACGTTACCCCTCCTAACCAGTAGTAAAGTACCTGTGCTCCCCCTTTAGGCATGATTGACTTGGCATAACCACTAATGACCCAATAGCACCTAGTATATGGTACAAGGTATACCCAGGGCCTGTATGTTGAATGCCACTAGTGGAATGCGGCACCTATTGTGCCATCCACTACAGTGACAGTGCAAATTTGGCTTCAGGCCTACCATTGTATCCTGACCGGCTCAATTTAAAAACTGCAATTCGACCTGGCAAAATAAAATCCTTTTGATAGGTCTAAACCTTCCTTTTACATATTAATGAGTCACCGATAAATATGCCTTATAGCCCTTAAGGTAGGATGCATGATATTTAAAGGCAGAATACGTAGAAAATGTGCCTTACACTGGGTAGCACCCAAAAGCTATTTTCATTGTAGAAAGACTGTTTGTTCCATAGAGATACACTGGGAAGCACTATTACATTTAATAATGCTGTCTTTGGCTAGGAAACACCTAGAAACATCATTCTAGTACTCTTTGTAATATTTATTAAAAGCTCAAGTTAATGTTGAAGTCAGATTTGTATTAAACATTAAGGAAAAGTTGCCTTTCCCATGCCACAAACCGCTGGAAGCTTATATGTACAAGTCTCCAGCTGCAGCCTTCTGAATACTCAAACCCTGAATGTGACAAAGGCCTGTGTTTCTGTACCTCTTGTAGGATGACCACATGGGCAGTGCACAGAACTTTGCTTACTTCAAGGGGCCTACCCTCTCTCAGGCAGATGTCAGATGACACCTGAACAGGCCCCTTCTTTTGTTCTCCCAGTCAGGCAGGCATCAATCCCAGTGGGGGGGAGGAATATATACTTCTACATCACATGCGTTTACAACGCATGCGATTACAACGCGGTCGTTACAACGACTGCGTTGTTACATCGCAGTACCATTACTACGCAAGTCGTTACAACGACTTGTTGTAGGGGGCGCTGGATGTTGGAATAGTATCATTTACTATTCCAACTCCAGTGTGTGCAACAGTAGGGAAGGTGTTGGAATAGTAAATTATACTATTCCTTATCTTAGAGCGCCCCCCTACAGCAAGTCGTTGTAACGACTTGCGTAGTAATGGTACTGCGATGTAACGACGCGGTTGTTGTAACAACCGCGTCGTAATCGCATACGTTGTTACGCTTGCAATGTAATGGCTGTTTCCTGAGGGGGAGCTACCTCAGAACTGGGTTTGAGTGACCATAAAGGGAGGGGTTGCTCATTTCTCGGGCCAAAGCTGTAGGGTGGACACACAGGCACAGGGAAAAGGGTTTTATCATCTTGCATATAGGCACAGAGGAGCACTGTAAGGTTGTTTGCAGTCGGGCACATAGGAAATGCTGCAAAAGTGGGTAGGGTAACCTCTTGGAACTTTTCCCCATTGGTTAGGGAGGAGCGAGGAGTTGTTCCCTCACCCACAACTGCTGGGCTCTCTGACTTCACCCCAAAGGAGTAACAAACTTCATGAGGCTGTGTGGGGGTCAGGCCGCATGGCAGGAGGCTGTGCAGGAAAGGCTTCTCCCTTTACGGACCACTGTCTGGGCCCCGAGAAACTGCAGAATCCATCTTGCTTGCATGTAGGGGACAATGTGGCATCAGGTTGGACACTGTGGTCATAGTAAATTAGGGTCTGCTCAAACCTAAGTACCTACAGTAATAAAAGGACTGGCAAATATCCTAGATGTCATGTAAGGCATGGCATGGTCAGAAGATTGTGCATTTCCAATCTATTGAACCCCACTTTAAGCATCTGTAAAGTCCACAGTGTATCTGGGTGGCTGGCTCAAACGGAGGTAGCATCATTTGCCACAGTACATGTGGGGCAAACAGTGACCATTAAATCCCTTACACCTGTACCCAATGACCTAATGGGATGAGGATATCCAGTTGCCTTTAGTATGTGTAGAACAGCATTGAGGGGCAGGAGCTGTACAGGAGAGGGCTATTTTTGTGTGTTGTTGGTCTGAAAACTTGTGTTGCCACTTTGTCCCTTTCCCTAATACCAGCTCTTGTATATAGGAGACCTTCTTTCCAGGAACTGTGAGTTGGTGCTTTACTGTCCTACCCTACCTTGGATGTCTCTGAGGGGCCTCAATTCCACCTTGGAGTTTTGTAGCAGTGACCAACAGCTGTGATAGATGGACAGGTTTTCTTTCTCACTGAAAGGGTAACCCTGTATTTCACCTTAACCTACCCTTTGTGTCCTGTTCTCTTTAGGTCTGATCATCTGTACTTATATATCTTCAAGTACTAAGTAAGTATTCTAAGCACTAGGGAGGTGTCACGACTGTCTGCTGGTGTCCACCTTAGGCCCATTAGGTTACAAAGAGTAGGACTCAGGGTAATGAAGATTACCAGTAAGTAATTGTAGCAAGCAGACCAACTACTTGAGTTACTTATTGTCTCTAAGAGGGAAAGGCAGTGGCGTCAGGCTGCGCAGATGCAGGTACAAAAGTGGGTCATCTGAGGTATCAAACAACTCATTACCTTAAGCCCAACTTGATTCTCCAGTCAGAATAAATGTAACAAGAATTTGAGTGCAACTTTAACCAAGTTGCCACTTTATTGCCTTCAGTCCCCTGCACCCATACTGGTTGAACATGGGGTCCTGTCACTGAGACAGTTTTCTGCCCTCCTGTTGAGTAACCCTGGGCGTAGTTCGCGAAGTAGCGCTACGCGAAGCTACGCAAAGTGCAGTTCGCACTACGCGAGCTACGTGTAGCACTACGCGAACTGCGTAGTGCGCTGTTCGCGATGATTGCACAGTGCCGGATGCTTGTCCGCACTGTGCAATCATTGAAAACGGCATCTTGCACAGTGCGAGCTGTCTTTTACTGCCGCTCGAGTAGATTTTTACTCGAGCGGCAGCTTTCTCAACGCGGACTGGTAGTTTCTCTTCGCGAGCGGCCGCGAGCATACGCGACCACTCGCAATGAGAAACCTGACCTCCCTGCGTTGAGAATCTCGCCGGGAGGTTTATTTTCCACGCTCGCGATCGGCAACTTGATGTTGCTGATCGCGAACGAGGAAAAAGTCTCGCCGGGATGTCATTTTGCTTGCTCGCGGTCGCCAACTTGACGTTGAGGACCGCGAGCAAGCAAAAAATGACCGCTGCACTACGCTATGCGTGTTTGCACTGTGCTACGTGCAATTCGCGTTGTGCGAAGTAGCGCAAACTTCGCAAACTACGCGAGCGTAGCGTAGTGCTTTGCCCAGGGTTACTGTTGAGACTTGCTAACAACTCCTAGGAAAGACTACAATAGTGGGCTGCTCTGGAAGGAGGTGTCATCGCTCTCCTGCATGAAGCCACACGGGTGTTGGCCCAAAAGGCAAGCTTCAAAGGAGAAGCCGCCTTTGAAGGACAAATGGGTAACACTTGGGAGAGGGGCTACTCCTTTGTTCAGGTAGACAGGCTCGCACTAGGGACAGGAGAGGGGAAACCAGTTGCTAAACTGGTTTTCAGGGGCATGTAGCCCCCTTGGTAGCCACACCTCTTGGCTGGGCTAGGGAGTTCCACACAACAGGAGAGAGTTTCTGCCAAATTGAAAGTGGGCAGAATGGTATGTCCTGGGATGCCCAGATGCCATTCTTTACAGAAAGTAGCCATCGGGTAGAAGGGTACCTGGCAGCCCATTGGCTACCAACTACATCCTGCCCTGACGGCACTTTCTGAGCAGAAGTAGGGCACCCCTGGCATCCAAACTCAAATCTCGACTGAACTGGAAGAAGGACCGAGGGAGGACTACCCTGCTGCACCGTGGAACCAACAAAGAGAGGCTACACCGTTGTGAACTGTCCCTGCTTCAACTGGTGGCTAGCAAACTAGGACTGTGCCTGCTGTGCCCTGCTCAAGGTGAAGTCTTTTCCAGAGCCCAGCCAAAGCCAAGAGACTCCAAGGGCCACCTGACTGGCCTCCTGTTCACAGCGCAGGGCCACAAAAGCTGAAGGTAGCCCAAAGGCTTCAACCCGCAGCCAACTGCTGCCTCGGAGCACCATGGACAAGGACCCGATACACAAAGTTACACCCAAGTTCGCTGAGCCCAGGAGTGCTGCTGGAGTGCAGCTCGGACACCCATAGGATGAGGTATTGACCCAGGAAGGATTGACCCGTGACCGTGATACTGGCCGACTGGTATTCCACTGGCGACTGGACTTCTGCCAGCACCAAGAGGACTTTGTGAGATGTTGACCCTTTGACCAGGATAACCTCGCCTACTTCGTGGCTTGAGGAGTAGTCGCAGCAAGACCTCCATCAACGGCATTGCATCCACAGCATCCTTGAGCATCTTCAGCATCCTTCATCCCTTGCATCAGGGCCAGTTCTATAGGAAAGCCCTGCAAAGCATAAAAATGCCTGGAACTGACTGAAGACTGCTTAACCTGCTGAGGTAACTGTTTTTGAGGACCTTGCTGGTCCCCCTGACTGGCCCCCTACTGTAGTTGGTCGCCTTTACAACTAGTCCAAACTTTATAGTGAAAAAGTTTTTAAGTGTTAAATGTGTTGATTTTGCCAATGCGTGTTCGCGGTTGAGTGAAATGCTTTGATTTACTTTACCTTGTAAATACAATATTTCCGGAACCCTCCTGTGGATCTTTTTCATAGCGGTGTCTACTTTTATAAATTGGAATCGGATTTGTTTAGTGCCTTGTCGATTTCTTCATCAATTGTTGTTTGTGCTGATTAAATGCTTTACACTTGTTCCTTTGTGTAAGCCTTGCAGCTCAGAGTCACAGCTCGCAGGGTTGAGCTGAAGGTTTGACAAATGAAACGTAAGGGTCCCAAAGGGTTGGTAAGTGTATTACACAGTGAGGTTGCAACACCACACCATATAATACACCCCATTTCCTCACAACCATCACTTCCATTTATAAAGGTTCTAATTTAAGCACTGTTTGCAAACCAAAACAGAAGCAAATAAATCAATCTAGCACTACTGGTAACTTTATTAGCCTAAGTCATACTTTCTGTTGCTATATTTCTGTTCAACATTGATGCCTGCCAAAGTGGCATATGTGCACAGACATAGCTTCTATGGAGCAGGTTCTTTGTGCCACCCATTGATGACATGCAATTAGGCAAATGCCTGAAAAGTGCCCTTTTTAGGTTTCAGCTACAGCTAGCTGTATACGGGCAGACCTATTGTTTCCAATATACATAGAGCGGCTTGATGCCACTGAGAGTCAAGTGCTGAAGCGGTAGTACTTGGCCTAGTTACTGAGAGCCTGTAATAAGCTTGGCCTGGGGAAATCAAGAGTTAAAGGCCTCAACCCCCACGTTTGGGCCCAGCAACTCCTGACAAAAACTTTTTTACAATCAAGTTGGGAAATCTCTAGTCCCCTGAAATAACAAAATAACATAGCTGTAATAAGTTATTTTATTGCACTTCAGTTGTGTCGTCACAAAGCCTGCATCCAGAGACAGCAGCCAAGGTAAAAAGCAGGCCACAGATCATAATTACACCTGCAGTTTAAACACCTTCTTTTTCGTTCTAATGATCTGTTTTTTCTAAAATAGGCAGTGATCAGTAGAAAGGAGATATTTATGGCAACATGTATATTTTTTGCACCAATAGTTTATTTTGGGGAAATATAGACTCTTTCTGCTTGTTTCTACCCATTCTGAGTGGCAGCATTTTTTAATCTGATTTATATTAAACTGATTACGCAACCATACGTTCTTCAAATGAAAAAGCAAGAAAGCAAGGATTTCAGCATTTGTGGGAAGGTTAATTGTGTGACCATGCATTATAAGGAACACAATTCACTCTGCTTTACTTTAAAAGGATATTGCAAGTCATCACTGAGTGGCAAGACTAGGGGTGGGTGGTCAACCCCGCTCCGCTGGTGGAGTTTGCAGAGTTTTGCCAATTCGCGCTCCGCTTGGAGCATGGAGCTCAGCATAATACCCACCAATCACGGTGTGGCTGAGGTTCCAGGTGCCCACCCCTACTCCTAACGCCATGTTGATTGCACTCAGCGTCTGGCACATGCGGGGACATGGATTCAGGCATACCTTGTGCTTCCTTTGGTAGGATGAGCTCTTGTTTTGGACTTCTTTTTAAGATGGATCTGGCTTGTTTTTGATTGCAGATAAGAGGAGCACGGTTGTTCCTGCGGCACATGGCTCCTGAAGTGAAGTTGGGTCACCCTTGGCGCAGCTAGCCTCCTCCTGCCTGCAGTTGCTGCCATGGTGCCCCCTACCTCCAGGGCTGGGGTGGCCCCTGCGCACTGCAGACTTCCGCTGTGTGTGAGGTTGGGATCGTAGCACAGTGGGAGCCGCTTGCTGGCCTGGGGGATCTGCGGGACCTGGAGGGCATAAGACAAACAAGCATCTGGAGCTGATTTTGTCCTTCCCGGCTGAGTTTACGCAGGGTGCCCTCAGCTCTGGATGTGGCTCCACTGCCAGCCCTGAAGGAGAAGATGTCTTCACTGATCTCTGTTTGCTTCTCCCCACAGGCTGCAGCATCTCTTGGTGCTGAGGTGGGAGGCTGGAGAACACCCAGCGGGGTTTCCCTGTGAGGATGAGTCCCACCCTTAAACCAAGAATGGTACGGCACCCACAAAATCTGTTCTACCTTCCTTCCAGTTGAGTTATTGAACTGTGGCATCAGTGCTGACTCTGATGGGGTAAGTAGGGCACTACCTTCAGAAGCTGTGTGTGACTGTGAATCTGTGAGTACACACCCCAATAGCTGACAGCAGGGACCTTTTCAGCAAACACGCACCCCCATTTCTCAAAACCCTTACTTCAAGCTCCTCGCTAAAATCTACCCAGGGCATTTTGAGAACCATAAAAAACGAAAAGGGTTGCAAAGTTGAACTTTTCTGTGCTATGCTGGAAGTCCTACCCTGCCTTTCCCTTGGCATGTGGGAGTGCTGATTTAGGGTATCAAGGTAATGGTGAGTGGGCCACGTCCTGATTTTGTGTCCATCGCAATGCTGCTAACTACCTGTGGCTGGAAGCCTTTCTTGCGGCCTTGTATGTATACTGTAAACAAGTTATGCAATGTGATGTAATGCTGATGGCACTTGCTCATAAACTAAACCCTACAGAGGCCTTGTAACACATAGACAAGGGGAGGGGATGTGGCCTGGTGGCTAGAGTTACTGATCTGGCATTGGGATGTGGAGAACCAGGTTCAAGTTCTGCCCATTGTTCAACATCCTATGAATCTGGGCAAATCACTGAATCTCCTTGTGCCCACTAAAATAAAACATGTAACATAAACCTTTTCTATTGTAAAGCACTCTAATGCCCTTAGGCAAGGCTTGCAAAATTTAAAAAAATGCCACAAAGAAACACGAGCGCCTTTCAAACAACCTGACTCAGGTGCAAGTACAAAAGCCCCTCCTCATTTTGCAACAACTAGAGGATCTCAACATATCGTAAACATGAGGGCTTCTCGTGAACAACGGGCCTTCACATCGCATTGTCTGCTAGAAAAGCACTGTGTTATTCCATAAAGCCACGTGGACCATGACTATAGGTTTTAATGACATTAGCACTTCTTGACTGAACATATTGCTTACATTTCTTTTTGCAAAAAGAACAATTGATGGACGGAATGCTGAACAATGTCAAACATTCACCCCAAGTACAGAGATCTGGGCCCATATCCATCATGTTTTTGCTCACCACTCCATTCCAGTTTGGATCCAGTCATATGCAAATCAGTCTTCACCCTGCACCCCATGGGAACAGTACAACCTGAACTGCCAGGCCAGGTCCTCCCTGGACCGAAAACAAGCACCCTAGGACCTGTTTCGGGGTATCACCCCATATCAGTCAGGAAAGCTTGACTCCAGTGGCATGGTGAGCACAGGACCCATGTCTGGGCATACCCCTCCCACTTAGGGTGAAAAATGCAAAAAGAACAGTTGTTGGATGGAATGCTGAACAATGTCAAACATTCACCCCATGTTCAGAGATCTGGGTCTAAATCCATCATTCTTTTGCTCACCACGCCATTCCGGTTTGGAACCAGCCATATGCAAATAAGTCTAGAACCTGCTCTTCATGGGAACAGTACAGCCCAAACTGCCAGGCCAGATCCTCCCGGTCCGGAAACAAGCATCCTAGGACCGGTTTAGGGTTATCACCCCTCATCAGCCAGGATAGCTTGGTTCTAGAGGCAAGGCGAGAACGGGACTCACGTCTGGGAATACCCATGCCATATAGGGCGAAGAATACAAAAAGAACAATTGATGGACGAAATGCTAAACAATGTCAAACATTCACCCCAGCACAGAGATCTGGGCCTAAATCTATCTTTTTTTGCTCACCACGCCACTTTAGTTTGGACCCAGTCATATGCAAATCAGTCTTGACCCTGCTCCACATGGGAATGGTCCAGCCCGAACTGCCAGGCCAGGTCCTCCCCGGACGGGAAACAAGCATCCTGGGAAACTGTTTTGGGGTATCACCCCTCATCAGCTAAGATAGCTTGACTCCAGTGCATGGCGAGCATGGGACCCATGTCTGGGCATACCTGTCCCACTTAGGGCAACAAATGTAAAAAGAACAATTGATGGACGGAACACCGCACTTCCATCATTCTGAACATTCTCATTCAGGTATTTGTGAAAGAGCACTTTCATGTCCGCACCGAAGGCTTTGACTAATTAACCAGTGCATTCAAGTCACTTACTCCTACTGTACGGCCAGAGTCTAATCTACAGGCTCAAAAGTAGGGGTGGGCACAACTCCGTGGACTATATAATGTACAGCAGAAGTACTTTATCCCATATATTATTTTCCCATTCACAGCTGGGAAACAGCAGCACAACCATTAAATAGGAGCACTCGTGCCCCTGTTATGTTTTATGTTTATTGAGGAAGGGCTTGTGCATGCCCAGTCCTGACAGTCTGTTAAGGAAAGTGAAGTACCGTGAATGCAAGGTGTACTTTTAAAGCAATTTTGCACTACTTGTAGACTCAGAAAATGAAGTCTATAGTTACAAAGCTTTTCTTTAGTAAATATATGAAATCCACGAGATATAGGGGCTCTGAACTGATGATTTATTTATTATACCCAATGATAGAGAACATGGATATAGTACAGTCTCTAAGAGCGACTTTCTGTTTATGCGTTTGAGTAGATACCATAGGCTTTGCCCGTACTCCTACTTTCCACTTTCCGGTTTTTAAATTTTTTTTTTTTTTAGAATGATTTTCGTTGTTTGATAGCGCCATCTGCTGGATAGTCCCCAGAATGGAGGTGATGAACTCTAACAACAACGAACAATTGATGTTGGTGAAGAAATGATTTAATGTTTACAACTGAGAGAACATTTATGATACTGCAAGTGAGCTATTAAAGGAAAGCTCCACTTTACACTTTTTGGGCATTGTGTGGCCCACAATACAAAATTTCAGACTCATTCAGTCATTTTCATTTTTCCAATGCAGCTTATTGCATTTTAAGGTTTCGCCTGCACAGCACGTGCACTCTGCTTGAGACATCTCTTTTAAATAAAAATAAAAAAGGTGAAAACAGGCTTAGAGCCCACCCATAACTTACCATTGGTTGGCTCCGACGTCACCCTTGTTTCCTTGCTTCCTAATGGTCAGCGCCTCCTCCCATCCTCCTGCTTCCTCGTGGGGCTTCGTGTGGGTCCCTGCTATGGAGCCTGGATCAAGTACTGCTTCCTGTGACTAGTGTCCTTCCACTGGCTGCAGTCTCTTCCAGGTACTTGTTTTTTTTCTTTTCGGCATGCACTCCTAGAGTGCATGTCTCTGCAGTCCTTCCCCTTCACCTCCACCCTCCTCCCACTCTGGGCTGTGTTCTCAATCCTGACCTTCCATTTCCACCCACTTAGCAAATACTTAAGTCTGGTCTCCAACATTTTTCAGAATCATTAAATGTCTCCCAAAATTCCACTCGGCAGCGTCTTTGTGTTTCCTTTGGAAAATTCTAATTGTTTAATCATCCACTGTTAATTGCATGCATGCATTAATGCACTCTAGAGTGCATGAGAACTTTCACGACCACTCTGCTGTGACGGGAAGGTACAGCTCCATGACAAGATCTTGTCAGCAGAGACTCTCCCTGCTACACTGTATGCCTACTTCCACGCTTGGGTGAGCTGGCATGTGAATGGTTTTTCAGTGAATGGGTGAATCAACTTTTTGCAAAGTACTTTTTATTTTTTTTGTGGTCCATTATGTTTTGTACTATATCTGCAAATGCAGCGGAGGTTGCTCTTGAATGGACGATAGCACAAGGAAAGCTAAGATATGGAATAAGGTCCAGAACTGCTGACTTTGGAGCTGGGTATTCAGGTTCTAGTCTCGGCGTCGGCTCCACATCCTATGATTGTGAGCAAATCGCTTAGTCTCTCCGTGCCTACCAAAAAATTGAGCGTGTTATTTTGTACTGTAACTGGTGCTCATGTAAGCACTCCAATACCTGTGGGTTGAGTTTGCACTACATAAAACTGAAAAAATAAATATATACCTCTGCATAAAAATGCATTGTGAAGGCCTGCGATTACACCATTATGCCGTTCTCCATTGTTTCACACACACCCTTCTCCCATGTGTTGTTTAGCTCCCCCCAGCAACCCTGCACTGTTTTTAAGCTTATTCTGTGCAACATGGCTTAAAGGGAAATAAGCATTATGACATGGTCAATGCTGGCCACATCATTGTGTCACTGTGCTTTTTTTTTTTTTTTTACTTTAATCTGGCTGCTGTACAACATGTAAAAAAACATTGACAAATCCGACAGATCTTGCATAGGTGAAACCTATTGGCTTTGCCAATGCTTGTTTTCCAACTTTCACGCCAAAAAGTTAACACTGACAGTGCCATCTTTCCCCGCCTTTGCCACTTTGACACATTTGAAGTGGAATTATGGAATGTATTTTTGTTATTTATTATGAATTTATTAGCATGAATGCTCCATATAAAGTAACAAAGTATTATGCCTGTATAGCAAGCTCTTTTATGGAAGAAGTGCAAATAGCAAACACAGTACCTCTTTGCCACAATGTTTTGAGATAGTGGCATTCCAGCGTTTCGAATCTGGAGCAGACTTTACTTCTATTGCGACAAGTGTTTCATTTGATTGCGTTGGTTTCTCGCCTAAAACATAAATATGCATATTCTAGTCAATAGTCACGGGTTTAATAAGTAATATGAACAAAGACACAGTTCCCCTGTGATACTGTGGAATTGTTTACATATGATATACTCAAAAGAACTATTAGGTCCATCATCACAATAGTCCATGGATGAAGTCACTATTAAAAACGCTAAATTCACCATAAAATCATAAGGTGTAGAATAAATATTTAAATGCACTACTTTATTTCTTCAGGGTGTTTGGACCACATCAATCAACCCTTGTACTGCTGCATAAAGACATGTGCACCACTTCCGATGCTTGTGTAATACCCGATTGTGCAAACAGATTATGTATTAGTCAATATTATAGAATTTTGGGGGTAAAATTGGAAAAGGCATATTGGGAAACCAATATTAAGAAAGAAAAACTATTTTTCAAGGAAAAAGATTATATTGATTATGCACTTTTTTTTTTGTTCATAAAAATGTTAGTTCAGTTCAAAGAAGGGTAAAAAAATGGTTACCAAATACAAACTAAATTTATCTGTAACAGCTTCCATATTCCAACGTCGCAAAGACATCTCATTTCAGATTCACTTGTAAGTAGTTCTGGGAAAGTGCTACCTTTTGCATGTTCCAATTTTTTTTTTTTCCATGGATGTGATGCCATTCTGTCTCTGGTCACTAGGAAGCTGCTAAACAGTTTGCTGTGCATGATTGGACCCCTAAACATGTTGAAATACTACCCATTGGGCCTATCTAACTTTTAGGTAGGTCAGTGGTACAATGTGCTGGGATAGCACCAGTTGCATAAACGCTAGGTGCCCCATGTTGGCTGCAGAATACATGTACTCATATGAGTGAATTGAAAACCATGACTTCAGGTTGCCATTGTAGCAGTGAACGGTTGTATGACAGAAGCACGCCTGGCTGAAACACACGTGCCTCTACAACGCGGTCCCAAAAACAAATGCGTCTTAACCACACATTCCTTTATCATGCATGCTTTTACCACGCATGACTTTACAACGAATTTTGTTGCAAAGGCATGTTTGCTAAAGGGATATGCGTGGTAAATTACCACTAACCCAACCCCCACCCTAAGCCCTAAATTCCTATCCCCCTACCTCGGCCCTTCCCACACTGAGCCCTAAAACCGACCCTGCCCTTAAAACTACCCCTACCCCTCCCCCAGCCCTGAGCCCTAAAACCCTGCCCCTCCTTTAATAAGTCTACCCCGACCCCCCGCACAGAACCCTAAAACCGACAAACCCCCCAAACCTGGCCCCAGTCCTTAAAACTACCCCCACCATCCTCCCCGCCCTGAGCCCTAAAACCCTCCCCCCTTCAAAAAACTACCCTGACCTCCCCCCCGCCCTGAGCCCTAAATCTGCCCCCACCCCTAAAAGATACCCCCCAAACCCAGCCCCAGCCTCACTTACCTGTTCGGGTACGGAGCTTCCTATTCCGACGGTTCCTGTTCCTCTCCCTACCCATCAGGACACTAGACCACTATTTGCCTTAACCACCCATATGCGTGGTAAAGACAGATGCGTGGCTCAGGCAAGCGCTGTTACACTTGCGGGGAAATGTCACGCGTGGCTCAGCCCCCATTGTAAAGGCCGTTTCCCGCAGTGAACTGCTGTGAGCACAGCAGCAATAGACACATACCTAAGAAAAACGTTTTTCCATGTCTAAAAGCCTAGTTTTAATATTAGCTAGTCACCTACAACTAGTGCTTTGAAGGACACAAAGTTTTGGTGCATAATGTGCAGTAGTGGGCCATACCTTATATTTCGATTGACATGTACACAGGATACACAAAAATGCTTTCACTGCATAGGCTATGATAGCTCTTTCCTACAGTAAAAGCCTACTCGTGGACACAAGTCGTAGTTCTATAAGTGAGGTTAGGAAATAATTACCAAGATGTTTATGCAGTCTTACGATAGTTATCAAAAATCAGATTCAATGGTGAACATTTGATAAATATTCTGTCCTTATTCTGATTTTGTTATTACGTTGTGCTTTTCTCTAAACGAACAGTGAATAATTTAGCTCTGGTGAGGCTCTCCCTTCTTTAGTAGCAGTAATTCGCACCTCCATGAGGTGTGAAATTCCTTTCTTGGTATAGAATAGTAAGTCTGGCTTTTCTGCAGGAAGGCAGGGAGTGGTTAACTGCAGGCTTTCATGGGTTCTTCTCTTGGAATGTGGGGCAGGGGAATGGACAGAACCAGAAGATGGCCTCCCCAATGTACTGGAACCTTCCACAGAAGCAAAACATTCCTATAGTGTCGGGGGAGCCTTTGTAGCTTCTCTGCTTCCAGGTAGGATGTGCGCAGTCACAACGGGGGCCCTGACCTAAGAACCACTCAGACTAGGCTTTCTAGGGGAGTTCCCTGATCTGTAAAGGGCTTCCCATGCAAGGGGATTCAGAGCCCTGCACACTGGCTTAGGAATCCTACCATCTAATAATACCACTAGAGCAGGATTTTCTTTGATTGGTTGCATAATGCTCCCAGAAACTACTGCAAAAGAGAGGCAGAAGACATTTTTGAAGAGTCGGTTCGCACTTATCACCAACCACTTACCAGTGCCCACTATAAGAAAAGGTTACCGTCAACAACACTTAAATGGCAACTGGATTTGGAAAGAACAGAAAAGAAAACCTGCTGCTGTGTCTACCTGGAAGGTGTCTGGGACCTGGCCCTCCTCTCTGTTGAACCTAAGAACTGGAAGTAATTCTCAAGACTCTAACCAAATGGCTCCCTGTAGTCTCAGGGACATAAAGGCCAAGAGATTGGCTCCTTGGTGGAAGAAAATGCTGACCAGAGGGAGTGAAAGGTCTATTCTTCGCTGGAACCCTTGCTGAAGAGACTGGTTGAGATTCCTTCCCTCTGCTGTGTGTGACCTAGTCTCAGGAAATCTTTATTGGTAGTTCTGAGCTCTAGCAGTGGCCAGGAGGATGATATCCAGCAGCTTAAAAAGTTAGGACTTAAGGCCTGATTACGAGTCTGGCTGTCCATGAAGCCACCGCAACCGCCAGGGATCAGAGATCCCTGGTGGTGGTGCAGCGGTCTTGAGGCTGCAATATGCTTGCTGGAAACGCAACGGTCCCACCAAGCATATTATGAGTTTCCACTCCGCCACCGTTTCCATGGCGGTTCCTCCGCCATAAAAACCGTGGCAGAGAGGAAACATAGGGAACCCACCAGGCCCCCCTGTTGCCTCTGGGCAATGTTGTGCCCCCTTGTGTGCATGCACCCCAGTACCTGCACGGCATTGACCACACCAGTCCATGCCCTGCAAGCACTGTCTTTGCCGTTCCCATTGCCAGAGACATCTCAAGGATTTTGAGGGCCCTGGGCCAAACGTATTTTGGGGGCCCCTGTGCTCGGAACAATTTTCAATTTATGATCCAATTTCATCTCTTTCATGCTCTCTTTGTCCAGGTTACTGACAGTGCACAGGCACACTCCTCCAAATTCTAAATGTATTTACATCTAATATTCAGGGATAGTAATGTGTGTTCTCAATATTGTAACACAGCAGCAACTCATGGCAAATAATCTCTGTGCCCCCCCCCTCCCATTTCTCATATGCGAGGTTCTGTTTTGATCTAAAAGAAAGAAAGTATGGGTGTTGCATGAAACATAAACACAACATTTCTCTGCAAAATGTCTGTAATACACTTTCACACATCACCCACAATAAAAGTAAATTAAAGGAAATCAGTATTTAAAACAATCTGTTAAAGATTTATTCAAGGTCATCAGGGCAAGACTATGCAGAACAGAACTGGCTCTATCAGGCGGCCGCCTGAAAGGCTGGGGCCCTATGCCAGAGCCCAGTTTGCCCATGCCTTAAAACGTCTCTGCCCATTGCGCATAGGCACCACAGTGGGAACACCAAAGAACCACCGGTCAATGACTGAAAAAGTCATAGTCTGATAAGCACAAGGGTTTGACGGTGCGGTGGCAGGGCAGTCCCGCTCCCACACCGCCAAACTCGTAAACAAGCCCTAAGAATTTTTCGTCCTCTGAGAACCAGGCTCATGGTGAGGAGATCCAAGAAAGGTGCAATCTCAGTGGCAACATTTCTCGGTTTGTCCTTGTCAGAGTGTTTTCTGCAAAGAAAGGGGCTTCTGCTGGATCTGTGTCTTTTTAATATTAATTTGTTGGGATTGTTTTTAGTTTATTTCTTAAAATTTGTTTTGGTGCTGATTACACTTTAAACACACATTTCTCTGAAGAAAAGCCTGCTACTTTGTCGCCTACCATGAATAAGCTGGGGTTTACTCATTGAAACAATAGATTGGCCTAGCTAAGTGCAAGAATATTAATAAAAGGATTGCTGGGATGCACTCCCCAAAATAATAATCCAGAATCTCACCGTAGTCATTAAAATTACACAAATTTAATAACAAACATATTACATAATTCTACTTGTTAGAAATAACACTATTTATCAATGGTATAATTAGTTTATCCTGCCAGTAATCCATGTATTCACATTGCATCAGTACATCCCAATTTTTCCAGCAGTGATACTTACAATCTATGGGGGATATTACCAAGGAATAGCGATAATTATCGCAAAGCGCACTTAGCGCTGTTTTTTTAATCGCCGGCTATCGCTGGATTTCATTGCGGAGATAACGCGTTATTATCAACTATTATCTCCAAGGCGATAAAAAATCCAGCGATAGCGGCGAAACCCAGCAATAAATTCTCTGCGCTATTGAAAAGCTTGCTAATAGGCAGGTGAGGACTTAACCTTACAATCCACCTCCCATTGACAAGAATGGTTAAGTCAAGTTTTTAGCAGGTGTTAAAATCCAGCGATAATCGCGGTTAGCGCAACTTTTTTTATCGCTTCGCGGGCATTGCTAATAGGGGGAAGTTGTGTTTGCGACTGTTTCCAGTCGCTTTTAGTTGGGAACGCCTACTTTGCATGTCATTAGCGATAATTATCGCTGACATGCAAAGCGGCACCAAAACGGTCGCGTTCGCCATAAAGCTGTCACTAACAGCTGTTAGCGACAGCTTGCTAATAGGGCGATAGAAATATCGCCTATTTAGGACTCCTAAATGCCTTCTGTGAATACCGAAAGTCTTAAAGTTAGGATTTTTCTCAGTTTAGGAGTAGTAAAGTTAGGAGTTCTAACTTTAGGACTCCTAAATGCCTTCTGTGAATACCGAAAGTCTTAAAGTTAGGATTTTTCTCAGTTTAGGAGTAGTAAAGTTAGGAGTCCTAACTTTACTACTCCTAAACTGAGAAAATCCTAACTTAAGACTTTCGGTATTCACAGAAGGCATTTAGGAGTCCTAAAGTTAGGACTACTAACTTCTGTGAATACCGAAATGAGTAAGTTCATTCTGTGAATACCAAAATGAGTAAGTGTATTCTGTGAATACCAAAAAGTACTAACTTTACGTTTTCGACGTAAGTTAGTTCTGTGAATCAGGCCCATGGGGCGCACTGCCCCTGTATTACATATGGGGCACATTGTCCCTGTTTGTGCCGTGATGCTCCTTTAATTGGGTGCACAAAGCACTATTGCAGTATTTGTGCTCTACCGAGTGCACCCACAAAGCTTTCTTTCACTTTGGAGGTGGCAAATCAGCATACATTTCAAATGAAGGTACAGATCACCCTGCAGGTGGGTGCATGGGACCACCCCTTTTTTTCCCCTTCAAAGTGGTGCCCTCGGGGTACATTGACTGTGCACCACCTCTGTGTGGCACAGCATCAGTGCATTTGCTGATGAGCTCTTCGCCTTTGCTCCTGCATCTGTAATATGGCGTGGGCACAAAGGCAAAGGATTCCCTTATTCGTATGGGGCCACATGCACATACAAATGAGTGAACGCCCAATTGAGTTAACGCCTGCAAACCTTTAGTGCAGTTTGATACATATTACAGAAAGGGCAGCACAAGCACCTGCGGTACCTTCCGCAATACCAAAGTGCCCTGGGAGCACAAAAGATGGCACATGCTCCCGTTGTGCCCCCAGGGAATTTTCTATAATACAGCTCTGGAGATTTTTGTATCTAGTATTAGGTCCCTAATAACTAACTTCTTCCTTTAGTTCCATTTCAAATATTTTCCATATGTCACTGGCCATCTAGTTAATCAATGTATTATTTCCAGTCTGCATGATATCTCTTCCATACAGCTGTTAGGATACAACTCCATTACACTGCAGGTGCAGGCTGGTTCAAAGTTCTTGGACCAATAGCTTGGTGGGCTGATACATCGCTTGCTGGATTGAGGTGCCCTTGCGCAGTTTTGAGTGCTGTGCATCCTGAAGGTAGTGAGGAGAGGTGAGGAATCCCGGAGTAAAGGAGCAGATGTAGCCCCTGCATGGCAAAAAGGATGGAGAGATGAGAGGCTGGGTAACGAGAACAGACAGACCTGCCAGCACTGGTTGTTGTGGCGGCGCTTGCCGGGAAGTGAGCCGGGCGGGCAAGAGCACCCACAAGGCAGTCACCAGCACAGGGGCCAGCTACAGTGGAAGAACAGTGTACCCTCACTGCAACGTATGTGTCCCTGCCGGTGAGCAGAGAGGCTGGATCAATTGGAGGGTGCACTCTGAGCCTCCAAAGTGAGGTGGGACTCCATGAGATACAAAAACTCAAGGAAGGTGAGACTGGGATCGATGCTAACTGTTTTTGCCAACAATATAAGCATAAATAAGGTGACACAGTAAGTGGAGACAGTTGCAGGTATTGTTGGGCTCGGGCTTCCCCTTCCCCTGGCTGCTAGCACAAACTTTTAAAAGATTAAGGGCCATATGTAGAAAGCTTTTTTGAGGTCACAAACGGCCCGATTCAGAGAATCGGGCCATTTGCAACTACCCAAAAAATATTTGTATGTACAAAGCCCTATTTTGCGATAGGGTAATCTATTACTGAATCACAAATTGGCTTTGCGATTCGGTATTAGGAAGGGGCGTGTTGGGGCGTCCCTTCCTAATACCGAATCGCAGTGGTATGTGTGAATGTTTTGCGACCGAAATGTGGTTGCAAAACATTTGCATTTTACCACCTACTTCAAGTAGGTGGTAACCCATTCACAAATGAGAAGGGGTCCCTAGGGGACCCCTTCCTCTTTGTGAATATTTGTAAAATCATTTTTTAAGAACAGGCAGTGGTCCCACGAGCCACTGCCTAGTCTTAAACAATGAAAAAAAAACTTTAATTTTTCTTTTTGAAATGCATCCAGTTTTCCTTTAAGGAAAGCGACTGCATAAAAAAAAAAAACACATTCCTTTATTGAAAAGCAATCACAAACATGGTGGTTTGCTGACCACAACAGGCCACCATCCCTGTGGTTTTTTCAATTCCCAATGGGTCGCAAACTGAGACCTACCTCATGAATATTAATGAGTTAGGTCTATTTGAGACCCACTGGGAATCGCAGACAGTGTAAAGCACACTTTCATACATAGGAGTTTGCGATTTCAAAATAGCGAATCATAAAACTTCACTATTTGGTAATCTCAAACCGTCACCTACGTACATCTGTCCCTAAGTGCCTAGATGTCATTATACCACTGGAGGGTGGGTGAGGGACCTTGTGCACCCGTGTGTATGTTCACTGGACGAAAAGACTGACTGACTAGGGGGCACCATACTTCTGTTTGGGGACTTCAGGTCCCAGAGGCCACTACTGCAGTTCAGAAGAGGATGAAAGAGGAGGGGCTCCATTTCAAGAATCTTAATTTTGATAATATTTTAGCAATCCTGGATTCTGTCTCTCATTGGGCTATGGAGCTTAGGAGTACAGTCTTCAATTGAGGGGTGTAAGAAATTGCATTACTGTTTGACTGGGGTGTAAGCCCTGGTCAAGCAGCAACCACAATCCTTGTCAGGGTAAGGCACAAGCAAACCCCAAATTAACCTGTGCTCATCCCCCTGGCAGATTGGCACAAAGCAGTCAGGCTTAACATAGAGGCTATGTGTAAATGATTTTTTTGCAACACTTCAAACAGTAACACAGTGGCAACACACCACAAAAGGCTCCCACAATAGATTTAGAAACATAGAGTAACTTTTATTAAATAAAAGATTACCCAAAATGACAAAAATCCAATTAGTAGAACCGGAGATATTCAATTTAGAAGGTTTCAGTGAAAATAGCACCAAAAAGCACAAAGTGCCAACTGTGGTTATCTGATCATGCCGGACTGGGACAAAGTCACAAGTTTACGTGACCATGATGGAGCATGGGCCAGCTACAGGGACCCAGTTAGGTCCATTGAACAAAGTACCTTCAATCGGGTTGCGGAGTGTTGCAAGGATCCGAGTCGAAGATGCTTTGCGCAGCTAGAGTAGTGCGTCGGGTCCAAGATGCGGCGAGGCTGCTATGCGAGGTCCTGTGCTGCCATCAAGGATACTGTCAATGAGGGTTTGCAATGTGAAGTCCGGAATTGAGGATGCGGTGCGCAATTAGGGCAATTTGCTGGTTCCAAGGAGCTGCAAGGTTGAGATGTGGAGTCCGTCGTCGTTGTCAAGGCTGCCATCAACGAGTGATTTGAAGGCCTGTGCTGAGGATGCGTTCCGCATAGGGGGGATGCACCAGTTCCAAGGACAGCGGCAGTGATGAGGGTCTTTGCGATGGTTTTGTCCATGTAGCGGCAATGATGCATCGGTTCTTTTCACCGATGTACCGTACAGCAGAGTAGATTGATTGGTTCCACTGGGTTCACATTGCTGGCAAGCACCTTGGGCTAACTTCCCAGGATCCAGGTCTGGGGTGGCACCACTTGGCAGGGTAGACTCCTCACAGATGGCAAAGTCCTGGCACAGATGCAAGGTTGTTGGATGCCTGTTATGTCCTGAGATTTCAGATCAGGAGGCCAGCCAACTAGCCCTTGGGGTCACTCTGGGTCCTGGGTTCAAGAGACGCAGGCCCAGTCCTTCTCACCCAGGCAGAGGGCAGCAGGCAGTAGGGCAGCAGGGCAGTAGCAGTTCCATCAGAGCAGCAGCCCAGCAGAGCAGCAGTCCTTGTAGCAGCACCACATTCCTTCTACTTGGCAGAGTATCCACAGGTCCAGAACTGTACTGAAGAATTGGTGTCTGAAGTCCTTCTTTTATTCACTGGTGCCCTAGTTCTGGAAGGTAGAAGATGCTTCTAGACAGTGTATTTGAAGTGCATGTATTTCCCTACCTCCCCTGCCCTGGCTCGAAGCTGGCTGAGGTGAAAATGCAGGGTCATTAGGCCTTTGTGTGAAGGGCGGTCACAGCTTATTCAAGTTAAGTGGGGCTGTGCCCAGCTCCTCCCGCCCATCCTGCCAGTGACGGCCCATCTAGGCACACCTAAGTTCCCTATTGTTTGGCTGTCTAGCTGTCTAGGAGGAATAGACAAAGCCCAACTGTCTCCCACACCCTGTCATGAGGCCCAGAGATACGCTGTAGGCACCAAATGGCCAAGGCAAGAATATGCCAACTTTCTAGAAGTGGCATCTTCAGAATTGTAATTTAAAACCTGACTTAATCATAAGTTAGGATTTTAAATTGTGATTCCAGAGACGTTAAACTTGAACTGGATATCCTTTCCACTTTGGAAATTACACATATAAAATGTGATAAGGCAACTCTAATATTATGCTATGGGAGAGATAGGTCTTGCAGTAGTGAATTTAACAGTTTTTCACTAGTAGGACATGTAAAACTTAAAAGTACATGTCCAACTTTTTAAATACGTTGCACCTTGCCGTCTGGGCTGTCCTGTCCTGGGCTGTCCTGGGTCTACCCTAGGAGTGACTTATATGTATTAAAAAGGAATGTTTAGGCCTGGCAAAAGGTTTATTTTGCCAGGTCAAAATTGCAGTTTAAACTGCACACACAAGCTCTGCAATGGCAAGCCTGAGACATGTTTAAAGGACTACTTAAGAGGGTGCACAGCCAGTGCTGCAGGCCCACTAGTTGCATTTAATTTACAGTCCCTGGGCACATCCAGTGCCACTTTACTAGGGACTTACAAGTAAATGAAATCTGCCAATTTGGTATACCCAATTCTACCATGTTTTAAGGAGAGAGCATAAGCATTTTAGCACTGGCTAACAGTGGTAAAGTGCACAGAGTCCTAAGGCCAACAAAAACAAATTCAGCAAAATAGGAGGAGAGAAGGCAAAATGTTTGGGGGGGTGACCCTGCAGGAAGGCCAGGTCCAACAAGCGGTGACGGGGACTCATATTGAATATGAATTGGCAGCCGCTAGGCAAGTGATATTAACTGGCTCAATGGTCCTATGGCCAGCGGAAAATGAGGAAATGCTAAATTAGGCCTAACCCCCCAAAAGCAACCAAGTAGTTCAACAATCAGTGGTTCCTTGCAGTGCATCATGGGATTAATTAGCAAAGAGATCAAGCTGGCTGAAAGATGCCTTTCACCCCTGCTTGACGTTCCCAAAAAATCTAATGTCCCACCGCCACAGCATTTGCCATCTGCAACGGTGAAACCCGCACCTCCTAGCTGCTCCTTGACTGAGAGAATGTGTACCACTTCCTTCCTAAACCCTGTTGCCTTATCTGCTACTCCAACTTCACCACATGTGGGCCCACCTATCAAACAGAAGAAGCAATTACCATCCACATGGTCAACCAGAAAGCAGCCCTTCAGTCTGCCTTGGTAACTGGACCATAGCAGTTGCTTGGCTGGGTTGACTGCCCTTGAGGGATCCTTGTGTGAGAAACTTGCTTCCATTATAGGCACCAGCCTTTGACCTCTTTATGAGCGTTTGGATATTATAGAAACTCACCTCTCTAAGCTTGGTCCAGCCCCTGTGGACGCTCCAGTGGCTTCTAATCAGAATCCTGCTACTGCACCAAGGGAACCAATTACATCTATCCTGATGGTGACATTCCAGATTATTTGTAGGTCCCAGGTCGTTGTCATCTGAGGGGATATGGCACAAATTATAATTAATTACGTTTAAATCATGGACCTTTAACTATCCTTCAAACAGATATGAAGAGGGTTGGTTGTGCTGTGAGGGATGGCGATATGGGGCGTAGCTCAAATTGGCAGAATTTGCCGCTTCCAACAATCCACTTCTCTCCTGCCACTAGTCCATATATAGTCATTATGGCAAATGTCCCACATCTCGTCCTTCATGTATCTGAATACTCTGACCAGCTAAAAAGCAAGGTTCTCCATTGGTTGCATAAAAATGATAATGTCAACATTTCTGCAGCGCATAATATTCCAATGGTAGGAAGGGTTGGGTGGGTGGTTCCCTTAAATAAGAGCATTTATGATGATTGTGTAGTTGTTAACTTCAAGTATACTAGAGTTGCTCGGCGTCTACTTTCCCATTAAGGATGGAAATCCAGCTACCCTGGTGCAGTAAATCTTTTACTATTAGGCTAACTAGAGTTTGGATCTTAACCCAACTTCCAACACCCAATTTCCCCATACTCGAAGGGCAGATCATTTCTCTGTACTTGCAAATCTGTCCAAATACGATTGATGCCACTCTGTTTCCCTGGATTTACCTAGTGTTAGTTACTTCAAGCCGCTATGTCTTACACCTAGAAGTAACCTCCCTTTAATGGAGTTGATAGAATCTAGCAGTAGGACAACTTCCAGGTCAATGTCCAGATTGAATGCATTCCTTGTAACATTGAGGCTTCTTCCCAGCTCCAAGCTTCTTTTCATACCATTACATCCATATCTGGTTGGAATGCAGTGGACTTAAGCTGAGGGACAGCTTGTGGGAAGACTTTATAGACAGATTTGAGATCTGTATTTTTCAAGATACTTGTACCAAGAAAATGATTTAAGAAGCGATTTCAAGAGCTACTGTATTCCAGTGGTAAACACCTCAGCAGGGAGAGCCTCGGGCGGGATGACAGTGTGGTTTAAAATATCTCTGGTGTGGATTATTGGAGAGTTACCTACTGGTTCCCCAGATATTCAGTGTTTAATACTTACTACTTCTCTAGGGTCGCCCCCTTCTCTTAATCAACATTTATAATCAAAGGGTTAGACAGCAGAGTGAATCACTGACACTAAGGGCCTCATTACGATAGCGGTGGAACTGCCACCGACAGGACATCAGTGGCGGTCCCACCGCCAACAGCCCTTACGTCCGATTGCCGCATTACAATGCTTGTGCTCGGACCCTATTCTGTCAGGAGACAGACCAGCGCCTCCGACAGGATCTCAGATCCGACGGGGAGGTGTTCGGAATCGTTGTCCTGAAGGGAGGCGGTGCCTAGCCAGGCACCACCGTCGGGATTACGATCTGCCTTTTAGACAGCCTGTTAATAGCGGGAACACCGCCATGTGCAGGCTGTCGGAAACGGGGGCCCCCATCCCGCATGGGCCACTGCAAAGTGAAAGTGGCCCTGGGGGCACATGTAGTGCCTCCACTCACATCCATGCACTTTTTGCCATGCACCATATGGTGCATGGCACACGGTCCATGGATGTGCAGGAAGTGCTTCTGTTCACAGCGGCCCTTTCCCTGGGCCACAGCATAAGCCGCTGTGAAAATTAGCAGTTTGCGACCGCCAGACTGGCGGTCGCATCGTAATTGGGCAGTCGGCCCACTGTCTGCTTGTCGGGCGGTCTCCTGACTGCCATGATAGCAGGCGGTGGTCCGACCGCCCACTATCATAATAAGGCCCTTAGTACACTTGATAACTTATTGGCTGCCTACTTTAATAAACACTATGTTATTGCCACCGGTGACTTGAACTTGACCTTTGAGCTGGCTGCTATTACTCAGGACCTGACGATTGACAAGGATGCACTCTGGAAAGTTCCAAATCTGGTTGCCCCACCTAAAATTCAACCCGGGCAGCCTTTCAAATGGTGACTCTCCCCTCTCATATGGCTTGTGTGCTTGGAATGGCTGTCCCTACCCCGACATTAACACAGCTCCAATCTTTTGGACAGGGAATTATTCCTGTAACAAAGACTACATCGTTTTGGATGTTAGGATTTGGAGAGTATTCCTGGACATGCAGGTCATAGGTAGAGAAGAAAGGGACCTTTGTATCTTATCACCCAGGGTTTACTGCCAGTCCACCAGTCTTTAGAACCGTCCCAGGGTGCTTATGTTTTGGCCATTAGCAACAAGTGCAGGTACGTCAAATGGAAAGTGATAAGCAATCACCCCGATACTATCTCAAGAATGTATGTTGTGGTTGACAACTACCTGAGTATGATGAAGGAGAACCTGGGTAATCCAAACATTGCCCTCGAAATTCACAAAATGTTATTCTTGGATTCTTGGGTTTCTTTCAAAAATAGTATAAACTGGCTAAAAGAGCCCCTACATCTCAGGAGAAGTTTAACTCAGACTCCAAGGCTGCATAGGTAGCCCTACTTACCACCATAAAGCAAGGTCATAGGACCTAGGGGCATATAAGCAAGACCGGCGATAAAATTATCGCCGTTTTAGCGGCAGGAAACTGCCGCTAAAACGGCGATAATGGGCTTGCTAATATGCGTTATAGAATTCCAATAGAAGCCCAGGTTAGATGTGCAGGACATCTAACCTGGGCTTCTATTGGATTTCTATAACGCATATTAGCAAGCCCATTATCGCCGTTTTAGCGGCAGTTTCCTGCCGCTAAAACAGCGATAATTTTATCGCCGGTCTTGCTAATATGCCCCCAAGATCTTTGAATCAGGAGCTCTATATCGTAAAATCATAGGATTCACTAAATCAAACTGGGAAAAGGGGATGTGGGATGGCGTCCTTAAAGCAGTTAAAAAAAAGATGTTAAAGTTTTTGGGGAAATAGTCAGCCATGGCGGCCATCATCTCATTAAAACCCCACAGAGGTTCACATCCAATCGAGTGAGTGGATGGTCCATTTTGAATCACTTTATTCCTCCTCAACACCGTCTTATCTTCCTCCTTCAAGCATGGTGGATGACACTTGCCAAATTCAGGGCCCTCTTGGTCCCCTTATTGTGTTTTCTATGGACAAGATTGATTGTCCCGGTTTTCTAAAAAGGCAGCTATATTCTCCCTATATGTTTGGGCAATCTTCAAAAGATTTTTTGGGGAGAAGGTGCTTGCGAGGTTAACTGAGTGGATTGCGGTACACAATATTCTAGAAGCACTGGTGCTACTGCTCCTCTCTGCAGCCAGCCTCTGTCAACACCCAGGAACTTCTGGAGGTTGTAGTCCCCTGGACCAGAACTCGAGCGTTCCGTGCTGCAGGAGTGAAGAGAGCACTATAAGCGCTGGTGCTGTTGCTCCACCATGCAACCCGCCTCCATTAACACCCAGTGACTTCTGGAGGTTGTAGTCCCCTGGACCAGAACTCACATATCATATATGTATATAAAGACTGCACAAATAAGGCCAAGGGCACATCCATGCTTTCCTCTACTTCCATGTCAGACCCTATCACTAAGGGTGCCCACTTTATAAAGACAGACCCAACTCTAATTTGTGGCTGTAACTGAATGAGCCACAATTTCCTTAAGTTTGCTTTTAAAAGGGGTAGTCTGACCCCCAGAGATACAATATAAATAAATGCATGTTCTCACTCCTGAGAGCCCTTGTCAATAAATGAGTTAAGACTTTATCAACATGCTTTTTCTGAAATGAGACCTACATTATCAGCAATAGTTAATCTCTCTGGGGCATATTTACGAGCCCCGTGCACCACCTGTGCACCACTTTTTGTGAAGCACCGGCGGCACATTTTGCTGCCCCATATTTACAAGGACATGAAAACCCACCCTGAGTGGCTTTTCATGTCCTTGTAAATACGGCCTCTTTACACGCAGCACTTTGCGTAAAAGGGCTTTCCATGGGTGTTGCTGTGGGTGTTCCCACGCAACACCCATGGAACATGACACATTCCCAGATTTACGAGAAATCGTAAACCTGGGAATGCGTCAGAATGTTATGCCTCCCCAGGGGAGGCGTAGGGAGGCACAACGAGGAGAAATGTTCTCATTTCTCCTCGTTTTTCCCTCATTCTATGCCTGTTGCCTTCTGCAGCACACATAGAAAGAGGAAATCACCTCTTGTGATGGTTTTTGTGCAGGACGTTGTCCCTTCCTGCACAAAAACAAATCTCCCCACAATGCAGGCAACCTTGCACCATGGTGCAACGGTGCCTGCGTCAGCGCATGGCAGCCAATTGTGCGATAGTGCAGGGGGGAGCACAGGGATCCGTCATATCATTGTAGATATGACGCATCCATATGCTTAGTAAGTGACTCAGTGCAGCACAGCAAAATGGCTTGTGGCACTGCGCTGAGTCACTTTGTTGTAAATAAGGCCCTCAGTGTTTATGAGCACCTATGTCCCATTCATAAAATGTCGAAGCATGAACAAATTACACACTTTTAGCTTATTCAAAAATACCACATGCTGTGTGGAGAAATTAATACAAATAAAAAGTAACAAATACATACTTTTTGTTGATTTATTATTCAGAAGTATTAGATAGGCCAATTTATAAATCATATTTCCAAGTGCCTAATTTTGTAATTTTGAGTAGATTTTGTAGCACTTAGAACCCCAAACATTCTGGCATGTGATGGTGAGGGGAAGGCAAGGGGACAGACGAATAGTGCATGGTGATTTTGTGACACTCACTGCACCTTAAATTACCTAGGTGAAGACATATACTGTGATAGACAGCATAAACATTTGGGGACATATTTTTCAAGGGTTTTTTTTTGCCCTTTCACTACGCAAGGTAACATAAGAGTGACGCAAAACCTATAATGAGATTTACCAATCCATGCAAGGGCACCTTGTGTAGCACTGTGTGGCTTGGTAAATCTGGAGTAATGCAAGGCAGAGCAAGTCGCTGCCTTGCGTTACTCTGCCCCAGAGAGGCGTTCCGTGGGTGTTCCCACGCATACACCCATGAATTCTGAAACATTCCCAGATTGACCAATACTGGTAGTCCTGGGGATGCGTAAGAATGCTAGGCCTTCCCAGGGGAGGCATAACGAGGAGCGATAGCTTCATTGCTCCCTGTTTTTTTAAAACCCTTTCTACATGTGCTCCCTCTGCAGCACACGTAGAAACAGAAAAAACACAGAGGATTGTTTTTGTGCAGGAAGGTGTCCTTTCCTGCACAAAAACAATCCTTTCTGTCATGCAGGCGCTCTTGGACCATGGTGCAAGCGTACTTGCGTTGGCTCTAGACAGCAGTTTGAGTGCCAGCACAGGCAGAGAGCAGACTTAAGATATGGCGCATTCCTGCCCTCTCCTATCCGCACAGCAGCAAGGTGTCTTGCTGCGTTGCGTGAAATAATGATAAATTTGGCCCTTGATTTAAAAAACATTTGCATATGAAGTGTTTGAAGTGAACAAGCACATGGAATTATAACTGAAGGGGGAAGAGAACTTACACAGATTCTCAGCATGCAGAATAAGAGAAGGGGGGGTAAAAAACAATATTGCTTCCTTCCATTCATGCAGTGGAGTAGCAAAGATTCAATAGACCTTAGTCCAAGCAAGGAAAGTGACCCTCCCCCCAACTGCTGTATGGAGAGTAAAATGGAGCCATAAACAGTGTTCGGTGGTCATCTAAGGCCTCTGGGCCCCGGTGCTGCTGCACCTGCTGCACCATTGATAGCTACACCACTACACTCATGTAGCCCAAGCAGATGTTAGGTGACATGTACTTCTAGCGAGGCACGGAAACATCTTCAAAACCGTTCAGGAGCTCGAAGTTGTCTCCGCAAAAAAGTGGATTAAAGAAGATTTCAAGTCTAACAATAGAAATATACCGCAGAGGCGTGACATAGGCGCCCGAAGCTCAGGAGGTGCGCGGAGGCAGAGGTGGCCCCACCCTTCAGGTGTCCCCCATGAAGCCCAAGACCTACGAATGGCAGTAAGATATGGGATACTTGGGGGGCCCTCACCACAGTATGGAGGGGGCCTTATCATTTTGCGCCACTGAGCATGCATGAAGGTACATCCTTACCGACACTAAACTGAAGTATGAGCTTATCCTTCTGCGCCGGCTCTCTGTCAAAGACAAGCTTCAAGGAGAACTCTTGGCCTCTGCGCACTACCAGACACGAAAGGTTGAAATCATTGGTATGGTGAAGCTTGCTGTTGTGCCTTTGTAGGAAGTCAACATTGTTGATTCTCAGACCCTTTTCTGCAAAACAAACGGGAGAAAAAAATGATCAAAATATTAGTATGTATAATAATCTCCTAGTGATTTATAGTTCATTGCAACAACTTTAACATGTCATAATTCCACCCTCGGGCTTTCATATAAAATTATAACTTGATTACCTTCTGACATGAAATATTTGACTTTTGTATGTCCTAAAACTGACTGCGCGTAGACTGGGGTTCTCAGAAATAATGAAGCACAGATTACTAGCAATCGTCATGAAAGGGATTCCTAGCCAGTCTTACTCTTCCTTATGACAGACTTTATTCTGTGATGGTGAGTCCATTCCTAAAGGTAGCAACTCCCTGATTGTCCGTTTAAACACGATGGGGCATATTCAGAAACTGTAGTTTGTAGTATGTTTAATAGTTCTAAAACAGTACAACTCACGTACTACAAAATACTATTCACAAACCTACGTGCAGAGACATGTAAATCTGCACCGAGTAGTAAATTTACAGTTAAAAATGGTGATTAGCAAAAAGTGCAAAGTTACCACTAGGTATAGAACTTAGTTTATATGTGAGTAAATCAAGACGTGCAAATTTACCTTTGTGATCAGGCCCGAAGGGTCAAAGTTACAAACCACTATGTAAAAGTATGAGCAGATATTTACATCTCCACCTGAACGTACTTTATGTTTTTTACTATTCACAAACATCCCCAGCAGCATGCCTCGAAAGCTCACCAGGCACAGGTTTTCAGGCGTACCACTAGGAATGTGATGTGACATCTCCCATGTGCTCTGCGGTACCACTGGGAATGTCATGGGACATCTCCCGTGGGCTCTGCGGTGCCACTGGGAATGTGATGTGACATCTCCCGTGGGCTCTGCGGTACCACTAGGAATGTGATGTGACATCTCCCATGTGCTCTGCGGTACCACTGGGAATGTGATGTGACATCTCCCATGTGCTCTGCGGTACCACTGGGAATGTCATGGGACATCTCCCGTGGGCTCTGCGGTGCCACTGGGAATGTGATGTGACATCTCCCGTGGGCTCTGCGGTACCACTAGGAATGTGATGTGACATCTCCCGTGTGCTCTGCGGTACCACTGGGAATGTCATGTGACATCTCCCGTGGGCTCTGCGGTACCACTGGGAATGTGATGGGACATCTCCCGTGGGCTCTGCGGTACCACTGGGAATGTCATGTGACATCTCCCGTGGGCTCTGCGGTACCACTGGGAATGTCATGGGACATCTCCCGTGGGCTCTGCGGTGCCACTGGGAATGTGATGTGACATCTCCCGTGGGCTCTGCGGTACCACTAGGAATGTGATGTGACATCTCCCATGTGCTCTGCGGTACCACTGGGAATGTCATGTGACATCTCCCGTGGGCTCTGCGGTACCACTGGGAATGTGATGGGACTTCTCCCGTGGGCTCTGCGGTACCACTGGGAATGTCATGGACATCTCCCGTGGGCTCTGCGGTACCACTGGGAATGTCATGGGACATCTCCCGTGGGCTCTGCGGTACCACTGGGAATGTCATGTGACATCTCCCGCGGGCTCTGCGGTACCACTGGGAATGTCATGTGACATCTCCCGTGGGCTCTGCGGGGAAAACATTGTTCTCTGTGGGGTAAGCCCTTTTCCTACAACCCCACCAAATCTGGGGTTGACCCGTTGCTCCTGCCCTCCTGGAAGGGATGTCACTCCAGTGCTGGACCGGAGTCTATGATTGAGCATGTCCAGGATGAGAAAGGTTTGGATCGGCGTTTGGGCATTTTCTAACATTAAATGAAAACCAAGACATGGAGCGAGCCCTTATCACCATTTCAGTCAGAAGTCTTCAAACTGTGGGGCGCGCTTCCTTTGGGGGGCCGTGGCCCTGTTCCCAGGGGGGGTGCAAATGTGTGAGCAAGAACTTGTACATGAAAATGTCCTGGAAGCGCGAATCTGTTTGTAAAACATTTTTCCAGGCTATCTTCATTTACAAGCAGCAGCTGAAGTTCATGACTGGATCGAAGACATGATCAAAAAGAGCATAACATTCTGGAACTAATTTGTGCTATTTTTTCACCTGCAGGTATCTGCAGATAAAATAACGCACACCGTAAATAAAAAATAGTTTCAAGATAATACTTATGAATCCTCAAATGGTTAATGCACCCACTGCTGATGTTTGTGTGTGAGGCCAAAGAGTTACAGAATAGAATCCTCCTGGGCGCAGTGGGGAAAAGAAGCTTGTGTATATTTAGTGCTACGAGGTCCCAGCCTGTAACAGAAAGCACTGTGAATGTGAATATGAATATGTAAATCATTATTTTAAAACTGTATTACACCCAGCATAAGATAAGCTGCTGCAGAATGGTTTAGAGAGAGATAAATCATGCAGCAGTGTTGATGAAATTATGCAAGAAGAAAAGAAAAGTGATGTGGAATACTGTGGTATTTTTTTAATAGTATTACTTAATTATTTTGTACTTTTTACTCATGGCAATACTGTTTGAGCATAGATTTTACCTCATTAGAACCAGTTTAACAACCAAATATAGAAATAAGCAAATGAAAGGTGACCAGTTAACCTTCCTCTGCCTGGGAACACATCCCCACATTTAAGTAACTTTTGACACATTTGAGCTAAAAACAACTTTTTCAAAAATCTGCAACTTATGCACCAGATGATGGTTTATATGGCAAATGTGGCAGATCCATAATTATGCAAAAAAAAAGTCACAAATCGGATAATTCCATGGTTCTGCATTTAGTGTTTAAGATAAAACAAGTGCTTTCAAAGCAAGTATTTTTATAAGTATCCATTAAAAGCACACCTTTCAGAACTCAACACTCTTATGTCATGTGTCCTCATGAAGCTTCCAGTGACTCTACCAATTAATGCTAATAATTTCTTTAGGTAGCAGGCACTTTAATGAGAAGGCCTATTTCTTCTTTACCTCTGTCCTGCCCTCTCAACACGTGAGAGCCCTACCCCCTCCCTTTTCACTTTCACCCAGAGGCACCGCAAAGTCCACATTAACCATTCACAGATGGCTTGTTTAACAAAAAGTATGAGCACTGGTTATGTGAAATGAAAAAAACATAGGCACATCGGTCCCCACAACTCCTGCCCATTTCGACATGCAGTTGTCTTTTAAGGTAAGTTGAAGGGCGGCCTACAGGGTTGCATTCAGAAGCAGAGCCCTGATCATCCAGACCTCTGGGGCTTCAGAGCAATGGCCCAGGAGAAAGAGGAAAAGAACGAGATCAATGGAAAACATCAAAAACATGACCCATAGGAGGGGTGCTATCTAGGGGCTACCTTTTCCATCTACAAATGGGCAGACATATGTGCAACATATGGGGGCTGTTTTTTTAATGAAAGGGTCAGCCCTCCCTTTAATGTAGCAGGTGCCATGGCACTGGGAACTAGCATTTGAGGGGACCCCTACACCCCAATCGTGACTGTCTTACTAGCAAAAAGTGGTGTGGAGGCCCATTTTCCTTGCTAGTATTAGGGCCCAGGTCCCCCTGTTGCACCGGGAACAGGGCCCCAGCACCAGGGAAGGGGGGGCGACGATATGTGGGTCTTTGTTCCCTTTTTTTATTACACAAAGGGGCAGACAGCCTACTCTAAGCCTCAGGCCTAGGAGGAATAGTTATTTTTAGTGGGCAGAGGATGAAGCCTGCTTCGTAGGGCAGTAGGTATCATTGGTGCTGCAGTGCAGTAGCACGGAGGCCCAGTGGTGTGAGGGGCCAACTAAACCGCAGTTATAACTGTTTTACTTTCCTTCCTTGTTTGCATTAGGCCTCAGTGCACCTTTGCTCCGCCAGTATTTTTTGGCCACATACCAATAGCCTAAGGGAGGTAAATACTTTCGCAGAATAAGCAGCTTAACTTGGGCATCAGAGAGATGGCAGAAGGGGTATGGCACAAGATCAGGGCCCATGTTTTTAACAAAGAGCAGAGGAAACTGCCAGTTTCACAAGGCCATAGCTATCATTAGTAAAGCAGGTAAAGTGCCACTGAATCCAACGGGGGTTGAGGGGCCGACTGCATCAGAATTATGACCTTCTAACTCTACAAAAGAGGCATGAGGCCTTGCTAGCATTAGAGCTGAGGTAACCATTGGTGCAAAGTGGGAGCAACACATGGGGCTCAATTGTTTCTAAAAGGGACAGAGAGCATGTATCAGGACTGGAAGGATGGCCAGGCATGGATGGAAAGGCAGACTCAGAGAGGCTGTTAGCCCGAAACCGGTCCCAGGATGCTTGTTTCCGGTCCAGTGAAGACATGGCTTGTCAGTTCGGGCTGGACTGTTCCCATGAGGCACAGGGTCAAGACTGATTTGCATATAGCTGTGTCTGAACTGGGGTGGCAAAGTGAGCTAAAGAATGATGATGGATTCAACCCAGATCTGTGACTGGGGGTGAGTGTTTGAAAAGTTTCAGCACTCCGTCCATCATCTCCTTGTGTTTGCTTTAGACTCAGAGAGGCAGCCTGCTACTCAGAGCTGCAGTTATCATTAGTACAGCACCTACAGTTGCATTGAGGCCCAGGAGAATGAGGGGCTCACCACACCCTAATTATGTGGGTCAGAGTTATGTGGTCAATTTGTGTTTTTGTGTTACATATTTGCTTTTTTATACTGCTCACATTTAGTGCAGAATTTGAGCTACAGAAAAGTACCCATGAAATGATCTCATACTCCCAGCCCCCCCCTGCGTTCATCCGTACCACTCCAGCTACCGCAAGTCTTTCTATAAAGTATTAAAGTGGGGCCCAACTTCAAAACATTTTCTCAGGGGGGGCTCAGAGTAAAAAAAATTGAAGACCTCTGATTTAGGTAGTGGTTATGGCTACAAATGTCTCTGCATTTGTGGCAGAGAAATATGCAGTTGTAAATGCTTTTACGCAGGCCAGGAATTCTCTTGAGAACAGATGTGACAATGGCCTGGTTGGGGGTGGTTGGGAGAAGGGGAGCAGCCAGTAGGCACCAGTTCTTGAACTTGAGAACTGAGCTACCTCTCATGACCAAGACCATAGTGTTAGCTTTAAATAATTGTTTTATGTGTTGTTTGTGCATAGTGCGCACTCAGCCAGGTGGGCGTTTCAAAGGCCTACTCGAAAGTAGGGTATTGAAGACATGGTAACGAAAGTTATTAGTGTGTCACTCAGATGTGGGCTGTCAAAGCCCAGAGGAAGCAGAATTTTCAATTTTGTGAAAAAGAAAGGTATTCAGTGACATCAGTGTAGTGGTGAGACTCCAGCATATCTGATGAACCGATCACTTTAGAATATCTACAGCATGCCCCTTATGAGCGCTTACAGGGATTTATTTTCAATTTGGGACTTCACCTGCAAGCAATGATGTAGAAATGTAATCTATGCACCTTAAGCTGTAGAACATTCAGGAATACTCAGGTGCACCTTACACCATGGATAAAAAAGTGTTTATTGATTACTTTATCCTAGAAATTAATAGTTAAGTGCATGCATGTGGCACGGATATGCACATAAGGAGATCAAATAAAAGTGACCATGATTTACTAACAACCAATATCCAAATTAGGTTTACTTTGACCTACAATGAAGAGCCGGTGCTGATGATGACAGTCAATACCAATATGATTTGTTAACTTAATAAACAACTCTACTTAACTCTTGTGGAATAAAAAGATTTTGCTCTTATTTATAGCTTTGCATCTGACTACAGCAAAGAATATTTTCATCATTAGTTTGAGGGATGGTAAGCAGTGCTTTTCATTTCCCTGCTCATCATGAAATATGTGAACCTAATGGTGTAGAGATACCATGTGGACCTGAACCTTATTAGTGGACTCCCTTGATGACTCCCTCTTCTGAAAAAGGGTCTGTGGTTTTTATATGTTGTTCAGCATGATTAAAGTTTTGAACTATGTTCATAAAGGTAACAGTGCCTGGGTCCAACTCTGGGTTGGCTCTTCAAGTTCAGTCAGTGAGTTTGCATGGCTATCTTCTTGCCTATGGTTGTTAGATTATTTTTTGACAGTCTCTGGAATTTCCTAGATAGAGATATCTAGGGCAATATTTATGGCAAAGTAACGCAACGCAGCACAGCAAGTCACCTTACTGTGGACATTACAGGGAAAGCACAGGAATGCACCATATTTGAAATAATTTGTGCATTCCTGCCTTTGTTCCAGCTCTGGCGCCATTTTGGCTGCCTGGAGCCAATGAAGGCAACCTTGCATTACACTATGGTGCCTGTATTGAGTGCAGGATTGTTTTGTGCAGGAAGGGGCACCTTCCTCCACAAAAGCAATCCTGAGAGGCATATTACTCTTTCTATGTGTGCTGCAGAATGCAGCATACATAATTGAGGAAGTAACAAGGAAAAATAAAGATATTTCTCCTGGTTACGCCTCCCCTGGGAAGGCGTAACTTTTTTGCGCATTCCCAGGTCTTCCACCTCTGATAAATCTGGGAATGCATCAAAAACCATGGGAGTTTCATTGGAACACCCACACAACACCCATGGAACGCCTTCCCAGGACAGAGTAATGCAACGCACAATTTGCGCTGTGCTGCATTACTCCATATTTATGAAGCCACTGGGGGCCACACAAGATTTCCTTACATGGCTTCATAAATCACATTTTGGACTTGTGTCGTGCTTGCACCACATTGCATGGTGGAAGAGCAACGCAACTCCTCTTATAAGTATGCCCCATAATAAATTGCAACGACGAGCCAGCGGCCCGTGCCACTGTTTTTATTTGTGAATGAAGCTGTGCTCCTAACCTATACGGAAACTTCTATGGTGAACTTGTTGCTTCTCTTTGGGTGAAATTGTGATGGGAAAATAATTAATGGTGCTTGGTCAAAGATGGGCATACAGGAAACTGTTAAAGATCTTAGTGTAAGCGTAGGAAAGTGCCCCTTTTTGCCATGGTCACCCCTACCTTTGCCTGGTATTCGATGCAATTATGACAGAAGTGCACTGGGTTTCTGCTATCCAGGTCCCCAGTGCCAGATCTCTTTCCCTGAAACTGAACAACTGTTCCCCCAATTAGGAATACCTTTAGCACCCCCTGTAAGTCGTAGTAAATGGCACCACTGCACCTAGGGCAAGGAGGCTGAAGAGGGTTCCTAAGGGATGGAGCATGTATTGTGTCACCCTAAAGGACCCGTCAGCACCCTCATGCAAACTGCCATTGCAGGCTGCGTGACATGGTGTAGAGAAAAGTGAAGACACAACATGGCACACCTCCTGTGTGTCGTGCATGCAGTATAGGTAAGTCATCCCTACAGCAGGCCTTACAGCCCTAAGGCAGGGTGGCAAACAACAAACACAAAACTTACATAGGAGTTAGATAAATACATAAAAAATAGGCAGCTCCGCCTAAGCCGTAATATTACTACAATTCAAGCAAACAAACCCTAGCCAAAAACATGGTACAGACAGCTATAGTAGGAAAAAGAGAAACAAACTAAATCAACTTAAGTCATCATAACGATCCCAGCTGAGCCTACTCCATATATGTTCGAATTTCTTGATAGAGCGTAATCCCCTAGTCCTGGCTAGAGCAAGTTCCCGCTCATAGATTTCCTTCATGATTGCCCACCACTCTACTACCATAGGGGGCATGGAGAGATCCATGCCCTAGCTATACACAACCTGGTGGTCATAATAATAATAGATTAAAGATGTTTTAAACCTAGATCTGCTTCAACCCTGTATCCAAGCATGATCTCCTTATGAGTAAGTTGCAAATCCAGGTCGAGACAAATCTGTATTTGATGTCGCCAATCCGCATTTAGGGCATTTACTCTTATCCCCCCTATCATTCCCAGCCCACCTTACTATTCTGTCAGGAGTATAATATAACATACACACACCTGAAACCAACCCAGTGGACCTTGCAAGTTGATGGGAGGGGATGAACTACACCTCCCAGCTCACCCATGAGGGCCCGGAGGCCCAACGTCACTTCCTTACTGCTGGAGCAGCACAAAGAGCACCGAGCAGTCCCGCAGCGCGGGATCATGAAACCGTCCCAGCGGACCTTTGCAAGTTGACGGGAGGGGAGGAGCTACACCTCCCAGCTCACCCGTGAGGGCCCAGAGGCCCAACGTCACTTCCTTGCTGTTGGAGCAGCACAAACAACGCCGAGCAGTCCCGCAGCGTGGGATCCTGAAACCGACCCAGCAGGCCTTAAAAGTTGACGGGAGGGGAGGAACTACACCTCCCAGTTCACCCGTGAGGGCCTGGAGGCCAAACGTCACGTCCTTGCTGCTGGAGCAGCACGAAGAGCGCCGAGCAGTCCCGCAGCAAGGGATCCTGAAACAGATCCAGCGGATCTTGCAAGTTGACGGGAGGGGAGAAACAACACCTCCCAGCTCACCCGTGAGCGCCCAGAGGCCCAATGTCACTTCCTTGCTGCTGGAGCAGCACAAAGAGCGCCGAGCAGTCCTGCAGTGTGGGATCCTGACACCGACCCAGCAGACCTTGCAAGTTGACAGGAGGGGAGGAACTACACCTCCCAGCTCACCCGTGAGGGCCCGGAGGCCCAACGTCGCTTCCTTGCTGCTGAAGCAGCACAAAGAGTGGCGAGCAGTCCCGCAGCGCGGGATCCTGAAACGGACCCAGCGGACCTTGCAAGTTGATGGGAGGGGAGGAACTACACCTCCCAGCTCACCCGTGAGGGCCCGGAGGCCCAACGTCAATTCCTTGCTGCTGGAGCAGCACAAAGAGCGCCGAGCAGTCCTGCAGTGCGGGACGCGCACGGGTGCGGCACGGATGAAGACCGGGACAAGAGCGGACCCGTCTTTGCCCGTCATCGGCTGGAAGAGGCCAGCCTGGGCCCACTCTCTTGGCTTCATCCTCAAACACAAGGTACTGTTCTTGCAACTCTTCTAAATTCAGTGACTAAAGCTCTTGAGATAATTCAAGGGAGGTGACATTTACTTAACTCAAATAAGTCTGCAAGTCCCTGATACTGTTTGTGGAATATTATTTTCAGCTAGCCTGTTTTGGTAAGGTCAGTTAGTTTGAGTACACATTCAAATGGGAAAACGCAAGGCAGTAGAGCAAGCTGAGGGAACATCAAAGCCTAAAAAGAAAGTTGGAGATAAGGAAAAGAGTACCCTGGAGGAAATTAACAACTTGATTGAGGAAGTGGAATCATTAATACGCCCTGATCAACTCCAACAAAAGATGACTACTAAGGAAAAGATCCACAACCAAGAGCATACAATAGGCAAAAGGGTAAAAGGGAAAATAGCAGGGACGGCGTAACTGGAAAGAAAACGACAGTGGGGCAAGGGCACACTTCTATAAAAAGTTATTTGACACTACACCGCCCACAAAGGGATAGGCCCAGGGAAAATCAAAACATTGGCAATTGATCCATTCCCATAGAACCATCCCCCCTCCCCTTGAATGGTCAAAGTGGTGGAGTGATAGACCTTGCCACGAGAAAAGATCGGGGGCCAGAAGTGCCAGAAGCACTAGTAGCCCCGCCAAATATATCCATTAAACCTGTATCGAACATAGAAGAAGGCCATATTAATGAACTAAAATTGCAGATTAGGGATTTAACTAAGGCGGTCAGAGCTCTTAAAGCAATAGTTAGTACATTATCTGAATCCCTTAAGCTAGTAGCAGTAGATACAACTCATGCGAAGGATCACCTGTTTAGCTCTCAAATGGTCATGCAAAAAGATTAACATCCTAGTAGGCTGGCCTTAAGCACTAGGGGTATACATAGCAAACCATATGACCCTCCTCCTCAACAGGTAACAAGAGAGGACCCTATCCATCTCCATAAGGGCATAGAAAAGCATAAAGCACCTCATGATCAGAAAAGAGAAAGTTCCCGCAGAAAGAGGCAACAGCCCCCCGAACTCCCTAATATGCATAGTCGCCACCCAAATCTAACATATCAATAGAGCAGGCAGTTTCAGATGGCACAGCCTCCCTAAGATTACCCACAGGGGCCAGAGCCCAAACGTTGTATCTTCCTAACTGATGTTCCTAAATCAACACCTAGCCTGATTAAAGAGGACGAAAGCTCATTAATAAACAAATGTACCCAATGGATCAGACATGTCAGGGGATGTAGATCAATCATCAGGGAAGATATAATCTCTGCCAAAAGGTTTCCCCAAGCTGGTACTGATCTGGAGTACATACGCCTGATATTAGCTAGTACTGATTTGGTGGAAAACCTAGTTGCATTTGACATTCGGACTTCACATTTAATTACCACAAAAATTAGAATAAAATACAATCCTCCAGACCTTTCAATGAAACATGTTGCCCAAAAACCTGCTCTAATTTGCATAGAAGGGTCACCTTTAGGAGAGATAGATTGATGGTCATGGAGACCTCTCCATCAGCCCCACCAGGACCCAGTAATTGAGTCCAATGGAGAGGGTACCGGCCTGCAACCAATTTGACGTACTTTAAGTAAACCTGAGCATACAACCGTTTTCTTGAATATAGGCAGTAATAACAGCTCCCCACGAGAAATGAATGGGTACATAGGGCCACCCCAGCCCCTGGAGACAGCTTAGACCTCATACCTCTCATGGAATATTGCAGGCCTGGGGTCAAAAATAGCCTCTCCGGATTGCTCTGGTTTAATTGATACCCACAACATCTGTTTATTTCAAGAAACATGGTCGATTGAACCAATATATTGCTTAGAATTTCTAAATGTTTATAAACTGTCAGTTCAGGGTCAGCGGGGTAGACCATCGGGTGGTTTGACAATTTGGATTAAGCAAGATATAGCTTATAGGATCCAGGAACTTCAGATTGACAGCCCAGACATTATGGCCATTCGTATGCAGATCAGACCCATATAACAATCTTTAATGTTTATGCCAGAGGACTAAAAGGTGGAATAATGTCAAATACAGTCTCCTTATTAGATGACTATCTGGATAGTAATTCTGAAATTGTTTATTTAATTATAGCAGGGGACTTCAATACAACTTTTGAGCCCCTTGATTATGAAGACAGTAAGCTAACTGAAGAGGAAGATGCTTTGGAACAAACAATTATTAATTCACTTATATATGTATATACGTTTTGGTTTTATTGGATAATATTGGTGTATCTAGAAAAAGGTTTTACGTTTTTATGTGAATGTACTTTTATGATCCTGGAGATCAAAATAAAGATTATGATGATGATGAATATACACACGGTTCTAAATTGCTGTAGTCTTAAACTTATGGAGCGGACTGACTCCTCCAACATCTCTAATGCAGCAAGTACATCCGTGGCAGCAATGTCACCCGATAAAAGGTTACTCCATTTCAGAGCAAGTTTAGAGCTGTTGTTAGTTCTATATTGACAGAAACTCTGATAGATATAGCTTATTAGTGACTTCTTGGATGCACCTGGCGACACACCAACAAGTCAAAACTCTTAAATGCCTTTATCCCACGGCGCACCAAAAACTAATCGCTAATCTGGAAATATGTAAAAAAATAGCTGATGGGGAAGATCATAAGAGCTGTGCAGACTTTCAAATGTTTGAAACCTATTTACATCGTATAGATGTCCCAGTCGCTCAACCCAATAGCTAGCCCAGGTCTTGCCAATTAAATCATGAAATACTTCTGGGAGCATGGGATTCTCCCACAAAGGTAGTTTTGCATGAATAAAAGGGAGTATTTAGATGAAATTTCACACCATATATAAGCTGTGTCTCTAATAGCCTTAACTCTGACTCTTTTAAAATAGTTGGGCTCGATAGCTCTGTATGCAAAACAATAGCAAAAATCTGGATTACCCACTAACAGCAGATTGCGAAGGCGTCCAGCAAATGCAGTCCAATAATACAGCTTGAAATCAGGGAGCTGTAGCCCTCCCTGGTTATAAGGAAATGGAATACATTGTATTGCGCGCCATTCCCTTTTCTACCCCCAAATAATACTACCAATGGCCTTTTCTAGTTTTAAAAAAAAGGAATTTGGAACGCGTAGAGAAATTGCATGAAAACGATATAAAAATGTGGGTAATATATTCATTTTAATTATTATTGCACCTCCCTATAATACTAATAGGTAACCTCTGTGATGTCTAAGTCAATTCTTAGATATTACAAGTGAACAGGGAAGCCATTTTAGGTACATGTGCTGGACACTGGTAATTACAAATTCCCCAGCTACATGATGGCTTCACTGAAACGAGAGATATTTGGCATTAAACATCTCATATTAATGAGCCCACTTTATTCCAGTGATGTATTTATTAATACAGGCACCCAGAGGGCACCTTAAAGGTGCCCCCTGAAAACCTACAACTACTAGTGTACTGGCTGACTGGCGTAGACCAGTTTGCCACCTCAAACAGGTTTCTAACCCCCTGCAGGTGAGAGCTGGTGCTCTCTGAGGGCAGAAACAAAGCCTGCTCTGGCTGGAGGTGTTGTCACCTCCTCCAATCAGGATGGTTAAGTAATCAGCATTTCAAGGCAGGAGGCTTCAATGGCCTCTTCCGCCTTTGATATGCGACCCAAGGCTTCTCCAGGCAGGGGAATGCCACCTCTTGACCCGGGCCCGATTTGCACCAGGACAGGCTGCAAAATTAGCTAGTAAGGAGGCGTGTTCCCCATCAGGCTAGTTCCACCCCTAAGGTGGGCTACCTGATGTCAACACAAAAACCAGAATTCCACCTTCTTGGTTTTTGGTGGAATTCGGCTCACTGGGTCATGGATATGCCTACTTACCACAGGAAGTGGTCATATAGGGGGTGTAGTCACCCTAAAGGTAGGTAGCCCACTGGCTACAACCTGACACTCCCCTTGACACCCCTAAATTGAGTATTTAGGAGGCACCCCTGATGCCAGGAACCTAGATTCGATGGATCCAGAAGAAGAGGACAAAGAAGAGCCACAAGGAAATGTGAACTGAAGACTGCTGTGGAGTTTTGGTGCCAAACCCTGCCTGCCTGCACCAGTCTCGACATGACAGGGTGACTTGTCCTGCAGCTGAGCAACTACCAAGAACCCTTGTAGACTTTCAGTCCTTTGCAATTTGCCAGCAATCTCCTTTGGAGTAGAGGAGCTACTCCCTTGTAGTCCGCAGGCACCGAAGAAGCAGAGTCTGGTTTACTGTGTTGCCGCTCCTCGGCCAGCCTGACGCAGCAGCCTGCCTGGAAGAGGTCCCTATGCTCCTGAAGGTCAGATCTGTCGTTCCACGGAATAAGAGTACACCAGGGCTGACCGGAGCCGCACAGCACCAATACCCAGGGCACCAGACCCCTTGCAGCAACCAAGGCCTGTTTAAGTCCAGTCGCAACTCTAACAGCACAAGACTGAGCAGCCATTGAGGGACATCAGCAACGCAGAGGTCTACCTCCTTTGCAAGTTCCATGGGGTCAGAGAACGTACACTCCAACAGGTGTTGGCGTAGCCCTGGAAAACAACAATGGAACATGTGCTCTCTGACAATCAGATTGTACAGCCCTACAGAGTGGCCCAGCTGTCTTGATTTCTGCACCCTCAACCGGCGAGACCAAACCAGCTGTGCCCCTTTGTTGCCAAGACCCTTGTGACCCGAGCCCCCGTTGGGAGCTCCCGGACTTGTCCCCAACTCCCCCTCTGCAGCCTGTTTCTAGGTGCCCCCCCCTTCTTTCCACCAGAGTAGCATGCAAAGCTACCAACCCGATCAGCACCTCTGCACCCGGATGCCCCTTGGCAGATAGCGAGTAATGCTGGTGCTTTGGACCTTGGCCCCCTACAACCTTAAGTCCTAAAGGAGACCCCAGAATCCGAACTAAATAAATATTTGCAACATATGGCTTTTCTCCCTTTGGGAAGCATTGCGGCATTAAGACGTATTTAAGTGAATTGTTTTCATACCTGTGAAATTCAATATTTAAAAAAAATTACTTACTTGATAACGAAAGTCTTGGTATCAAAATTTATATATAAATACGACTTATTTTTCTAAATCGGTCTTGGATTAATTCTTGAGTGTGTCTCTCATTTATTGCCTCTGTGAGTACAACAAATGCTTAGCACTACTCTCTCATAAGCCTAAACTGCTCGCCCATACTCCAACAAAAAAGAGCATTTAGTGTTATGTTTTTTTGCCTCTGTAATTCAATAAGGGATGCCTGGACTCTTTACACAGTGTACCTGGTTTTGGTCCACTAGATAAAGAGCCAGCTCCCTATAGTAAGCACTTGAGCGGATGCAAGAAAGTTGGATACACCTCCTCTGTCTGTGGGATAGGGATGTACAAATATTAGGGTATTCGATATCACTCATACAGGTTTCTGAGGTATTAACTGGGTTTAACTAAAGTTTTTTATCTGAGACACTCACTGATCAACACACAAAACAACCTCATACAGCATTTATAAAGCAGCAATCTGAGGTTATGTTAATTGTGACAGTCTGATGTTAGTGGAGAATAGACGTCTCAAGATAATTTATAAAGTGAATCATACCACATTCACCATAATGCTAGCATTGGTATTGGGTGCTTGGGACATTAAGGAGTATGTAGCATTGGATACTTTACTTCGTGCAGCTCTGCTAAATACTAATCCACAGTTTGGAATTTTAATGTTCGCATACAAACAATGTATTATCCCTGGACGATGTGTCTGATCTCTCCTGGGTAGCGTTTGTGTAGCAGTGTTATTATTCATTTTACTAGCCTAATTGATGGCACAGTCCAGACCAGTAGACAACTCCTTTTACTCGAAGAAGGTAGTTAGAAGTTCTTTCCAACTTTCATTAGCCAACACTAGAAAAACTGGTTTAAACAGCAATCATTCAGACTATCTAAGACACTTTGTAAATGAGCAGATGTTGCCAAACTCCTTCCATCGTGTAGCATCTTTTGATAACCAATGGACTTGTTGGACCTGGCCCTTTTTGCAGGGTTATCCCCAAACATTTTGCCTTCCTCCTCCCTTTTTTCCGACCCCCTTTTTGTTGGCTTTAGGACTCTGGGCACTTTACGACTGCTAACCAGTGCTAAAGTACATGTTCTCTATCCTCTAAACATGGTCTGATTGGTTTACACCTGTTTGGCATATTTGATTTACTTGTACGTCCCTTGTAAAGTGGCTTATCATATACCCAGGGCCTGTAACGTAATGGTACCAGTGGGTCTGCAGCACTGATTGTACCACCCACAGAAGTAGACTTTCAAACCTGTATCAGGCCTGCCACTGCAGGGCCGGTTTGCGCAGTTTACTGGCATTTCAATTTGCCATTTAAAACTATTGCCTAGTCTTAAACTCTCCTTTTATTACACATAGGTCACCCCTAAGGTAGGCCCTATGTAGCCCTATGGGAGGGGTGCTGTGTAAGTAAAAGGTAGGGCATGTACCTTTATGTTTTGCTTGTTCTGGTAGTCACAAACAGCCTATTTCGTTGTTCACTACTGTGAGGCCTTCTCCTCTCATAGTCTACCATTCAGAATTCACCTTTAAGTGGTAATTCCTGATCAGAAAGGAGTGGCATTGCCATGTTTGGTATGTTTAGAATGGTAGTGATAAATCCTACTTACTGGCAAAATTGGATTTCACATTACTATTTTAGAAATGCCACTTTTAGAAAGTGACTAAGGGGCTGGGCCTGTATTTTGTCAGTAAGAGTGGTAAACAGCCATTACAAGGAGTTTTTTACTTCGAGATACCATTACAACGCATGCATTACCACGCATGCGTTGTACATCGCGAAGTCATTACTACGCATTTTTTTAGAATGCATGGTCATTTACCACGCATGCCTTTACAACGAATTTCGTTGTAAAGGTATGTATAGTAAATGACCATGCATTCTAAAAAAATGTAGACGATCCACGTCATTGTAAGGAAACAGAGGCTGTTCCGTTTTCTCATAATGACGTGCACCGCCCCTCAGAGACGACGTGAAGCAGGAACCAGGAGGAGAGAGGAACCACGAGGAGAGAGAGGTAAGGGGGTTTGGGCATGGGGTGGGGGTTACTTTTTTAGGGTTTAGGGGGATCGGGGGGGTCATGCTGGGAGTAGTGTTTTAGGGTTTAGGGTAGTGTTGTGGTGTTTGTGTAGTGTAGGGTAGTGTTTTAGGGTTTAGGGTAGTGTCAGGGGGTCGTGCAGGGTAGTGTTTGAGTGTAGGGACCGGACTGGGGGTCGGGGGGTCGTGCTGGGGGTAGTATTTTAGGGTTTAGGGTAGTGTTGTGGTGTTTGTGTAGTGTAGGTGGTTGTGCTGGGGGTAGTGTTTTAGGGTAGTGTTATGGTGTTTGTGTAGTGTAGGGTAGTGTTTTAGGGTTTAGGGTAGTGTCGGGGGGTCGTGCAGGGTAGTGTTTGAGTGTAGGGACCGGACTGGGGGTCGGGGGGGTCGTGCAGGGGGTAGTGTTGTAGGGTTTAGGGTAGTGTTTTGGTGTTTGTGTAGTGTAGGGTAGTGTTTTAGGGTTTAGGGTAGTGTTGTGGTGTTTGTGTAGTGTAGGGGGTCGTGCTGGGGGTAGTGTTTAAGAGTTTAGGGTAGTGTTGTGGTGTATGTGTAGTGTAGGGTAGTGTTTTAGGGTTTAGGGTAGTGTCGGGGGGTCGTGCTGGGTAGTGTAAATGTAGTGAGAGGAGTGTCACTTACTTTAGAAACTTTTACCACGACTATACCTTTACCACGCATGTTTTTGCGTTGTAATGGCATGCGTGGTAAAGGCATAGTTGGGGTAAAAGTTTGCGTTGTAATGGTATCTTGTTGTAATTGACAACGCGTACTAATACCCGCGTTGTAATGGTACGCGTTGTATTGGTACGCGTTGTAACGAGTGCTATTCGTAAGAGTAGGCCACTATATATCCTGAAACAAGGTAGGTTTGCCTTTATTGACTTTGATTAACAAAAGTAACTTAGGGCTTCTTTGGAATCTCACCCCTTTAACAGGACATCACAAATGAGGGACCTGTGTAGCCTGCAATCAAACGTTAGGAGGCTCAGAATTCCAATTTAATAACATGAAATTGCAGCACAATGCCTTTTCTAACTGCAAGACAAAAAACGTACTCTATGGAGTAATTTGCCCTTGGCAAAAGTTGAACATTGGAAAAACAAATCAAGAAGACAGACAGAATTATTCAGCATACATCGAGGATTTGTCGCAAAGTTGCAACAGCACTGCTAGTCAAGCATTTTATTGAAAAACAACACACGGAAAATGAGTTCAAGCGGACAGTTCTAGCGGCCATTCAACCAGACCCAATAGGCAGAGAGCTGGATCGAAAATTAACTCAAAAAGAAGCCTACTTAATTCTGTGGTTTAACACTGCAACTCAGGGGCTGAACAAGATGACTGATCTACAGAATCTTTAATAAATCATTTGACACCTATTGTCTCTCTTTTAAACAGCCAACTAATGCCACAACTGATTAATTGTATTTACAATTGCGCTTTCAAAAAACAAGAGAAAAACTCTGGATTTGTGAAAAAACAAACAGTGGCTAGCATGGATCAAGCATTCATTCTCACAGTCATTGGAAGAACGAATGACATCAAATCCATTTTCTTTGAGAAGTGAATGCTGCGGTGCCAGCATAATTTTGCATATTTTGGAATGAAAGGAGCGTGAAAATCTCTTAAAAAGTACAGTTTCAGTAACTTAAAATGACCATTTTTAAGGATAAACAGGAAATAGAATTACAATATCCAGAATAACATCAGGAATGACTGTTCGGTTCACATGAAGAGTACAAATTGAAAAGACTCAAACCATCGCTGTCTTCCATTGAAAAACAGGCAAAAGTCAGGTAACTGTTTAAAAGCAGCAGAGGCAAACTATGAACCCACAAAGGCAAGCTGAATGATCACTAATCAGTCCTGTTAGAAATGGGGTTTCTGGTTGGATGAGGTTGGCACCCCAGCCAGGCAGAATGCACCACTCTAGTCAGCACAGACAGGCTTTGATTTATAAGAGAGAGCAGCAGTGGCTGCTACCTGTTAGCAGAAGTGGGGTGGGGTGTGGGGTGGGGTGTGGGGAAGGGGAGGGGTCGGGGGGAGTGGAAATAGGTTGGCCAGCCGCCGCCTCTGCTACGTCCTCTTCCTGGCTTCTTGGGAGAGACAGGAAGCACCAGGTCTCCCAGGCTCCCTGCGGCCAATCACAAATCTGCAATGCAATGCAATCTGCAATGCAGCATTGTGATTGGTCTGAGCGCCGTTGGCGCTCAGGGAGAGACTGGAGGGGTGGGCATGTTCTCCACACAGGCTATAATGCAGCCTGCATGGCGAACACGGTGTGTGCGCATGACTGTTTTGGGCGGCCCAAGAGGGCCGGCCAAGCACTGATGTCCACATAGGGAGTGCAAACCACTCCTCACCGTGCTCCGAGAGCAGCCTCGCCCGACAAAGACACCACAAAAGGGAAAACTAAAATGCTAATAACATCAGGTTATTATCATTTTATTTTTCCTTTTTTTACACTGCAAAAAGCAGTGGGGCGACGCTCCTCCGCCTTAGCGGACGAGCCACCACTGAGAGAGAGAGATAGAATTGAGCACTGTTAAAGTTCAGTGGATAAGTTCAGAAGAAAAAGATATTCTTAACTGCAAGTTACACTTACAAAATCTGACATTTAAGTTAAAAACAGATAACAATGAGCCATACTTTATGTTTAACAACAACTCGGTCAAGAGAAACTGTATACTTAAAGCGAAAACTTGCCTTGTTACGGATATATTGTAACATTGGACTCTGGAATGTTTCAATGGTTGGATACAAAGTATCACTAAATAACATTTTACAACAAAGCGCGTGTGATTTCTGATTTATGAAGAGAGGGGGAGCAATGATCACTGCTAAAAGCTTAACGCAGAGCTTCAGAAGAAATCTCTCACTTTTTTTTAATGTTCTGAATGAGTGCTAAAAAGTTTCTGGTTCTAAATGAGTTAACACTGAGCCTCTAATACCGATCCACTGCAGCAAGAAATACACGTATGTCCATGGTTTTACTAAGAAAGGCACCAAAATAAACAGTCTTTGTTTAAAGATTCTCATGAATGGATGTCGTTCTGTTTTCAGCCTGGATATTTGAAGGCAAATTATTTACAGAAATAGAGCGTTCACACACACACAGAAAAAGGCAGGAGCTCTGCTCTGACAAGGTTCATCACGTGAGTGTCATAACTAATTGCTACAATTCTTTATATGACGAATGAGCCTGTTTTATTTAGCTGCACTTTCTTGATTTCTTTTTCAGTGAGCCAGATTTTAAATAGAGGGGAGCGTTTTGAGAAACCTCTTTCCCAGCACATTCATGCTGCTTACGATGTCCCATGCTTTAAATTCACAGTGTCACCCAGTTCATGGTCCTGAGGAGAACCCATAATGGTCGGGTTTGAAACACGTGGACACTTTCAATATTAGGAAGTTGGTAAAAAAACTATGGCACAAAGGGAACCTGATGAAAATTGAAAGAAATAAACATGTCCCTATTTTACATACAAAGAAAGTGTTTCCAACCCCTAGATTTTTGTGAAGGAGTTTAGAGAAAAGTAATAAAAAACGTATTCCTTGAATATTAAAATTAAGAACTGGGACAATATCATAATTGTCATTTCTCATGTGATGTCTTTTGTATGTATACTGTTACTATTAGAATGTATGATTTGATTGCAGGTTATTGTTTATACAAATGTGTTCTTTTTGTGGTGGCTTTGCAAAAGAAGTTACTTGAGTTTCACCACTGGTTTTGGGTTCCAAAGTCTATGACGTTGATTTTCAAAGGAATTGTTATACATTTGAGAAAAAATTGTAAGAGAATAAAAAGGTGGCCATGCTAATTAAGTTTCATGCCCACTACACTGAATTGAATGTGTTGTAAATCAAAGTCAATAAAGGTAAACCAACCTTTTTTCTGGACTTTTAGAAAATGGGCATTTCTTTGTGATTATAACTTTTTGTGCTTTGCAGCCTGTCTCCAATACACATCTGGGCTGGGTGACAGCTACACTTTGTGCATTCTCTCCCGAAAGCCACAACACAAGAAGGGCTGGGTGTGACAGGGGTATGACGCCATCTAATCAGACATTGAGTGGGACTTGTAACCAGACATTGCTGGCTCTACATCTGCACATTGCCAGGAGGACTGCTGTGCTGCCAGGAGAAACCGTAATCCCTGCTAACTGCTTTGCTGTGTTGGCCTGCTGATTGCTGGGCTGCAGGAGGGACCGATACTTTGCAGCAATCTAGATGACCTGGCCTGCTGCTTGCTGCCTGCTTTTTGTGGCCCCAAGTGTTCTCCAAGGGCATGTTGGCTTGCCCCCATTGGTTGTGAGTCCGGCAACTGATGTGAAAAGGATCAGAACACTCTGGTTGCCTGTGCCAGAACAGGCGCCTGCATCCTGCTGCAGTTTAAAATGCTGTGTTTGGGCACGGAACTGCGCCGGCCAGGACGAGAGACCCAGCACTGGGGTGGTATCCTGAATCAGCGCTTCCCCTTTAGCCTTGCGCTGCACCCCCTGCCTTGCGCCGCATGAGTGGTGTGCGACTCACTGTGTAAGGATTTGGAATCCCAGCCAAGAGACGGAGCTGTCACAGAGCATCTCTACATGGCCCTTCCACGACCTGTCACCTAGGCAAACAGGGGATCAAGGAGATGCCGGCTGATGTCACTACTGTGCTGACTCATCCCGCTCCCCAGAGAGCGGCTGACCTGGATGCTGCGGGCCCAGCTCCTGAGGCCATCGACATGTCTGTGACCACACCACTTGGAGAGTTGCCCCTTTGCTCAGCGCACCTCCTCTCCCAAAGAGGGCCCACCCCCAACCATGAGTACCAGGATGAGTAGGGCCCAGGGGAGTTGTACAGCTGTCTGGCACTTCTTTTGCGGGCAGCTCTGTTTTCCTTCTGTCCAAAAAGACGTGACTTGGTGGCCAAGAAGGGCTACGGGCTTGCCAACGTTGGGGGGGGGGGGCATTGCCTTTTCCACTTGGTGGGATGGAACCCCTGTGGGAGACCCAGAGAGTGGCGCAGAGCCGCAGATATAGATTGAACTGTCTAATTAGACTCCAGTCCCTATGGAGCCCACTAAACTTTACAGTATAAGGTTTAGTAGGAGTGCAGGAGTGCAGGAGCGCAGGAGCGCAGGACCTCCTGTGTCCTATATTTGCTTTGTGATGCAATCATTACTGATTACCTGCAATGTATGAGGCTTATCTCTAATCCTGCCTTACTTGCACTACATATGTACTCCATGTCGTTTTGTTCTTCTTGTGTTATGTCTCACATAGAAATCTATTTTTTTATAACCCAGTGTGGAGTCTTTTGTGGTGTATTGATTGTGTTACTGTGAGTGTGTGTTGCAAAAATGCTTTACACATTGCCTCTATAGAAAAGCCTGCCTGCTCTGTGCTAAGCAACCAGAGGGTGAGCACAGGTTATCTTTGGTGTGTATCTGACTTACCCTGACTAGAATGGTGGGTTCTGGCTGGTTGGGATGCCTACCATAGCCAACCAGAAACCCAATTTCTAACATTGGTGATAAGCAGTGAGGATAGAACTTGCACTTGTGCAATTCCATGGTTACTCATTGTTTCACTACAACTCTGCACTAAGACCAATACATGCTTTTTGTTCTCCTATTCTCTCACATTGGTCATTTTTTAAATTTACTCCTGCTTCATCTTCTTTTGCCTGGGACTCTTGTTGTTTGCACCAGTAGTACAGTACCTTGCCAAAATTAAGTCAACCTTTGATATTGACGACCTGTTTTACAATTTGGAGGAGTTGAAGGGTTACTGTTACCTTTTCCTGCTAGAAGACTGATCGATCAAGCATTGATCCTTTCCCGGCTTGATTATGCCAATGCTCTTTATCTAGGAGCCCCATGCTTCACCACCAAAAAACTGCAGATTGTGCAAAATTAGGCAGCACGCTTGCTCTTGAACACCCCCAATCGCCTATCGGCAAAGCCTGCTCTTGCCACTCTTCACTGGCTTCCCATTCATGAGAGAATCCAGTTTAAGGCGCTGTGCATTGCACATAAGGAACTGTCAGGCAAGGGATCGCCCATCATTCGTTCCATCATCCTGCCCCACTGTTCAAACAGGGCCTTGCGGTCGGATAATAAACATCTAGCGGCAGTTCCTAAAATCAGAATATCATGAAGTGGAGGGCGTCTTTTCTCATATAATGTTGCCAAACTATGGAACCGCCTTCCCCTTAAGATCCGTCTTGAGCCAAATTACTTGATCTTTCGAAAACAAATTAAAACCTTTTTGTTTCCCTAAATACTGCTCGGAGTTTGTGACTGCACTGCTATTAGCGCTGGGATGCCCTCGGGTAACCACGCGCTTTAGAAATGCTGATTCATTCATTCATTCATTCATTCATTGTAGAGAGAGGGGATTAGCAGTCAGTGGGAAATTCACCAACCTGAACCTTCTGGAAGCCCTGTATCTTTTTAAAAAGGCACAAGGGGGAAAAAGCTTCAACAGAGGACCAAGAGAGCAGTGGCCCTGGGGAGGAGGAGGAGGAAAATGACTGGGCAGAGGTTCCAGTGGAGAAAGGGGACCCATTAGATAGGGAGCCCCTTGCTGGATCTATTGCTCGGAGCAGTGTCACCTTCCACACCCTGTTCCCTGAGCTCAAGGACAGACAGGCTGAGAGGGACCTGAGCCTGCAGCTGGCCCAGCTGGCTGTAGAGGAGAGAAGGGTGGAAGCGGAAAGGACCTTTGCCAGGGAAAAACCTGATCTTGAGGAGAAGAAGTTGGCCCATGAGCAGTTTGAGAGTTCTGGACTTACAAGCACAGCAAGTAGAGTCTAATGATGGCAGAAAAGGTATTGAGTCAGTTGTTAAAGATACCATTCACATACTCAGAGACTTGGTGCCTAGCTTCAAGGAGGGGAATGACATACATCAGTTATTTTTAGGAGTATGAGGCAGCTCTAGAGGTGCACAGGATTCCGGGGAGGATTGGGAACTGTCATGTGGAGTTATACTCCTGGTGATGGGGGATGGGACTGGCCCTCGAAGGGAGGGACAAGCAGAGCTACACCCCCATGAAGGAAGCCCTGGTAAATAAGTATGCATTCACCCCTGAAAAGCATAGGTTGAGGTTCAGGGCAGTCGGAAACTGTCTCGCCATTCTTGGGAGGAATTTGTGGAGTATTTTTGCAGAGCACTGGATGGATGGGTGAAGAGTAGGACAGTAAACACTTTTGAAGGGCTTTACAATCTGATTATCAGAGAGCACATGTTCCCTTGTTGTTTTCCAAGCCTACGCCAACACCTGTTGGAGTGTAAGTTCTCTGATCCCAGGTAACTTGCAAATGAGGTACACTTCTGAGTGAGTACCAGAGAATCTGGAAAGGCATTTTTGGGAGTGATCCTAAAGGTAGTGGTTCAGGTTCCCCCCAACCGAGGGTGGGGGGAGGTTCACAGTAACCCAGACAGATCCCAGTGTAGTGGGGGGGAAGGGTCCTATGTCCCTTCTCAGAGTAGGAGGAGAGGTGGAGGTGGGCAGAGGCCCAGGGTGTGCTATACCCAGTCCAGAGCCTGGATAATTCTCAGAGGGAGCAACAGGATGGGAGTGTACTCTATACCGGGAGACAATCCACTGAGGGGGACCCCACAGTGTCAGGATAACTAGAAGGAGAGACTGATAACAGCGTCCAACCTGTTCTGATGTCTGGCACTACAACTCCACATCATAGGAGGGTGCCGAAGCCCAGATGAAGGGTTAGGGGGAAGAAGGACTTGCACCTAACCCATGTTCAGCCTATGGGTACAGACTCGGGGTTTGGAGACCAGTTGCAAGATAGCACTCCTGAACTGGTGGAAGAACTGAGCAGGACAGCTGCTACAAGCGCCCTAATTGTTCTGGATTCTGGGGGTACCACTCCTAAAAGGAGGATAGAGAAGCCCAGAAGGAGGGCCGGAGGGAGGAAGGACTTACTCCTGACTCTTGTCCAGCCCAAGGGTACAGACCCTGGGCTGGAGGACCAGTTTCAGGAAACCACCCCCCTGAATTGGTGGGAGGTGGAGGGGAGAAAGAATGCAAAGCACCTGGGGCTACTGCCCCTCACTCTGAGAAACCACAGAGGACAGACTCTTGGATGGCCTGGGGCCTGGCTCTGGACACTGACAGCTGTCAGTGGCCTCTGTTGGTTGCTGCCCTTATGGACAGAGTTTTCCTTGGGTTGGGGACAGAAGTCAGACCTAAGGGGTGGAATGGGCCACATCACTTTGTTGGCCATGGTGGTACTGTCTGGCTACTGGGATGCATCTGTGAGCAAACTAAAGTTTGACGCTTCGCAGATGGGGTATAGATGAGAAGAAGGATTCTCCATGGGTTCATTTAGTGAGCCCTGAGGGTATGGACAGAGGGATCCAACTTGGTTAAGAGAGGCGTAGAACTGGCATGTTGCATGTAGTAGCAGGCCAGGTTCCAAGTTCTATCGCCCTAATCAGGGAAGTCCATCAAGGGATTGACCCAGACTTTAGGCTGGAGGGGGGTTGTGTTGGACCTGGCCCTTTTTGTAGTGTTATCCTCGAAATCTTTGCCGTCCTCCTCCCATTTTTCTGCCCCTCTTTTTGTTGGCTTTAGGACTCTGGGCACTTTACCACTGCTAACCAGGGCTAAAGTGCATGTGTTCTCTCCCCTAAACATGGTGTGACTGGTTTACACCTGTTTGGCATATTTGATTTACTTTTAAGTCCCTTGTAAAGTAGTATACCACATACCCAGGGTAACTTAAATGCTACTAGTGGGTCTGCAGCACTGATTGTGCCACCCACAGAAGTAGCCTTTCAAACCTATCTCAGGCCTGCCACAGCAGGGCCTCTGTGCAGTTTACTACCACTTCAACTTGACATTAAAACTACTTAGTTTTAAGTCTTAAACTCCACTTTTATTACACATAGGTCACCCCTAAGGTAGGCCCTAGGTAGCCCTATGGGCAGGGTGCTGTGTAAGTAAAAGGTAGGGTATGTACCTTTATTTCATTTTTCACTAATGTGAGGCCTACTCCTCTCATAGGTTAGCATTGGGAATTCCCTTATATACTTTAAAGTGGTAATTCCTGATCAGAAATATAGTGGTGTTGACATATTTGGTATGTTTAGAATGGTAGTGATAAATCCTACTTACTGGTGAAGTTGGATTTCACATTACTATTTTAGAAATGCCACTTCAAGAAAGTGGGCATTTCTTTGTGCTTATATCTCTTTGTGCTTTGCAGCCTGTCTCCAATACACATCTGGGCTGGTTGACAGCTAATCTTTGTGCATTTCTTCCAGACAGCCACAACACAGGAAGGGCTGGGTGTGAGAGGGGATACATCTGCATTCATCTGCATACTGATAGTCTTCCTAGGCAGGGAGAGGTGGTTCACACATGTCCTGCCCTCACACACAGAGCTGATTTACCCCCTACTGATCGTCTGGAGCCAGGGCTAGGCTTAAAGGGATCTTTATGTACTTCTGAGGGCTCTTTTGAAGTCACCCCCTTCATCAAAGGCATTTTTGAGTGTAAGTACTGGGGTTCTGAACCCATCTTATCAGACACTGCATGAGGCTTGTAACCAGACACTGCTGGCCCACATCTGCACATTGCCAGGAGGACTGCTGTGCTGCTAGGAGAAACTGCCACCCCTGCTAACTGCTTTGCTGTGTTAGCCTGCTGAATGCTGGGCTGCAGGAGGGAATGCCACTTTGCAACTTATCTGGATGAGCTGCCTGATGCTTGCTACCTGCTTTTTGTGGCCCCAGGTGTTCTCTAAGGGCTTGTTGGATAGCCCCCTGTTCAAGATGTCGCAGGTACAGCAAAGACCTCCTTCCCTTGTGTGCCATGGGACTTTGTGGCTCGTGAGTACGGCAGCTGAGGTGACAAGGATCAGAACAGTCTCTGATCATCAGTGCCAGTGCAAGGAGAACAGGCACCTGCACCCTGCTGCAGTTTAAAATGCAGTATTTTGGCAAGGAGCTGCACCGACCGAAAGGAGAGACCCAGCGCTGGGGTGGTATCCTTAATCAGCACTTCCCATTCAGCCTCGCGCTGCACCCCCTGCCTCCTCCTGCATGAGTGGTGTGCAACACAGTTTGTAAGGATTTTGAATCCCAGCTGTGAGAAGGAGCCGCCACAGTGCCTCTCAGCATAGCCCTTCCACGAGGTGTCACCCCGGCAACCAAGCAATCAAGGAGATACCTGTTGATGTCACTACTACGTCAACTCAACCTGCCCCCCAGAGCATGGCTGAGCTGGATGCTGCGGACCCAGCTCCTGAAGCTGCTGACATGTCTGTGGCCACACCGCTTAGACGGTGCCCCTTTGCTCAGCGTACCTCCTCTCCCAGAGAGGGCCCGTCCACCACCAGGCAAACTGGGGGTGAGTAGGGCCCAGGGGATTTGTACAGCTGTCTGGAGCTTCCTTTGTGGGAGGCTCTGCATTCCCTCTGTCCAAAAAGACACGACCCGGTGGCCACGAAGTGCTATAGGCTCACCAACGTTTAGGGGGGCTTTGCCTCTTCCATGTGGTGGGGTGGAACCACTGTGGGAGACCCCGAGAGTGGCGTAGAGCCACTGACATAGACTGAACTGCCTAATTAGACTTCAGTCTCATCGAGAGCCCACTCAACGGTACCAAACAAGGTTTAGTAGGAGTGCAGGACCTCCTGTACCCTATGTTTGCTTTGTGATGCAATCATTAGCGATTTCCTGCAATTTATGAGGTTTTTCTCTAATCCTGCCTTATTTGCACTACTTATGTAATCCATGTCATTTTTGTCTTCTTGCGTTATGTCTAAAATAGAAATCTATTTTTTATAACCCTCTGTGGAGTCCCTTTTGTGTTATATTCAGTGTGTTACTGTGAGTGTGTGTTGCACAAATGCTTTAAACATTGCCTCTGTAGATAAGCCTGCCTGCTCCACACCAGGCTACCAGAGGGTGAGCACAGATTATCGTTGATGTGTAATCTGATTTACCCTGACTAGAGTGGTGCGTTCTGCCTGGCTGAGGTGCCTACCTTATCCAACCAGAAACCCCATTTATAACAGGACTGATTAGTGATTACTCAGCTTGCCTTTGAGATCAAGGGACTTGCCAATACCTTTCAATAAACTTAGGGCCTCATTTATGTTTTTTTACCGTAGGGCAGCGCAGCAGGCCTTCCTGCTGTGTTGCCCTATAGTACAAGAAAAGGGCAGGAATGTGCTGTATCTATCAGATACAGCACATTACTGTCCTTTTCCCCTGCGCCGGCGCACAATGGGCTGCCGTGCGCCAACGCAGGCACCTTTGCACCATGGTGCAAGGGTGCCTGCTTTGCAGGGAGCACAGAAACAATCAGAAGAGGCTTTTTCCTCTTTCTATGTGTGCTGCAGAATGCAGCACACATAGAAAAAGGAAAAATGAGGAGAAATAAAGATATTCATCAGTCTTGACCCTATTCCTCGTGGAAATAGTCCAGCCCGAACTGCCAAGCCAGGTCTTCCCGGGACCACAAACAAGCATCCTGGGACTGGTTTCGGGGCATCACCCCATATCAGCCAGGCTAGCTTGAATCCAGTGGCACAGTGAGCCGGGACCCACGTCTGGGCATAATCGGAGCACTTAGGGTAAGAAAGCTAAAGACACAAAGATGGTGGACGGAATGCAGAGCAAATCAAACATTCACCCCTAAACAATAGATCTGGGTTGAATCCATTATTTTTTTGCTCACCATGCCACCCCAATTTAGACCGAATCTTGCTCACTTTGCCACTGGATTCAAGCTAGCCTGGCTGATGAGGGGTGTTACCCCAAAACCGGTCCCAGGATGCTTGTTCCCGGTCCAGGGAAGACCTGGCTTGGCAGTTCGGGCTCGACTATTCCCATGAGGAATAGGGTCAAGACTGATTTGCATATGGCTGGGTCTGAACTGGGGTGGCGAAGTGAGCTAAAGAACGATGATGGATTCAACCCAGATCTGTGACTAGGGGTGTCTGCCTAGATTCTTCGCTCCGTCCATCATCTCCTTGTGTTTGCTTTGTTCGCCCTAAGTTAGCAGGGTATGCCCAGACGTGGGTCCCTTGCTCACTTTGCCACTTGATTCAAGCTAGCCCAGCTGATGAGGGGTGTTACCCCGAAACCAGTCCCAGGATGCTTGTTTCCGGTCCAGGGAAGACCTGGCTTGGCAGTTCGGGCTGGACTATTTCCATGAGGAATATGGTCAAGACTGATTTGCATATGGCTGGGTCTGAACTGGGGTGGCGAAGTGAGCTAAAGAACGATGATGGATTCAACCCAGATCTGTGACTAGGGGTGAGTGTCTGCCTAGTTTCAGCGCTCCGTCCATCATCTTCTTGTGTTTGCTTTGTTCGCCCTAAGTTGGCAGGGTATGCCCAGACGTGGGTCCCTTTCTCACTTTGCCACTAGATTCAAGCTAGCCTGGCTGATGAGGGGTGTTACCCCAAAACCTTTCCCAGGATGCTTGTTTTTGGTCCAGGGACGACCTGGCTTGGCAGTTTGAGATGGACTATTCCCATGAGCAATAGGGTCAAGACTGATTTGCATATGGCTGGGTCCGAACTGGGGTGGCGGAATGAGCTAAAGAATGATGATGGATTCAACCCAGACCTTTGACTGGGGGTGAGTGTATGCCTAGGTTCAGCGCTCCGTCCATCATCTCCTTGCGTTTGCTTTGTTCACCCTAAGTTGACAGGATATGCCAAGACGTGGGTCCCTTGCTCACTTTGCCACTGGATTCCAGCTAGCCTGGCTGATGAGGGGTGTTACCCTGCAACCGGTCCCAGGATGCTTGTTTCCGGTTCAGGGAAGACCTGGCTTGGAAGTTTGGGCTGGACTATTCCCATGAGGAATAGGGTCAAGACTGATTTGCATACGGCTGGGTCCGAACTGGGGTAGTGGAGTGAGCTACAGAACGATGATGGATTCAACCCAGATCTGTGACTGGGGGCGAGTGTATGCCTAGTTTCAATGCTCTATCATCTCATTGTGTTTGCTTTGTTCGCCCTAAGTTGGCAGGGTATGCCCAGACATGGGTCCCTTGCTCATTTTGCCACTGGATTCAAGCTAGCCTGGCTGATGAGGGGTGTTACCCTGAAACCGGTCCCAGGATGCTTGTTTCCGGTCCATGGAAGACTTGGCTTGGCAGTTCGGGCTGGACTATTCCCATGCGGAATTGGGTCAAGACTGCTATGCATATGGCTGGGTTTGAACTGGGGTGGCGAAGTGAAGTAAAGAACGATGATGGATTCAACCCAGATCTGTGACTGGGGGTGAGTGTCTGCCTGGTTTTAGCGCTCCGTCCATCATCTCCTTGTGTTTGCTTTGTTTACCATAAGTTGGCAGGGTATGCCCAGACGTGTGTCCCTTGCTCACTTTGCCACTGGATTCAAGCTAGCCCGGCTGATGAGGGGAGTTACCCCAAAACCGGTCCCAGGATGCTTGTTTCCAGTTCAGGGAAGACCTGGCTTGACAGTTCAGGCTGGACTATTCCCATGAGGAATAGGGTCAAGACTGGTTTGTATATGGCTGGGTCTGAACTGGGGTGGGGAAGTGAGCTAAAGAACGATGGTGGTTTCAACCTAGATCTGTGACTTGGGGTGAGTGTCTACCTAGTTCCAGCGCTCCGTCCATCATCTCCTTGTGTTTGCTATCTTTTTGGGACGCCTGGTTTTTGAGCACCAGAGCTATCAATACAGATAACTTGAAGTATTGTTAAGTTATGAATAATAATACAACGGGTTTTGAAACTGCACAAATGGAGTAATATATTTTGTTAGAATCCCACGAGTGACACATTTCATACATTTCCCAACTTTCAAAGACTCTTGCAGGTGTCTAAGAGGTTATACAACACAAATTTGTTTACTTCATCCAAATGTCTGTTTTATGCCTGTATTTCCTAGATACAAAATGTCATGTAGTGAGGACACGTGGACCCTGCAGCGCATAGTCCTCTCATGTTCACATCCAGGACACAGGAAAGCACTTCCTGGACCAAGAGCTGGAGAGGAAATGTGGGGAGGAGCTCATTCCATAGTACTTCACAACAAGCAGAGAATGGGCAGATTGACGCTCCCCCCGAAGCATAACACCATGTAACAGAGAGGGTATAGCAATAGCCTATTTACCTGTCGTTATTGGGTTTTGTCCATCCTGCTTGAATGATATGGCCATGCATAAGTACATGCCAAAAATATCCATGCCCCGAAAGAGATTTCTTTTTTTCTGGGGCTTCTCTCAGTACAGTTGTGGAATTATTCTTCCCATATTTGGCGATCCCTTTGGCCCTTTCTGCCCCTAAATTGTCACCTTAGAAAGTGTTACTTTTTAAAGAAATTGCGCATCTATAACTCTAACTGATAGAACTCTCGATATCTGCATTGCATTTATATTTCCATTGGGTATGAATGGCACATAAGGCAATTGAAGGTAAATCTACGGTCACTGCCCAAACATACATAGACCCTGACAGCACTCTCACGAATGCAGCTTTCGTTAAGTTCTCCTTAGCCTTTCTACTGTAGCTTTCTGCATGGAGGAAGCGGATGTTAAATCATCCCTGCATCCACCCTACAGAAACAATCCAGGACCACTGCGCCATTCTGAATGATGGCCTGCCTGCAACTTTGCAACTCTAACCCAGACAAAGAGGACTGTGCAGTTAATCGGGTTCCATGGGATACAAGAACGCATTATTTTTTTATTGAAAAGCATTTACTGTTCGTTTCCAATCTTACATCACGTGATTCACAGTTTTAAGTAGTGGAACTTTGTAAAACGCTTTTATTGCTAGACATAATACCGATCAATAACAGTATTTTGCTTATATTAATATTCCATTTACTGTTAATTTTTGACTCATTATTTGGGCCAAATTGTGGTCTATTTGCACCAAGTGTATACTGATTTTCAGCGAAAAGGTCACACCTCTCATTCTGAGCTCTCATTCACCATACCAATCTTTACTTCATGCAGAATTATGGCATTTACTAAGACAACATTGATCTACGTGCAGTTCCAATACATTTTGTGATTTGGATTTTTTCCTATGTATTTGGTGTGCTGTGTTATATTTGTACTAGGGTATTTTTATAATACTTACGTTACTCATTTTAATGCACCGCTGTAACCTGATGCCATGCTGCCCTTTAGTGAAACCTGCTTCATGAATACACTGTTTTTGGAATAAAAGGTTTCCACCTATTATTCTGGCACCACCGCCCTGAATACACACTTTCTTTTTTAAAGATGTCATATCTTCTTGAAAACCTCTCTCCACATCGTTCAATTTAAACCTGTTTAGTGACCTTTTCTTTATCAATCCAGTCACACCTTCTGTTCTCTGCCAATGCGTTCAGCGTGCTTTATTACTGGCAGTGTTTCCTGTATTTAAAGCAGGTTCTGTTCAAGACTTGTCACTACATTGGACTAGCTGCAAGATTAAGGTCCCCTCCAAAACAAATATTGACAAAACCACTTGGTGTATCTTTCTCCAGCGCAAAGTTCTAGGGCCACATGTATGATTGTTTTTTTAGCGAGTTTCTAATTGCGACTTTTGTGACTCACAAATTAAGTCGCAAAATGCAATGTACTAATGTTTCGCAGACACATTTAGCAATTTCTAATGGGGTTGCAATTGACCTACCTCATCAATATTCATGAGGAAGGTCGCAATTTGCGACCCATTGGGAATCGCTAAAAACACAGGGATGGTGGCCTGGTGGGGACAGGAGACCACCATGTTTGTGTTTGCTTTTAAATAAAGCACTGTTTCCTGAAAGGAAACGGGACGTGTTTCAAAAAGAAAAGTTAAACATTTTAGTTTCATTATTTAAGAGTAGTAAGTGGTCCTTAGGACCACTGCTTGCTCCTAAAAAATGTTTTCTCAACCATTCAAAAAGAGGAAGGGGGTCCCCTAGGGACCCCTTCCTGTTTGCGACTGGCTTACCACCTACTTGAAAGTAGGTGGTAAATTTCAAATGTTTTGCTACCACATTCCGGTTGCAAGACATTCATACATTCCACTGCGACTCGTCGCTATTCGAAAGAGACGCCCTTGATATGCCCCTTCCTAATACCAACTCGCAAACCCTATTTTACAATTCAGTAGTAGGTTATCGACTCGCAAAATTGGGTTAGAACGTGTCAAAAGGCTATTTAGTGGTCACAAACTGGCCCGATTCTCCATTTGTGAGCGTTAAAACCATTCCTACATATGGCCCCTAGTGTGTTAACAGGTAGGCTAGTTGGCCCCTAAGGACCCTCACCAGCGAAGGGGACTTCATCCCCCAACCAAGAGCGTGCCATTAGGTGCGTTTGCAGAGTGGTGGTGAAAGGGGGCATGGCCTGTTATCAGAACTCAGTAATCCTGCTGTATGGGACTTACTGGAGGTAATAAGAGGGGTGGTTGGCCCCCAAGGACGTCCTTGAGGACCAACTACCCCTCCTGTTACCTCCAGTAGGACCCATACAGCAGGATTGCTGAGAAGTTGTCAGAGGCCACACTCCCTTTCTCCACCACTCTGCAAATGTGCCATTGTGGGGGCGCCAGTTATAGTTAACTCAGGTAACTGTAACGGCTGAATTTCTCTGGTTTTGTACGAGTGAAATGTCAGCCTAACTATAACGTTACTGAAACCTTGGTTTTTTCAGTGAATTTCTAAGCTTTTTTTAAATGTTAATTCCCAGCTATAACGTCCCCCTCGGGCCAGGCCTCTCCATTGGGGACCACAGGAGAACCTGAAGGCCTCCGCGGTCCCTGCCGCCCCCTCACCTCCTGTGGGAGCCGGCATTGCTTTGGGACCCAGGGAGCTGCTGACATGCAGCTCCCTGGGTCCCAAAGCAATGTCTGTTTCCCTGCTCGCTTCACAGTGGGCAGGGAAACAGACACTTTCAGCAAGCAAGAGCATTTTTGCTCTCGCTTGCTTAAAGCAGAGAGTTTGCTATGGCTTGATGGGAGCACCATAGCAAACTGCAATGTCCCGAGGGTGGGCACCCCAGGCCAGGACATTGCTGGAGCTGGCCGTTGGGGGTGGCGGTCCCCAGGGCCAACTAGGGTTCCTGGAGGGGGACCACCTCCTATGTTCAAATTTGACCTGGGGAGGTGGTGGTCCCCAGGGCCGGGGGCCCGCAACGGATCCCCTTAATTATTGCATTTGTGCCCCGGGAAGGCGCAGGTCCCCGGGGCTGCAGGGGAGGCCATAAGGCCTCCCCATTTTTTTCTTAATAAAGTATGTGCCCCGGGGAGGTGGCGGTCCTTGGGGCAGCAGGGGAGGCTCTATGGCCTCCCCAGCATTACTTACAACGAAAACAAGTGTGCCCCAGGGCAGGGGGGTCTGCGAGGCCCCCTCATAATTTTAATCAGCCCCGGGAAGGTGGTGGTGTCTGGGGGAGGGGGGTCCGCGAGGCCCTCCAACATAATTTAAATTAGCCCGTGGAGGTGGTGGTCCCCGGGGCTTTGATAAGCACTAGGAGGGGGGCCCTGTGTATCCCCCTCCTATATTCACCATATGCCCCCGGGACCTGGCCCACCCAGGGGTAATTCTAAAGCAAGCTCTGGAGCCCGCGCTTGTTTTTTTTTATTTTGCCACGGATTCGCGGATCCGCCCACGAGTCCGCAATAAAATAAAATTAAAAAAAATACTTTTTACCCCTGGCAGGGTCACTGAGGGAACCCCCCCCCCCACCATATCTGTGGAATCAGGGTATTCCTACCCTGCCCCTTTTTCTTTATTCTTAACTTTTTTTTCTGGGACTCGGGAAAGCCGAGTCCCAAGATGGCTGCCAACACTTCCTGCTTGAAGTGTTGACAGCCAATCAAATTTTAGTAGGATTCTCGAGTACACTGCAAGGACTCGCGTCCCCAGATATCTATATTTTTTAAGTTAGATATCTTAAATACTACTGAATGGTTTTACATCAAATCACAAAAAGCACGCTTTCTGGACCAACTTCTAGCTTTCTGCAAAATTTGGTGTAATTCTGTTCAGCAGTTCGGGCTGTAGTCTTCAAAAAATGAAAAATCCCAATAGACTTAATAAGGTGAAAAAGTGTTTTGGGGCCCCCCTTTTTTCTCAGCCCCCGCTTGAGGGATCACCCTGAAACTTTCAACACAGCAGCTGAACCAAAAAGGGGAAGTTTTGAGAAAATTTCTTGGACAATCTTCAAGCAGCGACAACGTTATTGGCAAAACAAAAAACGCTTTTCTTATGGAAGCTTTGGTCCTCACTATAACCATCTACTGGCTATTGCCAGTAGGTAATTATATATATATACACACACGACGAGTCCCACCTAGCTTCTGCTTTACCCTGCCTGCTGCAACACATTAGGTTATTGATTTAGAGCTGGTTGAAGGCACTGTCTTCAAGAACGCCTAATCCCGGGCTCTATTCAACCATTCCCTCTGCCAAAGGAACTGGTGGTGATTGCTTTTGATTACGGGGTGGGGGAGTTGCGCGGTAGCTCCATGTTTACGTCCCTGTTCTGGCTGGTTTCTCAGCAAAGCTGAATGGTGGATACAGTGCCTGGCACAGAACCCCAGGCCTGTGGTATTCCCCGGAATTTCCATGTACAGTGCAGCGTGATTCCCTGGAGTTCTGCAATGACTGAGGGTCCCAATGCTTCATGGTAGTCCTTAGAAATCTTTTCATTGGGTGTGTTTAATTAAACTATCAAAAATTAAACTATCAAAAAAGAGAACAGGTGAATAGCACCGGTCTATAAGGGAAGATTGCACAAACACTTTGGCTTGGTAAAAATCTGCGATAGTGAGCTCAGAAGAACAGTTTAAATCTCTGGTGTAAAAGCTCATTAAGATCTCGTCCTGCTAGAGATGTCAGTGTTCTGTCTTTGTATTTATCATGATAAAACGTATGTGGGATTGAGAGAAAAATGATTCATCAGCACAGACCCATTGTAAGTAAAAGAAAATCCAAAATAAACTTAAAGTAGAGGACATTAAATATGACAACGCTAAAAAAAGGATTCAGGACAACAACTCGCATTCAGCTGTTTTTTCAGAACAGAATGGATCGGTTTTTGCTTTGCATTCAAATCGCTTCCTCAATTATGGCACATCTATAGACACAACTCTTCGAAGTTCTTGATCTGCATAAGAATAACATTTGTATATACATTGGGTTCGTGCTGTATAAAAAGGAGATTACGATGTATGAGGTCTGAGATCCTTCCTCCCCAGGCCAGCTCCCCACCCACATCACCTAAGTTTTGCAGTGGATAGGAACACAGAACTCGCTCACCTCTTGACTGGTGCATTGTGCTTTGTGCCTTGGTTTGCCTTTCACTGCTCGTCTTCTGATCTTGGAAAAAAAGAACCGCCCGCTTTTATAATCGAAGGCACACATCGGTGCATGCTCGGCCAATAGAAATCTGTTTAATGTAAAGATATTGATGTCAACGTTTGACACTTCTAGGCAAACAGTACCAGCATCTTTGTCAAGTCTCCAAGCCACGTTATAATCCATCAACGTTTGACATGAGGCCAGTGAAACCAGCCTAAAATGACAACAGTGCCTCCGTTTATTTTATGGGGCAACAAAAGAACTAGTTAGACAACCAGTTCAAATATTTACATTAGACAAATCCTGGCGTGGCTTCTTACATTTCGGTTGCTTTGCTGGTAAGTGAATTGGAGTTCATTTTTTTCTAACCTTGAATTATATCTTGGCATAAAATATAAAGACGCTATTAGTCAATTTTAAATTCTAAATTGCAGTGGTGGCAGTAAAGACGCGCCCCAAAATGGACCGCACAAACCAGCGAAACGGCCCTCTCTACTTCCTTCCGTGGCTTTAAAGCCGGTTCACCGAGAGAAAAGTCAAAAATGAATAAGGGCCACTAGTGTGTTCTACAAACAGAACCATTTCCCCTTAAAAGTCATTGTGTGTTTTGTTGCGTGTTTTTGTCCAATTTATCCAAATAAAACAAAAGGAATTAATAATTGCATTATCAGTAGCTCTCTCATTGAGACAAACTAATACATCCGAGAAATGAACTTTAAATAATTCTTCATTAAATCGATTTGCTAGTTGAACCCTGTCCCACTTCAATCTATGGCCATGATCACGGGTAGTCTCTGCCCCGATATCTGTTCTAATGATGGAATTAGGTCTAAGGCTACACTTCAAAGAAGCAATTTCGAGATCATGGTCACTCTGAGTATCCGAAAAAAAACATCACAATTGTTGATGGCATCTAATAAAGTAGTTGACACAAGAATAAAATCAATTTATGTGTAGACCCTCTGCCAGTAAAGGTGGGTGTGTCCAAAATGATCCCTTCAGCTGAACGTGATTTGCATGGGGGAAAAAAATCAATAATTATAGAATTCATCCATTCGCCCTCTGGGATATGTTTAAAATGCAAATCCTAATGTATGGTCAAAGATGAGGATTAACATCGCCTGTCAAAATTAGTGGGGTGTAAAAAGCTGCATTACCAATGTTCTTCTTCAGAAAACGCCTAAGTGAACATACATTAACATCAGAGCATGGAGAACTGATAGCAATATAAAAATTAACAACTAGCTGTCTGTGCAAGCTGGAAAACTGCAATAAGCCCGCAGTTTGATTAGGCGAGTCGGTCTCCACTCTTATGATTTTACAATTCAGTAGCAAGGTGATCAAAATCAAAAGTCCTCCCTTCGCCCTACGAGCCTGTGAAGGAGTTGCCAGGACAGAGAACAAACTAAACTCATCTAAAGATAGACTGTTACAACCTCCCAGGTTTCCTATAAACAAATAATGTTAAAATTCATTAGAAAAGAACGTTAACTGGCATCCTCTATTTTACCTGCTATACTAGCCATGCTCCAGGATAAAATATCTAATGAATGTGGAGTAGCGACAGCCCTGGATCCCATAATGGTAGATGTAGTGGTGTTTAAAATGGGGGATGGAGTCAGTCAATCAGGGCACTCAGTGGTTCAAATCTAATAAAAGTGGGAACCTCTGGACGAACAAGATCCTGAATATTGCTAGCAGCACAAGGCGTGGGGATTGATAGAAATAGCAAGTCAGGTGGTGGAATAGGGATATAAAAAGAAAGTCTTTGTTGAGGAGTTTGGGGCAGACCACATGCCCCAAGAAGCATCGCGGCAGCAGGCGCAGACCGCCGCTGCTACCACCATCACGTCCGCACCTGGAGGTGCTGTTTAAATTGGACGGCAGGTTCCCACAGCGTTGGTGTCTTTGTTGAGGAGTTGGGGGCAGACCACACGCCCCAAGAAACTTCACGGCAGCAGCCGCAGACCGCCACTGCTACTATGGTCCTGTCCGCGCCTGGCGGCACTGTTTAGATTGGACGGTGGGCTCCCACAGCACGGGACGCGCCCGAGGCGCGCCAGGGCATGTGCCCAGCCAAGACCAGGCCAAGAGCGGGCCCGTCAGCGGCTAACAGAGGCTCGGCTGGCCCCCCTCTCTTTCACTTGGGTCAGCATCAATAATACAAGGTGAGTACAGCCATTAGCGAATTAAGTGATGATGGGGAAACAAACAGGCCCCCATCCACGCGTTCCTCCGTCACTATAGACAGTATGTTGGAAAGGGTGGTCAGTATCGTAACCAATGAAATTGAACTAACAGAGCATAGATTGTCACTGGGCTGCGAGGCATTACAGTCAGAGTCTGGTTGCGGAGTTCCACCCGCCGGCACGCCTGACCATGTACTTGTGGGTTGTGACCCTACACATATTGCAGCCGATGCTAATTCTGCGCCCCCTATTAGTAGCATTGCTAATCCTGGATGTGACTCCCCCATGACACAATCTATTGTGACTGCCCCCCCTATAGTTATGGCAGCAAAACGCAAAAGGGCATCTGGGAAACCTGTTTGCACTAAAAGGAAACAGCCCCCACGTACTGGCGTGCCACGGAGTGATCTAACTTCCTGGATGCAACCATCACTTAGCCCCTAGTTCTCTTCAACCAAGACTAGGAATAGCAAGGTAAACTGCTGCTCTCACACCCAGACTGAAGCTGTTTCTGAACTACCTGACATAGGGCAGCCTTTTATTGATGGACTATGTTCCTGGATTGGTGACCTGTTAGATATGAAACTTACCCCTTTGATGAAACGCCTGGAATTATTCAGAGACTTTGATGGGTAGGTTTCACAACCGAGAAGTGGCTGCCAGCACTAACATTGACACCATGGCTGAGATGGCCAATCACTTGACAAATGCCCCAACCACAAACAGTTCAGTTTATGGGGGACCGCGTCTGTTTTATGGCACACTAATTACATCTGTTTGTAAGAAATGCACGCAGTTGATTGATGGACATTCCCCTATTGTAAATGGATCGCTAAACCCTCTGATCAATGAACGCCGTATACTCCGGTTGGGACAGGCCCCCCTGGCTCTAATACACAATCTAAGCCCAATTTTAAACAACCTAAACCTAATCCTATACCTAATCCCCAATCGGCAATCCCTGACCTAAGCATTGGAGTCGTCTCTCATTCCTTGAGAAGGTCTAGTCCCAGACCTAATACAGATGTGTTGGGTCTGCCACCTGCTGCTTGCCCCTATGTTTTAGTGTTAGCAGGAGTACCTCCCCTTAAGTCAGAACAGAGTGAAACCTGGGAACAATTACGTAACAAATGTGTTGATTAGTTATATAAGAACAAGCAGTTTAACGTACTGAACATGGATGAGCTAATAATCATGATACAGACAGAGGGGTGGGTTGGTGGTTCATACAAAAACATTGATGGGGATTGTGTTGTAATTAACTTTCGTAGACCATCTGTAGTAAGGGCCCTTTTAAAACAACAAGAAGTTTTCACAACTAGACACACAAAAATTTGGTCTTTACCCCTAGGTTACTTTTATAAACCACCTCTTAGAGGTTCCTTACATGGACCCCCCCTCCAGTCGAACAGAATAGATTTGCAGCGTTAACTGACCTCAACGCCCTGCACTGACTAACACCATCTTTATCAGGCGGGGTCGATCCCCTACCGGTACATACATCACACGTACCTAAGACGCATGCACAAATTGTTATACCGGGGCCCACGGCTCGTGAAAATCAGACTCTGAAAATATTCAGATGGAATGTGGCGGGCCTACACTCAAAGATAGTCTTAGCAGACTGGTTGGAGTTAGTCAGGCAATATGATATTCTAATGTTTCAAGAAACCTGGGCCACTAAAAATATACACCTTGAAGGGTTTGAGCGTTATTACACTCTGGCCTCATTACCAAAATCCGGCCGGCCCTCCAGCGGTCTAGCCATTTGGGTGAATATCGCAGCGGGGGGCTGTGTTAATGTCTTACCAACCCATAATGATAAATTTCAAGCCATAAGATATAAAAGGGGCACAACTTTGTATTTGATAAATGTTTATAACAATGATTTTTATAGCACACCTAACACTAATTTTATTAAACTTTTTGACTATATCACTGCCCTAAGGAGATCAAAGGGTTTTGATAACGCAGTAGGCATTTGTTCGGGTGGCGAATTTAATGCCAAACTGGCCCACCCGGACTCCTCCTTTAGTCATTTTAGCAGAGCCCAAATCTGCAATAGGGGCGCTGAGTTGATGGAACACCTGACATCTCATAACCTGAGCAACATCATGGATATCACTGCTCTCAGTAATAAAGACATGTCAGAACCTACGACTAGAGGCAGGGGCTGCACTACCACAATTTATTACATCTTTATTTCCTCAAATTTAGAGGATTTTTTACTGCATGCAAAAGTTGTTGCCACAACCCATGGCGATCATAGTCCGATTGAAGTAGCATTTCAATTCTCCCCTAGGCCTGAGTATAGAATTGAGTGTGGCGCAAAGAATTTGGAGCCCTCAACAGATAACTTACGATTGGTGTGGCGAGGAGTTGATTCTACTGAACTGTTTCATAAAATGGTCAGGGAGAACCGTACATTATTTGAGGTTTGTTTGACAGCGCAGGAATCAAATCCAAATGTAGTTACGGCATTCACTAATCTTTGCTCAATTATTAAAACCAAATTAATGATGCCCACGCGTACTATATCTAACTGCCCTAGATGGTTTAACCATGAATACTCAGCAGTAAACCGACAGCTCCATTAGGCCCTGTCGGCAAAACCAAGTTGTCACCATGTGGTGCAGATGCTTAGGAAAAAATATAAGTCGGTTACCTCTCTGAGGAAGGAAGAGCTATTGCTTGAACAATGGGATTCGCTCGCTAGCGTTGCCTGCCTAAAGATCGGTAAACTTTTTTGGGCTGCTATTAAAGACATGCGGGCGATGGGACAGATGCTCACACCAATTAGTTGTAATATAACCAGTGAAGCATGGGAATCACATTTTTCCGTGATATACTCAGCTACTCCCTGCGACAAAGATCCAATTGATCTGCCCACTCGAAGTAACAATGTCCCTGCTTGAAGTGGAGGAAGCTATTCACCAGAGCCTGGGCAATAAAGCCCCTGGCCCAGACGGGGTGCCCATTGATCTTATTAAATACAAACCTGATATTTGTGCCCCGCTTTTGCTTAATATTTTTAATAATCTAGTCTCTTTCCTGTTACCAAGCACATGGTCTACCTCTATTATCGTACCAATTTTTAAAATGGGTGACCACTCCCAGTCAGGCTGCTATAGACCAATCTTCTTGATAGACACAACACTGAAAATTCTAGGAAGGGTTCTGTATAATAAGTTTAAAATTTGGGCGGAGGAAAACTCGATTTTGCACCCCTGTCAATTGGGTTTTAGAAATAATGTTGGCACAATAGAACAGTGTCTCAATTTAAACTTAATAATTGTGAAATATACCATTGCACAGCGCTCAACGATTTATTTGGCCTTTATGGACCTAACCTCTGCTTTTGATTTTGTTAACCGGTCCCGACTGTGGTCGATCCTTATGGAAAGCGGAATGGATGAGACATTAGTAAATTTTTTAGCGTACTTACATAGAGATTTGAAAGCCAGAATTAGAATTAACTCACATGGGGAAGTCTCTAATGATACTGGTGTTTTTAGAGGGGTGCGTTCTAGCTCCATTACTTTTTATTTTGTATATTTATAACCTACATGTGTTTTTAACGTCTCTTACTAAAGATGTCCCAAGAGTTCATTTTAATATGGGGCTTTGTGGATTTTATGGCCTCCTTAGACTTATGTACCAATTAAACAAATTCTTTTATACTGGCCTGCGGCCCGAGGAAGCACTCGCTAAATGTTATTTCTGTTGGAAAACAGAGTTTACAATGCACAAGCACTTTTCCATACTTGGGGCTGGTCTTCGCAGCAAATGGTCTGTGCACAGACCATACCGCATACTGCAGAAATAAGTTTTCCAAATCAATTAATACCGTACTTAGCCTTCCCCAACCCAGGAGGGGGGGGGGAGGTGCATTTTACCCATTTAAATTTTTTTTTAAACTGAGTGTACCCCTGTAGCAACCTAGGGCACTGAGGTATGGGGCATCTCTAATTGTAATAACATCCAGTACGAAGAGAACAAGTTTTACCATAAGCTCCTGGGAGCCCCAAACTCTTCGTCCAATACATGTGTCACAGTGAATTAAAGCTACATTACATTGTAGACTTTATTAGAGCACATCCTGCCCTATTTTGGCTAGCCATATGGAAAAATATAGCGGCATTCCTCACCAGAGACATCATAACACATTGCCTCCAATGTGAGAGGGGCATGGACATCCCATGGCTAGCAGAGGTGAGAACTAGTCTACGCAGGATTAATTATGGTCACGTCTTTGATAGCCCTACTGAGTTCGTCAGTGTAAATAAGAGAGATCTTCGGGCGGCCCTATACAGGTGTTACAGGGAGGATAGACTTGTTAAGGAGTCTAGTAAACCTAGTGTAGTCACGTTCTTGAACATTGAGTATGACCAACAATTGGCCAGCTATTTGACTAAACCCATGGGAGCGCTGTCTTCTTTTCCGTCTAAGGGCAGGTACTGTGAAGTACCTGTTATGTTTCCCTCTGGGCTTCCAAAACAACCTCAATTCTGTTTCCTGCCCTTGTGACGGACGCTCAGGCCAAATTCTATTAAATTTTTTAATCTTTTGTAGGTATTATATACAATATACCAAACTGTTTTTACTTCCTTTTTTTAGAAAGCATTCATATGCTAACTATAGAGATGCATATAGGACTCTTCTTAACGAACTAGTGCTTCGTGTGAGGGCTTTTCTGAAAAGTGCTTTCTGAGCATGTAACTCGATGATTACTGCATAATTGTATTTTATTTGTTCTGCAGCGCACTGAATTTTTAAGTTTTCCTTTTTTTATGAATATCATGAACTTATGTGTTTTGATGTATTATTATATGACTCTGCCCTTTGGCCTGGGGCATCCCAATAGCGGACACCACACACATAGTGTCCCTATATGCGGACGATTTGCTGCTATACGTGAGGGACATTGCAGCCGATCTCAGCCCCATATGGAACATACTATCGGACTTCGCGGCCGCAACAGGACTCAAAGTCAACTTGGCAAAATCCACTATATATCCCCTAAGTCCAAACCTTCCCCCGCGAGAGATAAGAGTCGGGAGCTCACGTATGGCTTGGAACAATGACTTTCCACGATACTTCGGCGTTAGACTATATCACTCCCCAACGGACCTGTTTGAGGGCAATCATTGTAGGGCTCTGGCAGGGGCCAAAACGCGAGTGAACTTTTGGAAGACCTTACCTTTAGCCCCCATAGGTAGAGTGGCCCTGGCCAAAATGAACCTAGTGCCACAATTCCTCTACTACTTTGCTAACACCCCTGTTATTCCCCCACGTTCCTTCTTCAGAGAGCTAGATACTCTATTGAGCTCCCTTATATGGGGCGGCGAGCGCCGGTGAGTTGCCCTCACAAAATTGCAACTTCCGATAGATCAAGGGGGATTGGAAGCGCCTTCCTTCGAGGCCTATTTTCTCGTGGCACAAATCCAGTGGCTATCCCGCTGGATGGCAGGGCGCCATTTGGCGGAGACCGCCTCGGAGGAGGGACTCATGCCGGTGCCAGCCCTGTGTCGCCTGCTCCACCCAGGCACCCGCCCTACAGCGACACATTCCGTGCAGGTAAAGGTGGCACCTACATGTATGTTGCGACTTCACCGCATCTCTGGTGAGACTCCCTTATATACCCCCCTGTACCCACTGGCCGGCTTGCCCAGAAGCGAAGGATTCTACTCTGCTAGGGCAATGCAGGTTTGGACAGAGCATGAAGTCCTGGAGATGGGATCCCTGTTTGCGGAGGGTCAGTTGCTACCATTCGATCGGCTCTCGGGTGAGACAGGACTCCCGCCAGGGCAGTTGTTACTGCACAGACAAAAAGTCCTAAGCAGCCGCCGCATTTGGGATCTCTCCGGGGAGGGGGAGCAGACGGCACACCCAGTACTCCACACAATCCTTCACATGTTGCCGGGGCGGCACTTAATAACCTGGCTTTACAAAGCAATCCGAGACCTAACCGCCACCACATTCGCCCCTTTGGGACAGAAATGGGAGGAGATAGGATGCTCATTGCATGACAAGGAATGGAAACGCGCCCTGGAATATCCAAAGAAAGTGTCTCGGAACGCCTGCTTTAAAAACATACAATTCTCCATACTGCATTGCGCTTACCTCACCCCAGCACGGCTCCAGCACTTTTACTCAGGCACACAATTTGTATGCCCAAGGTGTCAATCCCCAGATGCGACATTCAAGCACATGTTCTGGCTCTGCCCCACAATACAGTCCTACTGGAATACAATACATGAGACATTGCTGGAGTTAACAGGGCTCACTGACATCAACACCTGGGAAGCCAGCGGGATAGGGATCTTCCGCAGACGTAAAACTCTTAAGGTGCAAACATGTTTCGTTTCCCTAGCCCTCTTACTGGTGAAGAGAGGGATTACGATGCATTGGAGAACCTCAGAGGGACCCCATTGGCGGCCTGGGTGAGAGTGGTCAGAAAATGGGGCTCGGCAGAGGAAGACACAATCAAGCGGGAGGAGGCACAGGGAGTGCGCAGAAAACACATCTCAATGGAATGGGCTACAATACTGCATCAATTCTGCCATCACATGGCCAACACTCAACAGCCACCATCACTACCGGCTACACTAGAAAGTCCGAGTCAGACTACACAACCCGAGTCTCTCCTACACACTCATACGGACGTAGTCACTCCCAGTGCCCGTCAAGAAGCATAACTCTGCAGCGCCCCCAAGAGTATAGAGCCACCTATAAAGCGCCCAGCCTCAACCGAGTCACATTACTGGAAAGCCCCCCATTCCCCCAGCCCCCCCTCATAAATGCATGGAAAGTCAGAATAGTTCCTATTCTCAGACGCCCGCGGAGGTGCTTCAAGTCCACCCAGGTCTCATTACCCCAAGTTCCAATCCCCAGTTAGCCACACATACCGGTAGTTTAAAGGACCCAGTGCTTTTTCAAAAGAACAGCTCCTTACCGGAAAGGCATTGAGGTCCACTTTTATGCCACATGATCACTACAGAGGATCTCATAGCCAAGCCTGCTATCTTAGCGTGTTCCCCAACTCTTGCAGGGTCCAGGGAAATGTACTGTATAACTGTATTGCTTAAATTAACTGTTATGCCTACATTCATGTAAAGCAATATGAAAAAGCTAATACAAATTGTTTAAAAAAAACATTATATGACTCTGCCCTTTAATGGATATGTTTTCTCTCCGAATAAAGTAACTATGATGATGATGATGGAGAAAAACCTAAAGAAGGGCCAAACTACCACCTGCATTATCCAGCTTGATTGATAATTCAGACAACAATTTACCAGCCATTGCGGCACTATTATAGTAGGACATAATGTGATAACATTCTAGGGTTTTAGAGGCCTTGTCCACCCATGGAATCCTCCTAACCATGTTAATAGCACTAAATAGGAGAGAGTGACATCCGAGTTGCCTGTCAACCTAATGAACAACCTTATTGCACAAGTGTGTAAATTGTTCTGGGAAATTATCCTTAAGAGGGAGAACCATTGCCAGGACTAAGACATAAGGGGTCGCAGCTGGGGGTAAATTAAGTGTACTATGGTGAGGCATTGGGCAAACTGGTATTCTCCCTTGATCAAAGCCCTATGCCCTAGCAGCAGAGTGGGCACCAGAGAGAGGAATGGCGGACCGCTTGTTACCTGGAATGCTAGCATAGTTGTACCTTACAGCGAGTTAGTTAGGCCCTAGATTATCAATATTTGTATTCATCCCACCCACTTCAACCCCTCTATTTCACTGCAGACTAGCAGGGCTTTTGTCATGTCCCAAGGGATTAAATAAATGGGCAATGTACAGTTAACATATGATCGACTGGCTGTCCTGTAGTCTTATCGTACCAGTACAGGCACTGGAGGAGCCGAGCATCCCTGTTAACAGAAGTTAAGTTAATAATAGAATTTTTAAGAATTCATGAGAAAAGTCTCCAGTCTTACATATAACTTGTCTATTAGGGCTTCCAACAGCCTCATTACCTGTGTTCCATGGGGCTAGGTTGGTGTACCATTGCCTTTATCATGTGAGCGCTGTGGGCTGGGGGCGAGATTGAGCTTACCCAGGTCTTGTTATGAGTCACAGTTTGCATGCAAGGCCCCCCTCCGATACTGCACTGCTCTGTCATTAGCTGTAGTCTGTGAACTCAAACCCAGCTCTTCTTCAACAGATATAATTTCCTCAGTAAAAGCCCCAATGGCAGAGGATAAAAGAGACATGATATAAGATCCCTTGAATGGGTGCTTCATGTCACTTGGGACAATGGGGGACTTACACTTACCCATGGTTTTAAAGAATCTAATGCAGGACCAAGAGATGTGGCCCGGTCCGGTCCCAGCCTGGTGCAGACAGGTGCAGACAGTCCCGCCCTTGGTCCACGCTGTGCCTGGGCGCGTCCCATGCTGGGGGCTGCTGGAGGCACTAATCAGAGTGGGGAGGTGGCCTCCACCCCTCCACCCCTCCTGAACACACAGACTTCTGGGTGTTGTGGTTTTGGCCTAAGGAGGCCCAACAAAAAACTTGCTGCTCCCATGCTGTGGGCTGCTGGAGGTGCTTATCAGCATGGGGAGGTGGCCCCCGCCACTCCTGAACACAAGGTCTTCTGGGTGTTGTGGTCTTTGGCCCTAGCAGGGCTCGACAAGAAGCTTCTTTCTCTTGTTCAAAATCATTAATACATTCTTGAGGATTATAATGATTTGCTTTTTGTTTGTTTGCTGTTAAGAGTTTGTTATGAGTTGCACTTTGCTAATCTGGAAGCAGTGCATGCATTAGAGGGACGTCAGTGTTATGGTATTAGCCATGGATTGTGTATATTTGTGTAAGTGGTGATGGCCACAATTTTAATATGACGTCCATCATCCATGTGTTGCACTGTGTTAGGATTAGAAGTTTGTTGTAAATTGTACAGTCAGTGATTCTTTTGTCATTATTTTTATTGTCATGCAGTAAGAAATACTGCTTCGTATGTTTTGTTTTTACATTTTGGAGTATTTCTATTTCATCACGTGTTCTGGGTGCTTTTGGTATTTTTTCTGGTGATTATCCTTGTTCTGCTTATTAGTCTTTTTAGGTTTTCTATGTCAGGGAGGTGGCCAGTCACATCTTCAGGAACTTGGGGTATTATTTTTTAAAAATATTTCTTGTAGGCTTTTGTGAGGTTGCGCTCATTTCTCTTAAATCCTGTAGGATGTTCCTAAGTTGCACTTAAGTGCTGTGCGGAGGGTGATTGTATCCCCTTAAACTTTCAACTGTATCTTCCTAGGAAGTGGCTTTGCCATAGCAACATTGAAATATTTAGTGCATTGCCGAAGCTTTGTTTCACAAGAACTGATTTATTTTCTTTACATGTATTCCCTATAACTTAATAGTAGTTTCCCCTCTTGTGATTTGATGTATGTTTCCAACATTTTATCCGTGGATTTAACAACTAATAAAATTATGTTAAAGGTGTATATATTATATGGTATTTAATAATTATTGTTACATTTTTTCAACATGATTTACATTCTGTACTTACATTTTTGGTATTTTTTTCTTTTACGGAGGATATGTTGATTCTGTTTTCTTTGGAGTGCATTATTTTTCTTCTGCTTGCTGTTCTTTTTTAATTTTACTGTTGAGAAAAAGCAATGCTTTAGTTATTTTGTCTATAATAATTTTGGTATTTTTACTGTTTTTACCATTTACTGATTAAAATAAATATTTGTGGTATTACTTTTAGTGGTTGTCTCACTTATTTTTTGTTATACTTGCATTTCTTTTTGTCTTTATTGTATTTTAATTTTGTGATATCTTTGGCCATGGTATTTTTGTGAGTTTTCTGGTGGCAATTTTGATAGGCTTGTATCTGTTTTTTTGGAGATATTATTTTTCAATAATTGTTATTAACTTCTGTGTGTATCCAAATGTTTAATTTATATTGTTTAGGTAAGTTTAAGCTTTGTTGAACTTTGGTACTGTGTGCATGTAGGAGCTTTAATTCTGGAGAGTGTTGCAACCGTTCAGGCTGTAGCTTCCTTTTAACACTTTTATAATTGGGAAACTGTTTCAATTTGTTAACTGTTTTTGTGAGTAATTTAATTGGTTATTGGATTAGCAGCGTGATTTGTTTTTGTACCGTAAATGTCAACTACTCATGTTTTTTCTGCTATTTATGTAGGTTTAATTTACTCATATTTATTTGAAAAGATATTTATTATATTTATTTTATGATTTTTCGTTATATTTTGTTTGACAATAATTCTGTTTTTGTGGTTTTGTTAAAGTTTCTCATGTTTTGACATAATCTTAATATTTTGTCTTTCTATATTTGTGTTTTCGGTAATATGGTGTTGCAGATATTTTTTACAACAATATTTTTCTGATCTCTATTTGTGTTTTTGTGTTTTATGTATAGGATTGTGAGATTTGTGACCTTGATATTTTTTCAGTATATTTTTGTATTTCAATATTATTTATGCCGCTATTATGTAGAAGCTCACCCGCTACTGTCAAGATTATGGACTGCCTTGAATAGTAGAAGGTAAATCATGGTTGCTCAGCAGTCATAATGTGCACCGGGTACATGAACAAAGATGTGCATTACACAACATCCTACCATATATAACCCACATTTAATGTGCAAGACATTCTGCTATAGGTCGTCACCTGGTATATGGCTGCTTCCAAGCGCTAGAGTAGGGGCTCAGGCCAGTATGACCTTACAATTCGCCTCAGGGATAGGTATGAAACATCACTGGAGTTTGCAGAGTGAGGCATCCTGACTTTGCCAGTTGTTGCAGTTCAGCTTTACACTTTGTCCATCCCTAATTATATGGTCACTGTCATTAAGATTGCATGCTGCATGTGCGTTTTAATTCTTTATTCCTGCTGCATCATTTTACCTGCTTTGGCGAGGGCCTCAAGCCTTACTACCGCCTCTGTCATCCACTGTAATACAAAGGGGCCGATTCCGATCTCGGTCGGAGGCGCACCCAATACCATTCGGTCGGGAAAAAAGCCATGCGAAAGCCTGTTTCCCGACCGAACCGTACTGCGGGTCCGGCCGAGCGAGTACGATGCGACTCGCCGACCGACTCGTCCGGGCGACCCGACCGCTCCGACCGACTCGTACCCGGATCGTACCGCTCCGACCGACTCGCTCGGACCCGATTCGCACCGCGCAATGGAGACGTTTTCCGGCCGGGTAAGTACGATGCGCACCTCGACCGCTCCGACCGACTCGCGCCGTCCGACTCGAACTCGCTGTCGGAGCCGTACTTTGGGGGTCCGTGTCGGACCCCCTGTACGCGTACCCGTGCGAGGCGCACACAGGGGGACCCAAGGGTCCCCCTACCTGTGCGTGTACGCCGCGAGCGCTTCGCGGCGTACTCGCTGTAGGGGCGCCCTTGTCCGCCTCGCACCCATTGAGGCAATGGGAGCCCGCGTACGCGTTGTACGACCGGCTCCCATTGAGTTCAATGGGAGTCCGACCGACTCGTGTCCGATAACATACGGACGCATCGTACTCGTTCGGTCGGACTGCACGGGTCCGATTCGGTCGGAAATCTCTCCGGGTCCGGCTCGGTCGGAGAGATTTCCGGCCCGAATCGGAATCGACCCCAAAGTCTTTCAAGAGCCCCTGTGCACCAACAATCTTAGGCCCCCATTTCAAGTACCCTTGAATATGTGCAGGTATTTTCCAAACAATTGGGGAAAATCTGGCCCAATACGAGTTGGATCCTGAAGGTCTACTATGAAATGACAGATTACAGAGGGGTGTCAACAACTGTGGGTCTGATTCTACCAGTAAATTATCATTTTCGTTTGGACTTTCAGACAGAGATTTCGGCTGCTGTTAGTGATAGTAAACAGTTCTGTGGTGTTCCTGCAGATCTCATAATTGCAATGGGGCAGGTAACAGCTGCTATTGCCTCACCAGAGTTAAGTCCATTAATAAATAAGGTCTTATACTATAATAATGAAGTGCACTACAGAATATGAGTTAGATGAATTCGTTAATTGGGTCCCACTGTCACAATGTACTTTATTATTATTTGCACACTTTAATTTCCATTGCTGTTAGCTTGAGTTGCATTGTTCCTAGTGTTTATATGACACAGAAAAAAACGTAGTTATTGTTATTTGCCAGAACTGTTCTTGTTTCTCCCTTTGCATGATCTACAATGGGTCCTTATTCTGCTCTCTTACCCCACACAAGCTCTGAGCCCAATGCGAGGCAGACTCATTTTACAGCTCCCAAAATTATGAAATGGACTCTGCCCAAACCTCTCCCTGTGATGCTTTTTGTTACCCCTGTTCCTTTCAAGCACCATTTTTCTTGATGTAGTTATGAGTGCTTCCTATGTATTTTTAGTCTTCTGGGTTCAGAAAATCCTAACAGTAGTTTTTCCTAGTTTTACTATAAAACTCCTCTTTTAATATTATGAAATGGACTCTGCCCAAAACTCTCCCTGTGATGCTTTTTGTTACCCCTGTTCCTCTCAAGCACCATTTTTCTTGATGTAGTTATGAGTGCTTCCTATGTATTTTTAGTCTTCTGGGTTCAGAAAATCCTAACAGTAGTTTTTCCTAATTTTACTATAAAACTCCTCTTTTAATATTATGAAATGGACTCTGCCCAAAACTCTCCCTGTGATGCTTTTTGTTACCCCTGTTCCTTTCAAGCACCATTTTTCTTGATGTAGTTATGAGTGCTTCCTATGTATTTTTAGTCTTCTGGGTTCAGAAAATCCTAACAGTAGTTTTTCCTAGTTTTACTATAAAACTCCTCTTTTAATATCTAACAGAAGCCACAAGATAATGTCTTCAAACGCTTTAGTGCAGTGACACCCATAAAAACATGAGTCAATTTATTTGACACACCAGTTATAAAAATTTGGAAACATATTTCAGCATGCAGGCATTACACCTATTTCAGCCATAACATGATTTCTATATGTGAAAATCTCTAAACCATGCCACCAATGGCAAACAGTAGTTTAAAGAAAATAAAAAAGCTCATTGATCTATGTGTTTGATCCCACAATGCAAATATGGTTTGAAGAATAAGGACAAATGACTCATTTCTTGTGAGCAAAATATTTAATCAAATACCACTGGAATATGTAGTGAATGAAAGCTATTCAGAAATACACTTCACCTGTGGAGTAGTTTATTTGGGAAATGTCATCACTTAGTGGCGGTGTTTGCTTTAGGTAAGGTAAACTGCCAACAAGGCAATCATTAAAAAAGAAATGTTAACATTACAGTCAGTTGAGGATGTCCTTGAGTAACATCGTACATTAATTATTATAAATTTGAAAAAAATAAAATGATGAATGAATCACAAAGACAAGTGTATTTGCTTTTTAAATGCAACAAATTATATTAGATTCAAACAAAGATAAATGATGTTGTTCAATGATAATGATAGCATATAGTACACTGACAATGTGTTGTCCAAAGAAATCTTCATACTGTTGCTCCTTTACATTTGGCAATGTACCAAAGACCCACTCTCTAGTGAGAACACATAAATGTCCGTCTCTATATTAAGACAAAATTTGTGAAGGTAAGAAAGAACCGTCCAAAGGAGAGATGGGCTGTTCGATGATATTTCAGTCCCATACACTGTAAATCCAAGAGACTATCTTCAGGACCATAATATTTAATGGAGATACATGAAAGACCCCACTCTAGAGGAGAGACCACTTCATAAGGGGAATTATAAATCTCTTAGTGGTGCGTAAGACACTGAAGACTGCAAAGCTATTCAGAGTGCGTCTTCCGCAAACCTGGAACTAGCCAATAATGTAAACGCGTCGGGATCAGATGAATACCGGCTCACTACCCAAGCAGTTGAATGCTATGCAACGTTGCTGCTCTTCTAAATCGGATTGATTCACCGTTTGGCCTTTTACATGGTTTACATTATTGGCACTTGAGGGGATCATCTGGGACACGTCATGTAGCTTCGGACCCATGATATAGGCATGCCTACGAGGTGATGCTCTCCCTTGTTCCCTGGGTTAGGAACAAAACCCCAACCCATGGCAAAAAGAAAATATTGTGCTAGAAACCCATTACAAACTATTTCCATTCTTTTTTATTACAAGCACTCACACAAATTTCACTGCAGTGTGCATAGGTTCAGAAACCGCAACTAGAACCATCACAGTCAGTGACCAAATATCAGTCTTGAAAAAGGCCACTAGCCGCATGTACATGAAAAAAGACAGCCAAAACATGTTGACTCAATTGGATGGAGGAACATTATTAACTCTAATCTATCTCCATAAGCCAGCAGGTGACTGCAGGCAATTGTTAATCTTCTCAAGGCACCAGCGATAAAGACAACACAAAGACCTGCCATCGACTGTTTTAACTTTTATTTTTCTCTGGCACAATATTTTTCCCCAAAATATCCCTTGCCCCCACACTTGTGGGTGAAATGCATTCTAAGTAAGAAAAAATTGTCATTTACAACACCAATAGCTCTAATTTTGAAAAACGCGAGACCGATTGAATTGCAAATGTTTGTTTAACTTGCTCTTATGAAAATAGTTCTTAAGAGAGCCTAACCTATCTTCAAAAACCTCTGGGGACTCCCCCACAAATGGTAAATGAGATTGTACCATTTGAATTTGTACCCATGGTTGAGCATTAGGATCTGAATTGACCCCTAGATCCTTTTGAACTGGCCAACCTAAGATATTATAATATAACCAAAGAGGACGGCCAAGAAATATGGAAAAAATGACATGCACCTTGAAACCCGCTCCACTGTAAACAGGTGTCGTAGCACAGCCGGGTAGCATTCGGCTACCCAGCTGGGACCCGATGATGAAGCATGACACCAACCAGGTTGGTGTGTGAGGGTTTTCTTAACAAACTTTCGAGGTGCCAGACATTTTATGTCAGACAGTCATTTTTTCCATATTTCTTGGCCGTCCTCTTTGGTTATATTATAAATTTGCAGGGACAAGGACGGCCGTCCTAGAGTCCTAGCTCTTTACCTTGGTTTTGAACAACCTAAGATATTGTCACCTCTTACAGAGACATACATTTTAGAAACTGTAAATCTATCCTTGTACTCCACTTGTGCCTAAAAGTAACCCTTCATCTAAATGGGTTGCCCTCGATACCCCTCCTGGGTGAGTGCCCATCTTCTTAAGGATCGCAGTCTTGTCAAACAGATTTTTAAACACTTTTTCAGAGAAAATGGTTAGTGCTGAGCAAGAATAAAATATGGCCTCAACTTCCTTTTCACTAATTTTTACTACATCTTTCAGATTACCAGTGTTAACATCACTCATATGCAAAAAAAATTAATCACAATGTTCTTTAACCATACGGTTGCTGTTATTCTTAGATAATCTACTACTTGTACAGCAAACCATAAAATGCCCTTTCTTTCCACACCTGTTGCACAACGCTTTCATGTCTGGATAATTCTTTCAGTTTGCCATATGTCCATTCTTCCCACACCTGTAGCCCTGACACCTAAACCCACCTTCAGAAAGCTCAGGCACTTTGCTAGCTTTAACCTTCTTTTCTTTCACAATATTTAACCATTTCTTTGTTTCAAGTATCCCCATTTATTTCCTTTCCACAAATCATCATGTGTCCCATCCTCATTGCCAGTGTGGAGTTGGTGTTCTCCAGGAAATTAAGTGCACAGACCACGTAGATGAACTTTGTGCTTATTGAATACACCCCAGCCACAGCTCGGTTAACAGCCTCCTTCCATTCAAATACTTTCAAACCCCTTCTCAGACTACATGTTCTAGAACCCTGTTGTTAGATGGTCCCAATAATATGGACAGAGGGGAATAGGGCTTGTGTGGAAGATATCACAGTAAGCCACATGATGAAGCATGCGACAATAAATGAGTGAGGACCTTGCTTTTCCCAAGAATACTGTCCCATATAAATTTAGTATGCAATTAACACATTAGACCTTCCTACTCATAGTGTGTCTTATGTCATTTTTTTCTGCCATTTTTAAACACATTTTTCAGAGAATGTGGCATAATTCATGATGTACTGTGTAGTCAATCTACATAAATATATTCTTCAATACATTTAAATGCTGATTTAGGCCTTTGTTCCGAGTTTTGAGGTAAATTCTGATTCCTGTTGAAGAAGGAGTTAGCATAGTAATAGGAATTCCAAGATTTGTGGTAAACACTGCACCTCTGCCATTTTCCTCAAAAAGATTTCAGCACGTCTAACCTTCTGAAATTTAGGGGGGGAAATGCCCAGAAAAAAGGCGCAACTCACCGAATTGGGTGCATTTGGTTCTGATTCTGGATGTTCTGACTCATTTCCAATCTGAAAACTCAGAATAGGAGATATTTACCACACCCAATAAATATTTAATCCTGAGGTAATGATATCTACTGGGTACAGAAAATATCATCACTATCTTGACCAATTTATAATCAGGGCCTTATTCTGTGTAAATATATCCTGAACTTGCCATGGGGTATGGCCAGGGTGAAGTAAAGCTGTGGAGGAATTATCCTAAGGAATTACTACCTAGCCCAGTTTACTCTCACAGAACTACTCCCGCGTTTATTGTTGAGTTAGTAAAACACATATTTAAAACACAGGACTGAACATAAACATCTGATGGAACAGATGAAGGAGGCTAGGCTGTCCATTCCCATTCCATCCAAGGTACATGACTTGTCACTGTAGATTGTTTTATCCAAGCACCACCCAAATTACTTGATCACATCTACTAAGTTGGTTCTTTTTTGTGCTTGTGTAAATTTAATTATGAATATTAGCTAGAAACAATGCATTCAATTTTTCAAACTTTGGCTTTCTGGTTAGCTATACCAATTCCATTTTTAGTTGAGAAATTTGCTTCATTGCTCATTTTGTTTGAGGCTCTAGAAACTGCAGTTCATCTCTTTCTGTTCAGCAAAGTGCAGAGACCCTTCAGCAAAATCGTGCTTAAATGGTCATATATTTTCCTTTGATTTAAGAAGATGCATGCTATCACTGGACATTCTATGCATTTTTGTTAACAGTCGTTTTCAGTTTTCATTTTGCATTCAGCCTAGTGGACATTTGTGAGAATACATAAGGTTACAACATCTCATAATTCCATACAATTAGAAAGGGGCTATAGGAAAGTATAACCAAAGAAATAAAATGGTGGGGAATAGCACAAAGCACCAACCACGGGTGTCGGGTTGCACTAGACGGGGTCAAAGTCAAACATTTAAAGCCGACCGCGATGGATCGGTGGTCAAATATACAGGGACCAGGTTCGTACTGTTGGAAAATTTCATCCTTCTAACTTGGAAACTTTTATGGAGAAAAAGTGGTCATCGTCAGGTCATCGGTGGGGCAAGCTGCAAGCTGGATCCAAACAAGGGCTCGATGATGGCAGGCCGATGTAGAGAGGGGTCCCGGTGTGGTCGTTAACAAAGGTGGATAGTTCAAGTGGGCGAGTTCATGCTCAGGAATCCGCTGTATGCTGCTCGGTGTCAGTCCAAGTGAAGCCCTCTATGTTTGGACCTATAAACTTTCTGAAAGTTGGATATCCTTCAGCTGGGTAAACTGGCAAGTTGAGGCCAAATGGTGATTCGATGTCTACAGCTGTGGCTTGGATGGCAAACCTGGTCTCTGTTCTCCAAGCAGAAAGTTGGCAAAAAATATCTAAGTACCGTTTCTTGCAGTTTGAGGACAGGAGAAGTACACTCTAACACCAGCCAAGGGGCCAGAACCTGGGGGCACCACTCGGGGTTAGGACTCACTCCAACAGAGGCCAGCAGCAGGGTCTAGGGCAGGTCCAGTTGGAACTGGCCAGCTGTGCAGCTGCAAGGAGAGAGGCCACTGGAAGCTTGTTGTATGACTGTTGCTCAAAGAGGAGGTCAACCACCTCACCCTTGGAGTCGTTTCTTGGGTTCTGGGTTCAAGGCAAGCAGGACCAGCCTTCCTTCAAATTCTTCAGACAGCAGGAAAGTCCTCATTCGTCATAGGTCCAGAATTGCTCTGAGGATTGGTCTGTGGGGTCCACATTTTTGCCCGGTGCCTGTCTGTGGGTGGAGGGCAATCACTTGTTCACCCCCAAACAAGTTCCAGTCAGTTTCTCCCCTCCCACTAGGTTTGGAGCCAGCCTGACTAGAGAGACAAAAGGGAGGCAAGGCAGGCCAAGGTGTGCGCTTCATCTGCTAGTGACAGAGTAGGTATCCTTTGCAGCTAAGGATAGACTGGGCATAGGCCTCGGGCCATCCTGTCAAGGGAGGAGACCCTTCCAGATACATAGAGGCCTTTTTACACTAACTGGGAGCAATACCTGCCACCACAGGAAAGCCATCAAGGAGCAGATGGCAGGAAAACCTTTTGGTTTGAAGCAGGAAAATGAAAACTTTCTAAAAGTGTAATTTCCCAAATAGTACTGTAAAGCGCAACTTGACGATTAAGTTGGATTTTATATTACAAGGGGCAAGGAGAGAGGAGAGAAATAGAGGGGAAAGAGAGAGAAGAAAAGGAGAAAATAAATAAAAAGTGGGCTGATTTGAACATTTTTGCAAGGGCTGCTTTTGGTTACCAGTGCAGCCTTGCTCATACTCCTCTCCCCTGTACCTCTGTCCTCATTGTAGTTGATTGACTTGGCTTCCTATCCCTCGCTGCAGCTGATTGACCATTTGTTAAACTGAAACCAACCTACAGAACTGGTTACTTTATTGTATGATTTGCCACCACCTTATGTACCCCATAGATACCAATAGTGTTTAAGCCATGTCATGTAAGGTATAAAACACTCTAGGGCTCTCCTTCCACCCACAACACACCTGCAGCACTCTCAGATTATCACTCAACTGTTAAAGTAATCCAATAAACTCGACAATCTATTTACTTAAATAATCTGTTAAAGCAAACTCTACCTTAGGCTGTCAGTTGTACATGTACATAAAAATAGTCTCAACTACAACATACATAGAGCAAGTGTGAATCAAAAGGGCAAAAGAACAACAGTTTTACAGCTAAATTTGCATAGGTCAAGTGGTTATTAATAGGATCAATAACCATTAGTCATCAGTTCCTTGGTAATAACCAAAGTAGTAATTGAGCAGATGAGAAGCTTTCGAAAGAAAAGGTTGAGAAGAAGGAAGGAGTAGGGGAACAGTAGGGGAGAGGAGAAGTGAAGATCAGTTTGGTTGTATGACAGTACAACACATTCCTTTACCATACATGCCTTTCCATGCATATACCATTACCATGCACGTCTTTACCATGCATGTCTTTACCAAGAAAATACATAGAAATGCATTAAATGAACCATAACCACACATACCGTTACCATGCAGACATTAACCAAGCAAAACTTTACAACACAACTTTTTTTAAAAATATACAAAAATGGTGATGAATATAAATTAAAAAACTTAAAAATGATATGTACAGAGACAATATCATATTGTGAGATATCATGCTTTTTTACAACATTTTTATGGAAAAAATGATGCAGGCGCATCTTCACGGAACAGAACAGAACACAACGCAACACATCACAAGTCAATGCAATCCAATGCAACCCTACTTAATTTTTTGTCAAGTTGATATTACCACATATCACAACGCAAAACAACGCTCAAGTACACACAAATTCCATTAACACCAGTATAAATCAACGCAACACAACCCAAAATATCGTAACCCTTCAAAAATCTTTTGAAAAATGAAAGAAAGCAATACATTATAACATCACAATACGGCACAAACACTTTCCAGAGTAGATAAACAATATATGCATAGAGAAAATTCAACTTTCTTTCATTTCATCGTATGCAAAAACCTTGTCCCCAACAAAGATGGCTGATAAATTCTGTGAAAAAGATCAAAAACACGTTACATTTTACAACAAAAATAATTAAAACTTTAGTCCTGTTTTACATCAGAAAAGAAATATTTCAACACTTATTTTATTGTAACTTACAGAATATCCTTACAAAAGTTGTCCAACATTTTGTATTCAGTGGTACACTGCCTTCTGACGTGACCACACACACCAGAGTGAAGAGCAGAGTTCATCAGAGGCAGTGCAAAACACAGTCACTTATCTATCCAAGTAAGTATAACTTACGCATTTAATAAACGTAGAAATAGTTAGGTATATTATAAAATAGACATATTACAATTTTTTATTAACTTTTTCAGACATAGTGAAGCTTGTGAAGACACACAGACTGTGAAGCTTTTCAAATTACACAGGCATGTAAGTTAAAATGCAACCATGTTTACTTAAAAAAAAAAATGTAATGCAATTATTTCCTCAAAACTAACAATGTTCATTTTTTTTTTTAAAAAACAGATATTTTAACAAAGTGCAATCTACTCAGGGAAGATGCTGGGAAGTGATTGGAGAATACATTTATTAATCAAATTTCACCAAGTACTTACCTCACGGAAAGTGCTGGACAGTGGCTGGGGGGCATGTTTACTATTCTAACTCCACCAAGTACTTACCTCAGGGAAGGTGTTGGACAGTGGCTAGGGGGGCAAACTTGCTATTCTACCTTTGCCAAGTGTTGCTTCAGGAAATGTGCTGCACAGTGGCTGTGGGGCAGATCTACTATTCTAACACCACTAAGTACTTACCTCAGGGAAGGTGCTTGACAGTGGGTTGGGGGAAGATTTTCTTTTCTGCCAAGTACTTACCTCAGGTAAGGTGTCGGACAGTGGCTGGGAGGGCATATTTACTATTCTACCTCTGCCAAGTACTTACCTCAAAGAAGGTGCAGGACAGTGACTGGAGTGGCAGATTTACTATTCTAACTCCACCAAGTACTTACCTCAGGGAAGGTGCTGGACATTGGTTGGGAGGTAGATTTACTATTCTATCTCTGCCAAGTACTTACCTCAGGAAAGGTCATGGACAGTGAAAAGAGTGCACATTTAGCTTTTTCTTGGAAAATAAAAGCAAACATCAAAACTTTGAAAGAAAAGAAAACAAGCCAAAAAAGACGCTAAAATAATCAAGCCACCAAAAGAAAATCACCCAAAAAAGGTAAGCAATTTAAAAGTCAATAGTAACACAAACATTTCAGAAAGGTTTAAAAAGCAGAAATATTTTTTTAATTTCTTACTACCCTTAGATACAGTACAAAAAAAGACTACACAGTACTGAAAACCTCTAAAAATCCAAGAATATCATCTAAAAGACGACAAAAGAACAATGAACAAATCAACAGGTAAAATCTTTCACATAAAAAGTGAATGGGCAATAATAACAATGTACAATAATAACCACACTCCTTTTTCAAGCAGGAAACTAACAAAGATTTAATTTTCTTAGTTTCACATAGGAATTTAAGACTTTTTTTCCTCAACAGACTCCATCAGTTAACCAATCACAAAGAAGAAAATAATACTCAGCATTACAGCATTAAACTCATATATTTTTTTTTCTTATTCTTTTGCAGATCATTTAAAGATGCAAAACACAAGCCAAGCCAGTATATTAAATCGATACATCGTAATAGACTATTAAAATATGGTGGCTATATTTATTGTAATGAAAGGTTAACTGAGCCCAGGAGTCATTGGAAGGATGTTGAATGTTTTTCATACCATTGCGTAGGTAAAGCAGTGGAAAATACCACAGGCATAACCACTTTGCCTCTGCAACGGAGACTGAAGTTAGGGAAAGCATGCAACAAATAAAGACACTTGCAGCCACCTCCAATGAACCCTGTGGCTCAGTTTTGAGGAAGGTTGCCCAGAACATCTGGATGCATGCTGCCAGTAATACGCCCACAATCCTAAATTTAAGAACAATGGTTCAATAACAAAAGCAGGCGAGTAATCCCCAAAGAGTAATTCCTCAATCATACTCTGGCATTAACATCCCCCCTGATAGTATTGTTTCTTTTACTAACAAGCCTTTCCTACTCTATGATAATGAGAACCCTTACAAATGAATACTAATATTTAGTACAGCACATAACACAGTAACCCTGGAGAACAGTGAAATTTGAATGATGGATGGGACTTTTAAAACAATTCCTCATCCATTCACCCATATTTATACCATCATGCACTCATTAACACTACCATTCCATTAGTTTATGGTTTACTTCCTACCAAACAATTCTCATCTTACACTGAGGGGCCTATTACGATGCGGCCCAGAAAGGCTCCGACTATCGGTCAGAGCCTTTCCGGGCTGCATCTCGGTTTAATTTCCAACTGCCGCATTACAACGCTGGCAGTCAGAAACTAAACCGGCCGGTTATTAGGGCTGGCTTACTATGGGCTCAAGGAGCCCGTTGGCCAGTTGGAGGCCGGCCCGTAATCCCAAAGGGCGGACTTTCCGCCCTTGGGATTACGATAGACGGTTTCCGGCAGGCTTTCCATGCCAGCCTTTCCAACATGGAAAGCCTGTCAGAGAGCGAGTAGGGGGGCCCCTAACAGGGCTCCCTTTCATTGGCGGCCTCCAGTTGGTGGCCGAGGAAGCACCTATGGTGCCCACCTGTTAATCCCTGCACCCCGTGGCAGACACCTTGAGGTGCGTGCCGTGGGGTGCAGGGATTAACACCACTTCCCATTTCCCTATGGGAGCACGTACTACGGCCGGTTTATGGCCGTAACACATGCTCCCATAGGGAAATGTCGGAATGAGACCGAACAGTGTTCGGTCACATCCTAATCAGGCGGTCGGGACCGTCGACCGGAGGTCAGTCAGTCCCGACATCGTAATAGGCCCTGAATGTTTATCAGTTATAAAATCCCAAACAGTAAATAAAAGTCTTAGGAAAATAATAATTGACTTTGAATTACAAATGATTAATACAATTACTAATATATACCCTAATTCACAAATTCAAGGATTTCCCAGGCATATTGGCAAAATATTTTAAAAAATCCTTAGCTGAGGATTATATGTCAACTAGTAATTTGCAATATGAACTAAAAATGAACTGCATTGTGTTTTGTACCTCCTGAATGTGTAGCTGACTTCTAAACTTCAAATATACAATCAGAATATTTTTTACAAAACAAGGACAAATTGACTCAGCTTCTAAATTACTAGGAAGACACATGGATTGGCCATCTAAGCAGGTTGGGTCACGGAAGGAAACCAAGGAATGGTGAAACTGCTACTCAACCTGCTTTGATGGGAGTTGCAAAAACTAATAATGCCATAGAGGGTTGCTTAATTCTTTCAACAAATCAGTAGGAAAAAGTCACCCCAACCTGTATTATTTTCTTGAAATTTTGAAGAAAGAACAAAGTTTCCAGGAATTGAGAATGGCACAATCATTGCCAGGTAGTCCGAATCCTCATATATCCAAAAAAGTAAAGAGATGTCAGAAAGACTATTGGCAAAGATTCAACAATTGCCTTTGATCGAAGCTTCAGACTACCTAGATAATATTGCATACATCTTACACTACTAACACCAACTAATACCCTCTAAAATTACTCACCTGTTTTGACAGTATAAACAAATTAAATCACCATTTTTAAAATTCACAAATAAGGCAATCCAAAACCAAAATATCCAAAAAATACATATTTTTAAAAATATAAAAAGTTTGCATTTTTCAAAACAAAATTAATAGAGAAATGAAAAAAACAATCCAATAATCCAGAATTTTTTGTTAAAAAATGTTGTCTACTTCTTTCAAAATTGAAGAACGATAAAAAACACAACGCAAAAAAATCAGAATGTTGTTTTTAATTCAAATTGGTTTTAATAAGTTGTTAACATGATTTTTCACCCCGTTATGAAACCAATGTTGGAAAAAATAATTAACCAACCCAAAATGCGACTACGAAAACAACCAGTATGGGGATGTAAAACTGGTTAAAACTTAAATAACATACATGATTTGTAATAAATAACATCTATCTACCTCCCTGATCTCTCCTTACAATACATTTTGCCACCAATAAGTTTAAAATAGTAAATGAATTTGTACCACCTAACCGCCGTTCCTCCTTGCTTTTGATCTTGACCGCAAAGCTCCACTGAAATAATATTTATAATAATACATTTATTACAAATAAGCTCTGTTTTTTATTACATTTATAATTAAATTATTTAAAAGTTCACTTTCTAGAAAAGAGATTTTCCGGTTGTACAGTTAAAACATTTTTTTTATCATCTTGTATTTCTTTGATTACTTTTTGAACTAAAAATATATATTTGTAAATATTTTAATATAATTTAAAAAATGTACACCAACTATCACAATTGATACCTGAGTATTAATACACTTCCCCATCCATTACCCTATATCTCTTGCATTTCACTGCTAAAACTTTATTATTATATTTAAAAAATAATTTACATAAATCATTTAAAAATATTTCAATTATTAAATGTGATGTTATGGTATGTTAGAAATTTATGAAGCGCCTGGTTACCCCAATAAGTAATGTCCACGCACTAGGTTTTCTGCTTTTCCGTCAATCAGAAGTATGCAACAAGCCTGCAATAGTCAATAAATGACCGTGGATTGCCTGAAGAACCAGGTTTTCAAATTCCTACGAAACGACACCTCTGAGGGCTGCATTCAGAGATCCGGGGGAAGAAGGTTCCACATGTTATCCGCAAGCAGACTAAAGGATCTGCCACCCAGACGAGCTCTGTGAACTTTGGGAATCGTCACTTTAGCAGTTCCCGACGATCTAAGATTGTGATTGGGCCGATAGAGTTTAATCAGGGGAAACAGGAACCGAGGACCCTTCCCATTTACGATTCTATGGCAGAAACATAAGGGTTTGAAGGCCACTCTAGCCTGCATGGGGAGCCAATGGAACTTTACCAGAGCCGAGCCCAGAGGGGAGCGCATAGGAATATTCAGGAGCATAAGGGTGGTCTTATTCTGTACCCTCTGCAACATTCTTGTTCTGCCCTTGGAGACCTTAAGATAAAGGACATTGCAGTAGTCCAGGCGAGACACTATCAACGCCTGGATGACTGTTTTCTAGGCTGCTTCTGGCAGCAACTCTAATATTTTGCGAAGCATCTTCAAGATGCCAAAGCAGGTGCCAGTCACAGATGAGATCTGGTGGTCAAAGGATAGTGCTGTGTCGAGCCAAACCCCCAGATTATTTATTTTAGGTTTGGGGACAGGAACCTGCCCCAGTTCAGGGGACCACCAAACCGAGGACCAAATGGACGGTTGCTTACCAACCACGAGAATATCAGTCTTTCCAGCATTTAATTGCAAGCAGCTGCAAGCCATGCATTTTGCCAGGTCCACCAGGCACGCTCTATACATAGAGGTAGCATCAGCTTCGTCCTGTGCCAGGGTGATAATCAACCTAGTGTCATCAGCATATGAATCCATCTTCACCCATTGACACCACACTATGGGGCCGATTCCGATTCGGGCCGGAAATCTCTCCGACCGAGCCGGACCCGGAGAGATTTCCGACCGAATCGGACCCGTGCAGCCCGACCGAACGAGTACGATGCACACGTATGCCATCGGACTCGAGTCGGTCGGACTCCCATTGAAGTCAATGGGAGCCTGTCGTACAACGCGTAGCGGGCTCCCATTGACTCAATGGGTGCGAGGCGGACAAGGGCGCCCCCTACAGCGTGTACGCGGCAAAGCGACTCGCGCCGTACACGCACAGGTAGGGGGGACCCATGGGTCCCCTCTGTGTGCGACTCGCGCGGCTACACGTACAGGGGGGTCCGTCACGGACCCCCAAAGTACGGCTCCGACTGCTCTTTCGAGCCGGAGTGCGCGGCTCGGTCGGACTGCTCGCGGCGCGCATCGTACTTACCCGGCCGGGGAACGTCTCCATTGCGCGGTGCGAGTCGAGTCCGAGCGAGTCGGTCAGTGCGGTTAGACCCGGGAACGAGTCGGTCGGAGCGGTCGGAGCGGTCGGGACCCCCAAACGAGTCGGTCGGCGATTTCGCATCGTATTCGCTCGCCCGGACGCGCGTACGAATCGTCGGGCAATAGGGCTCCGAATCGGATCCGGTTAAGCCGAATCCGATTCGGAGCCCTACCGGCCGAGATCGGAATCGGCCCCTATGTCTGCCGGAGGGCGCATATAGACATTGAACAGGGTCGGACTCAGTGCCAAACCCTGTGGCACCCATTGCAACAAGGGGCGGATCTCAGACATGTAGGACTGCTGGATGACCTGGAAAGAATGGTCATGGAGGAAATCTGTGATCCAGTCAAATGCTCAGCCCCTAACTACTACATCTCATAGGTGTTCCAGAAGAAGTTTGTGAGAGATCGTATCAAAAGTGGGGCTTAAATCCAACAGGATCACGGTTGCTGTCTTGCCCTCCTCTGCAGAAAGGCTCAAAGATTCAGAAGCTAGAAGCAGATTCGATTCAGTACTGTACATGGATCGAAATCCTGATTGAGTCTCATGTAATAGATTATTTCTTTCAATATATTACAGGTTAAAGAATTTTTATGCCATCTTCACAAAGAGAGGAAGCAAAGAGACAGGTCTCAGATTTTCTGGGAGAGTGGGGTCCAATGATGGGTTCTTAAGTAAAGGGACAACCATTGCATGTTTCCAGTTTAACTGGACTAGACAAGAGGCAAAGGAAAGATTAATAAGATTGCAAACAACAGGGGCAATAGCATTCTCCCCGCGTAGCAACATATTCGGAGGCATGGGATCAGCAGGAGAGCCTGAATTCACTGCAGAGAAAAGACCGAGGGTTTCTGACAAAGTTGGAGATTTAAGGTTAAAAAGACCCTCTGGAGGGAGTGTGTTCTCGTGGGGGGGATAAAAATCCTACTAACCTCAGGGAAGGAGGGATAGATAGTATCTATCTTTCTGGAAAAATAACGGGCCACTAGGTTGCAATGTTCTGTAGAAGAAGGGTTGGAGACAGCAACTCGCTCAGGAGAGGAGAGGCTTTTGAATTACAAATATAATACTCAGGTACCACAGTTGATGCCTGAGCATTAATATATTTCCCCACCAATTAACCTATATCCTGTGCATCCAGACCCTAAAACTTTATTATGATATTTTAAAATTAATTTGCATAAGTTATTTTAAAAATACTAAAATATTTATTAATTGAATTAGAAATGGAATACTCAGGAATTACAGTTGATACCCGAGTATTAATACACTTCTACACCCATTAACAGTATATTCCTTGCATTCTGCTCCTAAATCTACATTATGACAAGTTTAACTTAATTTGCATTTTATATCCGTATATAGTTATATATGTATACACATGGACATTTAAAATACATTAATTTCAAAATTAATTAAAAAGCCCTTATCCATAATTACATATACTTACCAACATACTTACCAAATGTGCATGGTAAAGGCATGCTTGATAAAGGAATTTGTGGTAAAGACATATGCGTAATAAAGCCTTGTGTTGTAAAAGCATATGCGTGGTAAACGTGTGGTAAATGTTGTTTCCCATCATTTTGGTAGGGAAGAAAAACATTGTGGGAGAGACTCTGGGGCATATTCACAAGGACTTATCTCCGAGTTATCCCCACCTTAACTCATCAAAAGTGGAGATAGATTCAACACCCCATTCACAAGCCGGTGCAAACTGCAGCCATCGCCAGTATTCCCGCGATAACTGCCCCAAAAGTTACCCCCACGGTGGACACCACCAACTAACCCTAATGAGATGCAGAGTAGGCGTTCCTGTGCAAAAACACAGGAAAAAACCACAACACCACTTTCACAACGAACTGCCAGATCTGCGATGCGAGTCAAAACCACGCGATAAGCCGCGGTAGCAGCAGGTATTCAACACCTGCCTTTTGCTGGTGTTAAGCAGGACGACTACCTGCAGTATGAAAAGGAGCCCAGCCAAGAGCCACATCTGAAGACCCACAGATGCCATGGAGAAAATGATCATGCAGCTCCGAGACCCATGAGGGCCACAACACCCACCGCAGGCCCGCCACCACCCCCAGGACCCGTCCCGCCCCCCCCCCGGGAACACCACAGAGGCAGCGTACACAAAGACAGCGGACCCACCTGAAACGCACCTGCCGCCCAGACCCAACGCCAGAGGAGGACATTGCCCACTAAAGGCCCAAAAGGACAACCATCCCCCGCATCCTGACCCACATCCCCCACCTGCTGACGGTACCAACCCAGCGGACAACCAACATCCCTCCGCAGACAAAGCAGCCGGCTGCGCTGCACATGTCGGCCTCTGGTACCATCCAACCCACAACTACCAGAGTCGGAGGAGTCACACAGCCAGCCCCATCCAAGGTCATCACACCTGTCCTGGATGCCATCATCAGCCTGGTACCCCAGCACCTCCACTTCACCCACACTGCGCAGGAGCAGCTGGAGACCAAGCAAGGCCCCTACACCATAGCTGGATTCCCTCACGTGTCGGGGCCAATCAACTGCACACATGTACCCCTCGTGCCCCCTGCCCACACTGCACACAACTACCACAACAGAAAGCACACGCATCACCCAGCGCTCCCAGGATGGCACCCATGTAAATGCAGTGCTCGTTGGTAAGTCCAAAATGAACACACCACACACCTCCAGCCCACAGTCATGCAACTCACGACACTGGCAATGGGCACGCAGCACAACTACATTCAACATGCCACACAACATGCCAACCGACCAGACACGAAAACACGACTCCATTGGGAACTTGGCCTTGCCATGCCCACAACCCAGCCACGGCATGGCACCACAGACACACAATAGCAGGATGTGAGGAGAGGCATGGAGCAGGCATGTGCGAGAGCGGCAAGTGACTAAGGAATGTGAACCTACCCAATGCCAGGTGTGGCGTGGAGGTGCCAGACAGACCACAGTGTGCAAACCACGGAAATGGCCATGTGGAGATCAACTGCTGGTGCATGGAGTGTAGTGGCCAGTGGACGCTACCATGTCCCCACAGGCTGTGGGGCAGAACGCGGAAATGTCGCATGTTACGTCCCCCCCTGCATGCGTGGGCGGAGTGGGTTGGACCTGTGTACGCCAGGCCTGCGTAGGGGTGTGAACAAAAAGCCCGTCGCACTGGGCGTGGTTCTCATTCAGAATGGACAACGCGTCTGCCAGGGCGGTGCCTCTCAGCCCACCACGAGTCCGGCGCCGAGCGCGGTGGGGCCTGCGTCCCTGTGCGTTTGCTGCACCCCGGGCCGCTGGTCCCCAGACCCGTCATGCCTGCCCCAGCGCACCAACGAGGCTCCGCTCACCTGCCTACACCGGCTTGCGTCAAAGAGAGCCCACCACGTGCCGGTGCAAGCTCCAAGCCCCAGTCCCGCGACCTCTGCAGCCTCCACAGACCATCGCTGGCCCCCACGACGCTGGCCCACATTACTCCTTTCTCATTGACATACTCCACCGGCATCCTCTTCGTCCCAGTAGGTCCCACATGTGGAACTGTGTCCTGAGTCTTGAATGGCAGTGACCCCAAGTCCGTGGCAGCGGCCACAGCACCAGATTCCCTTTGATCAGTGAAGCATAATTCCGCATCGCAGGCCTGCGACACGTGGTGCCACTAACCCTGTTCAACACAAGCCGGCGACACGTGGTGCCACTAACCCTGTTCAACGCAAGCCGGCGACACATGGTGCCACTAACCCTGTTCAACGCAAGCTGGCGACACGTGGTGCCACTAACCCTGTTCAACGCAAGCCGGCGACACGGGGTGCCACTAACCCTGTTCAACGCAAGCCGGCAACACGTGGTGCCACTAACCCTGTTCAACGCAAGCCGGTGACACGTGGTGCCACTAACCCTGTTCAACGCCAGCCGGCGACACATGGTGCCACTAACCCTGTGCGCCGTGAGTGACCGTCAGCCTCCGGCGGAACATCGTTGGTGTCTGAGCCTGTGGCCTGGGGGTTGTCATCAGCAACGGGCAGGTACGGACTTGGTGTCTGGCATGAGTCTGTGGCATTCATATCCGCCATGTTGCCGGACACAGCTGGCATGTGCCCTCTGCATCATGCCCTGGGGTAGACCTCCCATTCTCCCCCGAGACACTCCGCGGAAGGCACCTATGATACATACGAGACCCTGCTCTGCCCTCATGACCCTACCCCAGTCTCCCGCAGGTCAGCGTCCCGTGGCGGTAGGCCTGTGTCGGCCGCTGTGCATCCGGGGCCACTAACCCTGTGCGACTCAAGTCATGCTCCCTTGTTGTTCTGACATTGCATTTCTGAGTGCCTGATGACTGTTGGAGTTATTGCCAGCACCAGCTACTCCCTGAGGGCTGGCTTACACTCACCCCACACACAGCCAGCACAGGCGTCACTGGATTAGTGGGCCTGCCATCACATCATGCCGAACCAAGTATTGACTCTTTTCTCTCTGCACTGTCGCAGGTGATCAAGGATATGCACTCTGCCCTTGGATGATGACACCCCTCCGAGACCCGAACACACCCACCCAGAGGCAGTGCAATGTGGCCCACATACGCACCAGGGGCATCGTTGAACGCACATTTGGCGTGTTGAAGTCACGTTTCAGGTGCCCGGACGGCACAAGTGGAAAGCTCCTGTACAGCCCGGACATCGTGTGCAAGATGATCGTTGCATGTTGTGTGTTGCACAACATCTGTGTACGCACCAATGCCCCATGGATCCCAGTTCCAGAAGTACCGGACGATGATGGGGACGATGGGGCAGGTGGCCCACATCCCACTGCAGCTGCGGCAGGAATGGCCCGTAGGAACACCATCATTAACAATTTCTTCTCATGAGAACGTCACATTGTGGCCGTCCCTGGCAATCATGGGACAGTACAAAATGTCCACAAGCACAGCATGTGTGAATCAAACATATTTGTAGGTTACAGGTTGTACTTGTTCATTGTCATGTCACAGTTTCCTGCTGTGCCAGATGTGATTTGCCATGTTGTGCACATTAGCGGCACCAGTTGTGTCCTGTGTTCGGTTGTGGAGGTGTTGCTGTTTGTACTGGGATGTTGTCAATGTCAAGGTGCACTTATACTTATGTGCGTATGCTGCACGGTGGGTGATTCGCTCCTGCGGCTCTGATTTGTCTGCCACAGATCCCTTTCATGCGGTGTGCCTGTCAGTTCTGTGCTTCCACGGTGCTGAGATGTTCCAGACTTGGGTAACTTGTGCTCTTTGTCGAGTTGTGACTCTTGGGCATTGTTTGTCCGCAGATGTGTCGTTGACGTCAGGGGTTGTTTGTGCAGGTAGTTGTGTCCGAGTGTGACCTGCTCATTTTCGGGTGTTGTCCACACTCAGCCACCTCAGTGTCCTGCCTTGTACATTGCCATGATGATAGGACTGCAGCCAAGCTACTCGTCATGTGGTGTCTCTTGCATTGTCAGTGTGGCTGACGTATATGCATGTTTGCTGTGTTTCGCATGTGGGCATGTGTTGGTTGTGTGAATGTTGATGTGTTGGGTGGGTGCCCCTTTGGGCACATGGTGTTCGTGGGACTACTTGGTGTTTGTGTATGTGCTGAAGTGTTCCCGTGGGATCAGGGACATGATCCAGAGTCATTGTGGGTGTGCAGTGTGCCCTGCTTGATTGTGCATGTGTGCCATTGTGCCCATCTCCCCCGTCCCCCCACTCCCAGGTCGCTACGCACCATGTTGATGTAATGTTGGGTCATGTTGGGCAGTGTCCAGATCCCCAACTCATGTCACCGTCTCCCGACCGGTGACTGTGGCCACCATCTTCTCCATGTCATTCAGCTCCTGGTGTTCTGCTGGCCCCCTCCTCCGGGGTGCGTTGCTGCTTTCGTGTTGGCAGCGAGTTTCTGCTTGGTTTTGCCATTCACATCAGTCCAGGGCCTCTTGTGCTCTTCCATTGTCCTCCTCTGCCATGCGATGGCATTCACATGGTCCGAGGTGGTGTGCCATCTTTGCCTCTTTGTTGCCAATGACACGTTGGAGGTGACGTACAGTTGGTGGTGGTGTTCTGGCTCATCCGTGGCGATAATCGGGTTTTCCTGGCGACTGTGCCCTGTCTTCCTCTTCCTCTTCTCATTGCCCTTCCACAAGCCCTATATTCCTGGATGTTCCTCCGTGGGGATTGCGGGGTTCATGTTGTCCTCTGCAGTCGGTCAGGGTGCATCCGTGGTACTCCGCAGTTGATTTCGTTTTTTAGTGGCATTTTCCGTATGCTGTTCTTGTGCTTTTTCCCCGCATTATGCGTGGGTATTGCTGGCCTCTCGCTGGTTGTCACTGCTTTCTTATCGCGTTTGGGCACATCGCGTCTTTTTACGCGTTGGGGTTTGTGTTTTTATCTCCGTCGCGGTGGTTGTATTGCGGACATTGGCCGTGTTTTCGACGGACTATCGCATGGTACCGCCGTGTTGTGAATTCCACGTTAACACGGGGTTATTTTCCCGCGATAGGCTGCGATGTGTAAAGTTGCGTTAACATTTTTTGGAGATGTTTAGCACACGTTCTTGTGAATATACCCCTCTGAGTACTTTCGTTTAGATGAAGTTCAAATAAGAATGTTTTCAATTTCTTTTGAAAACACAGTAAGGTATTTTTTCAGTCTATTGCCCACTGGCAGCAAATTCCAAAACGCAGTTGCAGCACCACAGAAGGTTTTTGCAGTGGCTTTCTGAGTGCTAAATCTTTTGGTTTTTATACTGCGGTTCTGAGAGCTTCTTATATTTTTGGTGTCTCCAGATCTGTTGATGGTGATAGCAGGAAGTCAGGTTTATTGAGATGGAAGAGATTGTAAGCAATGCATGCTAATATATGGCCTGATTTACAAATGTAAACTTATACTTCTGTATATGTTTACTATTTTTTTATATTGACAAACTAATAGTTAATAGTAAGTTTACGATTGTGGAGACTCCGCATTCTGGGCGGAGAACTCCACACATAAAAAGATAGGACAGGTTTATTACGCACAAGTGTAAGTTTACCTTTGTGAACCAGGCCCTGTAGGTTTATCTTGGCTTCCAGGTGGAGCCAGTGGAGACTTTTGAGCATTAGGGTGATATGAGCAAACCTTCTAGTGTTGCAAACGAGTCTGGCTGCAGATTCGGCTTTATGGGTGATAGGTGAGAAGAGGGAATGCGAGGGAGTATTGGATTACCACATTCAAGTCATCGAAGGAACCAAAGATTGTACTACCAATCTAAATGCATTGTAGCGGGTAAGGCGGCACAAGCATATAAGGCAGTTCATTGGACATTATGAATGATGCAGAGGTTTGATTCTTTCCACATTCATAATGGCTTTCCCACTGTTAATAGATGTGCTTACATCCACTCACTTCTCTTTTCCTATCATCTGCAGTTCTACGTTTGTCTCCAATGTGCGAACACAGATTAATGACCTCATCAGCATCAAATGTACTCGAACATAAACACACATTCTGGTCCAGGCACCGACTCCTATTTAACCCCTCATCCTCCTTGTGGGATTAGCCCGGCACACAATAAATGTGTGCTGCAGTCAATGTTCCTACAATTCACTGGGAGCACAAGGAAGCCCATAGAGATGAGGACAGCGGGAAAGCTAACAGTGCTGTGAATGGAGTAATTTAAACAACTGTGCAAGCGGCCATAAATATAAATAGCAGACCTCTTTTAGTTAAGAATTTGAACAGAGTAACTTGAATAAAAAAAGAAAAAGAATGCTAACAAATTAACTTCAATAATATAAAACGCAGGTCATTGCGTTGCACTTTCCTATATATTCACTGCACTTACTGAAAAACATCCACTTGTCAAGATAACATTTTCAGCCAAGATGGCAATTCAGCTCTCGCTTTGCAAATGAAGAGTGTCTATTCGCAAAATGTCAACAGAAGATTATGCACTGGCATCAAAATGATGCCTTGTTTGCCGAAATAATCCCTGCAATTCAAACTAAAAACCCATCATAATCAAACATTCACAAAACCAATAAGTCTTGCTTTCATTGTCCAGCACATGATAATAGCATTTGTGTATGTTTGGGTAATACATGCAGGTGAAATGTCAGGATCTATGTAATTGGGAACTATTTGGCACAGGTATATTTAATCTGCAAGTGGTCTGTGCTTAAATTACATTTTTAGTCTAAGTAGGTTATAGAATTAGTTTACCAATAGTTATGCTTTGGTGTTTCTCTTTTCAGTTGATCTGTCTGTGCCTATGAGCTCCTTTACTCAGGGAACATGCTAATGTCTGTAAATGCTGCAGGCAAGGTTTCTTAATGTCATCGTGGAATATTGGGAGTGTGAAGGAAATTAATGTGTGAGGAGCTCGCTGGGAGGGAGGTAAGGAGCTGTTCCGCTAGGTCTCCTCAATAGTCTTTTTTTTCATTAAGTCCCAGAGTAGATTTTTACTTGGCTACCAGGGACATCTCCCTCTTAAATACTGAATGAAAAATCAACTCAAACTCAACAAACAAAAAATTAATATCTAGGCAAATCAAACCAAATATCAATAGCTGTTCACTTCAATAAACTAAGCATAACGTGAGTCAATTAGCAGTCGAGATGTTCAGAGACGAGTAGTTTACCCTCTAGTCAAGATATTAAGAGACGTCAGAAACTACTAAAACATGATGTATATTGGACAAAATATCTGAACACCACCATTCCAAAAGAGCCTTATGACAAAAGGAATCTTAGCTGTTTTTCATAAATGTTATATTCCCGTTTGTCCATGTGGAGTTACTTCTGGTAGTAAAAACTACAATGGAAATGGAAAAGTTTGTATTCATGTGAACATGCAATGTATTCTTTTACTGAGAAGAAATGTTCATCATCATTTAATATTTTTTTTATCCCATTTTTTGGTTATCTTGTTTAGGAATTCAATTTGACTTACTATGAAGAATTCACTTGGTGGCATCATTGGTATGAATTGTATGAACATATATGTATTCCAATGTATGAATACGATATATGTGCTTCACTGATGACAAAGAAAATAAATAGTCGGTGTGAATTAACTGCTGGAGACGCACAATGTTAAGTGTTTTTGGACATGGACTTTATCAAAAATAATACAATACACAATAATACAGCTTTTTGAAACTGCAGTAAAAAGAGGATAAGCTCTGAGTGTTGTGCACAGGTTCCCATCTTTCAGTATAATGTAGTAGTTTTAAAACTGAGACAAGGTGCATTGCCTCTACCACCAAACAACATTTTGAAAGTATAACATGGATAAGCTAAAAATCAGGTGTCTACATCAAGGGAATAAATATTGTTTTAATGTGAATTGTAAATTGCATTTATATAGTGCTTACTTCCTTTGGCGAGGCGTTGAAGCACTTTAGAGTAAGTAGCACGTTACTCTGGAACCTGGGGTTAGTGGTTAGTTGATTATTGCTGTTTATTGGTATTAGTCTTGAGCTCTCAATGAAATTAATGTATTTATTCCAGTTTCTTTATGGTAGATTATGTTATTAGGAGTTAGGTGTGATCCCTAGTGGGGACCATGTGTGCTCATGCCAATGGTTGTCAAGATGAATATGTAGGCTGGCAGAGATTAGGTAATGTTAGGTTGCAGTGCTAGAGGTTTAAAAGAAGGAGAAGTGGTGATCTATAAAGTGAGGTGTGAGCCTTTTGCAGAAATACAGTAATAGAGATTAAGGCCTGATTTACTCTGTCAGGGTACGGAGTATTTTACTCCATCGCACTGATGGAATAACAGCACTCCAAATGTAAAATGCCTTCTGCCCCAATGAAGATCTCTTGCATTGACAGGAACCGCCATCAAGGCGGTTCCTGTTATGCATTGAAAGTGTGCCTTATGGCACACTTTCAATTTCTTTTTTTTATTTTCAAAAAGAAAATCCTAAAGCTGGATTTGCTCTTTGAAGAAAAAAAAACAATTAATGACCCCCTCACCATGGAGTTTTCTCTCTCTGCGAAGGGGTCATTGAAATATTTTTACTTCCACTTACCGCCAAGTTTTGGATGGTGGTGAGTTAAATTAAAAACTTGCTATTTGTTTGCCCACTTTAAATAGGGCTGGCGGACAAATGGCAAGACCTCCAATGGGCCGTAGGTGAACGGCAGTGGTGGAGAGAGTTAACTCTGCTGCTGACATGCTGAGGTCCACCCAACTCTAAATGAGGCAGGCAGACCTTCAGTATGGCGGAAAAGATACTCTGTCACCTTTGCAACACAGTAGTCTTTCTGCCACACTCTAAACAAGGCCATAAGGCAGACAGGGTGTACTTAGAAGGAGGAGGCATGCAGAGGATGGAATGTAAGGAGAGAGTTACTTTGAAAAGGGAAAAGAGATGAATTAATCAAGCAATGTAATTCTAGGTCAATGTTTCATGCAGGGTTTTTGGAATAGTCATTGCAGTTTTCTGAGATAGTACTCAATCTGAGGGTGTAAAGCTGTAGAAAGAAAAAACATGATATGACGCTCTGTGTACAGGGCAGAATGCTGAAACATGCAAGTCCGAGTGTCTAGATCATTTAATAAGCATGAGCCTTTTGTGCACCAAGCCTAGGGCGGCCTTTTCACAGTCTGGTAAAGGGTCTGCATACTGCACAAGGGAAAATGGCACAAACTCCTTCATTAAGAACAGCTTCATTTAATAACCTTCCCTTGCAATTCTTGCATCACTGTGCTAAAAGGCCATTTCAAGTCACTAAACAGGATTTATTTGGCACTGTCTGAGGGCATCTCGCCAACTCACTGTCAGATTTGTACTCCAAGTTACCCTAACAGCAGTGCAACCTCAGATACAAAAGGAACCTAGCACTAACATATCAAGTGTATGTTGTGCTTGTTTGTGTAATGGGTCTGTTTGGTACATGCATTATGTGCATGAGCGAGCCACAGTAATGGAGGCCTGTGGGATCCGTTTAAATTGCTGACATTGTTTAAGCTGGAGGGAGGAGACCTAAACAGCGAAGTGGGGACAAGGGAAAAGGTTCCTGTAGAAATTTACATAAAACTTTTGCTGAAAGGAGTTTCTGATTAGTTTCCCTGCAGCACTATCATTTTGTATATGGTGGGGGTGAAGTGTGGGGTTGCAGTCTCTGGTGTTGAAGGCCTAAGGGATCTCTGGGGTGTAGACTGCCCTTTAGATAGGAAACCTGAAAGGAGAACCTCCGCAAACTTGCTGCTGACATCTGTGCATGGCCTGTGCATACTCACAAAAATAAACAGGTGCATACACATGAAGACAGCTCTCTTGGTTACTTGCTGCTGATTTACTATGATGGTTAGCTAACTGGTTTATATCCTGTAATGTTCCTGCTGGTATGAACTGGTTGTTCCTTGTTTTCCTGGTTTTAATAGGTTGTTTTATTACGTTTGTTAACTGGACTTCCTTCCTGCTCTTTTATAAAGCATTCTAATGTCTTTTTGCCAAGTCTGTGCTATATAGAAAAACATAAACAAAAATATTTTAGAACAAAATCAGCATCTTAAAGACGTTGGCTACAAGCTCTGCACACAGCTTCGTACAAGGGGAACCGGGGATGGACATACTGCTCTTCACCCGGTCCAGAAATAGCCACTGCCTGCTGTTCATCGTTGACCCGAGGCTTGTTCTCGTTTTTCTTAGCTTCAGGGACAGCGTAGTCATAAGAGCATTCCTGGGCTCCTGAATTATTTGCAAAATTTGGGAATGCCAGCTTTTATATTTATATGTTATGAAGTGAGAGGAGAAGCATTATTCACAGGATTACAGATGCAACATTAAGTCACATTACCAGACAGACATGCTTAGTCCCAGACGCTGACAAATGAGGCTGCAGGGAGGACTTAATGATTGGAAATAAGGATGAGGGTGACAGTTTTCTCCCTTAGCCGTCTGGCGCTGCTGAGTACCTTGAAATAGTGAATAGAGTCTTATTCATTCTGAATAATGGATGCCGACGACAAAGGCTATATTTTAGATGGATTGGGTGCATTCAGTGTAGAGTTAAAATCGGAAGTCTCTCATTTGCCCTCGGGGATGTAGACAATTGAAGCGTATGCTTTTATAAATGCTGATGGAAGGTATTAAAAGGGCCACTGTCTTCTCAATCTCTCCAGATCTCCTGATGGGAGATGTATTTCATTTTTATTCATCAAAGGAGGTAATTATATAGCATAAATTAAGATCCATGCCAAACAAATATATTTTGGAGTCTGAATTAGACCTATTAACTGGCACGCGAAAACAATCCATCGCAAAAGAGCAACAGACAACCAAGTGGTTGCAGTGGACTGGTAAAATATAGTCATGCCTGAAGCAACTCCCATCCTCATTCTGCCCCTGATATGGGTATTTGTTCCTTCACCATAAGTATCTTCATCATTCACTCAGAGATTAAGAGTTACCCTGTCAGTAATCTCTGAGAAATTAAAAGGTGATAAAAGAGCTTCCCCGTAGTGTTTACTTATTTAATTATTTGTTTGTAAAACACTCACTAGTGACACAAGGCCAATTCATAGTTCTAAGAGACTGTGGAGATGCAGCTCCTGCAATCGCCCATTCTTAGCGGGTGGCTGAGAAGAGAGGCTTGGGGTTTGTGGATCTACTTTTGCTTTTGAGTTCAGTGAAACTGGAGATGTGCTCTGTGAGATCCTCTCCCTACTTGGGGCCATAAGGTCACACTCATTTTATTTGACAGGATCTGGATCTAAGTTTTGCAAGCAATCAGTAATCAATCAGTATTTGTAGAGCGTGGCACTGTCACCCCTGGGGGTATCTGACCAACTTGTGCGAGGTCTCCATCGGAAAGCCAGGTCTTGAGGAAATGGCGGGAAGAGGAAAGAAACAAGCAGAAAAAGGCCAAACAGAGAGCAGAATATCGAGCAAGTAGAAAAGGCAAAACAGAGGGCAGAAAAACGAGCAGAAAAGGCAAAACAGATCAGAAGAGGGCAAAACAGAGAGCAGGCAAACAAGCAGAAAACAGAGGGCTGAAAAACAAGCTGAAAACAGAGGGTAGAAAAATGAGCAGAAAAGGCAAAACATAGCAGAAGAGGGAAAAACAGAGGGCAGGAAAACAAGCAAAAAACAGAGGGCATAAAGACGAGCAGAAAACAGAGGGCAGAAAAATAAGCAGAAAGGGCAAAACAGAGGGCAGAAAAAGGCTAAACAGAGGGCAGAATAATGAGCAGAAAAAGGCAAAACAGAGGGCTGAAAATCAAGCAGAAAAGGCAAAACGGAGCAGAAGAGGGAAACAGAGGGCAGAAAAACAAGCAGAAAAGGCAAAACAGAGGGCAGAAAAACGAGCAGAAAAGGCTAAACAGAGGGTAGAAAAATGAGCAGAAAAGGTAAAATATAGCAGAAGAGGGCAAAACAGAGGGCAGGAAAACAAGAAGAAAACAGAGGGCAGAAAGACGCGCAGAAAACAGAGGGCAGAAAAACACGCAGAAAAGGCAAAACAGAAGGCAGAAAACAGAGGGCAGAAAAACAAGCAGAAAACAGAGGGCAGAAAAGGCAAAACAGAGGGCAGAAAAACGAGCTGAAAAGGCAAAACGGAGGGCAGACTAATGGGCAGAAAAAGGCAAAACAGAGGGCAGAAAAACAAGCGGAAAAGGCAAAATGGAGCAGAAGAGGGGAAACAGAGGGCAAAAAAATTAGCAGAAAAGGCAAAACAGATGGCAGAGAAATGAGCAGAAAAGCAAAACAGAGGGCAGAAAAATGAGGAGAAAACAGAGCAAGAAACGAGCAGAGGAGGCACAAACAGAGGGCAGTAGGTAGACTGGTAGCAGAGGGTAGCGGACTGCGGGCAAGCTGGACAGGAGAACTGTTGCAGTTTGAGCTGGCACGAGGAACCCCTCAAAACCAAGAGAATGGGGTTTTCAAAAGCATAAATGAGTACTTTTGTAATGTGATCTAATATTTCTAGGTTTAGAGAGAGTAGTAGCTGATTTTTAAAATATTTGTAGGTTCAGGATCTCTTTCTTTTCTACTGCAGCTTAGATAGTATTATGATAGTTAACTCTTGAATAGACCAAGGCTCTGGCATATACAAAGGTCTGACCAAAGCCTGTATTGAACTAAATAACTAATGCCCAAGGCATATATATTCATAAAGTGTAAAGTTGTGTCATTACATACGGAATCATAAGTGTACAGTGTTTAAACAAATTGAATGCTTTACACCATGAAATTTACATCCCACCACACACTGATCAACAGACTCCACCAGATCGGAATCCAAGAAACAGCCCTCAAGTGGATCGCCTTCTCCTTCACAGGAAGAATGCAGAAGGCCATCCTCGCTCCTTAAGAACATCAGCTGCGGAGTACTTCAAGGCTCATCACTCAGCTCCACTATCTTCAATGTATACATGACACCCCCTGGCCAACATCGTCAAGAGCCATGCACTCAACTTCATCTCCTGGCCGACGACACCCAACTCATTCTCTCCCTGACCAACGACCAACAAGGACAAGTTCCAAAGATGCATGAAAGACGTGGCCGCCTGGATGAACAACAACTGTCTCAAACGCAACACCTACAAAACAGAAAAACTCATCTTTGGACAAGACCAGGTTACCCCCTGGAACAATGAATGGTGGCCACCTGAGCTGGGCCCAACTCTGAAACCTACCGAACATGCCCTCAGCATCATCCTCGACAGCCAGCTATCCATGAAGAAGCAAGTCAGCGCTGTCTCCTCAGCTTGCTTCCTCACCCTCCGAAGGCTCAGGGAGGTCTTCAGATGGCTCCCACCCAACACCAGGTGAACAGTCATGCAAGCTCTCATCACCAGCAGACTAGACTACGGCAACTCCCTCTATGTAGGAATCACCGCCCAACTCATGATGAAACTCCAGACCATCCAGAACACAGCAGCCATGCTCATCCTCAACTTCCCCAGATGGATGCACATCAGTGCTCACCTCAGGAAGCTCCACTGGTTACCAGTCGCGAAGAAATGCCAGTACAACTTGCTCGCCTACGCTTACGAGGTGCTACACAATGAAGGACTGGCAGAACTCAACAATTGAGTGAATTTCCACCAACCTACCAGGAAACTCCACTCCAAATCCCTCTCCTTGGCAGATGCCCGGCGCATCTGCTGGACGAACAGTGGAGGCCGCTTCTTCTCCCACCTGGAGGCCAAGGCCTGAAACAACCTCCCCCGGCACCTCAGAGCTACACCATCGCTCCCGCAGTTCAGGAAGGACCTCAAGACCTGGATGTTCAACCAATTGGAGAACAGGCAGCATGTTTTCCCAGTGCCTCGAGAACCTCACGAGTGATGCAGTTGCGCTATACAAATCCTGATTGATTGATTGATGAACATGGTGTGGACATTAATTTTTACAAATTAATTTGGATTTTATACTTTACAAACTGGTTTACCTCTGTCTGATCCAGCAAGTGCTTAGAGGTTCTGAAAGTGGAGGCATTAATATGAGATATTATTTATCACACAATAGTATATCCGGCTAAATGTAGGGGAAACAAGAGAAAAAGATAAGAGTGGAGCACAGACGGGAGTACTATGTACAACCAGAGAGGAGAAGGGGAGACTTCCCTCAGGACAAGAACCCTCACTCACCATTAGGTGACATGCTTCATCATTTGGGTTCCCTCCTCACACCGAGGTGTGGGCTACAACTCCCCGAAGGGGAGGAGCGGAGGTGTTTTAGTCAGCAAGATTAGCGAGAATACACTAGTAAAGTGAGGGGCAGAGTGCAGTGATAGACTGTGGTTTAAAAATGTCTAACTATGACCACTGAAAGTTTATTAGGTGATCACAGTGACAGGGTTAAAAGACAAGAGAATATGTAGGGGTTTCAACAGATATACCCTCATTCATGTGGTCAACATGTTTCTGCCAACAGGCATTCATCAGGACCTGTACTCTCAGTCACTCTGCAAAAAGTGTTTAAGTGAAAAAAGGGGAGGAAGGGTATACAGGCCACCACTGGAGCTGTGTGGTCCATCGTTCAACATCCCTCTCCTTAGTCAAGGGTACGTAAACTAGAGTTGACTCTCGCCGGACATCTTATGAAGCTGTGACCATGGCGGCACATAGCTGGGCACCACAAGATGTTGCAGAGCGTGGAGAGAGTAAAATTGACTTTTTTGCACTTTAGTTTACGTACCCTTGACTAAGGAGAGGGACGTTGAACGACGGACCACACAGCTCCAGTGGTGGCCTGTATACCCTTCCCCCCCTTTTTTCACTAAAACACTTTTTGCACAGTGACTGAGAGTACAGGTCCTGATGAATGCCTGTTGGCAGAAACATGTTGACCACATGAATGAGGGTATATCTGTTGAAAACCCTACATATTCTCTTGTCTTTTAACCCTGTCACTGTGATCACCTAATAAACTTTCAGTGGTCATAGTTAGACATTTTAAAACCACAGTCTATCACTGCACTCTGCCCCTCACTTTACCAGTGTATTCTCGCTCATCTTGCTGACTAAAACACCGCAGCTCCTCCCCTTTGGGGAGTTGTAGCCCACACCTCGGTGTGAGGAGGGAACCCAAATGATGAAGCATGTCACCTAACGGTGAGTGAGGGTTCTTGTCCTGAGGGAAGTCTCCCCTTCTCCTCTCTGGTTGTACATAGTACTCCCGTCTGTGCTCCACTCTTATCTTTTTCTCTTGTTCCCTGACATTTTGCCGGATATACTATTGTGTGATAAATAATGTCCTAGGGATCAGTATCTCTCTGGCTCTATAAGATCCCTTTCATAGATCCCAAGTGTGTTTATGATTAATATGAGATATGACATTGTATTTCCTTTGTGATCAACAGGCACTGACAGGCACCAATCATTTTTATTTCTTCATAAAGATTCAGGTAATTTTAGCACTGAAATTCAAAAGAGAAACAGCTCCCACCTGTTATTTTAGTATAGCAATAATTTGATCGAAGATAGTAAAATGGCAAATATGTGGAAATGAGATGTCTTCCCAAATTTTCACCAATGATTGAGAGCTTAAAATCTCAGGAGAAAGGGTGTGAACATCACCTTCAACTCAGGAGAAACAGTCAGAATCCTCACTATCACCGCAGGAAAAAGTGACATGACCCTTGAAGTAAACAGCTCTGAAAAGCGACAACATGCCAGATCTCCCAAATGCCTCAAGAAGAACAGCAAGGAACCCACTTTACTTCTCACATAATTTCGGCAGAGCAAATCTTGCCACAACTTCAAAACGAAGGGGCTAGGTAAAACATGTTATAAATTCAAAGGAAACATGTCACCATTCCTACAACAGCAGATCAGATACCTCCACTACAGGTCACAAAACCCCAGTGATTTTAAATTGCACTCGGCTACCCCAGCACCTTTGGTGGATAATAGTGGTTGCATCTGCCTTTCTATTTTTAGAAAAACCTTTCTTGCATCTCTTCCAAGTCAAGTGAGGAACTCCACTGCCCTCCTCAGAAGTGTAGCTCCCCTTCCTCTGCCCACACCAGCAAGTGTGGGTTGAAGTAATCATCGTGCTTGCCTGCCCCTCTTTCAATCAACACTCATTACCAATGAGATTAGGGTGCTCCAATACCCCTCACCAGTAAAAAAAGTGTCTGCAGTACACCCACAGACTGCCCTCCGAGGGCTCCCCCTTCTGTCCTTCTGTGCCTTCCTCACCAGTCAGTGATGCATACCACTGATACTCTCCATGCCTATGTCTCATACATTCAGCGCCTCAGACCGCTCCCTACAGTTCCCTCATCCTTCCGTTGCTGCCCACAGCACTCATCAGTGAGAAAAGGCTGCAGATGTTTTGTGTGATGTTTTACTGTATGAGATGTTTCGCTAATTGTCCTTTATTGCTTGAACATGCATTGCTGCATTCTTGTAATGCAAGATGTCTTACCCACGTTCTGGAGTGTAGAACATTCTCTCCTGAAGGTTCTTGGTGCTCGGCACCCGTTAGGCAGTTGCTGTGGACCTTCAGGGCTGGATGGCTGCACTTTGGTCATGGGCCTGTACTGCTAGAATGAAGCCACAGTAAAACCTACTTGACTTCTTGTCATCTTGAACACAGACGTTGCCCACCAAACTTAGCTTTGGATCCTGAAAGAGATGTTGGGATATTCTGGTGGCTAGCTGTGAGGGTGAGCAAATTGGTGTCAAGCATCACCCATCCTGTGGATCTTACAGACTGCAGGTGCTGCAGCTGATTCTGGAATTATATGGGAAAATTGATGCCTTAGACCAGTGATACTCAAAGTGTGGCCCTGGGGCCAGTTGTGGCCCTCCTGACCAGGCCCGATCTTTAGCATGGGCGAGCTGGGCCCGGGCCCAGGGTGGCAATTTTCTGTGGGGCGCCTGGAGCTGTGTGTATTAAGGTTATTCCAACAGCACTGCCCTTCTCATCTTGCTCCAGCCTTGTCCTTGACCCTGCCTGCTCGTTTCTGTTTGCTTAGCCAGTTTAAAGTGGTTTTAGTTCTTCATTATCAAAGAGTGGGGGATGTTTTTAGCATCCCTTTAGCCCTCTTCCTTGCCCTCTCCTTACCCTGTGGCCCCTGTTGACACACATCAACAAAACCATCATCAGCGTGAGGCAGCTAAGCTATCGGTAATTTAGGTGTGCTGAGGGAGGCCCAGGGAAGTTTGTGTTCAGGGGCCTGTCCCTGCTCATCCAGGTACTGACCAGTGAACGCAAAAGGGATCCCCTGCTGCATATTTAATTCACTACCATCAGCCAGGGTGCCATATTTCTCTCTGCACACGCCCAAGGCGCTATCTTAGCAAAGGCCGGCTCTGCTCCTGACCTTCACATGCAGCCCCCTGCTGAACGATCACACTGGGCTGCTGTATACTTAGGAGAGCACTAACTTTCAGAAAGATGTAAAATAAATGGGCAAGCGTCTATTTAGAAGATAAGTGAAGCAGAAAAAAGAAACGAATAAGGTATCCTGCATCACTTAATTTAAGGAATACATTCAATTTTTTAAATATCTTGCAACAAACGTGTATAAAATTGATAGAGTCTCATCAAAGTCCAAGAAAGTTTATTTCATTAACATAAAGAAGCATTTCACATTAGTGCATGAAATTATATCAGTGGATTGAGAAGCATTTTTTAAAATTGATAGGCTTCAAAAAGGAACATAGAGACATTCTTGCCTCCTCCCACCCTGACAACAATGCCAATAATGAACTAAGAGGCAAGGCAATTGTCAGGTTTAACCCTCTGGGTGTCCTGGGATGTAATTATACATGGGCAACATTATAGTTTATTAAATCATACACAAGAGAAGGTTTAATACAGTACATTACCTGAACACATATTTTTCAAGCTGGGCTTGCTTGTGATAATGAAGAAAAGGAGGCAAAGTGAATTAAAACAATTGCCTAGGATCACACAATTTGGTCAAGTTTGGAAGCAGGTATTGGTTGTAGGTTTTCTGGTTTCACATTGTGCAATTTTATTTATGCCAATTCAATAATGAAGTTGCTTTTTTTTTACACTTGACTCTCCCAAGGTAGTGATAGCAAGTAGAGAAGGCTTACGCAGAGGTGCAGTGGAGGGAAAGCATTTCAGATACTGCATAACACAGTATTGTGAAATCTATGACTCTTCTAGAGACTAGAGGATTAATGTAGAGGGCAGTATGGAATGAAACCCTAAAAATAACCCAATGACTCACTGACCATACCATGCACATGCTTCGTATGCCCAACACCCACCTTACCCCGATTCCGGCACTGCAAAACCCTACTCCCACCTAGCTGGCATAAATGTGGCCCTTGGGCACACCACAGACCATCTTTTGTGGCCCCTGGGAAAATGTGTACTCATGCATTAGACCTTCTTTTTTTCTGTGCATGCCATTATGGTCGGTCTGTTGCGAGCATGACTACTGCTGCTCAAACACAATGCAAGCAAGATGCAACAGGGGCTGCAAGCCCACTGAGCAAGATGCTGCAGGAGCTGAGTATGTGCTGTTGAAGATGCAGAAGGAGCTGCGTGCGAGCTGATCTGCTGTTACAATGGGCTCTCTACAGAATTCCCAGCAAGAGTGTGTGACGTAACACGCTTCGAGAACCGATATTTGTTGTGACTAAAATTGTATAATAATGCCACAAACAAAACAACTTTTAAGTAAAAAAAAACCACTTCATGTAAGCACCTGAACAGTATTACCTACGGAGGAGTACTCCCATAGGTATTACAGCATCCTCTTTATGACAGTTATTTTACTTTGACTTTTGTGTCCTTCATCATAATTTCGACAGTCCTTATAACTTTTTTTGTTCAGTTAAAAGAATAACCATAAAAGATACATGAAATCAATGACAACATTCAATATAATACAGCAGCGTTAGATATGATATACAAAATGATTTTAAAAAAAGGCAAGGAGGCCATACAGTGTACAGACATCTGGTAAAGCAAATGACCAATGGTGCAACTTAAGTTGATACACAATAGAAGGCCGGACAACAGATAGATATTGCCGACCTATATTACAAACAATTATCATCAGGGAATATGATTCACTGGAATTCCAATAGTGCGAAAGACATAAGGGACTGTGAGACCCCCTGGCTAGATTAAGGCCAGGCCTCCAGGAGTTTAACTGTACCCTACATTCACACAGGTGTAAACATCCTTGAGTATTAAAAGATATGGAACATGGCAGGCCTCACTTGTTTAAATTTTAAAACCTTTAAAATCGGTATTAAATTTTTTTTCCTTGGAAATATAAAGAATGAGCAAAAATAGACAATGTGGACAGCAGTCTGGATTTAAATGGTATCACACTCGCAAGGTCCCAGAGAACCATGGGTGGTCCAACAATTTGAAAACTAATTAGTTGCACAAGTAGGTTCAGCCTAAACCTAGTCAAGAGCTGAGGACGGAACACATTAGTCACTCATGTCAAACATGAGCAAAGACGGCAGGTTTTAGCAATACATTGCCTTCCCTTACAGCTATAGTATGAATTAAAAAGTTCTGTTTCACCGATATATAATAAGCATTGGTTATCCTATCAGGACATAAGAACAATTTTGGAAGGCCCAAAATGGTGAATTCAGATTTAATATAGCTCAGCCAGGGAATTGATCTCACGCTGTCCAGAGTGAGACAATCCCCGAAGATCAATCTATCCACAGTTGGCTCGCTCTTATACTAGATTGAAATCCACCTTAACAATGGCCTTAGTCTAATGGTGTCCGAGATATATTTCAGGCACAAATACTCATGAAAAAAGGACTTTCTGCTTGGTAGATTTGGAGCCCATGACCAATATAAGGGATTTTCTGCTATTTATGGACAGGTTTAAACTAGCCATGAATTCAGCGAAGGTGTTGAGTAACAATTGGCAGTCTAAAGCTGTCCTTGATATGAGGGCAGCATCATCTGCATATAGCAGAACTGGCAATGGACGAGTACCTACACAGGGTATGTCATATTGATTTGCCAACAGTGCCTCCTCTAAGCGATAGATGTAGATGGTAAAAAAATAAAAGGGGCCAGGATGCCCCCCTGCCTGACACCTCGAGTTATGGAAAATTACTTGGTGCAAGAGCTGTCCACCCCAAACCTCACAGATCTCACTGTGGATGTCCCCCAGAAAAGATACCAGTACTGGATTCATTCCTAGGGACAACAAAATTGACCAGAGCTTGGAGCGATTCACATGGTCAAACACAGATGGAAGGCCCATAAAGCTCAAGAAAAGGATGCCCTTTTTAGCAATTGTATACTTCTGAGTTAACAAATGCAGGCTTTGATCGATGGAACTTAAGCCAGGCTTGAACCTGTACTGCAAACCGGAGATTATGTTTTTCTCCTTACCTACAGTGACCACCTTTCCAAGATCACCTGACCCAGCACCTTAACAGTTGTATCAAGCAAGGAGATGGGCCTGTAACATCTTGGGTCGGCCTGGTCACCCGTTTTAAAAATTGATACAATGACAGAATGAGACCATGAGCAAGAGGGGCCCAAGGACACAGCTTTGTTTAGAACCTTGGTCAGCAAGGGGGCCCAAACAACTACATCGCTCCTGAAGAGATCCACATGGACTCTGTCGGGGACTGGAACCTTATTACCTGCTAGTTGGCCAATTGCACTCATGACTTCATTGATGGAAAAAGAGAGACTGGGATCTCCCAGCTCCTTCTCTTCAGTAAATTGGGTTACAGACCCAGTCCCGTCCTCAAAAGAATAAATATGAGAAAAATGATCGTACCACTTAACCTCGTCAATTACTGAGGTCAAAGTTGGCATATCCTTGGTTCCTAGGAAGGGGTGTTTTGGAACTCTCCAGAAGGTGCCACTACCATTAAGGACACTGGCTCTCAATAGCTGATCCCAAATGTCATCATTGAGACACTCTTTTCTCTCTTTTATGACCCTTTTATAGGATACTCGTAGACGCTTCAGTGCTACTCAATCCCTAGGAGAACATTTAAGGGCCTTCATTTGATTACGGTGTGCTTTGGAACAGGGCTCATCAAACCAGCGCCCCCCGCCCTAGAAGTATTAAAACCTCAGCTAGGGACAATGAGGGCAGCCATCACACTATCACAAAGTATGGCTGGGCAAAGAAAATAGACAAAGCTATCTAAAAAAGAGGTACTCCTGAGGGACCAGGTTTCTTGAAGGGCCAGAATATGATGTGCCCTAATAAAATCTAACCAGCTTGAGTTATTCACAATCTCCTCAAGCCCTGCTACATTCCATGAAAGAAATCTGAACTGGTCAGCAGAATCTGGCCCGCCCTTTCAGTATCAGATCTACACCACTATCAGTGGGGGTTAGTCAGTCCACCTCCTCAAGAGTATCAGGAGCCTCAATCTGTTAGAAAGGGTAAGGGGGGAAGGATGCGTCTCACGGGGACCCCGGTTCATCTGAGTGAAAACGGGCCTAGCAGATCTCGGGTTAAACAAAGTACCAGGTCTATAGAAAAATCCCAGTGGGCGCAGCCCTATACGCGTAGAGGGGTCAACCTTCCCCTAAAAGGAGGCTGGGATCTGCCCGCAGTCCTGCTATTAGTAAAATTCACTACTATACAGTCACCATGAAAGGATATGGTGTCACACCTTACCCATCCCACCCTTCGAACTATATAGCTTTGAGTATGAATACTTAGGTCAGCCCCAGTCCTCCTTGTCAGCCAATGTATCACTTTATTTCTTAATTGTGAGAACCCTTGACTAGCATTCAGTTTGAGTGGGGGGTACATCTATTAAAACCACCACATAGGGTGTTCAGTCAGGGGGAAGATCCAACTGCTCAGTTTTAGTAAAGACAGCATTAAGCAAGGGGACTAGGCACTGTATTCTTAGAGCGCAACTCATGGACCTCCCAATCCTGGGAGAGGTGTGCCGCAGAGGCCAGGGTGGCTGATTCCGGAGCGCAGGGCTCACAGTTTGATCGCCGGCGGCAGCTCAGCTCAGCACCATGCGACTCTGGGGAATAGCTCACTTAATCTCCCTGACGGCCCCCAGCGCCTTGAGACCCTTGGGGGTGAGTAGTTCGTGCTTTACAAATACCAGACAAAATACCAGATCAATGAGTTTCGATCTGATTGGGCGCTTACATCTGGCAACAGACCCTGTAGATTCTGCAATTAAAGAAGAGTCCATGCTTCACTTTTTATGCTGCTGCCCAGAGTTTTTAACTTCAAGTTTCACTTTATTAAAACCAATCTTTATCCTGAACGAGATTTCCACTAGTAAGAATGTGCTGGCTTTTGCATGACTTCCACCGTACCCATGTTTTTGGCACGCTTTGGTCAACTCTTCAAGATAATTTTCACTGCAGTCACGCTGCGAAGGGTTTGTACATCCTAATTATTGTTACTGCGGCAGGACTGTGTCCTGTAACGAAACTGGTGCTCATGTAAAGCGCTCTGATACCTGATTTCTCGGGTCTAGTTCGTGCTATATAAAACTCTAAAAAAAAAAAAAAAAAAAGGACTGCCATTTTATTTTTACATTTCTTGTTTTAGTGCTTCCTTGGCCTGGAGTCTTTTATACAGCGTAGATTTGCACTTTCGAGCTCCTCTATTTACATGTTTTTATTTGGTTTTATTTTTCTACTCGAATTTTTGTGGCGAATTGTATCAATTTAAAATAATTGACACAAATACATGTATTCATTCATACGTGGACAAAATTCTGCTTTAGAAAGTTAGGATTTTCAATTTCCTGCAAACTATAAATGACTCCCTTAAAGATTTGCTCAAATTAAAATTACTTTCAGCTAAGTGCACCAGGTTAAAAAAGCAGCAGATTGGACAGTAGGCCATATTCCCTGCCTTAAACAGAAGAATTATCTGGTATGCCCCATCCTCTGATGGTGGAAATAAAGAACTCAAAGCATAGAATACATGGAGTAAGACACCATTGAACTTCCATTATACTGCATGTTTTGTCCGGTGTAAAACACAAGTGTACAGTACAAACATTTCCAATCGCTCTCCTGTGATATACTTGTCAGAGCACCAAGATGGGGCCATGCTAATCCTCAATCAAAATAATTTAAAGAACGTGACTGTGAGATGTCCACATGCTTGCACGACCATACATAAACACGCTCACATTTTATTCTTAAACAACAAAAGTCAGACATTTAAATTAGTGTGTAGGTTCAAAAAGGGAAATGTTGTGTGTATATATCCATTATTCACGTGCTATGTACTTATTGGAAACTGCAAACCTAAACGCTATACAATTGATAAATACCACTTCATTTACAATGAATTGCTAGTAATGTGCTTACATAAAGAATGCAAAACGCTTACAGAGTTAAAATAAGGTTAACCCAGTGGGACAGTGTATGTCTATAAACTATTTAATTCCTATTTAGCTCCCCAGTGTAAATATTGTTTTATTCATATAAACATTGGCTGCTCTCACATTGACAAGTGCCAACTGAGCCCCCCGTCTCCGCCCCAATTAGGAATTCTACTTCTATCAATCCTAATACTAACCATCTCACAGTCACCTACCTTGATACTAGATCTATGGTCAAACACCAAATGGAAATTTTTCACCTACTTAAGGCTAAATCCCCAAATATTCTACTCTTAACTAAAACATGGCTAACTGACGAATCCTCTCCAGATATTCTAGCCGTTCTTCCAGAAGGCTATTATCAAGTTCCAAACAAACAGACCTACAGGCAAAATAGTTGGAGGAACAGCACCATTAATTAAGAAAAACCATAGGTTTTCCTGGCTCGTATCATTTGATATCTCGACGGTTGATAGCCTTTTGAACAAACTCGATTCTCCAACTTCTCCCCTGACACTTGCTCTGGCGTACAGATCCCCGGGCTACATACAGCACTTCCTGCAGCTCCTCACGGAGTCTATTTTTCCCTTGCCTTCGACCATGCAAATTTCTGTTAATAGGTGACTTCAACTACTGGGCAGATGAGGGAGCCGGTGGGCCACCACCAACAGATCTAACAGACTTGCTCAGCAGTCTAAACTATGAACAACGTGTTCTCACTCACTCACATTAAAGGTCATACATTAGACCAGGTCTGGTCCACCAATCTATCCTTGGCTAATCTCATGGTCAGTCTCTGTGTGTGGTCCGGCCATTCTCTAATGAATTTTTCACTAATTGGCTCGGCCCCTCCAAAACACCCCCCATGTCCTGGAATCCTATCCAGAAACTGGTCCCAAGTAGATCTCAACTCCTTCTGTGACTCATTAGCAATCACCCTACCTAACTTAAACAATAGTATAGACCGGAACGAGGAAGAAATCACCAACTGGCTAGCAGTAGCCAGCAATTCTCATGCCCCCCTTCGGAGAGCCAAACAGGCTAGGCGCAACAACGCATCCAAATCATTCTCAGAAGGCCTAAAAATTGCCAAACTATAACTCCGTCGTGCTGAACGCAAATGGTGGAATAATTACTCCCCAGACAAAAAGGTAGCCTATTCATTACATCTCAAAGAATATAAAAAAATAAATGTGCAAGCTTAATCCACCTTCTCTAATAAAATCTTAAATTCCGTGAACAAATCAAAGGAAATCTTCAGCATAATTCCAAACTTTCAGATTCTGGCAGAGTGACCGCACCCATCTTATCTACCCAGAACCTATGTGACGCCCTTAATTTCTTCTTTATTGATAAGATCAAGACGATAAAAGACAGCATACATCCTAGTCCCCCAATACAACACTCATTGAAGACAGAAATCCAATCACATTATATGAATTTTCCGCTCCCAACAAGGATTGACTTGTGGACCTGATGACCAAAGTTAAGACGGGATCCTCAAACCACCCCTGTCCTCCGAGGGTCCTAAACACTGTTTTCTCACTCTTTCCTGGCTGTTGGACTTGCCCTTTTTGCAGGGTCATCCCCAAACATTTTGCTTTGTCCTCCTATTTTTTCCTGACCTGTTGTTGTTGGCTATAGGACTCTGGGCACTTTGCCACTGCTGATCAGTGCTAAAGTTCATATGCCCTCTGTGTAAATTGTGAACATTATTGGTTATCCATGATTGGCATATTTGATTTACTGGTAAGTCCCTAGTAGAGAGCTGATTGTGCCACTCACGAGTAGCCCTGAAAAGGTATCTCAGACCTGCCACTGCAGTGTCTGTGCGCAGTTTGGAACTGCCATGTTGACCTGACAAGTGCACCCCCTTGCCAGGCCCTAACCATCCCTTTTCTTACATGTAGGACACCCCTATGGTAGGCCCAGGGTACCCCATGGGCAGGGTGCACTGTATGTGAAAGGTAGGACATGTACTGGTGTGTGTGACATGTCCTGATAGTGAAATACTGCCAATTTCATTTTTCACTATTGACAGGCTATCTGACCCATAGGATAGAATGGGATATACTTTGTAACATCTTACAAGTATAACTTCCCATTGGGACAAGATAGAGAAATACAGATTAGGCTCTCTGAACTCAGAATTTAATAAATAACACATCTTTTAGTAAAGATGGTTTTTAAATTGTGTGTTTGAAAATACCACTTTTAGAAAGTAGGCATTTTCTTCTTTAACCATTCTGTGTGCCTCTGCCTGTTTGTGGATTGACTGTCTGGTTTTGGAGTGGCTGGGGATGTGCATTCACTATAGACAGCCACTGGGGGGGTTGAGGTGTGCCTGGCCCTTCCTGGATGACTCGGAGCTGAGCTGAATGGGGCTTGGCTGCATTCAGAGTAGTGGGAGGAGATTTCCTTGCACCTGAATAGGGCCTGTCTCCCTTGCACAATACTGTCTCCACCCCCTGTGGTCATGCTGCACCAGTGAGGACAGAACTGGTTTGGACTTGGCTCAGAGACCCTTGCACAAAGAGAACAAAGACATTTTGTGGTATAAGTATTACACCTAAAACCCCAGAACTTTAGCTCACTTCTGGACTCGAGAGGAACCTTTGCCAAGGAGAAGAGCTGAAGAGCTGTGAGGAGGAGTACTGCCCCTTTGCTGTGTACTGTGTGGCGTTGGCCTGCAGTTGCTGTTTTTGCAAAGGAAAGGACAACGACTGGAACTTTGCTTTGAACCTGCTTGAAGAAGATATCCAAGGGCCTGTGAGTGCAGGCCTTCTGTTCTAAAGTCTCAGGGACAGAAAGACTTCACCCCCAGCTCCCCTGAACTCTGCTGCTGAGAGTTCTGACCTGCCAGGAGGTCCTTATTCCAGTTGTGGGCCTCTGCAGGTTGTTCCTGCTGTTGGGAGCTGGAAGAAACCTAAAGAACTGAAAAAATCGACGCATCGCTTTTCTTGTGGCAGTTTTTCCCAACGCAGCACCGCTGTGCAAGAAGAATCTCCACGCATCGCTGTGCCACTGCTGAGCCGACACAGTGCCTGTCGTGGCTGCACAAACAGACGCATCGTGGGATCATGGCTGAAGAAACTGACACAGCGCCGCTTGCCGCCGCCGCATCGATCACCGACACATCCCAGATTTCCACACATCGCACCTGTGCGGCAAGATTTCCCGACGCATCACCTGTGGACCAGAACTGTCTTGGAGTTGATGCATCACTTCCCCCTACAGTCCGGATTCGACGCATTACTTCTCCTGGGTGCAGCAGAACTATTGCATTGCCTCCCCAAGGACTAAGGAACTGTAGCATCTCTTTGTTTCTCGACTCTTCCCATCTCTGCATCTGTTTGGCCTTGTGAATTTTGACGCATCTACAGGTACTTTGTGTAGAATCAGGCATCCATAGTTTTCTATGGACCCAGTTGCTTAAAACCTTTGAAAAGTCATATTCTTATTACATGTATGTTGGATTTTTTTCGTTTTAGTCTTATTGAGTTTAGATAAAGATACTTTATTTTTCTAAACTGGTGTGGTGTCCATTTGTGGTGTTATCACTGTATTACTGTGTGTTTTGAGTACAAATACTTTACACATTGCCTTTAGGATAAGTCTGTCTGCTCGTGCCAAGCTACCCAGGGGGTGTGCAGGGGTTATCTAAAGTGTGTATCCACCTTACCCTGACTAGAAGCAAGGGTCCCTATTTGGACAAAGGTACATACCTCTGCCAACTAGAGACCCCCATTTCTAACACTGATTCAGCCATCTCCCGCCTTAAACAGTCCCTTAGCCAAGGCACTGTCCATAGCCCCTTTAAGGAGACTATAGTGGTCCCACTCCAAAAGTAAGTCGGTGAAGACTCACTTGCCCTGAAAAAATACTGCCCTATTTTCTTGCTATCTTATTTAGCGAAGGTATTAGAGGCACATGTTGCTAGATACTTTTATTCCTTTCTAGACGGATCTCACTTCCGTGAACCCATCAGGCAGGCTTTCAGCCAGCCTACTCCACCGAAGCAGTCATCCTTTCAGTTGTGGATGACATGCAAAAGGAGGCTGATAGGGGCACCACCAAGGCGCTGCTTCTACTCGACCTATTAGCGGCCTTCGACACGGTTGACCACGAGCTCTAGGTGGACCATGTCGGAGGCATAGGCTTACAGGACACAGAGCTCGACTGGATTATCTATTTCTTAAAGGAACCCTCTCAATCAGTTCAGCTGTCTCCCAGGTCCAACTAACCTGTGGAATACCTCAGGGATCCTCTCTGTCCCCCATCTTTTTAACCTGTATATAAGTCCCTTAGTGCATTCCCTAAAAAAAAATGAATGTCAGAATCTACAATTATGTGGACGATATGCAACTGCTCTTTACTATCAATAACTCTACTGAATCTAAGGAAGCCTTCCAAAATACGATGTTTTTCATCGGCGACTGGATGAACAGCAACAAAATAAAATAAAATTCTGAAAAGACAAATTGTTATAACCAAAACCAAGTACGATCTGTGGAATTCCTCATTTTGGCCCTCTGCAATGAGCGCTCACCCCAGCCCAAGAACTCAATAAAGAGTCTTGGAGTCCTCATTGACAAGAATTTGTCTATGCAACCCCAATTAGGAGTGGTTACATCTTCCAGTTTTTAACAATTGCGCATAATCAAGAAAATCTGCAAATTCCTCACCTTCAAAGCCCTTGTTCAGGTCATCATCACCTAAGTCATTTCAAGGTGAGACTACGCATTTTCTCTCGACCTAGGTCTTCCAAAGGCCTCAATTGAAGACTTCAACTGGCACAAAATCAGGTAGCCAGGTTAAATTTCCAACAGCCCAGTCACTGCCACATCACACCCTTGATGAGAAAACTACATTGGCTGCCGGGAGAACAACAAACCTTCTTTAGGACTGGCTGCATTATGTTTAAATCTCTCTCTGGCACAAGCTCAGCCTTTATTTCAGCCTGAATCCAAAAATATATCCCTAACTGGAATTTAAGATCCACCCATTTGAATCTCCTCACAATCCCCACTTTCAAAAAGAAGAAACTGGGTGATTCCAGATTCTCTGTACTCTGTACTCGCTTCCCGCATTTGGAACTCCATCCCCCCAACTATTTGAGATTCAGACAACTCTTAAAAACATGGCTCTTCAAAAAAGCATATGACTAAAGCCGTGATCAGCGTGCTGTGCTGCTGCTACCTAAGCGCCACGAAACTGACCCGATGTACGTGTGCCAAATAAATACTAGTAACATAACATAAATGCTGCAACCCCCACCCACCACCAACACAGCAAATTAGAAGGGCATCTTGCTCTACATAGCTCTTGAGCTACAGTAGGGCAGATTTCTTTCAAACAAGTAGGGGAAGCTTCCATTATCCACGGCATGAGAGCAATAAAGAAGTCTTCCTTTATATAGCTTGAACCATAGCAGGCTAAGCTTCCACAACATGCACTAGGGTCAGTAGGAGGGCAAGCCTCCTCAACAAGTAACACACGTAGCAGTAGAGCAAGTTTTCTCATGCATTATGAGATCACCAGAGGAACTAGCCTCCTTCACACACTACATGAAAGAATGCCTCCTCCATACTGAGTCTGAGTAGACTTAAGTAAAGTAAGGTTCTTTTACTCACATCATTTGCAGGAGAGGCACAAGCTTCAGGTACACACTGCAGGGCCCTATTCACAAAGGTAAATTTGCGTGTGTAGATTTATTCATGGGCAAAATTACTAATGCACCTAAAAGTAACTTTACCCTTTTTTGCTATTCACCATTTGCAGGGGTAAATATACTACTAGATGCAGACTTAAAGTCTTCTACCTCTCAAAAAAAGAGGTGGGGCCAGTTAGAATAGGATTTAGAAGTGTAAAGTTATTCCTAGTAACCTTTCACACATAGGTAGTAGCCTTGACACTGGAGTGGAGAACTCCCTATGGTTAAATATAGAAAAAAATAATAAAGTTTAGTCATTGTTAAAAATATTTAAAATATTTTAATGTAAAATAAAAATTTATATTACTTTAAAACAGTTTATATTAACCTACTTAGAACTAGAAAAATAGAAATTTAGAGCCCATCTTCGCAACAAATGTAATGTTTAATATATAATTACATAAAATATATTATTGAATATATAACATTTTTCTATATATTATGTATTATAAATTTGAAAGTTATTTGGTTAATTTTAATTAATTACATTTTTATTAAAAGTTTAGATGTTTTAATTGCAAACAAGTAATTAAATATTTGTATTTAATAAAGTAATTACTATATACTTATAACTCTTAAAAAAATATATAATTTAAAATTTTAAAAAATATATTTTAATTAACACTATTTACTATCAGTGTTATTTTAAATCCCTGACTCAATTATTTTCTAAGGGAGTGTATTGCAGTACCTCTAAATGGGCATGTGTGGTGCTGGACCTCCTCCGAGGCTGGGCTGGAATTCATTTACAAATATTTTGGGTTCTTTTTGGCTGTAGTAACTTTTGAAGTGCAGTTTATGAAGTGCAGCGGGTTACTCATTTGTGAGTGGGTGTTTGTATTTGCATGCCCCTCACAAAACACTGCCTTACCCCTTTATAAGCATTTACATACCCCTTGCTAATCCCCTCCTTCATTTAATACTATAACATATACCTACATCTGTGGAAACCTCCACAACCAGGGTGGAGATCTCCACATAGAAAAGAGATGAACAGCATTTAGCTGTATGTGAGTAGTACTATGGTAGTACTACTAAACATACTACAAAGTGAAGTTTGTGACTAGGCCCAGCATGTGCAGCAGCATGACAAGTTTCCTTCATCCACTGCATGTTCTGTAGTAGTAGAAGCTTCCTGTGGAGGATCATCATTAGGGCAATTTTCCCTCACAAACAGCAAGATAAGCAGCAAGTAAAATTCCTACATACATAGCATGAGCAGCAATAGGGCAGGCTTCCAACACATGTCAAATTATCAACAGATGTGCAGGTGGCCTCCACACACAGAAGGACCACCATTTTGGATACTTTTTCAATGCATTTCACATATATTGGGTTGTTAAACTTCCTATCATACATCATGACTTACAGTAGGGCAAATTTTCTCATAGGACTCCATCAGCAGATTGTCAGAATATCAAGGTCAGAAATATCATCTGAAATAATTATTGGCCTTCGATATCTTCCCACTAGGTATAGATTGTTTTTATTTACTCCAATGATGCAATATTTTTGTAAACTATATGTAGGACTCAATATGTATGTCAGACGATATTCTGACAATGATATTCTGGTACTCAACTTCAAAGGAATTTGTCGACACACACTTTGCAACATCATCAGCAGTAGTCCATAGCTAGTCCACAACATTATGAGGCATAGTAGGGCAGTCATCTCCTCCACACAAGCGAGCAAGTACTGCATGTGAAGCAGAAGGGCAATCTTCCTCTATGACCTCCTCTACCAGTTGGAGAGCAAGATTCCTCCACAGATGGGAAGCACGTATATGATGGCCAGCTACAGGGCAAGCTTTCTCCATGCACAAGATTCTTTGACACATGACTAACATTACATCAAACTTCCTTCATGCACAGTGGATGACACATCAATGCTATCTTCCCCCACATAAACAGACACATCACAGGTGCCAGCATAGAAAAAGTGTATTCTGGTGATTACTCATAAATTTGGCATTCTTTTGGGTTATTCGATTAACAAATCAAAATCTGAAATGATGATGTGGAATATGGTAACTAAAGATATCCATAGGAAAGAAGGGATAAAATACCTAGGGATCAATATTACACATGACATTACTAAAATCCCAAAGAGAAATCTAGATTGACTGGCGAGAGATGTAGATAAGATAATTAAAAATGCAATAACATCCCTTCACAATCTATGGTTAAGTAAAGCGCATTGAGGTGGTAATTCTACTACAGATATCATAGCTATTTAACTGCATCCCACTAACCTTCAATAAAACTGAAATTTTAAAATTACAAGTAATGTCAATAGTTTTCTCTAGTTAGTTAAATGTCCCAGACTTTCAGAAAGAAACTGAGGAGGGGCTTATGCAGGGATAGATTAGCAGACTTTCGATTGTACTGTTGTGTTTTTCAACTAAAAAACCATAGGCTGTTGTTCTCCTGAGAATATGCAACGTTTGAGTAAATTCTGCAGGAAATGCTAGTTGGACTATGTGGCAATATTTTTTTTACATATTTGGTGCCACGAAATTCTTCAAAAAGTTTAGACTTAAGATATTGTCAGTGGAAGCAAAGTTATGGGTGGAAGTTAGATCCATGCTTAAGATTGTATATCAGTGATTGTGCTCCAATTTGGTATTCGCCAGGCAGTCCTGAGATTTTGATAGGTAAGCCGGGTAGCCCACTGGAAGAGTTCCGAATAGTAAAATGGAGTCATATTATAACAGAAGATACATTAATAAGTTGGGATCAGTTTAAAGAGACTATCAAGTGATCAGCATCCAGATTCAACCTACAACTATCCTCGTGGATTGCTAGTAAATGGAGTTGGTCTCAGTTAGCAAGGATGGACTGAACTATCAAGCGGAACTCTCAGAAGACCAGAAGTGTAGAAATAATTTAACCAAGGACTATGCGACAAAGCTGACATGGATACCAAACCTCTTTATAGAATATGGGAAAAAGATGACATTGCTGAACCTCAATGATTTATGGCAAGTATCTCTGTACATTATTTACATAACTAAATTAAGAAGAAATTATTTCTTTACTTTGCATTGGATCTATTACCAAACTATCGACCCAAGCAGAGCGAGATGTAAGAAATGCAAACAACTGGAGGGCAATGACATCCATATGTTTGTGAACTGTCCGGGTTTAGCTGTTTTTTGGGAATACTGTGGTTAATAGTGTTTCTACCATTATTTGACATGAAGTTATAAAGCCCGGCCTTTATTCTATTTGGCATTATGGATGAAACAGATTTTTATTACCAGTGTAATGATGAAAGTAAGCTGGTGCTTTATTTGATGTTACTAGGAAAGTATGAAATATGTAAAACATGGACCTTGGATATGCTGCCCAAGTATGAAGACTGGTTAAAACGATAAACTACGCTTGTAAAATAGATAGAGAGTACTCACCCTTCAAGAAAACTACATTTTGCACTGAGCTTGTGCACTGGTTAAATCAGAATAAGGCCCAACGATTATGAGAGTACGAATCTCCCAGACCACAGGAGTGGCTTTGAATGAAATACCCAGGCTGGTCAAGCTGCAACTGAAAAGAGGGCGTGTTGCATAGATCTGGGACACTACAGCCTTATCTTTTCACTTACTCTTTAGCTATGGTGATATGAGAACAGGAAAAAACAATATTTACATTTTCATGTCAATTCAAATATTTATGTTTTTCATGCCAAACTGACTACATGGGCAAAAACAGATTACATTTTCTAATGTTTCCAAATTGAAATATGTAGTGTGTTTCTGAAACTATCACATTTATTCAATTCTAGGTAATTCTGCAAATTGTCATAAGCTATGGCCACAACTTGGCTGATTGAAGGAGGTTTACGGTTTATGCAAAGTGAGTCCTTTGGAAGAAAATGCTGCAGAATAGTGGACTTCTTTCTTTTCATTTTTTGCAAATTAGTTCAAAGAGGCCCCTGATGGCATGAGCATTACTGCTCCTGGTCTCCAACCTGAGTAATAATTCTCTATTTTTTATTTTCTAATGCCACAGTCAAAGACCATGTTAGAATTATTTGAGCATATCAAGCATTGGGATAAATGAGAGCAGTGGATGGTGTCTCATACAGATCCATAGACCACTAGAAGATTGCTCGTCCGGACACATGTTGTGGGCAGCCCATGACAGTTATTCTCACGGGCTGTCATTAGCCAATGAGAGTGGCCCCAACACAGGAATCTTTAAGATTCTTGTTCTCATTGGTTGAACTGGAGAACCCTTAGATTGCTAAAACGCATACTGATTCAGAATACTAACTGACCAGCTGTAGCTTTACCCTCTGTCCCTGGATTGGATTCTGCAGTCTAGGGGTTCTCCTGATGTCCCCATACAAGCTGTTTTCTGTGTTTGGGTATGAAACTGCTGTTTCCTCTAGTTCACCCACTAATTCACATTTTACAGATAAACTTTAAGAAAAGGCAGATTACACCATGCTTTCGTTTTGGAAAACAATTTTATCTATCCCTAGAACCTACAAGACTATTGACACATTGAACGTCTAGGCGAAGTCTGGGTCAACTTTTTGAAATGTTTATGTTTTATGCAGTGTTTAGAAATATATTTTAAAACCTTTATTAAGGTACACTGTTTTTAAGTTAGCTATAAATGCACCTCTTTGTCTCTAAGACTCAAAGATCCAGTATGGCACAGTAATGTAACTTGGCCATAAATTGATAAAAAAAAACCTTCTCATTAAGTTTCTAAAGAGTCCTCTAAGGGAGAGTATTCAATACTTTTTTCTGGAAGGTATTCCTCTTCTTTTGACTGCTTGAAACGACTCAATAACCCATTGTTGGACATGGCACTTTCTGCAGGGTCACCCCAGACATTTGCCTTCCTTTGCTGAACCCATTTTTGTTTGCTTCAGGCTCCGTGTACTTTACTCCTGCTAACTAGTGGTAAAGTGCTTGTGCTGTCACTTTTAAACATGGTCAAACTGGTACACAGCTGATTGGTACATTAAATGTACTTATACATCCCTAGTAAATGGAATTACATGTACCCAGGGTCTGTAAATTAGATGTTACTAGTGGGCAGTAGCACTCATTGCACCACCCACTAAAATATCACTGCAAAACATCTCTGACCTGCCATTGCAGCCTGTGTGTGCAGTTTCAAACTGCCATTTGGACCTGGCAAAATAAACCTTTTGTCAGGCCAAAACCTTCCTTTTTAATACTTAGAAGTCACCCTTAAGGAAGAACCTAACAACTCGCAGGGTACATGGTATTTGAAAAGTAGTACATGAATACTTAGGGCCTGATTACAAGTTCCATTATATTCCATCAGATATAATGGAACTCATAATACAGTGGACGGGATATCTGTCACGTTTGTGATGGAGTAACCCGCCCACCAAACTGGTAATCAGGCACTTAAGTTTTACATGTCCTAGCAGAGCAAAACACCCAAATCATTATTCAATGTGGCAAGGTTAGCGTCCCATAGACTAATACTGGGTTACCTTATTACATTTAATAAGTGATAACTTCAGTTTGGGAACAGCTAGTGGAGACAATTCTTCCACTCATTTGAATTGTAATTTAAAATCCTCTTTAATGATAAAGTCTGATTTTAAGTTACTATTTTTTAAAATGCCACCTTTAGGGGTGAATGTATGACATTGTTCTGCATTCTGTCCATCAATTGTTCTTTTTGCATTTGTCACCCCGAGTGGGACGGGTATGCCCAGACGTGGGTCACGTGCTCTCCATGCCACTGGAGTCAAGCTATCCTGGCTGATGAGGGCTGAAAGCCCGAAACCGGTCCTAGGATGCTTGTTTCCAGTCCAGGGAGGACCTGGCCTGGCAGTTCGGGCTGGACTGTTCCCATTGGGCGCAGGGTCAAGACTGATTTGCATATGGCTGGGTCCAAACTGGAATGGCATGGTGAGCAAGAAAACGATGGATTTAGGCCCAGATCTCTGTACTGGGGTGAATGTATGACATTGTTCTGCATTCTGTCCATCAATTGTTCTTTTTACCTTTAGAAAGGTGGCATTTTTCTTCCTAAATCAAAAGTGTCATCCTGCTAGTGTCCAGGGTCACATGACTGTTAATGGTGTGGTGTGACGCGTATTCCTTCCTTAAAGTAGAAAAGGGCCTTGGGTGTAGAGAGGTGTTTCTCTCCTGAGCAGGATGGCCTTGGGGGGGAGGGGGGACTACCTAGCCCCTTCCTGAGCTTCAAAGGGTAGTCTGAGGGCTGTACCTGGTCACTTCCTGACTTCAGAAGAAGCCTACCCTGTCAGACACACCTAGGCTTGTCAGCCCTTTATTTCACTAGCCAGGCTGGAGCCAAACCCAGAGGAAAGAGAGGAACTAAACCGAACCAGTTTAGGATTAGACAAAGGGAAAGCCCCCCGCCCACAGGCTGGCACTAGGCTTAAAAGTGACAACCGGAACCTAAAATCAGAACAGTCCCAGACCTCAGAAGAAGGGCTGCCCTGCTGTCTGAAGAAAGAAGGTTGGCCTGCCTGCCTTGTACCAGAACACCAGAAATGACTCCAAGGGTCAGTTGGCAGACTTTCTTATTGAGCTACAGGGATGTAACAAGCCTCCAGAGGCCTTTCCTGCTTTCTAGCTGACCAGACCAAACTGGACCTGAACCTGGTCCCCTATTGTGGCCACTGTGGGAGTGAGTTCTGACCCCCAATGCAATCATTAAGGTCCTGGACCCTTGGCTGGAGTTGGAGCATTCTTCTCTGTGCCCTCCTGAAGGTTTTACTGGATTCAACGCAAAGTGATGTAAACCACCTCATAACTCTGATTCTATCATGGATTATTCTTTTTTTTGTGTTTTCACATTATTACTATTTGAAAACGGAGTAAATAATTTACACATTGCATGAGTTAAGCTTGACAGCCTTTGTGCCAAGCTACCAGAGAGTTAAGCACAGGTTTTTTAAGTGACCTCTGTGGTTCACCCTGACAAGGATTGTGATTATTACTTGAAGTGGGTTCTCACCCCTTCAGTAAATATTCCAATTTCTTACATCCCTGTTGTTAAATGCACTTTGTTCCTTAGTCAGATCATTCCTAAATTCTCATCTATTTGTAGATCATCGGAATCGGCAAGAAGATAGTGAAACACGAGAAAATATAAATGCAATTGCAAGAATAGAAAATGAAGGGAAAAAAATTAAATATGCAAAAAATATAAAATAGTGTAGTTATTCGCTACCTAACTGTTTGCACCATTAACCGATAGGTTCCCCTTTGTATCATTAACAGAAATTTCTTCAATTGCTCATGTGTCCATTTTTGCTCAGAAAACATTTCCGGGATTGGATTGAAATGCAGTTTTATGGTTGGACTCATTCCTATGCGTCTGCTGTGTTCTTCTGCATTTTATAACGTATCTTTTATACTTCATTTCAGATCACAACATTTCTTTATACAGTCCTCCTTGTTGCTTGTTTGGAATCAACATGCACTTTTGCTATAGTTGTTACCCATTCATCTTTCACAACAGAGATTGTGTCAGTGTGCATATGATATCGTCTCCAAGTACTTTGAGTTTGCACTTTGCAAAGTTTGACTCTCACTCACGTTCTGCCGGGATATTCCCTGTTGGAAAAGGGAACCGTACACAAAATGTCACATATCAAATGATGAATTAATATATTCAGTTGTTTCTGCATGATTTGCTTGAGTGATATGTTAATATAATTTAGGTGTCAACATTGTCTGGTTACTTAGGTAAGCATAATTTCTCCAAAGCTCTATACACATGTGAAATGAATGAGGATGTGCTTAAATATGTGAATAAGCATGTGGGTATACTGAAACGGTTTTTAGTAAAGTGCAGCAAATCACAAAAGGGTAAATGTCTGAGCTTCCAATGAACTTTAAAGTTAACTGTTTTCACATGTTGGCATTTAGCACTTCCTTTTTTAAAAGATGTGGAAGGGGCAACAACTTATTAGTTACTGATTGAACAATTGCCAACCGCTAGACCTGGCATCGTTGGTGTGGCTTCCTCTCAACGTTTTGCCTTCAGACCTCCTGTTTTTGCAGACTTCGTTTTTGCTGGCCTTAGGACTCTACGCACTTTACCACTGCTAACTAGTGCTAAAGTGCTTGTGCTCTTCCCCTAACACATGGTAACATTGGCTTATTCCCAATTGGCATATTTAATTTACTTGCAAGTCCCTAGTCGAATGGCATTACATGTGCCCAGGGCCTTTGAATTAAATGCTACTAGAGGACCTGCAGCACTGAATGTGCCAGTCACTTAAGTAGTACTCTAAACTTGTCTCAGGCATGCCATTGCAGAGCCTGTATGTAGTTTACATTGCCATTTAAACTTGGCAAAAAAACCTTTTGCCAGGCCCAAACCTTCCTTTTTAATACATTTGTCACCCATACTGTAGGCCCTGGACAGCTCAGAGGACAAGGTGCAATGTATTTAAAAAGTTTGACATGTACTTTTAAATTGTACATGTCCTGATAGTGAAAAACTCTTACATTCGTTTTTCACTACTGCAAGGCCTACCTGTCCAATAGAATAACATTGGACGTGCCTTATTACATTTTATAAGTGCAATTTCCGAATGCGAAGTGATAACCAGTTAATGTTTGATATCTCTGGATTCCTAATTTAAAATATTAACTTATGGTGAAGTTGGATTTTAAATTACAATTCTGTATGTGCCACTTTTAGAAAGTTAACACAAGGAGATGATGGACGGAGCGCTGAAACTTTTCAGACACTTACCCCCAGTCACAGATCTGGGTTGAATCCATCATCATTCTTTAGCTCACTTCGCCACTCCAGTTCAGACACAGCTATATGCAAATCAGCCTTGACCCTGTGCCTCATGGGAACAGTCCAGCCCGAACTGCCCAGCCATGTCTTCCCTGGACCGGAAACAAGCATCCTGGGACCGGTTTCGGGCTAACAGCCCTCATCCGCCAGGCTAACTTTAATCCAGTGGCAAAGTGAGCAAGGGACCCACGTCTGGGCATACCCTGCCAACTTAGGGCGAACAAAGCAAACACAAGGAGATGATGGACAGAGCGCTGAAACTTTTCAGACACTCACCCGCAGTCACAGATCTGGGTTGAATCCGAAACCGGTCCTAGGATGCTTGGTTCTAGTCCAGGGAGGACCTGGCCTGGCAGTTCGGGCTGGATTGTTCCCATTGGGAACAGGGTCAAGACTGATTTGCAAATGGCTTGGTTCAAACTGGAATGGCATGGTGAGCAAAAAAACGATGGATTTAGGCCCAGATCTCTGTACTGGGGTGAATGTATGACATTGTTCTGCATTCTGTCCATCAATTGTTCTTTTTGGATTTGTCACCCCGAGTGGGATGGGTATGCCCAGATGTGGGTCCCATGCTCTCCATGCCACTGGAGTCAAGCTATCCTGGCTGATGAGGGGTGAAATCCCGACACCGGTCCTAGGATGCTTGGTTCCAGTCCAGGGAGGACCTGGCCTGGCAGTTTGTGCTTTACTGTTCCCATTGGGAACAGGGTCAAGACTGATTTGCATATGGCTTGGTTCAAACTGGAATGGCAAGGTGAGCAAAAAAACGGGGGATTTAGGCCCAGATCTCTGTACTGGGGTGAATGTATGACATTGTTCTGCATTCTGTCCATCAGTTGTTCTTTTTGGACTTTTAGAAAGTTGCCATTTTCTTGCCTTAGCCATTTGGTGCCTGCAGCCTGTCTCTGGGTCACATGACTGAATGTGGGTGACATTTGGGCTTTGTGTATTCCTCCTAGACAGCCACACAAAATGGGAGACTAGGTGTGCCTGGATGGGCCATCACTGGCAGGATGGGAGAGAGGAGCTGGGCACAACCCCACTTACAATTGAATAGGCTGTGCTCTGCCTTCACACAAAGGGCCTAACAGCCCTGATTTGTCACCTCAGCCAGCTTGGAGCCAGGGCAGGGAAGGCAGGGCATCTGTGTACTTCAAATGCATGCCTCTAGAAGCTTCTCCCCACTTCAAAGGTACAACTGTGTACAAATGAACGACTTCAGACACCAACTCTTCAGTACACTTCTGGAACTGTGGATGCTCTGCCAGGAAGAAGGACTGTTGTGCTGCTACAAGGACTTCCACTTTTCTGCCCTGCTGTGCTGACCTGCTGCCCTCTTGCCTGGGTAAGAAGAACTGGACCCGAAACTTCATCTTGAACCCAGGACCCCAGAGTGACTCAAAGGGTAGTCTGCTGGCCACCTGATCTGAGCCTCAGGGACACAAAAGGCTCCCCAGCAGCTCCTGGAACCAGCAGCATCATGTTCCTGAACTCCAAGTGGTGCCTCTCAGGGCACCCTGGACACTTGGTGTGGCTCATGGGCTCTTTAAATCAAGCTTTTGGGCTCCTCGTGCCTGTAAATAGGCCCTTTTGCACCTGAACTGTGCCGCTTGCATGGCAGTTCAGCACAAGCCACCGCCAGCCCATCTCTTCGCACAGCAAGCATCGATTGCACCTGGAAGACCACCACCATGAAGTTTCAGCCCGCCCATCTCCGACACCCGGCTTGCTCACCACAACACGCCAACTACCGCCCACGACACTCTCCTTGCTCCCTGTGATCCTCTCCAATACAAACGTGACTCTTGACACAAAACCTGAGAAGGTAAAGCTTCAACAGGACTAACCTGGGAATGTATCTGACCAACGTTCCATCGTGGTCGGCCTGAACCTTTGACTTTGACCTTGTCCAGCGCAAGCAGATAGCCACGTTTGGTGCCTTATGCTTTTAGGTGCTATTTTGCAGTTTATTATTTAAAAACTCATAACTCCGGTTCTACTGATTGGATTTGTGTCATTTCGGTCTTGTTTTATTTATTAAATTCTGCTCTATGTTTCTTACCATGAATAGGACTGTGGTTGCCAGTCAACCAGTAACCAAATTTCTAACACTAACATGCTAATGTAGTGCAAAGCAACACTTACAAGAAATCTTTCTACTTCAGTGTTCAAAATGCACATTTAGGCTGGCATAGCTTTTGTGGGGGTGTGTGGGGGGGGCACATGCTGTCATTTTGAAAATTTTCTACTTTTTCCCAAAACAAAGACATAGCTTAAAAACTGACATCTTTGAAACTCTACAACAGTTAAAAAAGACAATATGAGTGTGCAGAGCGAAACAAGTGTTTTTCCCTGAAAAATATCAACATGAGAATGATGGCTTTTAAACAAATGAATGCCTACACCTATGTTGAATACAAAAATGTTGATAGAAATAAGCCCTCAACAAATCTATCTTGGGAATTCAGTGTGTAAAGGTGGAACTTAAAATGTCAGTGCTTCTCAGTGTGCCAGCATTGTTTCAGAGCTCTGTCATAGTAGGTCATTGTTCCAGTTGTGCTGCGCAGGTACACCTGCGGTACTCATTATACCACAGACCACTGCCTATTCTTAAAAAATGAAACTTAAAGATTCATTTTTGCCTTTTTAGACACATCCCATTTTCCTTTGAGGAAAATGGGTTGCATTTAAAAAATAAAATAAAAATGCTTTATTAAAATGCAATCACAGACATGGTGAACTGCTGACCCCAGCAGGCCGCCATCTCTCTGATGCCTGCAATTCCCAATGGGTCGCAAACTGCGACCTACCTCACTAATATTCATGAGATAGGTCTATTGTGACCCCATAGGAATCGCTATTCCCAACTTCTTTGTTTTTGTACATTGGTTAAGGCGATTTCCTAATTGTGATTCCCAAAGAATCACAATTAGGAACTTACAATCCCTAAATTCTGTACATATGGCCCCAAAATTTTTTCTCCAACTTTACGCCTGCCTTGGAGGTGTTATTTTTTTTAATGTAAATCTGTTACTTCCAAAGGTAGTAGATAGGGATTAGTGGCAAAATCCATACGGGAGGGCCAGAGAATGTCCATGTGCCACCTCTTTGATTCAAAGTAGTGCATAGTGTTACTTTTAGAGCTACTTTGCAACGCTATTCAGTATTTCCATTGAAACAGAAACCCCAAACAACACTTTGCACCAGATTTGCATCACGTTTGAAATTCAAACCAGGTGAAAACTGTCAGTAAATCTGCTCCATAAACACAGGATTTCAAATGTAACACCATGATTGTATTACTGCACAATTGTATTACTAACCAAAAGAACCCTTTTTAGCAACTTTAGAATAATGAAAGATTGAGGAAAAAACCAAGAATGCTTTAAACCTATGCCTTGCAGATTGCATTCAGTGCTTTGATGTCAGTTCACAGCTTCATGTGCTACATTAGAAGGATTATAACTTATGCACTCCATGCAACAAAAGGATCTCTGTGACAAAAGCAGTAATCCACTGACCTATCTACACAAAATACAAATCTGTGATCAGCATGTTACATGTTGTGCCTTGCAGCGGGAACTTTAACCGCCAATGCTACTTCATCATGTGTCAAAACTGTGACTAGACCAATCACAGATCTCTCCATTAAGTGCATTAACCACCAGAGTTATCATGCCACTGTTATTAACCCTGAAAAATGCTGAGTGCACACAGCTCTCTGCAGGCTGCTCTCATCTTGCCTGAGCATGTTATAGGGTGCCCCCGCCAACCATGGCGCCCGCTGCTGCGGCATCAGTGACACCGCCCTTACTACCACTGCTCAAATATGCCTGGGCTCAACGTTCTGGTGTTGCTTCTAAACTATACTTGGATTACAAAATGTGCTGGTAGTTCAGTGTCAGAGTTCCAGGATACTAATTATTTTGGCAGTGGTGTTCTACGATATGCCATGGCTGCTCATTGTGCATTATTATCTCTGATCCACTAGATAACCAAATGAACAAACTAGTTTCATAATACTGAATTTTTCTACTTGCATGCAATATTTCCTTTTTTTCTCCATATTCTGTAACTCATGTCACACACTGCATATGCTGCAACTTTATTCTTGTAGAGGACAGACTATACATTTGATTAAGAAGCGTACTGGCCAGCACAACATCAGGATAATGCATAACTCTCAGAACTCCTTTGAAAAAGCATCACATTTATATAAATTATTCTGCGCATGACATCAATTGGGAAGTTATACAATGAGTAACTCCACAGCCACGTGTTTGAGATGTGTCTTCAATTTTCACCCCTAAAGAAATATATGGAGATCAAAATGCTTGAATCTGTTTGCCATGGGCCTAATGGACTAAGTGGCATTCTCTTATTATTACACATGAATGATGTCTAATTTTTTTAAGTTAAATGTGCACATTTCCTGTGGTATGGAATCGATATGGCACTAAGGGGGATATTCACAAGAACGTGCGCTAAACATCTCCAAAAAATGTTAACGCAACTTTACACATCACAGTCTATCAAGGGAAAATAACCCTGTGTTAACGTGGCATGCGATAGTCTCCCGAAAACGCGGACAATGTCCGCGATACAACAACCGCGACAGTGATAAAAACCCAAACCCCAACGCAAAAAAACATGCGATGGGCCAACCGCGATGAGGAAATCAGCGATAAGCAGCGCCAGGCCTGTAATACACACAGGGCAAGCGGGAAAATGACTACAAATGTACAAAAAACACACAAACACAAAATAACCAACCCCGAAGCACCATGGAGGCAGCCGGAGCAGGCGCAGAGGACGAGCGGAACCCCACAAGCACCCCGGTCGACCAGCCTGGGTCCTCGGGGACAGGGAAGGGCAAGGACAAGAAGAAGAGGAAGACGAAGTTCAGTCCGCAGGAGAATAGGATCCTGGTCACGGAGGTGATGGAACACCATCAAGAACTGTTTGTCACCTCCAATGTGTCATTGGGCACCAAAAATGGAATATGGCGGTCCATCGTGGACAAGGTGAATGCCGTCGGAGAGCACAAGAGGTCAATGGACGAGGTCAAGAGGCGATGGATTGACATCAAGCGCAAAACCAAGGAGAAACTCGCAGGCAACCAGAAGGCAGCAATGCAGACTGGAGGTGGGAGCCCAGCGCCACAGCTGGAGCTGGATGATATGGAGGAGCTGGTGTCGACAGTCATCAGTGTGGAGACCGTGGCAGGAGTCGGGGGACCGGACACTGCTCGACATGACACAACACAACAGCAACAGGGTGAGTAACCACCAGGTACTGGGGGACGGGGGAGATGGGCACAATAGCACACATGCACAATCAAGCAGAGCACAGTGCACACCCACAATGACTCTGGATCATGGCCCTGATCTACAGACTGTCACAATGTACATTGCCATGCTGTCTGAATGTGAACATGTACCATGCGGCTACATACATGTGGACACATTGTAACACAGCATCTCCCCTTCACATTGCAGGGGCACCGTCAACACCTCCTGCAGAGCAGTCCCAGCCACTCTTCACTGATGACGAGAAGGACAGCACCAGCATCGACACCCAAGCCCTCCAAGACATCATTGAACTCATCCGCCAATCACCTCCAGGACCAGGGCAGCCCAGCTGCATCGAGGAGACCCCACCCACACCACAAACCACCCAGCAGGAGGCACCCACGCCCCCGACTGTCTCCCAAGACACCCCCGAACAACACATGGCCTTCCAACGCCGTGTGTTGGAGGGCCAGAGGGAGATTGCCGAGCAGGTGCGGGTGGAGTTCGACCTATTGGCTACAAACTTGACGCCATCCATGGGTGTCTGAGTCCCATCAGGGACCACCTCCAGTCCCTAACGGACACCCACAGGTCGCTCCATGGTCTCCAACTAGCCCTGGCTGACATCGCTGGAGTCATGACTCGGATACAAGACCACCTGTCCGCTCAGAGTGGCTCCAGCGATCTCAGCCGTGAGCTGGCACACATGCGGAGGCTCATGGAGGACATGGTGCGGATGGAGGCGGAAAGGATGGCAGCCACCGCTGCACATCAGCAAAATGTAGCTGGGATCCACCATGCCCTGAGTATCCTCATCATGGCATTGCTGCCCCAAGGCGTGGCACAGATGAATGCTGCTGCCTCAACACCATCCACATCTCCGCCCCCTGGTGTGTCGGTGCCTCACAGTGTGGCAGGTATTTCCACTCCGGCACCTGATGTGTCACTGCCACACAGTGCGGCCTACAATCCACCTCCGGCCCCTGATGTGTCAGTGGCACACAGTGCCGCAGCCGGAACTGCACCACCCACAGGTGGGGCAGAGCACACATCCGAGGACGAGGACATGGATAGGCTTCAGATCAGGAGGAGGCACTAGCATTCATGTCCGCCACCTGGCCTGTTGCAGCTTGGTGCCGCACATGGCCCCATGACCTTCCACTGACCCCCTATACACTCTGCTGCACTCACCTTGGACCACGACATGGACTGCCATATCCTGTTTGGTGACCAATGACACGGCGACCAGACTGCGGACTGTACCCATCCTCTTCCGCTGTACTTGTCATTCCCCGATGGACTCTGGCTGGCCCTCCACGGGCCCATATTGTGAAGTGGGGTTGGCATGGCCCTGTACTGCTCCAGCTGCAAAACTCCACTAGATGTGCATTAAATATTCCTAAACGCACTGCTGTGTCATGTCTTTCATCATTCAGGTATGAATGTGTGGATGAATGTAGGGTCAGTGATTCCTCCTAACGTCATTGATGCTCATCTAGTGGGATTCCAGTCACAGGGTGCTACATTGCCAATTGCGTCCCGGGGGCCATAGACACTACAACAGGGACACACGCATTAGTCACTTCCTTGTCCGGACATGGACTGAACCGCGCCCAGAGCCCCCGAGGCATTGTTGCAAGCCCTGCGCTGGTCCAGCGTACGCCAGGCCAGACCACTCCGCTTACGCTCCGAGGGGGGGGCCACATGGCTACAAGTTGTAGGTTTACACGCTAGTGGTCTGCAGGTCACTGGTCTAGTTGTCAGCATGTCACGGCCACTCCCTGAGGGCAGGTTTGCACACACACCACACCCATCCAGCACAGGCGTCACAGGCCATGTGACCCCACCAATATAAGGGACCGGCAACGTCACATTCCCTACTGCCGGTGGTGACTGGATGGCAGACGTTCCACGAGTCTCAATCATAAAGGGCCCATGAGTTGTTGCGCACAGGGTTAGTGGCACCCGAAGCCTTGCGGCCTTCACGGGCCTACCACCACGTGGTGCTGACTGGGGTTGCACAGGGTTAGTGGCACCCGAAGCCTTGCGGCCGTCACGGGCCTACCACCATGTGGCGCTGACTGGAGTTGCACAGGGTTAGTGGCACCCGAAGCCTTGCGGCCGTCACGGGCCTACCACCACATGGCGCTGACTGGGGTTGCACAGGGTTAGTGGCACCCGAAGCCTTGCGGCCTTCACGGGCCTACCACCACGTGGCGCTGACTGGGGTTGCACAGGGTTAGTGGCACCGAAATTGCTGAGCGGGTGTGCAGCCTGCGATGATGACGTGTGCACTGATGTAGTCTCTGCCATTGATGCCTCAGGACTCAGCGTCATGTGTGGGACCTGCAGGGCCGCGGTGCGGGTCCGCATGATGTGGAGCATGCCATGGTGGCGGGACCGGAGCCTGGAGCTTGCACGGGCATGTGGTGTGCCCACTGGTGTACACACCGTTGGCGGCAGGTGAGCAGTGGAGCCTGGGTGCGCAAGTGCGGACAGCCAGCGCTTGCCGGCGGGAGGGGGTAGGGTGTGGCTGCATGTGTGCGCAGGGACGGACAGGCGTTGTTGCCGTGTGCAGTGAGATGGACTCTGCCATGATTGACTCTGGCCTCGATTACAGATTGCAGACCTGGAGGCTTGCAGTGTGTACCGGCACGTGGTTGGAGACACACCAGTGGCAGCAGGTGAGCAGTGGTGCCTGGGTGCGCGGGCGGCAGTGTCTCTCTCTCTCTCGCTCTCCCTTCCTTCCTTTCCTTCTCTCTCTCTCTCTCCCTTCCTTTCCTTCTCTCTCTCTCTCTCTCCCTTTCCTTCTCTCTCTCTCTCTCTCCCTTCCTTTCCTTCTCTCTCTCTCTCTCTGCCTTTCTTTCCTTCTCTGTTTCTCTGTGTCTCGCTCCTTTGATGTGCGCATGACACACGTTCTGATTTGGTGCTTTATTTTCCAGGCTGTGACATCAAGATTTTCCCGGACGGACCCGACAGGAGTCTTCCGCATTGGTGTTTTGTGTTGTATTTCAATAAAGTTTTTGGTTGTTACTTCAATGATGAGTGACTGTTACTCGTTCTTCTGACCACACATGTGTGTTTCTTGTTGTCATTGTGCGGCATCATGCGCTTTTTGTGGCTCTTGTGTCGTGCACGGTATGTGTTTGTCCGGGGGGGCCAGGAAGGGGGCCTGGGAGTGGTGGCGGTGGGTGTTGTGGCCCTCATGGGTCTCCGAGCTGCATGATCATTGGCTCCATGGCATCTGTGGGTCTTCAGGTGTGGCTCTGGCCTGGGCTCCCTTTCATGCTGCAGGAAGTCGTCCTGCTCAACACCAGCAGAAGCCAGGTGTTAAATCCCTGCTGCTACCGCGGCTTATCGCCTGTTTTTGTTTCGCATCGCAGTTCTGGCAGTTCGTTGTGAATGTGGTGTAGTGGTGTTTTCGTGTATTTTTACACGGGAACGCCTACTCTGCATCTCATTAGGGTTAGTTGATGGTGTCACCCGTGGAAGTAAAGTTTGCGGCAGTTATCGCGGGAATACTGGCGTTGTCTGCAGTTTGCACCCGCTTGTGAATGGGGCGTTAAATCTATCTCCACTTTTGATGCGTTAAGGTTGCGATAACTCGGCGATGAGTCCTTGTGAATATGCCCCTAAATGCACTACTGCCCTGATCCCCTCTTTTTTAGGTCGAGCCTAGGCAGCACGTATGCACTGTTTTCGAGGCATGCTGTATTCACTCTATTGGCTTTGAACACGCCCAGAGCTTTTCATTTGTTGTTTCGTCTACCTTTCGAAATTCCTTTGGTGTTGCTGGTGAATAGTTTACATTTGTCCCACCTTTTGACTGTTTTTTTCCCACCCTGGAGACTGCCCCTGGTACATGGATCCTTCACTATCGGCCATGTTCGGTTTCGGCACACTCCTTTATTAGGTTTAGCCTTTGTTGCTACTCTGATGGCCTTTGTCTAATCTCACCAGAGCAGTCCCGTTTGAGTCACTCAAGATAAGTAATATTATGCTGACGCGCTTCTCTGCACATGCCCCCCTCCTTGTTGTTTTCTCGCACTGTGGGCTTCTCTGTAACCCCCGCGCTCCATGATGCGGTGCGTTTCCGTGCAACCCACATCCGTAAGAAGTTATTTTTCTCTCAGTTGTAAGAAAATGACCTTCAAGGCAGCCTTTATTTGTACTATGCATGTGGGCTCTTTGGGGACTGAAGGGTAGAAGTATGGGCCATAGAGGAGCAGGCAGTCCAGTCTAGCGAGAGGCTGGCAGGGGGGACCTTTTAGCATGCCTCACTTTTAATATGAAATAAACTGAAGGAGACACCCTAAATGTAAACAAGCAAAGCCAATGGCATTGCACGATCAGTCAAAGTGAAATACATTCAATGGAATGTCACAATAAAAGTATCTTTGGCCCCAGTGCAAGAAAGGAAACACCCACCAGGCCACTGTTTGGACTCTAAAATATAGCGGTAACAAGGGTTCAGTGGGCCCCTCATCCCTCTGGTCCCCGGTGCCACTGCACGTGCTGCACCAATCAAAACTATGCCCCTGTGTTTAACAATGGTTCGGATACATCTTTAATAATTAGAGCTCCTGGAACACACAAAATAACTTAAGTAAATGGTACAACTTGCGACAACTGACAAACCCATTCGCAGCATACCTGTCACTGACCTGAGGTGTCTCTGCCACTCACCACATGGAGCCATCTTCTAAAAAAGATAAACACTGGCTTATAAAAAGTTTCATTAGGAGGTGGTTGGGAAGCCCTCCCTATGCGTCCAATGAATTGTTCAGCAGAAAGCTGGCTTCCTTAGTCTGGTAATGGACTTCCCCATGGGTCAGGATAGCTAACAAAGTTTGTACTTGCTTGGGGAAAATTAAAATTATCCAACCCAAAAATGTTTTTGGAGACTTAGCGAGACAAATGACTGCCCGTCTACAGTCAATTTACCTCGACTCCCGTAGGCGCGTCATGAGTTTATACATTAATTTAACAACGTAGAATTGTGACAGCCGCTGGTGAAATATGCTTTCTTTATTCCAGCTGGTAAAGAGGAACTGAATCAAATTGATGCACTTTTTTTGACCTCTTCAAAGTTGCATACCACTTTAAAGAGTGCATTTAAATGTGCAGCGCACCGCATGCCACACAGTAGGATATGGCAATTTACCAGAGAGAAGATGAACTTAATGTGCCTGGTGCTTACATTTAGTAAGAAAAATCGGTTGTGTTAGTAGTGCTGGTCAGCTGCTGGTTTTTCTCCATGCCCTACTCCGGCTCATGCTGCCCCGTGCCCACATGAGCAACTCCCCTGCATTCTGGTACTTTTGGTACCCTCCCCCTTTCAGACTGGTCTGCCCAGTGCCAGCTGCGACTGTAACTTGAGCCCTGTGCTCAGACTCGGTAGAGTCACATCATGTCCTTCTTTCTGCCAAACCTCCCCTGGAGATTCAAATTAAATCACAGTAATATAGTAGTTGAAGAATAGGTTTTTATAGATTATTTTCCCCACTTTTAATAACACACAGACACTACCTGATAAATTTAAACACATTATCAGCTTGTTTTGAACCTATTGTTTACTATGCATGCTGGACAGTGAAGTTAGTTTACTGCATCAAGAGGGAATTCACGTCTGATTATTGTATGAGTGCAGCCTTCTCCTGATTATTTGTGATAGGGTCTGAGGTGAAATTTAATAAGGAGATGTAATCTTTTAAAGATATCTATGGTTGTATTTATTTGATTGGACCTCTTTGGATTATGGGAGGAGCCTGGTGAGAAAAGAGTTTCTAGGTGAGCTGTTTTCGCATCATGCAAAGCAGACCACTCTGCTCCAAAAGTGCTTGGGAAACAAGAGCGAATGATTGCTCTCCCTGGTAACTTGCCATAAGCTGATGTAGACATGTCATTGTCTGTATGAAGTCTATCTTTTCTGTTGTGGTCCAAAGATGCAGACTTTCACAACTTTTAACCTGCCTTCAATGGTGGCATTGGGAAAAGAGGCAGGGCAGGGAACAAACTCTGAAAAAGAACCCTGCCACTCCTGTGAGTGTTGGATAAATAACACTCGTGGGCCAACCGATCACTGCTGTATTTGTCTTTTAGCATCAAGCACTCTAACCTACATGTGCTGGCCCTTTGTGTTTTTTATTTACTTTCCAAATATAGAATTTCAAAAAGTGACTTTTTTAACTTGGTTCTTTTTTTGTGTAGCTTTACACTTTGTCTATTTTTTTAGAATGTTTCTGTATTTCATTTACTTTCTGAAATGCACCTGTTGCAAATTGCACATTTTCTACATATCTTGTTGCCTCCATTTTGACTGCACTTGAGAGCACACTCTGTCTTTGGTCTTCTGTGGTGGTACATTCTGCACACACACTCACGCTTGAACCTCAGTACAATTGGCTGAGGGAAGCACTAGTGATCTCTATTAAAGTCTCATGGTAATATGAAAGGAGCTCATATGGTCTTGGGTTTCTCTCACGACCCACATTCTTATCTTGGGATCCATTTTGAGCATGGATGAGTAGTCAGTCTAGGAAATAACATTCAAAGGTATGTCAATAACATACCACATATTTGACTACACAACTTCAAACCACACCACACAATTCCACAACAAGCAATTGAATCCAACACATCTCTCCTTGTGCTTCCATCAATCCTGTCAACTCTCCCCCACACACCCACTGCCCCTCATCTCCCCCTTACACTGCCACTACCCCCTGTGATCTCGCAATCCCACTGCCCCCACCCATCCCTCCCTCCCTCACACTCCCTATCTCCTCTCTATTCTGCCTGCTCACACATACTAAGCACAATTTCTTTCCCGTACCTTTCCAAGATTTCGATCTCTAAAATCGGCACTCTCCTCCTCTTCTTAAGGTGTCTTCTGCGTACACAGATCCGCCGTCTCTATGCATCTGTGGACTGCTCTCCCCTTCTTTCTTTCTCCCACACTCTTTTTGCTCCTCTGTCTCAAGTTAATTCACCACTTCCTGCACAAACTATCCATCCCTCGCTATCTTCCTTTCTATCTATTCTGTGCAGCTCTCACCCCTATCTATTCACCATGCCACCTAATTCACCTACACAAGTATACTCCACACCACACAATTCCACAACTAACAATTCCAATACAACCCACATAATTCCACTCCACACCACTTACATCCACTACACTCCAAACCAAAGCACATAGGTAAAAGACATTGTCATTTACAACGCCAAAAGCTCTAACTCTTGCAAATGCAAGATCTATTGCATTGCAAATGCTTGTTTTCAATATACTAAAATAGCAAAGTGAACTGCTTGGCAACAGGCACATAGGTCATCATTTACAGGTAGTTATTTGTATGGGGACATTTGCCAAAAGAGATGTCCGATTTACCCACCTCTGCATCCTCCCATCTTCCTTTAGAGTACAAAAACATTTGATATACAATTCCTGGAGTTAGGCTACCAGAGCATGACATAACTTCCATAATTGCTTTCCCCCAAAGCAGCTACCACAATGAATTTGGGAACAGATCAGTGCAAATACAGCCATCAAGAAGACAAACGTTCAAGTTTTGGGGTGATTGTCTTATTTAGGTTCCATTGTTTGAAAGCAAGATTAATTTGGCTCTTCAATTTGTTTTTTAATGTTTTTAAGTGATCCCCAGTTTTTTTGTCTTCCATGGTCCTGACAATTGTTTCTCATCTATGTTTTTTTATTCCATGCCAATTCTGATTCTTCAGTTCCTTGGTAAGCATTGACTGGATGCCAAGTTTTTGTGCCTGTAATTGTGTTATGAAATATTGATAGCTAGGTGTTCCACGTCCATCTTAGTTAATTGGATGTGTAGGAAAGGACTCTTGCCATACTTCCTCTATTTTCACTTACTGGACTGATGGTTTTCCACATCATTAATTAGGTAAGAACCGCCACCAACCACAATAGAAATTCATCTGAGTAATCAGAGGTACTTGCATTTTGTTTAGAAACTCAGATAAGTGCCCAGAATATTTTTCCGTAAACATTTTTATTGGAGTAAATTTTGAGCCACAATGACATTCACAAGAACTAATAAACCAAATAATTCTACATACACAAAACGAAAAAGAGATATACGGTCATTATCCCACAGAGATAGAGTACACCAGCTTACAGCATAAAGTGTAGGGTGCAACTTGAGCATCAGACTGTCGAAAACAGGTCAAACAGCTATGGTATGTAGTCATGAACAGCCCGAAAACAGGTCAAAATCCCTCTTAAAGGGTCCCAGATCTTCATTAGGCTGGCTCTTTGCTCATCATTTTCTATTAACAACATTTCGAGGAGACCTATATTCAGAAAATCATGTCACCAAAGCATCAGGTTAGGGGCCTCGATGAGTAGCCAGTGTCGAGCCAAAACTAGTTGTGCCAGAGGGTGTAAAAAAGTAAATCCCTGCAAGGTGCTGTGGAATAGATGGAGAGTGCCCTAATTTTACTAATTTGGAGTCCCAGACCACATTGGCTTGACAGATCCGGTTAAGTTTCCCCATAATTGTATCCCAATAATAATCAATAAAAGGACAGGGGGAAATATGTGCACCTCTTTCGCTTGATCTGACGCACATCGAAAGCATTTAGCATCCTGTCTAACATTCACTATGTAAAGACGATAGGGCATATAATAAGAGTCATTTATAAATTTAAATTGATGAACTTTAACACTCGAGACATTTAAAACACTCTGTGCCAGCGTATTTGTACAACTGATGTCGTCCAAAGTTACCTCCACCCTGAGATGCTTACTCCACTTATCTGACCCTCGTTGAAAGGGATCAGCCCTCTGCCCCATCTCGGCTGACAAGATAATGTTATTGGCAAAAAACTAATGCCCCTCTTACGTGGACCTCTTATCAAGTAGTTCAAGAAGCTGTTTGGGGAGCTGTACATATATTTTGCCTTCGGACTACCAAGAATATGCTGAAACTCTAAGTATCGAAAAAATCCAGCACGGGTGAGAAACAACATTTGACGCAAAGTTTCATATGAGAGAAGTGTAGCACCTTCATAAAATGCCCCAATGTAAGGAGTTAAGAACCCCGCCAACACACTAAAAAGCTCTCATAAATCCGCGAGGCAAATTGGGATTTTAACCCAGATAGGTATATGCATTATGAAGAGTGATACCCGGTAGCCTCTTACTAAGAGAAGTCCAGATAGAATGAAACGGAGCCCTTTTGAAACAGACCCTGTCTAGAATGCCAGTGCGGGGCACAATAGCCACTAGCCTCAGTAGATATTCTGGAAACATGATCCTCAGGGGCCACGGTTCCCTACCCAGGGCCTTGATTAATCGTGACATGAATGCGGCCAGATAGTAGGCCTGCAGGCCTGGTAGAGAGAGACCCCCTTCCTCTGGAGGCAACTGAAGAACCTGTATACTAGACCTAGCCCCAGATGAATTTTGACCAAGACACCTCAATCTTGTCAAAAAGATCTTTGGGAAGGTAGAGAAGTATACATCTAAAGAGATATAAATAGCAAGGTAATATAATTATTTTAATCAGGTTGCATATCACAATTAACCCCAGGTGTAATCTTCGCCACTTGTTAAAGGTCTCTCCTTTTGACGTGAAAATTTGACATAAGTTATACTCCATTATCTCTTCCATTTTTAACGACAGTTCGACACCTAAATGTGTTGCTGAGCTAACCCAGCACTTGTCATGTACCAGGAGGCGAGCAGTGTCTGTAGTCCTGTGGTGCTTAGACCACTCTCTGACGGTCCCCGTATTTTGGATTCCCTAGCATGTGTGTGCGTATCCTGGAGCGCACTCAGCTGTGCGGAGCATTTTTCGTGTTTGTCAGTCTGGTAAAACCTTGGCAGTGCGTTCTTGTGCGCCAAGGGCTTTTTGGATACAACTAGTTTTCCACATTTGTTATGTTGCACTCAGCTAACTGTGATCTGTAGCGCGCCTATGGCAATGAGCCGCGAGATGAGCCATAAACAGTTGTGTAGCATCTACCAACGAAAGTTGGATAAGTCTCATAGTACCTGAATGACAAAGCTTCTCAGTATTTCAGTTGTATTATTTATTTATTGAGTTATCAGTCATGGTGAAGGTCCCATGGATACAAGGGCATAATTCTCTTTGAATGTAGTATCTTCACAGTGTTTTACATTGCATGTATTTGAGTTGAGTACGCAACCAACAAATGTATTTATGCATCTACGGTTATACGCAACTCCTTATTGATGTGCTTATGAGTGTGATTTCATTCCTGAGTAATGACATTTCTCTGAAGAGAAAGACTCTAAGAAACTAACTAACCGTTGAGTTATATGCCAGAATATTTCCTTTTGATATCGCACTGTGAGGAGAGTTTTGCTTGAGCCTTGCATTACTCCTGCATTCTTGTTGGTTGCCTGTTGCTTTTCAGATCTCCCTCCCTAGTGTACCTACCCTAATTTCCCTTCCCCGTATAGCCACTCTGTTTCTGTGTTCTTTTGTAACCAGAGCCGGAGCTGCTGGAAGGTGGGACTCTGGGGGTGGGTGGGGTGTACAGTTCCTGAGGATCTTATGCCGGGACAGTCTGAGAGATTAACCAAACTCTAGCCTTAAGCCCTTTGCATAATTGCTGAACCCAGGCAATAAACCACGAGCCAAATCCTGAAGTACCCATAATTGCCCAGAGAAATGACCAGGAGACCCAGTCAAATGCCTTTTCTGCATTGAGCATTATCATTCTAACTGGGCCCCCACATACAGACCCCACTTCCAGAGCAGTAATGGCCGTATTCACGTGTTGTGGTGTCTCGTCACAGTATAAACACAGCTGGGGGCCTTTCCCTTTCTTGTGGGAGAATAACAATGTTAGTCTCCATCCAGGACCCAGGGACCTGTTCCAGTGACTCGAAGGAATTAAAGAGATCACAAAGGAGAGGTACCAGAATATGTGGAAAACGTTACATAAAATTCGAGAGGAATGTGGTCGGGCCAGAAGCTTTCCCCCCTTGCCAGTTGGCTGACTGCAGCCTTGACTTCGGGCAGAGTGATTGGATCTTCTAAACTAGATTGTTGTACTCTAGTCAATTCACAATCGTGATACGTCCCAATAAACTGATTGGTAGCATCTGTGTATGTGACCCCATCCTCAGTGTACAGCCTCTGATAGAACAGACAAAACTCCTTCCCTATAAGCTTGTGATCGCTAACTTGCTCTCCCTTTTCATTAAGAATTTTCTGAATGATATGAACACTAGCTCTATCCTTAACCCTAAAGGAAAGTATTCGCCCCATTTCTTAGTTATTCTCAAATGTGGTTAGTTGTTTAGCTCGAATCTTCTTAACCACACTATCGACTAATCTTTCCTTAAGGGAGGCCTGAGTAATTGCAAGTTGAGCTGAAAGTGATAAAAACATTCTCCATTCCTGACTGATTACACTTTGTGCCAATCGGTGTTCCATGGAGACAAGGAAAGGAAGTATACAAGCCACCACCTTACCTTGCTCCTTCCGCTGATATGAAGGGTATTTGAGAGTATACCCTCTGTAGAAGGCCTTGAGCACGTCACATACTGATAGAGTAGAGGCCGAGCATATATTGAACTCCAGATAATTCCTCAGCTCCCTGTTTATGGAGCACATGAAACCATCGTCGAGAAGAAGTCTCATGTCAAAGGTGCAGGTATGGGACTGATAAAGTTGAGAGAAATGCTCCAGTCGGAGGTACAGGGACAATGAGTTATGGTCTGAAATCACCCTCGGGTTCAGCTGGATTTTAAGGAGGTATGACAAAAAATTACTATCGAGGAACTTATTGATCCATGAAAGGGAGAGGAGTTGGCCTAACGGCTAGGTCGGTCGACCTCAAAGCTGGGGAACCGGGTTCCAGTCTCGGCAAGGACGCTGAACATCCTGTGATTCTGGCCAAATCACTTAATCTCCCCGTGCCTAACAAAAAAATTAATGTGTCCTCATGTAACGCAACTGGTGCTCATGTAAATCGCTCTGATACCAGATACCCTTGGGTCAAGTTCACGCTATATAAAACTCTGTAAAAAAAAAAAAGAAAAAGTGAATTATGAGGGGCCGAATAGAAGTTAAACGTAAACTCACTGGGGTGGCATAGGAAGCCATTAATTTCTTCAGAGCCTCCCTTGAGCACTTCTTCCCATTAGGAGCTGTAATCTGCACTCCTAGATGAGAAGAGTCGAGCCAAGGGATGAAGGGTATCATTAAAGTCACCACACAATATCAAAGCTTCAGGCCATTGATGTAGTTTGGCCAAAAGGCCATTAAAAACCTGGGGTCATCTCCATTAGAGCCGTAAACTATATATAATGTAAAATGAATACTCTCCCTAGTAATCGTTGCCACGAGCCATCGGCCATTTGGATCCAGACTATGCTCAGCCATAGCCCAGCTCTTATCCTGCACCAAGAGGGCTAATCCCCTCTGAGCAGGGATAAAGCAAGTGGTACTGAAGATGCAGTAGCCCAGATCATCAAGCAGAGAGGTTTCGGTCCAGGAAAGGTGGGTTTCCTGCGAGCAGACAATTTGCGGACGTAGATAACATAGTTCTTCCCTTATAAGTTTATGTTTGTGGGGCAACTTAATACCGTTCATGTTCCAAGAGAGAATATGGATTTGCTGGTCATGACTATCGATAAGATTATCCATTGTCATGATCTGTCCAAGACTTGAAGCACCCTGCAAAAAGACAAAAAGAAACCCTCAAACTTTGCAAACAATTCTCATTGAAATTCACAAAGCTCTTTTTCCAATCCCCCCCCACAGCCCCTGCCCAACCTTTGCTCATCATTCTAGTGAGAAAACCTGTGCTCCCGTTGCGACCAACCCCCCCCCCAGAAAAACCTCCCAGCAGCCCTGCCCCAACATAGTCCTCACCCCCTCAGACCAAAGCCCAAGACATGTGCCATCCCCTGCCCCCCTTAAAAAAGATATCCGACCCTGTAAGGAGCTGTGAAGAACAAAGCTCCCTCCCCCCGAGGTATCCCGGAGCCTGAGATAGAGAGAGAGCGCAGACAATAGACCAGAAACCACTCGAAAAACCAGCAAGAAAGAAGATGAGAAGAAAAACAAGTATGAAAAAGAAAGGAGAGAGAGAGGAAAAAAATGGGAGACGAGCCTCTACATTCTCGCTTGCTTTAGGTTACGAACAGGTAAGAGAGAGAAGATAAGGCTAAAAGCAAGAGCACCGGTTTGAGGCATGTGTCTGCCCCACCAAAAAAGCCCACTAGAGAGAGTACAGTGACCGGCCGTAAAGGCAAGTCAACCAACATCTCATTTAACTGGCTGTCATTTCTGAAAGTCTATCATCATCTCATTTTACTGGCTGTCATTTCTGAAAGTCTACCATCTTATCCTTTTACTGGCTGTCATTTCTGAAAGTCTACCATCTTATCCTTTTACTGGCTGTCATTTCTGAAAGTCTACCATCATAACCTTTTACTGGCTGCCATTTCTGAAAGTCTATCATCATAACCTTTTACTGGCTGCCATTTCTGAAAGTCTACCATCATATCCTTTTACTGGCTGTCATTTCTGAAAGTCTACCATCATATCCTTTTACTGGCTGTCATTTCTGAAAGTCTACCATCATATCCTTTTACTGGCTGCCATTTCTGAAAGTCTACCATCATATCCTTTTACTGGCTGTCATTTCTGAAAGTCTACCATCATATCCTTTTACTGGCTGTCATTTCTGAAAGTCTACCATCATATCCTTTTACTGGCTGTCATTTCTGAAAGTCTACCATCATATCCTTTTACTGGCTGTCATTTCTGAAAGTCTACCATCATATCCTTTTACTGGCTGCCATTTCTGAAAGTCTACCATCATATCCTTTTACTGGCTGCCATTTGTGCAACAGTTCTACAACCCTTATGGCATCAAAGCAGAAATGCTCTTGACCCTCGTACTTGATCCGCAGACCACTGTTCTAGACCACATGTGAATCAACTGATAAAAATAAGTGCACTTGGTTGTTCTTTCCTGGGGCTCAACATCTTTCGGTCCAACAACACTGCCTCATAACATAGGAATACACCTTATTCAGTTAAATTCTGCCTGATTCTCCCTGGGGGCAAATGTTTTTATATGCGCACACAAATCAAGGTCAAATCTAGCGCTGAGATGAAAAATTGAGAGCCCGTTTTTTTTTATTTAAACATTTTTGTGGCCATAATGGAACCTGTGGTCGCAAGAAGTGGCAAATTATCCTTGGCAGGAACCATCCCATATAGTCATGGATCTGCTCTAGATTACCGCGCTCATTGGAAATTAAAGGATTCAACTTCTTCATTTCACCTGCATAAGAATATATCTGTAGTATTCCGTTCATCCTTTCGGTGGTATATTCAACCGATTCTTCCTCTTCACTCTTAAATCAATGTTTGTCTGGCTGAGTTATTCTGCATTCCTCAGCATCCTTTGGTTTGCGGGTGTGGCTTTTTTTCCCTACAGTGTTTGCTGTAGGTGTAGCCTTCATATAAAAAGGTAATACTTATTGCACCCACAGAACTGTATGCACCTCTAAAACAAATTATATGGATGAATGGCAAGCCTTAGGTATTAAGTGTGACGAACTCCGATTTCGCATGTCCTTTTCAGAAACACAGAATGTGTCAGTGGTTACATTCATTCCAGCAATCTCGGGTTACTTATTTGCACTGGAGGCTGTCCAAACTGAAACAGGTGCAGCATCACCGTCGGAGGCAAAGAATGTGTGCTAGCCTGTGAGATGGATCATGCATGCATTGATTTTTTCAGAGGGGCTGGAGATGCTGAATTTATCTTATTGGGATCTTATTACTGTCATGTGTACTAAACCCTAGATATTTTATCTCTTCTTTCCTTTTGACATCACTAGTTATAATATTCCATGTCATTATTTCAGATTTGTATTTGTTAATCGAACTCTGAGAAAGACTGACAACTGGAATATATTGTTCTAAGTCGGTAGTATATACTGTTAAATCATCTGCACACAGTGACATAAATGATATAACTTTACCACAGACAAATGGGTTGATATTCTCATCTGATCGTAATTGGTGTGCAGTAGTTCTATATACAGGTTGAATAAGAGCAGTGGTAGAGGACAGCCCTGCCTAGTATCTCTTGTGATTTGAAATTTGGAAGTCAAACTGCCATTTATGAATTTTGTGCAACAACAACAACGTGATGGATGGAGTGCTTGAATTAATCTCAGCCACTGGCAATCGCTTTGGCTGCATCCCAATCCATTGTTTTTCACCTGCCTTGCCTGCTCAGTTTGGACTGAGCAATATGCAAATCAGCCTCGACCCTGCTACAGTGGGAACAGTCCAATCCGAACTGCCAAGCCGGGTCCTCCCTGAACCGGAATACAAGCAACCTAGGACCTGGTTCACTCTGATACGCGCTCATTAGCCAGGTATAGCTTGATTCCAGGGCACAGTGAGCATGGGACAACCATCTGGGCATACCCATCGCCCTTAGGGCGTCAACTGCAACAACAACAAGGTGATTGATGGAATGCTTGGATTAATCTCAGCCACTGGGAATCACTTGGGCCGCATCCCAGTCCATCATTTGTTTGCACACTGTGCCATCTCAGTTTGGAACCAGCTATGTGTAAGTTAGTCTTGACCCTGCTCCAATGGGAACAGTCCAGCCCGAACTGTCAAGCCAGGTCCTCCCTGAATATGCACACAAGCAATCCAGGACCGGTTTTGCCCTTGTTATGGTTAAGGTATAGCTTGATTCCAGTGGCGCAGTGAGCACGGGACCCACTTAGATGACATGGCGTGCAAAATAACTATGGACTGGGATGCGGCCCGAGTGATTAGCAGTGCCTGAGATTAATCCAAGCATTCAATATATCACTTTCTGTATACTTTAGTATGTCGCCCTAAGTGGGATGGGTATGCCCAGATGTGGGTACCATTCACACTGTGTCACTAGAACCAAGCTATACCCGGCTGATGAGCCAATTACAAGGGCAAAACCAGTCGTGGGTTGCTTGTGTTCTGGATCAGGGAGGAACTGGCTTGGCAGTTCGGGCTGGACTGTTCCCATTGGAGCATGGTGAAGACGGATTTGCATATAGCTGGGTCCAAGCTGCAGTGGCATGGTGTGCAAAATAGCGATGGACTGGGATGCGGCCCGAATGATTACCAATGGCTCAGAATAATTCAAGCATTCCATCTATCACGTTTTGTATATTTTAATTTATTAATTTTCTGGCAATGGGTGCTTTTAAAAGGGCCTTGGCAAGGCCACCTCTAATCCCATACTGGTCCAGCACTTCCCATGGGAAACCCCAGTTCAAACTATCAAATGCTTTGGCAGCATCAAGCGTAATCACTGTGATGGACTTTTCTAACTACTGCGAGATCTATTGTATATATCAATGAGTGGATCAGTTCTTCTATTTGCCTACCAGGTGCGAAACCTGTCTCATCTTTGAGCAAGGAAATTAACATATTTGTATACAGTTTCTTAGCTAATAATCCAGAGAAGATTTTATAATCAATTGTCAAGCAGGAGATTGGTCTGAACGACTGGCACTGTGTTGGGTCTTTATCAGTTTTCACAAGTATGGAAATGGTTGCCTCATTCCATGGAGAATGGCTAAGGGCTACATGTGGTAGATTAGAGTTAAACAACTCTGTCAGAATAGGTTTCGTTATTTTGCGGGGTACTTGATATGTTTCTATTGGAATACTGTCTGTCCTGTCCGCTTTCCCTCTTTTTGTATATTGTATATTGTAACATTTCTTAATCACTTCATCTGAAACAAGTTTAACTTGCTGATTTGTAATCTTGCTAACTTTGGTACTTGTAACTTATTCAATGATGCCCTAATTAGTTCTGGGCCAAGGTACAGAGTTTCTCTGTGTAAATTCAGAAAAAAAGTCTAAAAGTATTTTCTATTTCATTGCTCTCACTGGTAGGTTGACTTGTGTACTAGTTCATAATTACTCTGGTTCATTGTTAAGTCTGATCTTGCTTTCCAGGCTAAGAATGTACCACATTATTCACCATACTCGAAATATTGAGCTTTGCTGGCCTCCTATTGTTTTTCTAGCTGTTTCTGCCTTTTTGACTTAAACTCTGCTTGCAAACCAGCTAATTATTTTAATATTATCTGTAAGAAATTGGGTTACTGGTGGAGGGGTGAATCCCTTCTCCAACAGCAACCACATTTCTTCTCAGAGTGGTCATAAGGAAACCCTAAATTAGCCCGGGCTCAACCCTCCGCTAGCTTGCACAGAGCAGTCAGGCTTAACTCAGAGGCAATGTGTAAAGTATTTGTGCAACATTTCAGACAGCAACACAGTGAAAAGAGACCACAAAACTATCCCACACCAGTTTAGAATAATAGAGTGATTTTTAATAAATAAAACAAAACCAAAACACAATCAATCCAATCTCTAGCACCGGTGATATGCAGGTTTAACATTTGCATTAAAAATTGCGCAAAAAAGCACAAAGCGTCAACTGTGAATATCTGGTCGCACCAGGAGGGTACAACGTCACAAGTTAAGGCCAACCGCAATGGAGTGCAGACCAGCTACAGGGAACCAGGTGGGTCCGCTGAGTAAAGTACCTTAAATCCTGCTTTGTGGAGCTGTGGGAGGATCCCCGTCGAAGATGCGTCGCCCAGCCGAAGTGATGCGTCTGTTCCGAGATGCAGTGAGGCTGCAGTGCGAGTTCTTGTGTCATCATCAAAGATCCCATTGACGAGGGCTTGCGATGCGAAGTCTGGCGTCAGGGATGTGTCGAGGCGATGCGTCGGTTCTAAGGGGCTGCAATGCGGAGGCCAGCGTTGTCATCGAGGCTGCCGTCAACAAGGGATGCAAGGGCCTGTGCCAAGGATGCATCTCACAACGGCAGTTCCGATGAGACGACGGACTGGGATGCGATGCAAATCTTTGCAACGGTTCGGATCCATGCAGCAATGACGATGCCTAGGTTCTGCTCTGGATTGTGCAGTGCAGCAGAGGAGATGTGTGGGTTCTGCTGGATCCACAGAGAACCAGAGAACTTTGGGCCCACTTCCAAGGGTCCAGTATTGGGGTGGCACCACTTGGCAGGATAGACTCACAAATGGCAGAGTCGAGGGGCTGGATTCAAGGTTGTTGGAGCCTTGTGTCCCTGAAACTCAAGTCAAGAGGCAAGTCATCTAGCCCTTGGAGTCACTTTGGAGTCCTGGGTTCAACAGATGCAGGTCCAGTCATTCTCCCCCAGGCAGGAAGGCAGCAGGTCAGCACAGCAGTAAAACTGCCACGTCGACATGGCAGTTTAAAGCCGCACACCCAGTCTGCAAAGGCAGGCCTGAGCCACGTTTAGAGGGCTACTCACGTGGGTGACACAAGAGGTGTTGCAGGCCCACTTGTAGCATTTAATTTACAGGCCCTGGGTACATGTAATACTACGTTACTCGGGACCGATAAGTAAATTAAATGTGCCAATGGGAGATAAGCCAATGTTATCATGTTTTGAGGAGTGAGCACATGCACTTTAGCACTGGTCAGAAGTGGTAGAGTGTGCAGAGTCCTAAGGCCAGCAAAAATGAGGTCAGCAAACATGTAGTAGGAATGCAAAAAGTTTGGGGGAAGACCTACCTAAGGCTGTCAGGTCTAACAATACCTCTTGTGTAATATTCGGAGAAGTCTGTTGTTTTAGCTGGGTTTCGATTCTGACAATGGTAGCATCTAGTCGTTGGTATGCTGTTCTGGCAATCTCATGCACTCACCTGGTTCCGACCATGGAGATGACACTGGAACTGATGCTTGACCTCCTATCCCTGCAGGGCCTGGCCCATTCAAGGAATAGTTTCTCCCTATAAAAGGCACGGCCCTTGGGGATAACGGGGGTTGGGACAAAATAAGAAAAGAGAGTCTTTTGATTCTGGTTCCAGTCAGCAACTGTGAGGCACAGCATTAATTGGTGGTCCTACGAGTCAGCTAGGTAGATGTACATAGGACCGTGACCTCTGATTTTGCAAAGACGCAATGCACTAGAAATAACAAGAAGAGGCAAATATCATCAAAACACTACAGGTCTCTCAAACAACAGATTTACATTAACATCAGTAACATACACTTACAGTCTCTTTCAGAAAGACAGCAAGGAAACAGAATAACCGGAACCACAGATTGGAGCTATACACTCCCAAGGAATAACTCTAAGCATGGATTGGAGTTTCTGGCACTCCCAAGGACACACTAGAAAACATGGGTTGGAGTTACTGGTACTCGCAAGGTATACTATGAACACAGATTGAAATATTACCCTCCCAAGGTAAATCTAGACACACAGGTTGGAGTATGACACTCCCAAGGTTTAACTAAGCACACAGGTTGGAGTATGACACTCCCGAGATATACAAGGAACATGGATTAGAGTATTGAACCCTCAGGGTATACAAGGAACACAGATTGGAGTGTGGTACTCCCAAGGTATACAAGGCACATTGATCTTGGTACAAGGATCACACATGAATCAAACGCTCAATGGAGAATTTCTCTAGATACTACTGTTCATAAGAGAAACAGAGAGCGAAGTCTTTAGTCCTTGCCCAAAAATAGTTCAAAGACCAAGATTGCAGGAAGGAAAGTAAAGAAAAAAAAATATTAAAATTACACTTTCTCCCGATCCTCGCATCCTGGACATCCAGGAACTGCTGCACACTGTGCAGGCTCCCAGCTACCAATCCCAGTGCTGATCACATGCTGGAAATGCTATTCCCAGCATGTGAGCAGCACTGGGATTGGTCTGAGCACCTTGGTGCGGTGCTCAGACTTGGACTGGGAGCCTGTGTTGGTTTCTCCACCCAGCTGTACAACACAGCTAGGTGGAGAACGGGCTAAGTGCGCATGACAGTTTGGTCGGCCCCAGAGGGCCGACCAAATCGTCATGCCCACTTGAAGGTGGCCACCACTCCCCCCTCCTCCCTGGTGCTGCAGCATCAGGATGAATGGCCCCACCCCTCCCTCGAGTCGAGCCTGTAGGACAACAAATAAAATGATAATAAAAATGTTTTATCATTTTATTTTTGTTGGTGGCCTCTGCTGGCTCTTAGCAGGGGGGCGACGCTCCTCCACCATAACAGAGGAGCCGCCCCTGGTGCTCACCCTTGGGTAGCTTGGCACTGAACAGTCAGCCTCACTACAGAGGCAATGTGTAAAGCAAAGGCACAGCAGCCACTCGCGCTAAATGCACTGCGTGTCACAAAAGAGACTTCACACAGGATGTATGTAAAAATGTTTATATTCAAGACACATATTCAATCCCCTATGGCTGACGCAGCCCGCATACAAGGTCGTTAACGCTCCTGTTTCCCCCCTCCCCCCTTCCCGTCCTCCCTTGCAGTTGACACGTCACAGATGGCTGGCAGCGCGGAGCTCGGAGCATAGAGTACGGCGTATTCGGCGATCTCCGGGATGGATTTTCTTCCCCTGTGTCTGACTGTAAATGGGATAAAAAGTGCATGGAGGGTCTCCTTACTCCCGGCGGCTCCCGGCTCCTTGCTTGTAGGCTCGCAGGCTTTAGAGGGCTGTGGGCTGTATCTGTGAGGAGTACATCACAAGCTGTTACTTTATGAGCTCCCCCACGAACTTGTATCTCGCTCTGGCTGTACTTTCTGGTATTTTGGGGCACAAGACCCTCACAGGAACCCCACTTGACTTTCATCTGTCACGTGCTTCAAGCTTGCAGGCGCAAGGCTCCCAGCACCGGGCTTTCGGCCAGAAGGAGGCATAAAACGGAGGCTCTATAGATACACAGCACCAGCATCAGAGGACACCAGAGAGCCATCAGAGTCAGCAGAAGGTGTTAGACGGGCTTCGTCTCTCCCTGCCCTGAGTCAGCTGGAATCAACGGGAGCGAGGTGAGTGACCACTACATCAAGGAATCAGGGTGGTGGTTCTCACTTTAGCGCAGGGACACCACCATTGGTGGTAGCCGTGCGCTCTACAAATGGATATGGATGGATGGATGGACAACAGCAGGTAGGGGCAGGGAGGCTTGCAGTAGACTGTTGAATCTCCATAGTAAACAGGGGTCCCAATGAGGCTCAATTAAGGGGCAGTCAGCACTCTGCTTTCAAACGTGGACAAAAGCTGAGGGTCAGGAATGTAGAATGTGTACAAAGCAGTGTAAAAGAACGAGGAAAAATAAATGCGAAATGTCGGATCAGTCTTCTCCCTCACCACCTCCCAGAACAAAATGCAAGGTCCAGAGAAATGCGCAGTACAGAATGTAGCTGAAAACCAATGCCCTGATTGAGGCAGAAAGACAAGCCAGCTCGGATAGCACTTCAGAGGTTGAGAAAACGTGGGAGATGGAAAGCATGGGAGAGGCACCGGAGCTACAGCTGGTTGATATAGCTCACAATGTTGATCACGAAAATAATGGACAGGAGATTCAGAGCACAAAGACTACTGAGGGCAGAAGCCCGTCCCCCCCCAAACAGTATCCACTTTTTGAAAAGCAACAGAAACCAACTTACGAACCCCCTGCTCCATTTCCAGCACAAGCGGCTACACAGGCTTCGTATCAGACCAGCTCTCAGCCCACAGGCCAGCTGCAAACAGCTACCCAGCCCGAATCAGCATTAGGCTCCCCCCCCAATCCAGGACAGTCATTCATCGAGTCGGCTCAGTAGGGAGGAAAACAGTAGAAATATAGAGAGAGACATAATGGGGACTGGAGCACGTTTGAAGGAAAACCTCTCGAAACACCAACCAAGAACAGAGACAATAGATAGAGAGGGGGGAGAGACCTGTAGTGCTAGAGGCACTCTTATGGCTTGACACCACGTGATGACCTTTGACTACCATCATTTTAATTGACTTTTGGTGTGTTATTTTATCCTAGCCTGAATGTACGTCCTGCATATACCTTTTTCCCTTGAAGGTTTCTTTCATGTAATCTTGCAGTCTTAAAGTGGGAGCTGTCACAGAGTAGAACAGCCTTGCCAAGAACAGAACGTGTGGTGAAGGAAGTGACCCGTTTAGGGTCACCCGGGTCACTCGCGACCACCTCTCAGCCTTCCAAACAAATGAAGAGTCGGTCAGACAGTAGAGAATACAAACCAAGTTATTTATTAGAATTTGCTCGATCGGAGTCCAGTCTGACTAGCCTCCTGAGATGCTACCGAGGGGACTGACCCTCACCAACATTACATCAGTTGTTATACATTTCCAATGCCCTGCATGACCCGCCCAAAACTGTAAAATTCCAGTTGGAGCAGGTTAACAAAGGAGCTGCAGAAGATGAGGTCACTCTGTCCGTGCCCGCCACTAGAGCATGAGAACAGGCCTATCTAACAAGGAAGGTATGCAAAGACACATTCATGTATTCATTAAGACAGCGAAGCTCAACCTTGAAGAAATACAAAAAAATAAATCTCGGAGCTGTTTTCTGCTGAGGTAGACAGAATGAGACAGAAGTTAGTTTTGATCATTACACAAAATGGAGGCTGAGGACAAAATGGTGCAGCAAATGCTAACTTAAGCACAATGCCAATAGGGGAGTCGACCGGAAGTATTTTCTAGTCCAACAGACCCCCTTTTAGCATTTGCTAACTAATTTTCTACTATGGAAAGTTAGAACTCTCTATATTATGTAATGAACATATTACAAATCTAAACATATGCCATCAGTACTCGAAAATGCCCTCATCTATGCACATCAAGTCCTGGATATCTTGCATCACCATGCCCTTGTTCTTAGGGTCAGGTTCTAGGGGTTTGGGGCGTGGCTCAAATATTTGCACACAACAGGCACAGCAGGCAGGAAGGCAGTGTATGCACAGACAACATGTAAGAATGATACCAGCTATGGCGATCAGGAAGATGATAATCTTCCATCCCCAGGATGCGAATAAACCCCAAAACCACCCAGTGAGAGACCATGTACCATTCTCTTGGTGTATGTCAGAGGCAAGCCTATGGAGCTTCTGTATAGCCATATACACATTCGGAGTGTGGTCCGGTATGTATACACAGCAGCTACTGCCGATGATGCGGCAGGCCCCACCCCGATCAGCAAGGATAACGTCTAACACCATCCGGTTTTGAAGGGCAACGAGTCTCGTAGCCTGGAGCTCAGCTGTAATATTAGTCAGAATACCAGCAGTTGCATTTATTACTCCTTCTACCACCCTGGTGAGTCTACGCATATTGAGACTATTGGACATGGGGCCCCAAAAGGGAACAATACGTTTCATAGCATCAGTAAACTGCTGCAATGTGGTATCTGTCTGATCTATGTCTGCAGTGTCAATGACTCGTCGAACATGTGACAGGTGAACACCCCTGCATTGTAATCGGTGATCACTATGGTAGTTGGATGGCGCTATATACACTGGGGGAAGGAGAAAAGAGAGATAGCATATTCCAGACCATCCCAGAGGAAGCCAAACATAAGCCTGGGACCCACAAACAAAGTAAACATTGTGAGGAGGCAGCAGGGGTGGGCTATTCGCAGTGCTCAGTACATAGGTGTAATTGCAATTACTCACCCCCACCCCAACATTTCCTTTCCCTTTAACACAGAAACTCGCTGTCGTGTTAACCACTGGCACTGGCATTGCCACATCATGAGTAATATTACGCAGTTGAAAAGACTTGAAATGTTCAGTGACATTAAAATTCCAAAAATCAGACATTTCATTTTGAAGCCATGTTACATTTTGTTCTCTTTTGTACACATTCATGCATGCTGTCGGGGACAATGTATCTGGTGTCCCTTGTTCCCCTGGTGTAAACCCTTGATGTACACGTATATACTCTAAGACAGTTTCGTAGTCAGCTAAGGTCATATTCATAGTATCAGAGGGATAATGAGTGTATACCATAGTGAAGAGCTGAAACCAGCCTTCACAACACCCAAGAGAAGAAAAAGGCATGGACAACCACACGTCATTCTTGTGTGTCCCAGAAGGGAGCAGACAGCAGATCCAGCAGTTCGTGACATTGGACGTACCATGGGCCTGATGCAACATATGTCTTTCTGTGTTCACTTTTGTGAGGCGACAGGGTGGCAAACATATGCTCTTGGGGAACAGGTGTTGTACTAATCAAAGAGTGCACAGGATATTTTTCTTCTAGAAACCACATTATTCCAAGTATTGCTAGTAGGGAAATCAGGACAATTACTATGAAAATCACTTTCCCCTTTTTCGACCAACTAGGCCAACCAACCACATCCCTCTCCAAACGTGGTGCTGCAAAAGGCTGTTCCTCCTCAACAATTGGGCGGCCAAAGGGATACATGGTGATCGGAGGGAAAAATCGCAATGCAATGGGGTTGGTGACAAGGAAACGAGAAAATGGGCAAAGAGTTTCCAGCGTCCTTCTGAGCCACGCTGGTAGACTCCTATTGTTCATCTACGGTGGTGCTACTGAGCACAGCGGTGGGGCAGCGCGATTGCAGCCCGTTGAAGAAATCCCACGTTGTCCAGGATAGGGCACCCTCCCTTTCGGGAAAAAACCCTCAGCTTATCCTGTCCAGTGTCTCGGACAATGCACCAATCTCCCTTTCCCTAAGCTATTGTTGGTACCACAGACAGGGTACATGCACCCTATTCTTCATCCTCGCAGCCCATCTCTACTAATCTGACTTTTCCTTTGGTGCACTGTCCCTCCGTCGGGGACGCAAATTGTACCTAGCCACTCCGGGCACAGAGTGATCAGTGAACAGGGGCTCAAATTCAGAAGGGCCAAGGGACTGGGGCTCAAGCACTTGTGGGGCAGGTGGAGGAGAATCCTGGACGGCTCTTATTTCTGGGGGGACCGCCTCATTCAATACTGCATCATTCTCCTCTTCTGTTTGCACCCACGTCAGTCCAGGCCCCTCTGTTTGAGGCGGCACTGTGTCTTGAATCTGTTGATGAATAGAACGCAAATTTTTAGTCAACTCAGAGATAATCTACTAACAGAGGAAACTCAATTTCTGATAAACGCTATGGTCGCGGGTCGCCCCAAACATTCGCTGGGCGTCCGAACACGACCTCATACGTAGACAATCCTGTCCTAGTGTGAGCCGTAGCCCTGATTGACAGAAGAGCTAACAGTAAAGCATCTGGCCACTTCAATCCTGTGCTTTCCTGAATTTTTGCCAGTTTTAGTTTGAGAGTACCTTTGTACTTCTCAACCAAACCTGCTGACTAGGGGTGGTGTGCAGCATGGAACTTCTGCCTGATGTGTAGCCCATCACATACCAGCTGGATGACTTTTGAATTGAAGTGACTGCCATTGTCACTCCAGATCAAACGGGGTAAACCGAAGCGAGGGAAAAACCGTCGCCAAGGCTGTATTCTCCTTAGTGGGGTATGCCTCAACCCACTTACTGAATGCGCAAAGAACCACTAACACATATTTCAAATTGTTGACCTGTTCCATCTCGATATAGTCCATCTGAAGGACTTCAAAGGAGAAGGAAGGGGTTGCAAAATTACCAGGAGGTGTAGGAGTGCTTTTTCCAGGATTATACATCATGCATACCATACAATATTTCACCAAGTGAGCAGCTGTTTTGGGGATGTTATCATTCTGCCACACAGGGTCTAGTAGTTTGCATATGCCATTTGCGCTAAAATGAGCTGGCCTGTGTGCCATAGTGACTACAGGGAGGACATAGGCATCCGGCAGCATCCACCTTTGCTTTCCTGACTTATCCGTTCAGCACCCATCCTCGTCTAAACGTGCTGTGCTTTCCTGCCATATTGCTAACTCCTCAATCGTTGCCTCACTCTGTATTTCTTTGACACTATCCAGTGTATCCTCAAACATAGTAACTTCGGGTCCCCATCTAGCAGGACCTGCCACAAACATCTTTTTCATCTTTGTTCGGGCCGTCTCCTTAGCTGTTTGATCTGCAAATGCATTTCCCCTCCCCACATCATCAGTAATTGCCTTGTGAGCGCTACACTTCGCTATTGCTAACTTTTTGGGGAGTGTCAGAGCTGACAAAAGCCTGTGTATCAATGGGCCATTCTGGATCTTTAACCCGTGCGAAGTCAGGAATCCCCTCTCCGCCCAGAGCCGCCCAAAATTGTGGGCCACTCCAAAGGCGTACTGGCTGCCAGTATAAATATTGACAGTCAGTCCCTCACTTAGCTCACAAGCTCGAAGAAGGGCAACTAACTCCACAGCTTGGGCCGATTGATAGGGAACTAGTGATGTCTCAACTACTGTGTGCAGGGTAGTTATTGCGTATGCAGCAGTTGTTGTGCCATCCGGTAATTTGAAACAAGAGCCATCGACATATAGCTCCCCTTGGGGTTCAGATAGGGGAACATCAGTCAGGTCTACCCGTCCCTTCGTCTCCTCTTCAGTCTGAAAAATACAATCATGTATGTCTATTTCCTCGCTTTCAGAAGGGAGGGGTAGTAACGTGGCTGGGTTCAGGGTGGCACATCTTTTTATTGTGACGTGTGGTGCGAAAAGGGTCAGTTCATAACCAGTCAGACGTGCACTGGTAAGGTGCTGCGTCTTTGTTTTGTTCAAAAGTGTATCCACAGCATGAGGTACCATGACTGTGAGATCGGTATCAAGGACGAGCCCTGCCAATTGTCGGATAGAGACGGCCACAGCCGCGACCGCTCTTAGACAGCTCGGGAGGGCTCTCGCGACATTGTCAAGCAAAGCAGAAAAATAAGCACATGGCCTCTGCTTACCTCCAAAGGCTTGTGTTAAGACAGAAAGCGAGCAACCAGCCGTCTCGTGTACATACAACACGAACGGCTTAGCATAATCCGGGGTGCCAAGCACAGGCGCAGAGCAAAGCGCGACTTTCAATTGCTCAAAAGCTTGTTGACATTCAGGCATCCAGGGCAAGGGTTCATGCACATCTTTAGTGGTTAGCTGCAGCAGCGGCTTTGTTAGTAAGGAAAAGTTAGGAATCCAGTGGCGACCATACGAAGTAATGGCAATGAAAGCTCGCACATCCCTTTGAGTCTTAGGGATGGGCATCTTAACAACAGCACCAATGCGTTCAGGTGTGAGTCTCCTTCCCTCCTTCGACAGTAGGTGACCTAAGTAGGTGGCCTCCTGTCGACAATATTGGAATTTTGAAAGGGACACTTTATGGCCGTGATGAGCCAAATGAAGCAACAATTTGACTGTTGCATCTTTGCAACCTTCTTCAATGTCAGAAGCGATCAAGAGATCGTCCACGTACTGCAACAATACATTACCTGAGGGAAGTGAGAGGGAATCCAATTGACCTTGTAAAGCTTGACTATATATGCTAGGACTTTCAGTATAGCCCCGAGGAGCTCAACAGAATCTAAAGCTTCTGCCGGCCAGGGTAAATCCAAATAGATGCCTGCTGTCTGGATGAATCGGCATGCTAAAGAATGCATTCTTCAAATCAATAACAGAAAAGAATTTGGCAGAGGAAGGAATCATTGTCAGAAGTGCAGTGATGTTGGGAACCACTGGGAACTGAGAGACCATAATCTTATTAACCTCGCGCAAATCAATCACAAAACAATAGACATCAGGATGGTCATCAGAGGAGCCCGAGGGTGCCCTCTTAAGAATGGGAAGGATAGGGCTATTACACACATTCACAGTCATCTCCTCAACAACCCCCGACTTGATAAGGTCCTGTATAATCTGCAATAGAGCTCGCTCCCCTGCTTGCGGTATTTTGTACTGGGGAATTCGAGGCAAAACAGCATTGTCTTTGACCTTCATAGAAACTGGAGGTATCTGTAACAACCCTATGTCCATATCACCTGTAGCCCACAACGTGGGCGGCACATCCTTAAATTCAGCAGGCAAGGGTGCATCCTTGGACAAGCACTGCTTGGTTCTTACCACATTAGGACCCATCGTCATATAGACACCAGCCGGGGAACAGTAAATCTTAGCATACAACTTCTTCAACAAATCCAATCCCATCAAATTCTCACCGCAATTGGATGTCAGCAAAAATGGAGAATCAACAGTAAAATGACCAACTGTCAGGGCAAGGGGTTTTGATATGGGGCTCACAACCGGTACACCAGAAAAACCTACCGAAACATTATTATGGCCAGACAGGGCTGCCCTGGGGACCAGTGAATGAGAAACAGAGCTGTTCATTGCACCTGTATCCACCAAGAATTGCTTAGCTGAGCCCTGCAAGTCAGCAGTAACATACGGTCCGCGCTGATCTACAGGTATCTGAACTGGTCCCTCGCCCTGTCCCTGGCTGTCCTAACTGTGGGACAACCCTGTCACTGCGTCCAAATCATAGTCGTCATAATAGTACTGTCGCCCCCGAGGGTCATCAAAATAGTTCTGATCAGAGCGACCCTGCGGTGCCTCAGTTTCCTGACCCGCCGTCCTGACCACCTGCTCCACGACCCCGTCCACGAGAACCCCGTCCTCCAGGGGCCGCGACTTTCTGCAACAATGCCAGGCACTCACTGCGCCAGTGTCCCTCCTCCTTACAATATGCACACTGATTCAGCCCAACAGGCGCAGCATTTCTGCCAGCGCGGGGCAGCTGTCGAGCCGGACCAATGCCGCATCCTCTTCCGTTCCCCCTAGATACCTGCTGCATCAACACCTTCGTTTTTAACTCCCTATTTTTCTTCTCCACCTTCTCCTTCTCTTCATCTCTCTATGCTCATAATACGGTGCCATACTCAATATCACTGACGGGGAGGATGTAGTCCAAGTGCTATCCGAAGCCTATAGCCTAGTCGCGATCTCGGGAAGCAGGTTCGTAACAAATCTGTTAACAAACAATCAGACACCTCCTTCCATTGACAAATCCTGTCCACTGAAGTCCAAAAAAACACCTTCAAACCTAGTAAAAAAAATCAGATACACTTTCATCTTTCTTCTGACGAAATGCAGTTAACTTGTCCCAATCTACTCTTCTAGGTGGGATAAGAGAGTGCATGTAGGTAATAATACGATCTGGCACAGCTAGTATCTCAGCCTTAGGCTTCTCACCAGGCTTCCTCTCCTTGTCCCATGCTCTGATCTCGTCCCAAGTGCCACCCAACATGATCCTGTGTATGCACCTGTCGCCAAATATCAACAGGTACCAACAAACCAAAAAACATCTCAATGTCTTCCAACGTCATCACTGTCGACGATGCGGCCTCTGTCAACTCTTTGTAATATGCAGTCAGATTTTTCCTAGGGTCAGGCAACTGACTCTTAAAAGACAAAACCTCACTCCTTTTCCATAGAGTGTAAACCCATTGTTCTTGAAAGCGGGCCTCTACTCACTGTCTGACAACGTGATCATGCTGATCACGCCGCTCCGGTATCTCAGGGTGGAAAATAGGATGTACTTCCCTCATTGGAAACTGGGACCCTGTTGTCGGGCTCTTCTGATGTAACCGGCCTCGATAGCCAATAAGTGTTGCAACATTACTAAAAACGTCGTTAGGGGCCATATCAGCAGCATATACACGGTCCCGAATGTCATAAATAATCTGAGGCGCGACACCATTGACACACTGTTCTCACAACCCAATCAGCGTAGCCGACATATGCTTGAGGGTATGCTGCTGTACAAACGGTTCATACCCTTTCAACACACCCCCCACATCCTCCATGCTGTAGATCGGACTCCGGGCCCACTGGACAGCCTGATTAGCTACCATCTTTTTCTCCTCATCTCCCACATCAGACCGAATCAGCACTCGCCCCATTCGCTCCCGTGCAGTCGCCCAGTCCCCCTCGTCCAGTCCACGCACCGGCGTCCCAATGCTCTTCAAGGTCGGGGAAGGGAGATGCGGGGAAGACACAATAGCCAAAGGGGCAGGCACCAGTGTTATTAATGGCTGTGTTGAGGGTGTGAGGGAAAGAGAGAGAGAGTAAGGTGAAACAATAGGGGTAGCAGGGAGACTTGCAGTTGTCGCAGCCGTGGCATGTGAAGCCAGAGAAAGAGCAGGAGGTGCTGTAGCCGAAGCAGCCAAGTCAAGAGCAGAAGGTGGAGGCAGAAGGGGCAGAAGACTGGAGCAGCGGTACAGCAGGGTATATTTTCTGCGGGGCATACGGAGGTGGAGGTTGAGTGTCTAACAGTTCCTCCACAAACATATCGCCTTCCTCTCTGACAACATAAGCTTTGTCACATTGCAATAATTGCAATCGAAACCTCCTATCAGCGCACACTGTACCTTTTTCTATTTTTTCCCTATCAAACGCTACTGCTTTCTGGGTCGCTGTCTGCATCTTTCCTCTTCGGGCCTCCTTTTCTGCTTTCATTCGTCTTTGCCTAGCTTCCTTTTGCCATACCTGAAGATAATCAAACATCGACTGCCTACTTCGTTTGGCAAACAATTTATCCTGCCAGAAATTCAATTTTTGTTCATCAAAGGTACCTGTTAGCGGCCACTGCAGCTCAGCATTGTCCCTCGTATATTTGTGCCATAATGTACTAAACATAATAGGGCCAATGCCGTGTTTAACATACATGTCAAAGTTCGGGGTGCCATCCGGAGGTGCAGGTTGCCTTTCCTCCAACCTAGCATCCGAAGAACAACAGCGGCACCCCAAACAACACAAATTACTCAGGCAGGGCATCTTAAGAGGGTCAGGTTCACTATTCGTGCCAGACAAATAATTCACAAATATCTTTCAAAAGGTCGGTCCTCAGACCGTATCAGACAAAGAAAACCAAAAATCAGTCCTCAGACTGCACCAAAGAGACAAACCAGAGTCGACACCACAAAACCAAAAACTGGCCAAATCCCAGGCATTTTCAAAAGTAGGCCAAATTCATTACATTGCCTGGCAAAGTGTCCGCAGACACTCTGTATCCAAATCGGTCTGTAGACCTGCCAAGTACAAATCAAATGGTCCTCAGACTGTACCAAAGATTAATCAAAATAGCGCCATATTCATAAAGAACCAAGACAAACTCACCTGGTGCACACACGTCGAACAAATTTATTCTCCCCTGCCGACTCTTCGGACCAAACGGTCAGATCCAAAGGTTTCGCCTTTCAGGAGCCCAGCCGGGATGACCACTGGGCGAGGCACCGCCCAATCAGACAGGCGGGGCAGCTGCGAGTACTAGGCTCTATCATACAGGGATCCCCGATCCGCCCATCCGACCCGACGTGGCCCCGTCCTCCTCACCCATCCCTGGGCGAGGATGGGTCAGCCCGATGGAGTCCCTGTTCGGGCGCCAACTGAAGGAAATGACCCGTTTAGGGTCACCCGGGTCACTCGCGACCACCTCTCAGCCTTCCAAACAAATGAAGTCGGTCAGACAGTAGAGAATACAAACCAAGTTATTTATTAGTATTCGCTCGAGCGGAGTCCAGTCTGACTAGCCTCCTGAGATGCTACCGATGGGACTGGCCCTCACCAACATAACATCAGTTGTTATACATTTCCAATGCCCTGCATGACCCGCCCAAAACTGTAAAATTCCAGTTGGAGCAGGTTAACAAAGGAGCTACAGAAGATGAGTTACACTCCTGGGATCGGGTACATGTTATCTCTACCTCAAGGTTACTCTGTCCGAGCCCGCCACTAGAGCATGAGAAGGGGCCTATCTAACAAGGAAGGTATGCAAAGACACATTCATGTATTCATTAAGACAGCGAAGCTCATCCTTGAAGAAATACAAAAAAAGAAATATGGGAGCTGTTTTCTGCTCAGACAGAATGAGAAGAAGTTAGTTTTGATCATTACACAAAATGGCGGCTGAGGACAAAATGGTGCCGCAAATGCTAACTTAAGCAAATGCCAATAGGGGAGTAGACCGGAAGTATTTTCTAGTCCAACAGTGGGATGTGCATTTAAAAGCATGAGAGAGAGAGAGAGAGATGTGGAATGTACTTTCTGGTCTCGAAGTGCAGTGTTAAGAGCAGTGGTGCTCAAATGTGCATTGTGTTGTACATTGAGAGATGAAGTATGTGATGCTATAGGCCGTGGTGCACAAATGTGCATTGTGTTGTACATTGGGAAGTATTATGAAGTTCTTACTATTGGCTTTGACATGGCCTCATGTCATCCTGAATTCTGACTCTGTCTTGCTTGAGCGTTTTTGCGCGCACAGACAGGCCCCCAGAGTGTTCAAGTTGTTTGGGTTAATCACATTCAAGGTTGCTTTCTTTTTTGGAGAGGAGATTATTGAATGTACTCTCAAAGGCTTTCGTAAGCTTCGTTAAGATAAAGGCTGGAACATGAGATAGGACATTGCATAAGAACATTTTTACATAGTTACATCTGTTATAGTTACAGTTAACAGTAAATGCTAGGGAGGAAAACGCTTAACAGGATAAAAAGATATTAGAGCATAGCATAACCAGGACACACGTCATAGGAGTGGTGGAGGGTAGAGGGGAAAAGGAAAGCAGGAGAGAGGCAAGCGAACAGGGTCGGGTAGATCAGAAGGGGGAAGGTACTCAGGGAAAGCAGGCAGTAGAAGTAGATTGAAGAGAAGAGACAGATAGAGCCGTGAAGAGCCGTGAAAATCAATGTCCGATGTCCGGCTGGGTAGGTGACGGCCAATGGGGTGAACCAGAGCCAGACTCCGCTTTAGCTGCATAGGACAGCTCCACCGGGCAGCGGCTAAGGGTACTCAGTCTCCGCGGTAAGTACACATGAATAAATATAGTTACAGGCCGTGGGGCATCGTCGTAGTTCCATAGAGAGGCATCAGTCCTGGTGTAATTGGAAGGCGTCAACTGCCTCGTCCTCCATCCCACTCCCGGCTCGCCGGACGTAGGGATCTGGGATCACCGAGTAGCCCTGGCTCGGGTGCCATTTTAGGTCAGGCACTGCTTCCAGACCTCAGCCCAGATTAGGATTACTGCATCACAAAGTCCGGGGGTAGCCACATTGAAAAAGGGGGGGGGGGCTCTAGGAAGCCAAGCATGAGATTCAGCCCCAGTCCCCTATCACCCTTTGGACAGTTCCTTCCTTGCTTATCCGATCCACATTTGGACACAGTGTCTCTGATTCGAGCCGACCCTACTCCCGGCACTTCCCCTTCTCAATCCCTGTTTTCGTGGTGGGGGGGGGTGGGCAATAGAAGGGGCTCCACTAGGGCCACGGGTCAACCACTCTGCTACATCCCCCCACCACACACTTGGCGATGGCTGTCTATTGTGAGAAGGCGGGGGGGGCACACGGGACAGCAGAAGGCCCAAGGGAGGTTGTAAGGGACGAAAGCCCCCATAGCGCAGTCACAGTGTCAAGTGGGCCTCCACAGCACCCCACTCACGCCGGATAATTATGGGGGGGGGTGCTTCACTCACCGCTCAAGCGCCGGTCATAGGAGGAGGCCCGGGGGAGGGTCTCCTACGTCTCCCTCACTGGATCCCAGCGTCGGCAGCCACGGCCGCCCGGGCCACGCCCACGGCGATCCGGAGCTAAAAGTCATCTGGCACCTTACACAGGAGCTGCCAGGGCGCGATGGTGCTCAAGTTAGGAGGACTCAGCGCTGGTGTCTGCCGGGCCCCACGATGCTGTGTCACCAACTGCGGGCTCCAAAGCACTCGATACATGCTTTCGGTGTGCAGCAGAACATGGACCCACATTGTATGGGACTGTCCAAAGATTAAACAATTCTGGGAAGAAATTAAGGAATATTGCAGATATAAGCTAGGGCCTAGGATACTTATCGATAAGTATATTGCAATCCTTGGGTGTTCCCCAAATATAATTGCTAGCACTACACAAGCGGAAGGTCTATATATGATGGCTCTAATGGCGAGATCACTTATACTTCAGAATTGGTGAAGCGAGAATAGACCTACATATCACCACTGGCAGTCCAAATTGCATAAAGTCCGAAAACTGGAGAAACGGTATGCCTTATGATCAGGCTCGTATGGAAAGTTTCAATACAAAGTGGTCACTATTTAATTCTTATATCTGTAGTTCTTATTGGGAAATGTGCAATATACATTTTGAACACCTCGACTTAAGTCATACCCTCTTTTCTTTTGCTTTTTATATATGGAGTACACTGAATTGCTTAATTATGTATGTTGGATGATGTGTGTCAACCAAAAGGGAAAGAAAAATAGAAGAAAGAGAATAAAAAATTGTGTATATATAAGCACTTTTGTATATGTGCCATTGTGCAATGAACTCTCATTAAAACATTTTTTTTAAAAAGACACATATTCAATCATTATAACATGACCATCATATACTTTTGACATAAAACACAATCGGAAATATTACCAGCAGTACTAGACCCACTCGTATTGTTAAGATATCACTAGTATGCACACTGTGGACAATTCCTAATGTAACCCCCCCCCCAATTGAGAGAGAGCACCTTTATGCAGTACACAAAATCAAAATTATGTACATACACAAGAATAGAACACTTTTTAGCAGCACTGCTACAATCAATGTATAAGTCTGCACCATTGGCTAGAGTTGTGGATCACAGGCGGTCCGCACACTCACACTCACTCACTCTGCACCACTACGTGGTGTGACAGGTATCAGCCAGTCCGTATGGAACGCTCTTACACACAAACACACACATACGCACTTAGCACCCTAATGCGGTGCCACTGGACCCAGCAGGTAAATGGTTCCCCCCTCTGCAGACTCCGTGGCCCAAGCCTCCATCCACCCCAATTGTCCTATACCCCCGGATGGAAGACAACCAACCCCGCCTCCCGGACACTGGGCTGCACGTGGCCGAATTCACACTTTGTCTGGGTCCTCGGAAAGCAGGTAGGAATGTGTAACAGTTTTAATTAGAAGGTAGACCTAATCAAAGGAAAGGTTAGCAGCCACTTGGGAAGTTCACCCACAGGTCTCAAAACACAAAGGAGTCATGTAGTCTCTTGACCAGCTTTTGAACTGTCTTGGAAGAGTTTCTTCAACCCAATCAATCTCTCTCACTACTACCTGGCAACAAGATGTTTTTGTGAGGGGCCAGGTGTGGAGAGGGCAGTTGGTCCACAATAATGAGGGTCAACACAGGTACAACCGATGAATGGGGAGTAACAAAGGGGAGCGTCTCGATAGGATGAGGCACCCCGATCAGTACACGATGATCCAGGTCGTGCCCAGGCGATCCCGGCACAGCGACTGGTCAGTGTAGGGATGAGTCGCACCAGGCACTTCAAATTTCAAACATGATGAGTTGCAAATTCTGCACCTAGCCGGGAAAGAAGGCACAATGACCGGTGCAAATTGAGTTGGGTTACACCACGCAATTCCAGTCGTACACACAGCAAAGAGTTGCCATTCCGTACCTCACTGGAAATTAAGCACATCTGGTGCACAATGATACAGGCTGCACCAGACCAGTCCGGTCACACACAAACAAGCGCAAGCACAGCAGAACCACATGAGGTAGAATGAGGCACTACTCTGGGTATGCCCCCAACTCCGAGGGTCGCACCCTGTTAATCTGACACAGCATGAAATGAGCATGCAGTCTGTGTGTTGCACAAGAGAAATGCTGCACAGTCAACAAACGGGGCCAAGCAGGGACCCGCAAAAGGTGAATCTGTTCACCACCACTAGGCGCTTATGAGTGTCGCAGTCCCTGCAGTATGGGAACCACATGCCTTAGATGTGGGCAAGATCTCTGGTGCTCCACACTAGGCAATCCAGTCTCCAGACACAAGTCTTAGGTCCATGCTCACACCACACTACCAGTTTGGATTTAGTAGCCGAAGTGGGCACTTGAGAGGACAGCACTCTCCAGATGTCACCAGTAGATGGTGTAGACCCCTCGGGTGAGATCTTTGATGTTCCGGAGAGGTCCGAGAGAACAGGAGGCCCAAGGTCAGGCCCTTGTAGAGCACAGTTCAGGGCACCACACTTCAGCAGTCCTCGGCCCAGGCCAGTCTCTATTCAGACAGCTATCCTCCATGTGCACAACAGAGTCCTCTGACAATGTGCACCACGCAGTACTGGTTCCCCAGTCCCACATCCCCACAATCGTATCTCACCCTTGCTGAAGGATAGCACACGTAGTTATACTGTTGTGTGCCTTTGAAGTTGGGTGGTTTGGGGGTTTTCCCTTAGAACAACAAATGTCTCCCCTAAATTGTAGGCCTGTCTACCATGGGGCCTTGGAATGCAGATCTTAATCTTTAGTGGGGCCAAGATCCGACCCTTAGAGGCGAAGTGTCACAACCTCTATCTTCAATGTTATGTTAAATTATTTAATATAGCGCTCAACTCACCCGGGGGCATCTCGGCGCTGTGCAGAGAGTAGGGATCAGAACAGAGAGGATAAAGTTAGAATAAGTGGGATTTGAGGAGTTTCCTGAATTTGCAGTAGTTCGAACTAGTACGAACATAAAGTGGCAGCTTGTTCAAGTAATGAGGAGCAAGATAAGAGAAGGCCTTTCCTCCACTACGCGACAAACGAATGCGAGGGACACAAAGTAAGGCTTTGTCACAAGATCTAAGACAGCGTCCTGGGGTGTAAGTATTAATTTTTTGTTGCAGATATAACGGGCCTGTTCCATTTAGGGCGTTATGGGTGAGGCAACAGATCTTAAAACAAGACCTTTTCTTCATTGGAAGCCAGTGCAGTTCTTTCAGCAATGGTGCTGAGGGCGTGCCTGACGGGCGATTAAGAACAAGCCTGGCAGCAGTATTTTGGACTACCTGGAGTTTGGCCTTTCAATCTATCCCATTCGGCCCTCAAATGGCAGAGGTCTGCCATTCCCATGGGATGCCCATGTTTTATGGCTGTCGATTGGGGAATGCACAGATGTGCTCCTCCCGACCCCTGGTGTCCACTGGAGCAAGACACCACAGTCCCTCAGACTCTTAGAGCATAGAAATGTCCTTATTCTATAAGTGGCATTTCTAAGCGAGTTATGCCAAAACCCCCTTTACCAATGGAAAGGGTTAGGCACTGCAAATTGATATAAAACATCATGAGGCTGCTCTGCTGCAATCCACCATTGCAGTGCGAAGTATTGTCAACCACTTCCCCATATTAACTTATGGGACGAGCAGACCTCATAGTTAGTGAACACACATAGGTATTCCTCACTACATGGGCGCACATGCGTTATTGTGCACCACGACCTGCGATGGCAGGAGGGACACATAGTTCCCAGCACCAGTGATGGCAGTGCACCCACCTGAACTTGCATAGCAGGCTGGGCACAATTTTAACTAATACGTATGTCTGTGCGCACGCACTTGCCTGCGTTGGCAGGTGGCACACGCAATCACGAGCATCATAGGTGCAGGTGCACACTCAGAGTGGCCTACAGTGGCAAGCAGCTCATGACCGATCTGCAGTGACAGATCGGCCCATGTTTCAGAACAGTGAATCAACATCACTCCCCAATACAGATAGGAAGGGCGCGTGCACTTTCACACCATAGTTGCTGTGGAAAAGTGCCCAAAGCCCAGAGGCCACATAAGAGAATCAGCTAAACCAAGGTAGAAAAAACTAAAAAGTTCAGGGAAATACTACCTGAAGAGTATCAGGTCCAACAGCACACTAACCTGATAATAAATACTTAGCCTAGTACTTCAACTTGCCCTAAGTTTGAAGACGATCTCGAGGTCTTGACCCAGGAAGTCACTGAGGAACTATAGTAGCTGAGCATGAGACAGAAACGAAGCATGCATCGAGGGAGCTGGAGCCAAGGGAATCATCTGAGGTACTTGGACTGCAGCTGGGAAGAGCGCTGCCCTGGTCCGGTCGATTCTTCAGGTGAGTGGGCAGGGAGGAAGCTTGTTCCGCTGGGCGTGTAGACTAAGCAAGGGGCTCGGTTTGGGTGTGCTTTATATACAGGCTCAAGGCTCAATGGATACAACGAGATCACATGTAACACGTGGCAATCTGGAAGGTTCGTAGCAAAACCAAAGGGAATGATGGACGGAGTGTTGAACATTGCAAGCACTCACCCCCAGTCAACTGATCTGGGTTTAATCCATCATCATTCTTTAGCTCACTCCGCCACCCCAGTTCAGACATGGCCATATGCAAATCAGTCTGACCCTGTGCCTCATGGGAACAGTCCAGCCCGAACTGCCAATACATGTCTTCCCTGGACCGGAAACAAGCATCCTGGGACCGGTTTCTGGCTTACAGCCGTCATCAGCCAGGCTATCTTGAATCCAATGGCAAAGTGAGCAAGGGACCCACGTCTGGGCATACCCTGCCAACTTAGGGCGAACATAGCAAAACCAAAGGGAATGATGGACGGAGTGTTGAACATTGCAAGCACTCACCCCCAGTCAACTGATCTGGGTTTAATCCATCATCATTCTTTAGCTCACTCCGCCACCCCAGTTCAGACATGGCCATATGCAAATCAGTCTGACCCTGTGCCTCATGGGAACAGTCCAGCCCGAACTGCCTTTTGTATCGCTTTGGTCGCCCTAAGTTGGCGGGGGTATGCCCAGACGTGGGTCCCTTGCTCACTTTGCCACTGGATTCAAGCAAGCCTGGCTGATGACGGCTGAAATGCCAGAAACCAGTCCTAGGATGCTTGTTTCCGGTCCAGGGAAGACATGGCTTGGCAGTTCGGGCTGGACTGTTCCCATGAGGCACAGGGTCAGACTGATTTGCATATGGCCATGTCTGAACTGGGGTGGTGGAGTGAGCTAAAGAATGATGATGGATTAAACCCAGATCAGTTGACTGGGGGTGAGTGTTTGATTGGCTCAAACGTTCCGTCCATCATCCCCTTTTGTATCAATCTGGAAGGTTCACCAAGACTCCTGAAGGAAACACGTGTTATTACACTGGCTTAACCTTACAGTGATTTTAGAGTGAATGTAGATACTTCTGATGTGTGAATGTGAATCACATATTTATTAGTCCTTATTAGAATAAAAGTATTTTTGTAACAGTCAATTATATGGTGTTGTTGTCCAGTAAAGTTATTGTAAAGTGATACACTGTTTGTTTGAAAATATTTAAGTTGCCCTAGGTTTTGCACTTTGTTCTTTCCCTGCCTAGAGGAACTTTCACCCAATTGTAGGGGGCCCTTTATTTACATTTGATTACCCGCAGCCTGTCTGCGTGGGGCTAGTCTTATTTTGCAGGTAGCATTCCTACCGGAATATGCTTTGTAGTAGATTAGTTTACTGGTCTGTCACACTGTAATTTTCCCCCACTTTTCTGGTGAACTCTTTGTATCATTATTAGGAACATTAACTTGGTTTATGTGTACACTGTATTATTTCTTCTTTATTTAATTTTTTATCTTTTATTTTTTGAAATTTGGTAGACATATTTTTTTTCCTATGGAGATGTTACAAAGGTTTGGTTTTACTGATGAACAATACACACTATTAGTAGGAAACCAAACCAATTTTGACCATACTAACTCTACAAACAATGAGGATGCCAATAAACTTTTTCTTTTGAAGAAAAAATCAAAAGAATAGAACTACATGGACAATTCATGCTCGATTATTTAAGAGTAGGAGTAATTCCTCAGGGGCTTCGAGTCCGGAATATACCGGGGCTTTTTGTCTAAGTGCGTCTATTCCTAGAGAAGTGGTCAATGATTGCCAATCGTTGTTCAGGCGATTTCATGATTTTGATAGTAGAAACTGCAAAAGAATTTGTACAAGCATTGTTGATAGAGATGTCAGCATTAGAAGATAAAATTAGACAAAGTAATGCTCTTGATGTAGCCAAAAAAGCTAGAAGATATAGATTAGGAAGTTACATCATATTCCGATTATCTAATGAAAAGAAAAACAGATAAATTCAAAAAAGGATGTACGATTCACTACAAAAGAACGTACATATCCTTACCTGTCTGAACATTTTTACACACAAGGAGAATATCAAGAAACAAACCAAGTTGCATATAAACAACCAACTCACAAAGTTACCACGTTTTCAGATACATCTGACTCCGATAATGAAGGTAGCTCACACTACTTCAACTCTGAAGGAGAGAGAGCACCTTACCCACAGAATGCATCAGCTGGCCAACCTTTTTTAGGCAGGCGAGAGGCACGGCGATGCCCCTGGAGACCGAGGTATCAACCCAGATATCGTGGCAATTTCCAACAGAACAATTCCCACTACCTGGTGACACGCAATGCGCAGTATTGGAGACCATGAAACAAATACCCATCTTCAATTTGTCCCAGTAACCTTTAGAACCATCCATGACTTCTTTACTCTCTAAAGGTCTATCTTTTGTACCTCACACAGGAGCCAATGTCTTCGAATTATTCCAAGACATCATGGCTTTTTTCCGCAAGATACGCTTAAGAAAATACTTTGCAGACAGTAATCTTGACAATGCCAACTTAAATAATTGTTCGGGACTTGCTCCACCTTCTATTTTTACCCCTAACTTAGATCAAGTTGGACCGGAGGTGGCTATTTTTGAAAATGCTGTTGTCACCCGCCTCAAAATGGCCACTAGTAACATACGCCGTTTTTCTCCTAATTTGGAAAAGACTGATTTGATTGCCTTACGCACCCTTAGCAACACTCCAAATATAACTATAAAAAACTGTGACAAAGGTGGAGGTATTGTAGTCCTCGACACAGACATATGTGGCAAAAATGAATGCTCTTTTAGCTAATTCAGAACATTATTTACCAGTCAAAATAGATCCCACAGCTAGAGTGAAGAGAAAATTCACTCCCTCACCAAAAGAGCATTTGAACAAGGTGTTATTTGCCAGAAAGAATACGACTTCTTGAACATAAGCCACCCTCGTATGGCCAGCATCTATGGGGTGCCTAAAATACATAAGGACAGCAGTGATCCTTCATATCGTCCTATTGTCACCACCATAGGATCAGTCACTGAACCCATCTCAAAATATGTAGATCTTACTTTGCGTCCTTATATACCAAAAAAAGCATCCCACATTCTAGATACCAAAGACATGATCAAAACAGTGGAAGGTCTTCCTTTTAATGCACATAGAGAGATTCCTGTCACCCTCGACATAGAATCTCTATATAGCAACATCCCCCAAAGAGGAGCTTTAGAAGCAGTCCAGTGGTTCATAGATCAACAACATATTGACTGCTCCGCCATGTCCCTCATAGACATTCTACAAGTAGTATTAGAAGAAAATACCTTTGAGTTCAATGGCGATCTTTTCAGACAAATCAAAGGAGTCAGCATGGGAGCCTCTTGTGCTCCCACGGTAGCTAACATCTATATGGCTCATTTCAAGCAAAGACTCCTCTACAATGAGGTGACGCCGTTTTTTTGAGTCCATCACCCACTGGGCACAATATATCCATGATGTCTTTTTCATCTGGTGTGGTGAATCTGAAACCCTTGCTGGATTTTTAGATTGGATTGATCAATGTGACAGCAATTTGAGATTCACTGCCCACAGTAGCAATGAGAAGGTAGATTTTCTTGACATTGAAATTCGAGATTGCAACCACCAATCAGAGGTAGACCTTTTTGTAAAACCTACAGCTAGGAACACTCTGTTGCATTTCAGTAGCTACCATCCGAAAGCACAGAAAGAAAGTATACCGTTAGGACAGTTTCTCCGTCTTCTACGGAACTGTACCAACTTGAAAGACTATGATTTTAGATCTATCATGATGAAGACCAAGTTCATTTCTAGAGGCTACCCCAGAAGATTAGTGCGTGAGGCATATAAACGTGCCCACTTTTATGACAGAGACCATCTACTGCATAACAAACCATCTAAAGGGGAACCCAAACTGGTATGTGTTACCAGACATTCTCTTCTCAATGAGCAGATCCGTCAAATCGTATGTGCCAATTGGCACATCCTGAACTCTAATGCTGATCAGAGTAAGATATTACCCCGTCCAATATTCGCCCACAGGTGGAATAATAACCTTAAGGACCATGTGGTTCATTCTAGTATCAGTACTATAACTCCATACATACAAAAGACCATTGATGGACAAAAGAGAGTCATAGGTAATCACAAATGCTTGCAATGCAAAGCATGTGATAGTGCTATTGTAACTACCACCTTTCAATATAATGAACAACCTAAACAACCTATAACTCTTAAAACATTCACCAATTGTAAAACAAAAAATATCATTTATCTTTTACTATGCCCATGTAAGCTTGAATACGTGGGAGGGACCTCTCGGTCCCTAGCCACATGTCTTACTTAGCATCGTTTGGCAATACGTACTCACAAAATGACTGCGCCCCTTGTGAGACATTTCCTTGAGCTAGAACACACACCTGAGGATATAAACTGGCTCCTCCTTGAGAAAATTGACAATAAACCAGGTAACAACCCAGACAAAGTCAGAAAACGAAGAGAAGTATATTGGATTGTTACTTTAAATACTTTCCCACATGGTTTAAACCAAGAAATCCCATGGGAACAAGCTATACATTATAATACAGGTTAATTTCTGATATCCTTTTCCCAGTATAATCTTTTGTCTATCATGTTCATGTTTATCTCTCAGTATATTCTTTTGCTTATATTATGTTTAGTCATATACTAAGGTGGTTTTGCCTCGGCCCACCTCAGCCCCACTATAAGTGAGAAATATATCACCTTATGGTGTCTCCATGTGCCATTTTTCACAATGGCAGTATTTTCTGACTAATTCATATGTAATTTTTAAATTTGAAATTTTATTTTATTTGGTTCTGGGGCATTTCACATAGGTTTTTTCCCCATTGGGTCGCCTGTCATACCTAACAGCTCTTTCGTTGCCACCTTCATATAGTTAGTTCATGCTTAATATCCTCCTTTACTCAATAGTCATTCGACTCCTTTCCATCATGGCCGCCGTTTCCAGCCGCCTTTGATCACATGATCTGCAAGGCCGCTCTATAATACTGTGAGCTATTTTGGCCGCGTCTCATTCCTCACGGCTTAGACGGCGTTCGACTGCTGCACCCGTGACATTCAGACTCCCCTTCTTACCGCACCCACAGTAAGTCACCTGTGGATAGGTGTTTTTTATATATTTGCATTCTAAAGGATATTCGAAGTAAGTTTGTTCTTTTTATCTTCTTCCAGGCATTATCCCGTTTAAGTATATTGGATACTTGAATGCATGTTTATCCTTACCGGTACTAGAAGTGTGCAATGTCGTATCGGTAGGTGTGTCTATTACACATTGTTTTTCCCCTAGTAGTATGCACTTGCCTTGTTTATATATATATAGTCTTCATTCACTAAGCTATGTCGACATTTGTATCATTTTCTAGATATCTGCTTCTACGCAGTTATTAAAGCATACGCTTATGGTTGGGTCCTATTCTCTGTCTGAAGATCCCCGAGCAACCACAGAATCCATTAGACACAAGACATCGTACCTTTACAAGTAATGACTTTTTCAACGCATGCTCTATTAATTAACTTTGAGTCATACTGGTACCTTACTTTGTCCAACCTCTTCGCATTTTTTGATCATAGGGAGTTCCATATCATTACGTGACTGTTTGCTCGGACATATCGCCCATAAGAAGGGTCACATTCTCTCGATTTGAGAATGTTGTCTGGTAAATATACACTTCTACTCGGCCAGACGAGCTGTATATAAAGAATTACACAAGTTTGGTGGGGCTATGTTACTGGTGACGCTGCACTGTGTGGTATATGATTCACATGTTTTCTTATGAAAAACATTTTGAGTCGATTATTCTTCTTTTTCTACACTTATATTTTGTCATAAATCTCTCTCGACATCATAACTTCCAGTTTACTTTCGATACAAAGCATCTACTTTCTTAGTCTTATCCTGTCTATTATTGCTTTTTGGGACAATATATATTTTTATATTCACAGGTACTACGCAAGAAGTTTTTGTGGATCTCTCCTGAAGAAGGCACATTTTGGTGCCGAAACGTGCGTAGAGAATATCTATGTTACAGCCACTGAATGTTTTCCAATTGTATCAGTTTTCTTTGACCCCATTAGACCACTATGTTTCGATCTTTATAAAAGACAAGTGTTATATTAGAGTATTAGAACTATTGTTGTTTTGTCTTTGTGCATGTTTCTGTATTTGTACCAGTTTTTACAGTGTAGAGTGATTTTAGAATGAATGTAGATACGACTGATGTGTGAATGTGAATCACATATTTATTAGTCCTTATTAGAATAAAAGTATTTTTGAATCAGTCAATTATATGGTGTTGTTGTCCCGTAATGTTATTGTAAAGTGATACACTGTTTGTTGGAAAAAATTTAAGTTGCCCTAGGTTTTGCACTTTGTTTTAACCTTACAGGAAGAGCAGGTGCAAACCAACAGGAAACAAATGTTTAATTTTGTTTAAATGTGCACAAGGGAAAAAACACCAAGACCCCAGCTACAGCAGGAGCAAGGCAAGTGTTCAGGGTTCAGGGAATGCTTGCAAGCTCAGGTGTAATGGAATCAGGGTGGAACGGGAAACTCGGGCATGGAATCATAGCATGCCATACGGCGCCACAGGGATAATAATACAGAGGATTAAGGACATTCCTGGTTTGGGGAATAACACTACACTGAATCAAGGTTAATGGAATCAGTGGTATAGGGGAAACTCAGGCAAGTTATCATTGCGCACCATTAGGCGCCACAGGGGTAATGCAACATGAGCCTTGCGCGTGATGCCAAATACACAGAGAGCTCATGAGGGGGTCATGACAGGCCGCTCTGGTCTTTTCTCTCAATATCTTTGTTATTATCCTCCTTAAGTATGCCTTGTAAGCATCACACTTAATCTGTGCCTAGGTGGATCCTCTATTGACTTCAAAAAATTATCTTGACCCACTTTTGATCAGCTTAATAACATCAGCGTCCAGTAGCAATTTATGATCCATTGTCCATCTGGGGCAACTTTGTATACTAGGGAATTTCAATCTTAGCCAGCTGTAAGAATGGTCAGAGATGTGAATTGGTGAGTGCATGATTTCTAGAACATATCTCAGATGTGTTCTGTCTAACAGAAAAGGATCTAATCTAGAGATACGACGATATTTATTAAAATTATATTTATATAATCTCACAGACCCCATTCTGTTCCTCCAAGCATCACTCAGGCATTAGTTCTGAATTATTCATAATAGGTACCTCCGCCCTTTATGGGTCTTTATACTAACACCAGATGTGGATCTGTCTAATTCATTGTTTACGTAAAGGATTAAAGTTGCTTCCTGCAATTAAGATTTCTGAAAGTCTAGTAAATTTGTCATTATAGAGTAGAAATTACTCTAGTAGCCTATATTTCGTCCATAATATCCTGAACATACAAATGTCCCTGAAGTTGTCCTAAACTTTGCAATAACACAATGATGTGATCCATCAGTTCTGGATTGTACAAATTCTATTCCTGCATTGACCCTAAGTAAGACTGCCACCCCCTTAGAGCAGCAGCGTTGGTCTGATCTTAAAAACACATCTTTTACCGCTAAACAGTTCTTTCCAATCTCTACTGGTTAAGTGTGTCTCCAGTAAAGTCTTTGTATGTGCCTGACCTTTTAAATACTCTGTTACCAGTCTTTGCTTACTTCTTATTCTCAGACCATTTACATTCCAGGTAATGAGTGACAGTTCAGTGCTTTGACAACTACATGATGAGGTGATTAAGCTGTTAAGTGTAATTGAAAACAACTTGGCAACATGACTGTTATTCTTCAATACATCTTCCTGGTAGTTTTCTTTTTATATAATTGAGCATGCATTCCAGATATCTTTCTCATTGCAAGGTAGTGGTATGTTAAGAGGGGTTTCAGTATTGTGGAACATGCAAAAGATAGTTTGATGCAAAACACCTTCTGAGTTTATACATAGTGTCTCCTCCACATATCTGAAGATAACATCAGCTTTTTAACAAGATGGGTGTCTGTCTTTTTCAATAGTTTTGTGAGTATTTACCTATGCTCCATTACATGTTGTAACACCATCACTTTTGGAATGAAGTATTGTAGTTATCATCCATTGTTTTAAGTGGTATGCACTATGTCTTTGTGAGCTATTGCCCCTTTTTGCATGGTGACCCCCATTTTGTGCTGAATTTTATTGCTAGTTTTTAGACTCTGCACACTGGGTCGCTGCTGTCCAGTGCCCAGTGTATGTTCTCCTAACCCTAAAACATGTAGAAAGTGTCTAATCCATGATTTGCATATTTGACTCTCCTACAATTCCATAGTATATGGTGTGGAAAATGCAACCATAGCATGGCGCTTTGCATTTCCTGGTGCTTTTTTCCCTTAAAACTTTAAACATTTAGATCTACATATCCCCTTATTGGATTTGTATTGTTAGGCATCATTTTGCTTATTACATTTTTCTCTCTTTTTTATAAATTGGAGTAGAATTTCTATTGTGTTGTGTTTTCAACTTTTTAACTGTTTTGCTACTTCTATGTGCTTTACACATTTCTCTTACGTTAAAACTGTCTGCTCTGTGCTATAGCTACCAGAGGTTGGTCTCAAGTTTAAATTACTGAAACCATTGACTGGTTTTAACAGATTAATTTTTATTACTTGTGATGTTTTTATTTCTTACACTCCAACTAATAATTCACTTTCTCACAGACTCACATAAGAAAAGTATGTTCTTTTGCCCCTACACCCCTTCTATACAGAGAACAAATATACCAAGAGACAATGCATAAGTCAGGTGAAACACTGAAGTCATCCAACAAGAAATAATGTTAATGTAATAATTAGGGCTCCCGGTTTTATGGTATTTATTTTTTTAACAATTACATCTGTATTTATCCATATTCATTTTTTGGCCATCGTATTGGTATATATCCATATTTATTTTGTTTTGAGAATAAATGGAGTTATAAAATGGTATATTTCCACATTTATTTAACTCTTAGATGTGCACTCATATGTGGATGGCTGTCACGTTTTAGCAAATTAAGCAGCCCTATATAACAAAACACTACACCCACAGGTACAAATTAGCGTTATACTACAAATATATGTTAACATATGCCTGTATGTAAGGAAATCTCATCCTGTTTTTTAACTCCCCATGCTGTCTATCTGCTCAGCTTTTGCTTTTAGAGTTCATGAAAGACAGCATGGAGATTCTCTCACAAGAATCACAAATTTCAGTATTTTTCCGCTTTTAAAAACCAATACAGACAGGAAACAAATTGTTTTCTGTCTGTATTTATCTGTAAAATTGGAAAACAGGGAACCTTAGTTATAGTGTAGTAATCTAGCCTGCCACCCTGTATTTCCATGGTATTTATGCATTGTGAGCTGAGACAGGGTGACTGCCATTACAATGAGTGGTCAATAAGGCCGAATTACGGATCAGCTGTACATATAAGATGTACGTTATTTTCCTATGCTTTTAGTTGGATTTCTTGCAGGGGCAGATGGCCCTCTGAATTGATGTGGGCAATATCATTGGGGTTGTCACCGTCTCCCCGCTACCAGAAGGAGTCTGCCATTCTAGTCAGGGTGTTCGTTTGATCTCTTTTGCTCTGTGCCCTGCAGTGTTTCTTAGGCTCTCACGAGTGATAGATGGGCTACCAGCTTGATCCCTTTGATGCATTACTTTGAAATGGTAGGGTGCTGGGTGGTCCCCATGTCCAGGCCATGTCATGACTAACGGTGGTTGAGAGCAGCAGATTTTAGTTGTGGGATACTAGCCTTTTTTTAACCAAGTTGCCAATCTGTGCAGTCTTTTAATAGAGTCCATTAATTAACATGAAAATTAGTTAACTTAGTAGCTGAATATGTAATGATAAACATAAAATTCAATACTCAAATGACATGCTTTTGAAATGAGCTGATTTACAATAGGTAGTCATAGTTATCTGCATAGGCCATAGAAAAGCTAAGAAGCAAATTTCCTTAACTAAAAGCAAACCTAATATTGGTGAAATGTGCACAACGTGAATTAGAAGCTTGACCTTAAGATGACATGCTTAGAAATATTCATCATAACTGCAGAATATTCCAGTTTAATAACTGTATTATTTTATAAGCAACATTTTATTCTTAAATGACAAGAACTTCCTATTTTCTCATGTTTTCACATAAATGCTTAAATATGATAGTTATGCATTATAGACAATAATTCTTGTTCGTATTAAATGGCATGCATTACCTAACAATGATTTTGTCTATTAGTATAGTTCATTGTCCTCGCAGTGAAAGAAAATGTGATGTAGAATGCTGACCTGTGCTCAAATACCTATGAGAACTAAGGTTAATGTTTCCAGAATCTAACTATGCAAGAATGTTTGTAGCTTACTTTGTGATAACTTTACAAGCCACATTTATTTTTTCGGGAGAATGGAGGAGCTGAACCTGCTCAATGACCTGAGATGCCACCTGATTGGTCCCTGGATGAAGGAGCCCGATACAATGTCTGCAATATGTATTCATTTCTTTTATATTAGTGCATGTTCATAGGAAGAGAGTCACTATGTTGCCTTTTTCCCTTTGATGGTTGTAGTTACTACAGCTGCTGTCTCTCTATTGCCCTGTTATTGCCATCTAATTTTGACAGATTGCTACTGCAACTGTATGCTGTTTTATTTTGAATTTACTGAGACTCAGCTGAGTTTCATGAACTACTCTTTATAGGAAGTTTTGCTGTTTTAGTTTGGCTTTGAGCTTTCTGCTCCACTGATCTCACTCTTTTCCTTTTAAATCTGAACTCTTCATGGGTTCCATGATTCTAAACTCTGATCCAGATCTTTAGCACAGGTAATTAGTCCTTTATGGAACGTGCTTAACTGCATTACTTGATGTTTGAATCTAACCATACGTTTTGATGAGATTTCTGTATACTTATTTGATTTATGGACTAATCTAAATAAAAACTACCAAAGAACTTTACTAATCTCTTAATGAGAATAAAGGTTTTTAAACTTATCTAAACTCTCATCATTGACTGAACTTAAAACTATTAATGTAATTTAAGCTGATGATGTCTGATTTGCTCTTTGACTCATAACACAATATTCAAAGATCAATGAACGGAGAAACTTCAAGTGCGGAATTGGGGCCTAACCCTGCAAGTGATGGTAAATTGATAATGAAAGCATATGACACTACCAAAGAAAGAAAAATATTTTAATTTTGCGGTTCAGTCCGCGCTATCACTGTCATGATCTGTCATGACTAGGAGAATGTGAAATGTGTGGGTCTACTTGCATGGCAGTCCCAGGCAGGACTGCCATAAATAGGATGGGCCTTTTCACAACATGGGAACAGCAGCCCTGTGATGGCTGGTCCAGAATTAAGGATGTTTCCAATGGCAGACCATTGCAAACTATGTGGTTCAACCATCTCTAAATGAGGTGGAGCAACCAAAGGGAGGGAAGATGGGCATCTGACAATTTTTAGTGGATGTCCAGTTTCTGCAGATCTCTAGATGGTTTCCATAATTCTTACATGGTGAAAACCGCTTGAGCTAGAAGCGGTGAAATCAAAAGTATAGTAATTACATACAGTAAGAAGTGAATATATGGACCGCTGAACCTAGATTTCATAGCAAATTCTGGGCCATAAAAATGGAAAAGTTATTCAAAAAGATTTTTAAACAAGCAATAGTGTTCTGAAAGCAACTTCACAAAAATAAATATTTGCTGGCACAGGAAAAAGTAAATATTCAAACATAATGTAAGGAAGATTTCTGCCTCTCTCTCTCTAATGCACACGTTTTCTTTTTTAACAGAAAGAAACTTTGATAAAATGTAAGTTTAGATTGTGTTGAAAGCTATCAAAGACAACAAATAAACAAAACAAAGTTGTCTTTCTGCATTGTCTGTGACACAGAACTTAGAAGTGCCAGCTAAGGTATTTATGCAACTTTAACTCCCACCCTAATGCACTGCATTAGCCTTCAGGCATGTTGTCACAAAAGACATCGCAAAAGATTTCACATCACCACTGGCATCATCTGTGAAGGGGTTCCAAAGTAAGAGATCACTTTGGCTGCACCCAGCATAAGTTTTGTGCTGGGAGAGGCCTTTGTCCTGCCCTTGCATTGAGGGCTAAAATACACAAAGATCAAAGACTCGAGGTGCAGGGTCTTTCATCAATGATCCTACCTCAGTAGCCCATTAGTCAAGGCTTTTGGCAGAGCCCTGAGCTCTTTGAGTGGCAGGCCTTTCATTTATTCAGGTCCTATTTATTATAAACCCCACAGAACATGGCGTACAACTGTGCTCCGCAGGTGCTGGGAAGTTAAGAGTTCTACCCCAAGAGCCACTGAGCATGGACTTTGCAGTGGGCTGGGGATATAGGCCCTGCACTCTGCACAACTTCCCACAGGATATGTTTGCCATGTCCTGGTGTGCACGAGGGCCTACAGGCACAGTCCTCTTGACATAGGCTTTGACTGTGGCCACTGTGCGCGGGTGTTGGGTCTAACCTTCAACAGGGTCCTTCACTCAGCATCGCTTCAGCTATAGCCTACTAGGTTGGTCCTTCACTGTGCCCTTCAGACACAAGATGCAGGGCCGAACATTTGGCTGGATCTTGCGCTTAGCTTCATAACAACTTCCCTCGCTTTATCAATAGTTCACAGGAATAAAGGCTAAAATCAGAAGGGACAAAATTATACTACAATGAAATATATATAGTTAGCTGCCTCTGTAGACTAGCTGCGGTCTTTCCGAGTATTGAAAAATCTTTTCAACGTGGTTAAATTCTAAAATGATGAACATATAAAAATATCACTATTAAGCAAAAGAAACGAACAGATCATGCATTGAGTCGGGTATGAGATCACTGGTCAGGACATGCAAGTTCTGTGGGTGTTCACAAAGATTTCTAGGCTTGATGCCTAAAGCTTCTCATGCATATCAATTGCTTTATATGTGAAAGCAACTCATTGCGCGCAATAAATACTACCTTCATTATACAGGTAAGGCCAAAAGTAAATATTGTTTAAAAAAAAAAACAGCAAGTCACAAGAGAGTGCTGGTGAAGGAAGAATGACTCGGCTGCACAAATATTGATTCAAGAATACTATTAAGACTAACACAAAATAATTGAAAATCTCCCCATATATAGGATGAACATCTGGCACATGCTGAAGTCCCTGTGAAGTTGCGAGATGCTGACATGGAATCTTTGACTCCATTGTCCTGCCCACAGCCTGAATCGAACATCTCAACCAGTTCAACTCCTCCTTGGCACTGTGAGTTCAATACTTAATGCAAGAGGCTCTGGCCGTGTAAACAACTTCCACCATTATCTCCAGCCTTGTCAATCGGCAACACATCCCAGGCCAGGACTTCCGTCCTCTGTCCCACTCAGGCTCCCAAAAAAATACATTCCTGCCCTCCCTTTGCACAAAGCCCTGCTAAACCTCCACAATCTTGAACTGCATATCCTTCATCTTTTTGAGCCCTGGCACCACACACAATTTTTGTCAATGCACCTCAATCCTGAGATATAGAGACATACATAGATGTGCATAGACGCACACATACACATTCACAGCATACAACCATTAGCTTCCTCATTTGCCATTGGCTAGGGTTGGGTGTGAGCTGGCTGTACTTCCCAGTGACTGGCTGATGGAACTCGTTCCTGCATTCAGGCCGGTGTTGGGAGCTTTGTATGTAAGGGGAGGACTGTAGGGTATTCCGCTGACAGAGGGGGGGCCCCACTGCTTATTGGAGCCCTGAGGCTTGCTGTGTTGGGAGACGGAGGTGGGACAGCTTGCAGCCGCCCGTCGCTATTGGGCCTAAACATTGAGTCCCGCATTTTGATCTGCCCCCCAACAGTTCTTATTCAGGGAACGCGGGGAGAGCAGTGGGAAGCAAACGGCGTTCTGCTGCCTGGCCTGCGTGGTATGCACGGCCCCACTGGGTAAGCAGCAACTATTGTGGGAAAACGGCGAGAGCTAGGGCTTCGATGGTGTTCCTGGGGGACTGAACTGCTTAAGGTGGTGCGTCCGCCAGGATCTCTCCACAAGCTGAAGTAAGCCGTTTCTTGACTACCTGAGACTCTGACACAGGTTGATATCCTCCACTTTGAACGCTGTTCCAGCAGGCTAACACTGCATTACTTTGCTTTGGGGCACACTCACCGCACCGCACGCCGCATTTCTCTCGCGGGTGCTGTCTCTGTCAGGACTGCCGCATCTTGTGCCTCTGGTGTGCAGGACCACATCTCCCTGAAGACCAAGCGCCAGGAAGCGCTACCAGGAAGGGGAGGCACCCGGAGGCGCACTAAAGACCGCGAGGGTTCACGCAACGCGGGACGCACGCGGGCGGCGTCGGGCGAAGCCCGGGCCAAGGGCGGGCCCGTCTGAGCCCGTCCGAGACTGATCGAGGCTGGGCTGGCCCACCCCCTCGAAAAATCGTGTTACGTGAGTCGCCATGTTGAACGACTGGACATTTGGCAATATTTGTTGAATTTGGGAGAGTGTTTGGAGGCCATAAAGAGTGAAGTTTGGGATTATAGCATTCGAAGTATTGGAGGGAGCTTGTCTGCTCTACCCAATTGAACAATAATTTTATCTGTACTTTCCCTATTCCCTATACCGAGGAAGCTCAGCCATTATACAAGTATGGGGGAGAGTAACCCGCCACCTATAAAGCCAAACACTAGACAGAAGGCCTCTGTGCGAACCCCCATTGTGAAACCCACAGCTATCGATAAAATGTTACGCCAGGCAATTGGGGCTGTTTCCAGCGAGATTGAACGTACCGAGAGACGCCTCTCCCTAACACCAACGATTCCAAGAATTACACCAACCTTGGAAACAGGAGTTCTTGATTCTCCCCAAACAGTAAATCTCTCAATTACTCCTGATTTAATGTCTGTTCAAGAAAATGCAATTCCCGAAAATTTAAGTAAAATTGATTCGGGGGGGGGGGGAATAGGAAGGGTGGCCAGCGGAAACAAAAAGCCCATACGGGGGGAAGCAAGCAAACCGTACACCGAGGATAGCACCAAAACAACAGACAGAGGGCCATGTAGCTGGCGTAAACAGTACAGAGCCAATGGAGCCTCCGATATGGGCGTCAAATTTGGCTAAAGAGCTCAAAACCCACTTTGAAAAGCTTATAAAATCTGAGCTAGAAGCTGTAACGAGACATATAGAGAAGCTGACCTCGTTGGTAAACACTTGGGGGAGTAAAATAGACACAGTTCTGAATACTTTTGAAACCAACAAATCTTTGGATCAAGCCTCCGTTCACCAACGCAAACATGTGGTCCCATTTGTCTCTACTGCTCTACCCGTATCAAATCCCCCAAATGGGCCTATTCACGCCACTCAACAAGTTGTAGATCCAATTGTTTTCCAACATGGGGCAACACAAGCGGGGGATATTGCCCATGGCTCTAGGAACACGTTAACAACCTTAGGCCCTCCAGTGGAACAAAACTTATCTAGCAATTGCAAAGGAGATAAAGGGAATACTTGCCAACCTAACCTAAGGGCAACAAACCCTTCCCCGCTATGTATAGACCTACCTCCAGCTTCTACTCCCTATGTTGTTATTTTAGCTGGAGTACCAGAATTGGAATTAGGTAGTGGGAGTCTTATCCTGAATTGAAAAACAAAATTATTTTTTGGCTAAACAAATATAGACCTCTTCCACCCTTAATACAGAGTGAAGTTTTATTCGCTCGGAGGGTTAGCTGGTTGGGACAGAGGCGGAAAGAAATTCCGGGGGATTGCGTTTTGATTAATTTTAGGGACACCAGGGTGGTCCAGTACATTCTCAAATGGGGATTGTCCAGGGAGAACAGTGGCATCCAGACACTCCCTTTAGGCTATTTTTACCCACCCAGTCCCTTGTTAGAAAAGATGGGAAGCGTATACAAAAAGTGGGAAATGAGAGCACAGACTGGAAATTTGCTAAACACGGGTCGGGGCCCGGAAATTATCTTGCCTTTTAATATCCCAGTTAGCAACCGATATAGTAACCTAGATCGAGTCAATTGACTGGATCCTACAGTTAAACAAATAGAAGGTACACCTATTCAGCCAGTTGAGTATCAAAACTGTGAAAGATCTGAGCCTGTGGGACACCCTCTTAGGAAAACTCGTGAGGTTATAGTGGCACCAAGCAGTTTTGGTGCCCCTATTAATTCACCAGGGGAGTCTCATGGTACCACACAGGGTCGGGAGGGGATTCCCCATCAAGTGTCCCACCAGGAGGTGGGACCCCTGCACATACAGATTGATACAGTAAAAGACCCGCAGAATACTAAGATTTTATCCTGGAACATAGCAGGTCTCATCTCTAAAATGGACCTGCCCGATTGGGGAGAATATATTGATACACATGAGCTATGTCTTTTTCAGGAAACATGGTCCACCTTACCACTGTATAGAGTAGGATATGTTGCATACTTTATTCCAGCCCTCCAGGGGCCTAGGGGGAGACCCTCAGGGGGCCTCTGTATTTGGGTTGCCGTACATTTGGGTTGTACTATCAAGTTGATAGACACTGATTCCCTGGACATTTTGTGTATCCTCCTTTCCTTTGATGACACACTTAAGTTGGCTATCATCAATATTTATTCTCGTCCAGTGAGGATGGGGCAAACCTCACAGACCCTAGATCGTTTGGCTTCCTTCCTCTTCACTCTACCCGAGTCTGTACATGTAATAATTGGAGGGGATTTCAATTGTCATTTTGAACCTCTAAATGGCATAAGTACTACCATTACAAGTGAGGAAGATTCTGTTTGGGCAATTCCGGAATGTAATATCTACCCAATAAGGGGGTGGACCCCCTTGTTCTTCAAATGAATTCACTCACTCTCAGCCATTCACTTAGGGCATGTAATGGTCGATTCCCCTCTGACAGTCCGGGAAACCCTACTTTTAATAAATTGGGACAGGCTTCTACAATTGACTACATCTTGGTAGATGTCGAGATCTGGTTCAGAATTAAGGACTTTATGGTCCAATCTCGATGTGAAAGTGATCACAATCCTTTGGTGTTAGAGATAGCCTATTCCCAACTTAATGATGGACGGGGCCCGCCAACTCAATTTGTCCCAAACTTAATTGCAATAGAAGGAGGTAGAAGAGTACGCTGGGGAACCTTTGTTGCATCCACTGAAAAAATGGCCTCCCTGTATACACAAACCATTCCCTTTTTAGAGACTGCTTTTGGTGTGTTTGAAAATAATCAAGGCAATGAATTTTTGTTGTTACTAAGTAGGAATCACCAGGACATGTTTGTAAAGTTGGCGGAGTTTTTTTATAATAGTGAAAATAACAACAACTCTGACCCTAAACCTAAACATCCCTGGTATACTAAAGCGTGTAGGGAAGCCAAACGCGCATTGTTACTCCGGATTAAGAAGAAGGATATCACATGTATTAAAGTAACCAGGCTACACTATAAAAATACCCTAGCTGAAGCCAAAGCAGCATGGGAGACTGAAAAATGGGAAGCAATCAAGAAAGCTTTAGATACTAGAGACATGAGAGGCTTTTGGAACCTAGTCAAGACTGGTAATTCTGAAGGTAACTCTGCTATTGAACCAAACCTGGGGGAAGAAGCTTGGAGATCCCATTTTAAAGTTTTATATTCAAGGCCTCTAGATGAAGTTGTAGCATATAGGGCAATAGATATAGATCAAATCCCTCTAAATAAGGGTCCACCACCCTGTACACTGGCAGAAGTCACTCTGGCGCTGGGCAAATTGCTACCTAACAAGGCACCAGGGCTGGATAGAATACCTGGTGACCTGTTTAGAAATGAACAAGTAGTGTGGGCACCCTATTTGCAGACTTTATTTAATGCCATCCTTCAAGGTATGGCACTTCCTCTGACCTGGGCTGGTGCGGAAATTATTCCTATTTTTAAAAAAGGCTCACCGCATAACCCGGCAAATTATTTGCCGATAAGCCTTATTGATGTTACCCAAAAGATATTTGCCCGTGTCCTCTTGGGTCGATTGCAATCATGGATGGACGAGATGAATGTTTTAACTCCTTTACAAGCAGGATTTAGGTCCAAAACCTCGACCATCGATCAGATTTTCAAATTGCAATTGATCCATTGGAAAACTGTAATTTTGGAGGGTGGTAGCCTTCATCTAACCTTTGTGGATCTTAAGTCCGCATTTGATATGGTGCAGCGCGATCAGCTATGGGGTTTACTTTATGATATGGGAGCCCCAGTTTATCTCTGTCAGCTGCTGAAGCGCCTACATGAAGGCACCTATGCGAGGGTAAGATATGGTAAGAAAGGAGAACTGACAGCTCCTTTCCCTGTAGAGAAAGGGGTGAGGCAGGGATGCATTCTAGCGCCAACCCTCTTTTCCCTTTTTCTAAATGGTTTAACTGAAACGCTCCTGTCAGTGAAGGACATAGATTTACCAAGGTTAGAAAACCGCAAAATACCAGCATTAATGTTTGCGGATGACACGCTGCTCCTGTCTAAATCACCAATGGGTTTACAGCGTGTACTGGAAGAGTTTAGCGCCTTTTGCAGGAAGAGGAATCTGGAGATTAATATCCAGAAAACTAAATATATGGTCTTTCATGCCAACACTACTAATTGCCCGCACCCCTAAATGGAGGGTAGGCCCCTAGAGAGAGTGTCTACTTTTGATTATTTGGACATTACACTTAACGATAAGATGGACTGGGGGACCCAAATAAAGAAAGCCAACTTAAAATTAACACAGTCAATAGGTGGCATCTTGAAAGTTCACAAAAACTGTACTCAAAAAGTGGTTGGCCCTCCAGCAGAAATCTATAAAACCCAAGCAAGGGGAGCTTCATTATATGGAGCTGAACTCTGGGGATATTGCTCATCTAACATTTTATCTCTTACAGAGAATACTTTTATTAGGCAGTTGTTGGGTCTCCCAAAAAGTACTCCCTTAATTCCACTTAGGATGGATCTGGGTATTGGACCTATTGCCGATTTAATTGCCTCTCGTCCTCTTCTATTCTGGCGTCGCCTGTGGAGCACGCCTGAGCTAGTTAATTATAGGGAGGAATTGAGGGACGTTATGTCCATACTGGGAGCAGGAAATCTACCTTGGCTGACATACATTAGGAGTATATGCCATTCAATGGGGAGGGCAAATATGTGGCTAACCCCCGAAGAGACCTGCTCCTCTATCCCCAAAAAGTCCTTATCCTTAGCTTTTAAAGAACACAAACTCGCCCTATTGACCCAGAATACAAACTCATGCTGCCTGACATCTAGGTTTCTGGATGCCAAGCAACAGTACAAATTGGAATTGGCCCTGGACAGCATTCAACCATTCATGGCAAAGAAATTGTTTTTACAATTTAGGCATGGGACGCTCCCGCTCCATGTATTTACAAACAAATGGAAGGGAGCAACCAAATTAGATTGTCCTGGGTGCACTTTATCTGAAGAAACAGAACTCCATGTTATGTTTTTCTGTCCTGCCTATAAAAGGTCTAGATCTAAGTGGATCCTCCAACTTTGTAGAAATCTGGGGCTTAGAAATTACATCGAGGTTTTTAGGCTACTTAAATATGAGACACATCCACTATTTGTAGTCGCTACCTCGAAAGTTCTATTTGCGATGTGGTGCATACGCAGAGGCATCATAAAGGGGAAAGAGTTGGGCAATAACTTGACTGTGTTTTTCCATTAGAAATGCTACTTTACTATATTTGCACATATCCTCATCTAGGGAAATGCTTTGAATTTTTTTTATGGACGAGTAATTTTAATGTTTTATTTCTAAATTATTTTTTTAAAATGTGAACTGTTTTAAATGGTTTTAATTGTTTAATGAAGGTAATCCTGGGTATACTCAATACATATGGTCGCCAATTTTAGGGGGTCGGGTAGTAGGGGTGATAGCCAACCACATAATAAATATGTAGCATATTTTCCCACATCCATTTATTGATATTTTGTATTATTACCCCTTGCCCCTAATTGTCGTTTGTAAAAATTTAATGGTATTTATGCAATGTCATATTTACCTGTGCTTTTATGGCTGTACAGCCGAAATAACGTTTTTGACTGACTGACAATTTAAAATCACAACTTACGTTGAACTGGGAATTTAAATTGCAATTCAGAAAATGCCCATTTTAGAAATTTGGCATTTTCCTACCGTAGCCATTTGTTACCTGCTGGCTGTCTCTGAAACACGTCTGGGGAGGGTGACAGCTGGACTTTGTGTATTCCCCCTAGACAGCCAACTTAGGTGTGACTTGATAGGCCATTCTGCCAGGATGAGAGGGAGGCATGGACATCATCTAGGGGTCGCAAGGGTCACAGTTACGACCCTAGCTTGCCCCTTGCTACCTCAGGCACTGCCTTTGTGACCCCTGGCCTCAGAGGTTGCAAAATCAGTGCCAAGAACACAGGGGTGTCTTGCATTATCAGAGTCAGGCTCTAACCTCGTTTTCTGCTCATTTCTATTAAATTAATAAATTAATAGTAATTAATAGTTTATTATTATACTATTAGTGTAATAAAAACTGGAGCAGTAAGATCTGGACCTTCAATGGCATCTTAGATAACACAAATAAAATGGTTTTAATGTATGTTGTGAGCATGCATATGGGTGAGAGTGAGTTTGGGTGAGAGAGCGTGTATATGTGTGAGCATGTATGTTTGTATATGGGATTGTGGATGTGTGTGTGTGCCAAAATGAATGAGTAAGCAGAAGGGAGCAAGAGGAAGAGTGAGTGAGAGTGCGAATGAGTGATTCAGTGTGAGAGCAAGTGCACAGCAGTAGGAGAAAATGAATGAGTGAGTCAGTGCTGATGATAGAATGAGTGTGAATAAGTGAATGTAAGTGAGCATGTGCTGTAATGCCTGCAGATCTGCTGTTGGACCTGGCACGCTTCTTGCCTCATAGAAGCACCCTTGACAAAACGTTGGCACTGGAATACTGGAGGCATTAATTGCATGTGGGATACTCTCGGCAAAATGCTACTGCTGGCACTCAGTAGGCAAATTTTGGCGTGGAGCACCCATGAATAAATGCAAGCACTGGCCTTCTGGAGGTAATTCTTGGCATAGTTGGCACCTATGGCAAATTGCTGGGGATGGCACACTGGAGGAAATTCTTGGCATTTGGGAAGACAACTGTGGCAAGGTCCTGGGGCCATCCATGACAAAATGGGGTCCTTGGCATATTATGTTATGTTATGTTAATTTAACTTACAGTGTGCACGAATCACCCTGGGAGGGGTATCTCGGCGCATTAGGGACCTCAAGCGAAGAAGGCAGCACTAGTTTAGGAACAGTTCAGTCTTAAGAAGCTTTCTAATTTTAAGATGATCTGTGCACTTCCGTTAGTGGATGGGTAGTTTGTTCCAGTAACAGGGGGCCAAGTTGGAAAAAGATTTAACACCAGAGTGTGATGTCCTGATTCGGGGAATAATCAGAAATTATTTGCCTGTAGATCTTAAGAGTCTACCTGGCTGGTAAGGTTCTTGTTCAGGTATCTAGGTCCAATGCCATTCAGTGATTTATGCGCTACGCAGCAGATCTTGAAAATTATTCTTTTACGCACTGCGAGCCAATGAAGTGAGCATAAAAGGGGAGTAGAGGCCGCCCTGGAAGGAAGATTTTGGATGAGGCAGGCCGCTTTATTTTGTACCACTTGGAGTTTGGAAAGTAGAGACTCATTTGTGGTGGCTAGTAGGGGGTTGCAGTAGTCTAGGCGGCTAATCACCAACGCTTGGACCAAAGTTCTGCGTACCGAGAGTGAGACTAAAGGAAAGACTCTACGCAACAGACTCATCATATGAAAGCAGGTGCCAGTGGTAGCCACTACCTGATCTTTAATGGTAAGCGTCTGATCTAGGCGAATGCCCAGGTTTTTTTACAGTGACTTTAGGGGTAGGTGCTACGCCTAATTTCACTGGGGACCAGAGCAGTTGGGCTCTACCAAAGAGCATGATCTCCGTTTTGCTGGAATTCAGCTGGAGAAAGTTCTCGGTCATCCAATCCGCAAAAATTGCTTTCATATTATGCAGGTTTTTATCAAACGAGATAAGAAGTTGAGTATCATCCGCATATGGAAGAGGTGTGACCCAAAAGCTCTGATGGTATCAGCGAGAGAGGCTACATAGATATTAAATAGTGTGGGGCTAAGACAAGAGCCCCCTTGTCTAGCTTTATAGTGCGAGATCTAAATGGACTTAGGTTGATGGTCTGGGCTCTACGCGATAGAAAGCTCATGAACCATTGAAGAGCCATGCCATAGATTCCTATCGTCTCGAGTCTCCAAAGCAGTCTTTGGTGAGATATAACCTTTGGCATAAGGAACCTCCATAGTGCAAGAGAAGCAGTATTAGGAAAACTCTGGCAGTGGCATATTGTATTTAAAGTTTGGGCAAAAGGAGCCACCATGGCAAAATTCTGGTCCTAGCAATGGAGGTAAAGGCACACAGAGGCACCCATAAGATATTTCTAAAACCTAATTGGGTGAACTCATGGGTACTGTCAGATTTCAGTAGCTTGGCACACCATGAAAGGACTTGAATATTTAGTGAGTGTTTTTTAGAGCCTATGGCTTTTAAGCAAATTTATGTGAAAATTGAGCACTAAAATGCACTAGTAATGCCCATTTAAAAAAAAAAGTTTCTCAGGGAAGAGAAACCCCCACCCGTGTTCTCCCCTAGAAGAATATATAATATTAATTATGCAATTATGTAACTTCAGCAATGTTAAATATTTTGATGCCATCAGGATTAAGGTTATGTGACCTCACTGCTTGGGATGATGCAGGGTCAATGGTCATATGATGTCACTTCCTGGGCCATCATTAAGGTCAAATGGTATATGATGTCACATCCGCTACCCCTGGCATTTTGGTGAATAGACGTTCATGGAGGGAGGTGATCTACCCAGCCTCACTTACACTTGAATAGGCTGTGTCCTGTTCCTACAAAAAGGGCTGCATACCCTCCTGTAGTGAGTCTGGAACCAGGGCAGGAAGGGAAGACTTCTGCGCATTTCAAAGACCTGTCTTTGAAGTCTCCCCCACTTCAAAGGCACCACTGGGTATAAGTACTGGACCTCTGACACCATCACTTTAGTACACTTCTGGGCCTGTGAAGACTCTGCCGGGTAGACAGACTGCTGTGCTGCTGAAGGACTGCCACTCTACTGGACTGCTGCTTTGCTGGACTCCTTCCTAGCTGTGTTGCCCTGCTGCCTGCTGTTCTCCTGCCTGGCTGAGAAGGACTGGACCTGCATCACTTGAACCCAGAGACTACAAGGGCTAGCTGGCTGAACTCTTGATCTGAAGTCTAAGGGACATAAAAGACTTCCATCTTGCTTGCTTCTGCACCTGGACCCTGCCATCTGTGAGTCTGTCCTGCCAAGTGGTGCCACCCCAGTCCTGGAGCCTTAGAAGTAGGCCTAAGGTGCTTGCTCCAGTAAAACTCCTGTATCCTCTGTCGAACCAGCACATCGGTGCCGTTGAGTGGATCAGAACTGGGGCATCACTCCTGTTGCGTGGATCTGAACCAGCGCATCGCTCCTGTTGCGTGGACCAGAACCAGCGCATCACCTCTGCTGTGTGGATCGTCCCCACCATATTGCCTTAGGAAGCACCACTGCATAAGGTCTCCTCTTCCCCGTCTGTGGCATCCTCGATGACGAACCTCCACATCGCAGCTCTTTTCTCATCGGAGCCGATGCATTTCCACTGCTGCGCGGATCAGGACTGGCGCATCACCACCACTGCATGGATTGACACCCCGCATCTTCGACGTCGACGCAGCCAGGATCAAGGTACTTTTGATCAGCGGGCCTAACTGGGTCCCTGTATCTGGCCTGTGCTCCATCGTGGTTGGCCTGCACTTTTGACTTTGTCGCGGTGCGGTGGGATCAGATATCCCAAGCAAGCGCTTATTACTTCCAAGCACTATTTTACAGTTCATTCTTTACAAATTCATATATCAAGTTCTATTTACTGGATTTTAGTCTTGTTTTATTTGTTAAATTAAGTTCCATTTTTTTAACCTCATGTGGAATCTTTTTGTGTACTGTTTCCACAGTTTTACTGTTTGAAGTGTTGCACAAATACTTTACACATTTCCTCTAAAGTTAAGCCTGACTGCTCTGAGCCAAGCTACCAGAGGGTGAGCACAAGTTTTTTTTTTTTTTGCAGAGTTTTATATAGCGCGAACTTGACCCGAATAGGGTATGAGAGTGCTTTACATAGCACCAGTTACTTTACATTAGGACACACATTCATTTTTGTTAGGCACGGGGAGATTAAGTGATTTGCCCAGAATCACAGGATGTTCAGCGTCATTGCCGAGACTCGAACCCAGTTCCCCAGATTCGAGGTCGGACGCCCTAGCCGTTAGGCCAACTCCTCTCCCCTAAAGTTAATTTAGGGTTTGCCTGCCTCTAACCCTGAATAGGATTGTGGTTGCTGCTTTACCAGGGCTCATGCCCCAGTCAACCAACAATCCAATTTCTAACATTGGTGATCAGTGGTGAGGATAGGACTAGTGTTTAGCAGTGCCTTACAGTAACATAGTGTACACTACCAAATCCACGTCCAAGACTATTTCGAATTTTAAATTCTCCCTGATTGGCAATTTTGATTTTTCTTAAAAAGCATGTCTCTAGCTGCTGGTTCTACAGCTGGAACCATAGAATTTGAGCTGGACAACCTGGAAACCTACTCAGTGGCCCAGCTCAAAGACCTCTGAAAAGAGATTGGGCTTCCTGCCAAGAGTGCCACCAAGAAGGTGGAATTACAAAAGGTAGTGAGGGCCTGTGCAGAAGCCCACACCAAGGAGAATGATGGATTGGGGGAGCCTGGGAACGGCTCTTCTGAGGAACCATCTGTAGTGGCTGAGGGTGAAACCTTGAATTTGCGCTCCCTGTCAAGGCAGGGAGCAATGTCTCTTCCTGCGGCTTGTCTCTAGAGGAATTGGCAGAGAGGAAGTAGGAGAGAGAAATCAAGCTGCAGATGGCTAAACTAAAAATGGAGGTAGAGGAGAAGTAAAGGACCCTGGGGACAGAAAGGCTGAAAGGGCCTTTGATGATAAAAAAGTTGCTGTTGGTTCATGAGAGAAGCCTAAAAGAGCTGGATATCAAGGCCAGGCTGGTGGATTACAGCAGTGATGGTGGCAGTATAAATGCAGTACCTGAAGGAGAAAAAAAAGGGTTCGCATACCTAAGGTTTTGGTGCCTAGTTATGTAGTGAGAGATGACATTGATAAATGGTTTTCTGCTTCTGAAGTTGTACTGGAGGTTCACAGGGTTCCTGAGGAGAAATGGTGGGGTGGTATGAGGAAACACATGCCTATGGGGGGGAGGAACACACTTCTTACACTAGAGGTTGGGGGACCAAACCAAGTATACACCTATGAAGGCCATTTTAATTGCCAAATTTAGGCAGGCCCCTGAGAAATATCGCCAAAGATTCAGGGACAGCCAGAAGCTCCCCAACCAATCCTGTGTAGATTTTGTGGATTGTTCCAGCAAGACACTGAATGGTTTGGTGCAGGATTGACAGGAATCGCTGGTAGAGTGGAGACTGGTAAGTTACACTTTTGAATGCATCACTAAACTTAAATCTTGTTTTTAATTTTCTGTGAGCTGTTGTTAATGTTTTGCATCTTTTGGAAACATACAAACATATATATATTTTTATCAACTTTATTGTTGTCTTGTTTATGTGTTTTAATTTAATTTGTTGTATATACGATTACAGGTTTGAATGTCCATAACATGTCACATGATGTAATGTTGGTTGTAAGTGTTTTTACACCAAATAACATATTGCATATATGTCTTTTTATATGGTAAATGTCTCACCTTTTTAACAGCATATTTTCACCAGGTATGTTGAACTTACAAATTTGCAAGTGTTGTTAATGTTTCAGTGAAATGACTACAACTACAAAGATGCCTTGTTTTGGGTTTGTGAAAATCGGATTGCAGTGCAATCTTGCTCATTCTCTATTTCCCATCACATTTTCGCATATGTAACAGTGTTATGTATAGATCAATCTCTAGATCATGCTATGTTTTGAAATGGTTTTGTGTTCAATTAATTTACTATGTTGTCCTATCCCTGTAACATGATGATGAAATTGATGTTGTTTCACAAAGCAACGTTAATTTACTTAAAAATTTCAAGGTATGGAATTTTGTATGCAGAATATAAGTGTTTTTGTGTAAGAATGTACTCTGCAATGTTCATATGATGACTTATGCTATATATCCTTCTAAGTTGTGTAAAGGTCAGAATATTAGCCACTAGGCCTTGGAATGGTTGAGTTAACATTTAACCTCTACTGTTTTGTGTGAAACGTTTGGTAAAGTTTATGTATACTTACTAATCATCTTACTGCATTTCAGGACATCTTTTCACCTGCTCTTTTTGGAGTAGTTTGGTGTGTCATATAAACTGTTTGTGTAACCTATTATGATACCACTGAAAGGTACAATCATTATAATCGTTTTCTTTTTACTTTTAGGTTGCTTAACATTTTTGCTTCAAAATAAATAGATGTATATTCCAGATTTTCAACATTTGCATCTTTCATTAATTCATAATAGGTCCAACAGCCAGAGTACGTGGGCAACCAGCTACCATGGAGGAGACCTCCAATCCAGACCAGGATCAAACCTTCAGTGAGGACAACACTCCTGCAAGTCCGGTTGATGGAGAGGAGCCTGGTCTATCAGGTCTGAGTCTCACTCGGCCCATACCTACACCTCCTACCCCAGCTGTTACCACAACTCAGCCAATGGATACCTCCACTTCCTGTGTCCAAACTAACATTACAGCAATCTTGTGCAGCCCCAGTCCCGGCTGACGTTGAAGCAACACCACCTCCTGTTCAGCCAGGAACCAGTGGGATGGGGCACAGGGTGTCAAGGACAAAGGGTAGTGGGGGGACGGGTCATGGGAGGGAATCTGTGGGCCAGCAAAATGAGGCCACTGGGTTCACGGTCACCCAGGCCACCATCAACCACATCTTAGGATCTCTCCATCAGTCCCAAGACATGATGGGGCCTGGTCCTGACAGAGTTCTGGGAGATGAAGCAGCTGCAGAGGGAGCACAATGTACAGATGGAGAATCTGAACTTCAATATGGGCTCCCAGACTGGGGTGCTGTATGATATTTTCACCCATATGTGCAGGGCTTTTCCACCAGCATCTTCTCCTTTCTATGGCCCAAATACATCTGGCCCAACTACATCTGCCCCAGCAACAGAAAGGGAGACCCTGCCACAAGAGGAAACACCTGCACCCACCTAAGTCTCTGCAACTGGGGATCCACCAGCCCCTGCAGGATTATATGTTCATCAGGACTACCAGGAGAGGATGGCTAAACCTGCCCGACCACCACCAGCAAGAGACGCAGAACCTTACGTCCTCCAGTGTGCGACTACCATTCACTCTGTGGACTATATTCTGGACACATTTACTTTTCTGATGGCAGTTGTATCTTGGTCATTGGCCTTCAAACAATTTTGGATTTTCAACAATAATTTAATTCACCGTGATTGATAATGCAAATTTGTGTCTGATGTTTAATTTTCATCCTAATTTGGTTATTTGTTTTTCTAGAATAAAATAAAAAATAACAAAGTCAATGACTGCTGTTGATTTTGTTTCTCCATTTGTAAACTGTTTTTACTCCCATAATACATTTTCAAAAGTTTAAATAAAAAAAGATTGTGTATTCATATATACATTCCATGTATGTAATTGTTTTTACTTCTTTAAAAAGTAGATTTAAAAAAAGACAAAAACTACAATTCAAAAACTAAGATATGATTTAACTGTAATAAATAAATGTTTCTTACATTTTTTACCACTACATCATAACCTATGCATAAGCCCAAACATTCATGCCATATTTTATTTGACAGTTCCAGACCTTGCCACCATGTAAGGACGGGAGATAATGAAACAAATAAGATCAAATAGGCAAACTCTGATTGATGGATGTAATCAGCTGGAGCCTGATGTTCGGCCTCACAATAGGAAACACACATCAAGAACATCATTAGTGAAAAGAATGGCAGTACTCCCTTTTGTGGCCACAGGATCATTCGAATACACTGTTGCAGTATCTGGTGGAATGTCACAACCAACATTAAGTGATGTCCTACAAGACGCTCTTCCTTCAATGATGAGACACATCAACAGCTACATACAGTTAACACAAAATGTGGATTTAGCCTATGTGAAGGGAGATTTTTATGCTTTGGGTGGCCTACAACATGTGGTTGGAGCATTTCAAGCAGCACATATTGGCTTGGTGGCAACACTCAACTGAAAACAAGTCCAATGCAATCTTAACTTCCATTCAATCACTGTGCAAGCTGTCTTCATACCAGATATGTTCATTCAAAGTGTGTGTGTCTCTTCCACAGGATCAACCATGTTCCCTTTGTACCTTGCAACAGCAGCATAGAACTGTAAATGTTACAACGCTGAAATGTCAAAATGAAGATGACATGGTGAAGGAACCTAAAACAGAATAAAAACAAAAGAAATCAGTTGATTACATTACAAAATGTGCACATAATTTAACCATTTTGAGGACACATTTTCTAAGAGCAATCAAAGATAAACAATGTAAATGAACTCAGTAGTCAAAGTGTAAAAACTTTGATCAACAAAAATCTTTGCCCAGGATTTTCCTTAACTTGCTATTTCCAAAAACTGTAAATATATACTCACACTCATGTGAAGAAGTTGTCAATTACTTATTGACATAAGCCAATTCCTTCCTTTTCACTACTATCATCTTCATTTGGTATTTCAACATCCTCAACTAGTGGCTCTTCATAGTCTCCATCCTCTGCGATGTATGGGATGTTCCGTCGCAGGGCTATGTTGTGCAACATACAGCAGGCCATGGTCATTTGGCACACCTTATCGGGTGAGTAGAGGGGGGCTCCACCAGTCTTAGCCAGACAGAAAAATCTGGCCTTTAGGAGCCAAAAAGCCTGCTCCCCTGGCCTCCGTGTTCTTCCATGGGCCTCACTGAAGCAGACTTCCCCTGGCGTTGTTGGATTCCTCAGCGGTGCTAACAACCATGGATGGTTAGTATAAGCTGAGACTCTAAAATACAACTAGCTAAAAAAAATTAAACAGTATTTTAGATCATGCAATTTGAGATTAACCAAGCAATATATTGTAAGTAAAAATGTAAGTCCGTTTTTATATAGCGCAGCTACTCACCCTTACGGGTCTCAAGGCGCTGGGGGCCGTAGTGGAAATTAAGTGAGCTATTGCCCAGAGTCACATGGTGCTGAGCTGCCGCCGGAGCCGGGGATCGAACCGTGAACCCTGTGCTCCGAAGTCAGCTGCCCTGGCCGCTGCACCACACCTCTCCACTATATTGACAGATTATACTTATCAACAAGCCAGGTCCTCTCAGGTCTAAGTTGTGACATTTGCAGGGGTATGCTGCTGTTCCGTAGTACCAAGGAATCAGGGGTTGATCCTGGAAAACGTACACACATGGTTGTAATATACAAATCTGGTAAGCAGACAACTTGCACATTGATTGAATGGAAGTTTTTTCGATTGTGGTAGACTTGTTCTCTGGCGTGTGGTGGCACCAAGGCAATAAGTGTGCCATTAATTGCTCCAACCACATGTGGAAGATTGCCCAAACCATATAAATATCCCTTCATATTGGCAAAATTCTTGTTTTGTGGAAACTGGATGAAGTTGTTGGTGTGTCCCATCACTGAAGAAAGAACTTATTGTAGCACACCACAGAAAGATGGTTGTGACATTCCAGCAGATACTGCCACAGTTTATTGGAATGACCCTGTGGCCACAAAATGAAGTACTAAAGGAACAATTGATGGACAGATGCAGAACAATGTCATACATTCACCCCAGTACAGAGATCTGGGCCTAAATCCATCGCTCTTTTGCTCACCATGCCATTCCAGTTTGAACCCAGCCATATGCAAATCAGCCTTGACCCTGTGCCTCATGGGAACAGTCCAGCCCGAACTGCCAGGCCTGGTCCTCCCTGGACTGGAAACAAGCAACCTTGGACCGGTTTCAGGGTTTCACCCCTCATCAGCCAGGATAGATTGACTCCAGTGGCATGGAGAGCACGGGACCCACGTCTGGGCATACCCGTCCCACTCAGGGTGACACATGCAAAAGGAACAATTGATGGACAGAATGCAGAACAATGTCATACATTCACCCCAGTACAGAGATCTGGCCCTAAATCCATCGTTTTTTTGCTCACCATGACATGGCTTGGCAGTTCGGGCTGGACTGTTCCCATGAGGCACAGGGTCAAGACTGATTTGCATATAGCTGTATCTGAACTGGAGTGGCAAAGTGAGCTAAAGAACGATGATGGATTCAATCCAGATCTGTGACTGGGGGTGAGTGTCTGAAAAGTTTCAGCACTCCGTCCATCATCTCCTTGTGTTTGCTTTGTTCGCCCTAAGTTGGCAGGGTATGCCCAGACGTGGGTCCCTTGCTCACTTTGCCACTGGATTCAAGCTAGCCTGGCTGATGAGGGCTGTTAGCCCGAAACCGGTCCCAGGATGCTTCTTTGCGGTCCAGGGAAGACATGGCTTGGCAGTTCGGGCTGGACTGTTCCCATGAGGCACAGGGTCAAGACTGATTTGCATATAGCTGTGTCTGAACTGGGATGGCGAAGTGAGCTAAAGAACGATGATGGATTCAACCCAGATCTGTGACTGGGGGTGAGTGTCTGTAAAGTTTCAGCACTCCGTCCATCATCTCCTTGTGTTCGCAAAATGAAGTACTGCCATGATTTTAAATGTTGGTGTAATTGCTGTGAGATTCACAATGTGAGGCAGAAGGTCTGTCTCCAGCTGATGACATAAATAAAGTATTGTTTGCCTATTCACCCTGATTTTTTTTTTTTTATAATATCCTGTTCTTCCATTGTGGCAAGGTCTGGAAAAGGGCTGAAAACCAGAGGCTGTTGTCTCCTCACTCTCCCTGGGTTCATATGCCTGCATTTAAACAAAATCAAATGTTGTAAATGTTTGCAAACATATTTTTAAATGTAAACAGACATTTTATCTAGTTTGCTGAATAAATCCATTTTTATTATTACATATTCATACATAACATTAATATTATTTTTTATTTATGTTAAAAAACATTTTTTACATGTTATTAATATTTTTGTAATGTCTAAATAATAAATATTAATTATTTACACATTTTTCTTTTTCCCTAATCTTTTGCCATCAAATCTTCTGTCAAAGGAAAGATAAACAAAACCGAGCAACTATCGCATTTTACCACAGTAATGCACTACATCATACAGTTTTGGTTTTAAAACATGAGCAACATTAGCATTTTGAGTAAGTAAACAAACTAGCCACCATTTTGAGTGGTGGTGACGTACTTAACATTGACAAACACACTATTTCTAAAATGGTGGGTACCTGACCTCGCCGTCAGGACATTTGGAATTTGATGTCTGCGCCGGAAGTTGACCGCATAGTGGGTGTGAAACTCCACGTCGGACCCAGCCATAGGCTAATGTGTGTGAAAGCAACATACGACAGCCAATGGATGTGTCTGTCACCATTGACTATCACGTACGTTATGTACATGTATGTTGCATTGCAAAAAAAGCTCACTTGCCTACTAACACTGCAGCCAACAACACCTCAACTTTTGCTGTTTCTGACCTCTGGGAACCAGGTTGCCCGGAAAAGCAAGTGACAGGGCCCCAGCCTTCTAGCAAGAGGAGCTTGAGTTACTGGCTACGGAGGGTCTGTCCCTGTACAGCCAGCTATATTGCTCACCAGAGGAGCAGGTACATGTTTAAAATTAATATATTATTCTGACTAACTTGTTTTTTTTATAGAAGCACAGGCTAGAATGCCCCTTTTAGTTTCAGATCGAAGTGTAGCGATTTAAGTGAAGTTTCAGTTTTTTGTTTTATTTTATAGAACAATGCTGGTGTGTATTTTTAAACACATTCTAATAAGACAACATCACAACATAAATATGTGTTGTGTGTTTGTCGCCCTTTAATTTATTTGGTGTGTATATATATACATATATATATGTATATATATATATGTATATATACACACACACACACACACACACATATATATATATATATATATATATATACACATATATATATATATGTAGATTTGATCATTTCACGAGATTTTTACAAAATTAACATTATGTTAATGTAGAAAACACATTATATTCCAATCCAAATCAACATATATATATATATATATATATTTTTTATTACATACCAAATAAAAATGATATTTACTATTTGTATTATCCCACAAATCTCTCAGCCTAGATCAGGTGCCTCCAACCATTTGATTGTCAGCTACCAGTAGCTTCCAGACACCTTCAGAGTAGCTCACAGCCTTGAGTTCCTTTTTGAATGAGCACAAGGTCATAATTTGCTTTCAAAGTAAAGGGAAGGTTGTGTTCATTTTACATTATATTCATCAGTCTGCAGAGAGCAGGGCCTGATAATGAGCAGTGCTTAGTCAGATTTATGGCCCAGGCTGGGTCACAGAGGTGAACAACTGAAGCACTGAGGGATTTAACTCTTAAATGAAAGTCCTGGTCAACCCAATATTGGAGCAGTGAACAAAAAGAAGTTCCTGAATACTTTTAAATGCAAGACAAATAAAATGGAAAGCTATCTTAATAATTAAGTTAAATCTTCATTTCTATTTTCTCCCATTTCAAAGTGTTTGCATTTACAAACAACAGACCCCTAACTCACAGAAGGAAATATACAGGCCTTTTTTAACATTACAAATATTTTAAGTGCAGATAAATGGTCCATTATATGATCTTTTGGCAGATTTTTTTTCTGCACTTGAATTTTCTCCCAAGTAAAAAACATTATTTTGTATGTTTCTGTAATTCAGATAACGCTGCCACATATGGAAAACGGTATGTCCTGTGCTGCAAGTACATATGCACAGGCTCTCAGTCCCTGGTACAAATATATCCCATTCATATGCACACATGTTCATACATCCCCAAAGACCGCCCTCTCACTGACACACGTCAGCCCTTTCGTAGTGCCCTTAGTCATAATATTTTGTTCAAACCATAGCATCGGGCTCTATGGACATTAAGCCTAAAGTCAATGAAGCTGGGCGTGGGGGTGTCTGGTAACAATGCGCATGTTGCTTAGCCATCAGTAGTTCACAATGATTTTCACTGAGCAGAAGTAGCTCTCACTACAGAGAATGTTAGAGCCCCCTGACCTAGATGATGTCACTGGCCTGGATGATTAAATTTAGGACATGACAAGGGTACTCAACAGGCCACTAGAAAACATATATTTTTTTTTTTACATTTTTCAACAAATCTAGAAAATATGGTGTGTTAGACCTGGCATCTTTTGGCGTGTTTCCCCTGTCTTTTTGCTTTCTGACCTTCCCGGTTTTTTACTCTGTTTTTTGCTGGTTTAGTATCTCTGCGCACTTTCTCACTGCTGTTCAGTGTTAAAGTGCAAGTGCTCCTGTTGTAAAATGTGTTATGGATTGGTGTTTCCATGATTGGCATATTTGATTTACAAATACGACCCTAGTAAAGTGCACTGAGAGTGCCAGGGCCTGTAAATCAAATGCTGTTGGTGGGCTGCAGCACTGGTTGTGCCACCCACACAAGCAGCCCTGAAAAGGGTTCTCAGACCCGCCACTGCAGTGTCTGCACGCAGTTTGTAACTTCCATGTCAACCTGGCAAGTGCACCCACTTGCCAGGCCCTAAACTTCCCATTTTCTTACATGTAAGTCACCCCTAAGGTAGGCCCAAGGTACCCCTGTGGGCAGGGTGCTGTGTATGTTAAAGGTAGGACATGTACTGGTGTGTGTGACATGTCCTGGTAGTGAATTACAGTGTATTTCGTTTTTCACTATAGAAAGGCTATCTATCCCATAGGATAGAATGGGAGTTTACTTATAACATCTTATAAGCATAACTTCCCATTGGCACCAAATAGGGAAATAGAGTTTAGTAGGCCTGCCACTTTTAGGCAGTAGGTATTTTCTTACTTAGCCATCCTGTGTGCCTCTGCTGGATTTGTGGATTTACTGTCTGGCTTTGGAGTGATAGGGGCTGGAGATGTGCATTCTCTTCAGACAGCCACTGGGGGGGTCGAGGTGTGTCCTGCCTTTCCTCGATGAGTCAGAGCTGGGCTGAATAGACCTGGGCTTCATTTAGAGTAGTAAGAAGAGATTTCCTTGCACCTGAATGGGCCTGGTCTGCTTTAGACAATGCTGTCTCCACCTCCTGCCAGAAAGCTGGGCCAGAGAGGACCAGACTGGTTTGGACTAGGTACAGACACTCTCTGCCCAGGAGAACAATGAGAAACTGAGAATAAATATTGGGGCCCAAACACCAAAACTTTAGAACTCGCTGGAATCAAGGAACCTGCCAAGAAGAAGAGCTGGAAGAGCTGCCAGGAGGAGTACTGCCCCTTTGCTGTATTGTTGCTTTGTCTGGTTGGCCTGAAGTTGCTGCTTCTGCCTTGGGCAGTGAAAGGACTGCACTGAACTTTCTTTACTTGCGCTGAGTATCTCCAAGAGCTTGAAGTAGAGCTTGCCTCCTGTTCTGAAGTCTCAGGGACTGCAAAGATTTCACCGACCTCTGGGCATCGCTTCTGGAATCGCGGTTTCAGTCGCCACAGAGGGGGGAAAAGCAATCGACTCCGTCGCTGGCTCCGTGTCCTGAAGGCACCGCAGAGGGCACCGTCTGCACCTCTCACCGCAACCCTGGTCTCACCAACGACGATGACTGCTGCCACTGAGCCGCTGCTTGCACCGTGACCTGTGGGCACTGCACCCCGCACCGCCTTGCTTCATTACGCCGCCCTGGTCACCAATGGTGTCGCTGCACGCTGACCGTGACCGCATCGTGGCTTGGGGGCACCGCTCGTAAGTCACACGACGCACCGCTCCGTCCCACACAGCAGTCCGGACCGACCGACGCCGGCTTCCCGCAACCGGCTCTGTCGCCTGCACTGGGATCTGCCAGCACTGCATCGAGTACCGCCTTCACTCCGCACCACAGGCCTGCTCTCACCAACGCCGTTGGACGACCGTCACCAAGCCACGCCCTGCACCGCTCCTTGAGGTCACTGCACGCTGCACCGCTACACCGGACGGAGCTACTGACTTCAAGGAACTGTGTTTTTAAAGAATTCTTGCAAAGTGCATATTTTTTAAGTACTGTATGTTGGAATTGTGTTGTTTTGGTCTTGTTTTGGATATATAAAAAAACAGGATTTTTTCTAAACCGGTGTGGAGTCCTTTTGTAGTGTTTTCACTGTATTACTGTTGGTTATGTGCAAATGCTTTACACACTGCCTCTGAGATAAGCCTGACTGCTCGTGCCAAGCTACCAAGGGGGTGAGCAGGGGTTATTTTAGGAGGGTAACTCCCTTACCCTGACTAGGAAGAAGGGTCCCTACTTGGACAAAGGTGCAAACCATTGCCAACTAGAGACCCCCATTTCTAACATGGTGCTTGTGATTAATTTCTCTACATTGTGTTACATCAATACCAACAAACAAGTCACAAAACATTTTTTTCTTTATTTTTTTTGTATCCATACATGTCAACGCCCATCAACAGAAGACCATCTGGAAAGCTATTGCCATGAAGGTGTGGACCCTGCGGGTCTACAAGCGGTGCAGCATACAGTGCTGCACTAGTAATAGGTCCCACGCACGAGAAAGGCCACACACTAGATCCCATTTTTTCGAATGACCCCTCTATTCTGGTGGAAGATTCCGTGAAACTAACTTGGTTGGACCATTTCTTAATTCCCTTCTCTTTTCCCATCAACAACCATCTGGCCTACTCTTCAGCCCCGCCCATTCAAAGCAGGCACTGGGCCAAAGTCACACCTGAGAAATGTAAAACCAGCCTGGGAAATACTAAACCGAACAAGAAGACCAGATGCTATATTAAAATATGAGGCATGGCTAACAAAAACTATTGATATCTTGGCACCCCTAGCCCCGAGACAGAATGTGAGAGCGTCACCCTCAGCGCCCTGGTATAATGAATAACTGGCCGCATTGAAAAAACAATGTAAACGCCTTGAGCACGAATGGCGGAAGGATTATAGTTCCACCGGCTGCACTCGCCTTAAAGAAGCTCTGAAAACCTACCATAAACGCATAAGATTAGAACGCAAGGAGTACTATGTTCAGTTGATTGACTCAGCTCGAAACCCTACCAAGGAATTATTTTCCTTACTTAAATCACTCATGAACTCGGTACATACCTCGGCTAATATTTCTCCCTCGTGCGAACTGTGTAATAACATTGCTACCTTCTTTTCTGATAAAGTAACCAAGATCTATGAAAACTTTCCAAACTCCTTAAGGAAAGAAGGCACAGGTAGGAGCAGTGAACAATCAGGTGACTTGATGGCTCTCCCTATCCCTTCTATAGCCGAAGTTAATACTATCTTCTCATCTATCAAATCAGGCTCCCCCATCGATCCAGCCCCACCCAGAATTCTGCAGTCTGGGATCACCGTGATAGCCCCCCTCCTCCAATAGCTTTTGAGGCTGTCCATCAGGTCTGGCACTGTACCCAAACATTGGAAGCATGCTATGGTAATTCCAATCAGGAAAAATGTCTCCATTGACCCTTCCATACTAGATATTCTGAGACCTCCTTCCGTTTGGGGCAAAAATATTAGAGAAGCACGTCAATAACTGCCTGACTGGTTTCCTAGAATTCAATGAGCTGTTAGACCCTACACAATCTGATTTTAGGGCAACATACTCTACTAAGTCTGCCCTTCTCCTATCGTAGGAAACTCTTAGACAGAACGCAGACAGGGGCCAGACTGCGGACCTGTTTCTACTCAACCTGAGTGCAGCCTTCGACATGGTGTCGCATGACATATTGATGCAAAGGCTTCAGGATTCTGGAATTAGAGGTAAGGCCCTGGAATGGTTCAATTTCTTCCTACGGGATCGTTCCTTTCAAGTTACACTCAGGTCCTTATTCGAACCGGTTCCACTCCATGAAGGGGGTCCCTCGGGCTCTATCCTGAGCCCTACCTTATTTAATGTGTATATGAAACCCCTGGCAGATATCATTAAAAGTCACAATGTACAAGTGGTGTTGTATGCCGACGACACCAAATTAATTGTGAATCTGTCTAATTCCACTTCCATCACGGCCGAAAGATTTAAGGCCTGTCTATCTGACGTTGCTTCTTGGATGACTAACAACTGTTTAAAATTAAATGCCAACAAAATGGAGATTCTGCTGGTTGGAAGAACTCCCTCAATATGGACATCAGCCTGGTGGCCAGTGTACCTGGGGGAACCCCCAGCCCCTAAACAAAAGGTCAAGAACCTGGGAGATGTCTTTGACTCAAAACTAACCTTTGAAGACCAAATAAGAAAATGTTTTGCCACCCTAAAGACACTGAGGAAAATCCTTGCTCTGATTCCCACTAGATCTTGGGAAACCATAGTTCACGCACTCATTACCTCCCAATTGGACTATGGCAATGTACTTTACTTAGGTGTCTCTAAAGGGAATTTTAGATTGTTGCAACAGGTTCACAATGCTGCAGCTAGACTGATTCTTAATCTCCCCAAAAGATCTCCAGCTTCTAGCGCTCTCAACCAGCTACACTGGCGCCCAGTGTATAAAAGAATCAGCTTTAAAGTCCTACGCATTGGCCGTCGCAGTCTAAAGAAACAAGGTCCCAGCTACCTTTACTCACTGGTCCAAACCTATGTCCCTGCTCGAAACCTCAGATCCTCTGACGCGAATCTGGCACTATACCCAAGATCAGGAAGGCGGGAATGGGAGCTAAATCTTTTGCCTATGTAGCGACTAAATTATAGAACTCCCTTTTCCGGGTCCTCAGAGATTCCCCTTCTGAAACTGGTTTTAGGAAAAATCTGAAAACATAGCTGTTTAGCAATCATATTTCATTTAACAAGGCCCACTGTCTTCTGCCCGCTTTTCTTCTTTTATTGTTTTCTCTCCTCTAGTCTGATCTATGGTCCAGCGCGGGGACACACCGTTGCGGTGTAACCAAGCGCTTTACAAATGATATTATTATTATTATTATTGCCAAAAGGGGTGGGAGGACCTACGATGCTGGACCAAAAAGTTAGCTGCAGTCCATTTCGGCCATTCCTCCCAACTTGGGAAGCGCGTGCGTTGCACCCTGAGCACTCTAATTGCCCACATAGTTGCAGTGGCATTTTCCCAGCTTGATGGGCAGTTGAGAATCGAACAGCAGCATCAAGGGGGTAAGGTCTTGTTTGAGTTTAACATGTTAAATAACTTTTTTGTTACAGCAACGAAATATGGCATCAACATTAAGCTCCACACATGTTCAATGCACAAGAAGAGTTCGTGAAGGTATAAGTTTTGCACAAGGTGTATGATGATGTGTTATGTATATTGATTTGTAACAATAAGTTCACACCAGATTTCTTATCACTCCCAAAGGACTGTTTTGAGCAGCCAAATGCCTACCTAAACAACAAATATACATGATTATCTGTGATGTTATGAGGGACAGTTGTACCAAACAGGCCACAAGTTATAATTGTGTTAGGTGTCATGCTCCTTCACTATTGTGAATGATGTTACATTAGCCCTATTACATGTGACATAGCATAAAATGCATTTATGATACAGTGGATTTTCCAAACATCACATTGGTGAGTTGGTATTATAGACAAACACTAGTGAGCATGTGAGCCAAAATGGCTAGAAACATCAGACTAAATGGCTAAACTTTTGATTATGAACATATCACAAATATGTTTTGCATCAAAAATACATTTTAAGATATGTTAAAAGTGACAGATGTGCAGGACGTCTTACTCCTTAACAAATGTGCATGTAAGACAGTATGTTTTTCTAAAACTCTTTTGAGAGGCATGCATGTTTTTGATAAAACAGACAAGAATGTGTACACATTTGGTGACTGAGTAACACATATCCCACAACTTTTTTTTATATGTCCTGTTATGTCCAGATGATAGATCAATGCTTTGTTAGACAATTTCTTCCATTCTAAATTTGATTGGATTGCCAATTTTCATTCGCCACCTGTGCATCCTGGGCTTGGGGGAACTGACGAGGCTCCAGCTTGACATTTAATTTTACACGCACGGATGGAGCGCGCTCCAGGGTTGCATGCCCAAATACTGACTTTTGAGCAATCACAGAACTTTATTGAAGACTATTGCAATTTGGACTGCATTCTACCACTTTTGATGTATAATGAAATACCCTTTTCTGTCTATTGGTTACCCTTGTTTGGAGATTGATGCTATGTTGCCATTTTGGCTATGAAAGAAGTGAATAGGGTACACAACATGGGAGGTTCACTTTTGAATTATAGTTCAACAGGTTGAGAACACTAGCAGGTTCCTTCGCTGTTTAATTAGCCAGCTAATTTTGTTGCAATTGTGTACGTTTATGAAATTGTCAATTACTATTACTAAATGTTTGTATGCATTTGTACACCTCTTTATCATCATATGATTTATTTTGTTTGTTCATGCATTTAGTTTGTCTGTGTTATGTTAACTGTATTTACTGTTTAGTTCGAGCACAAGAGGTTTTTATTTTCTTTTGATGAAATCAGCGTCAGTTAGTTTTGAGTTCCAGCGCCTTGAGACCCTCACGGGTGAGTAGCGCGCTTTATAAACCCCTGATTGATTGACACGGTTTAGGTGCGGTTTAGTCTTTATTATTAATTTCCATTTCTTATTTTTCACAATGATACGGGGTGCATGGTGATTAGAGTATTAAGTTTAGTTTTATTGGTTACGGTGTCACGTGCCACGAATGACTCACAGAATATAATTTAGAAATATGCGATTGACTTGCGTGTGTTGTATCAGAATATTCACCCACAGTTTGCATAGATTCGGTGCATTTTACTGGTACAGGTAATGTTTCGTTCTACAGTTATTGGTGCATTCAAGCTTTGTTTTTTGGTAACAGTTCTCTTTTCGGAATACCTTTCTTCTGTGGCACAGGACTGATTTTTGCATGTTTTGTTCATGGAACTGGTGTAGGTTTTTAGGATAGAGCATGTTTATTTGGCATAGAGCACGTTTATTTATTTAATATCAGGCATAAACCAGAAGGCACACTATTTGGCACATAATTTCACAATTTAAATTGTGCATGATCACGTTGCACAAACCATTCAGGTTTATTTATTTCACAGATGCACATTTTTGCACAGTTTTTGTTCCAATGCACTGGATGCATTTGGTGGAGCTTAGACCATATACCTTTAGGTCTTTATTATGTAATAACAGAATGTTTGATACTGAGTTGGTCATATGTGGTTGTCACGTGACTCTTTTTATCATAGTTACACCTGAGGAAGGGCAGTATGCCGAAAATGAATTGGTCATATATTATCTACGTTGCATTATACGGAATGGTGAAATCCCATGTGTTCTGGAGAAAAGCCTGGACAGGCACTCGTTGCACTTGTAGCCAATATATAGAAACATGAAAATGTATCTGGATTAAAAATGAAAGTAATTGTCTAAAATTGATTGAATTGTTAATTTTTATTCGCCGGCTGTGCATTCTTGGCAATCCCATATGCCTGCTAATACTTCTAAGTATAGGCAGCGGGCCACCATCAATGGGCAGCGGGTGGAGGCTCTGCTAGACACAGGAGCCAGTATGACTACTGTCAAGAGTCAGCTGGTGTCTTCAGAGCAGGTCCTTCTGAACAACTGAACGCATTCCACCAAGTCCTAGCTGCGGTTAAGCCTGGGCGGTGAACTACGCTCCATATACTGAGGGTGATGATGCACCGGGTGGACCTGGCGCTCACTCAAATACACATATGATATATAGACGTGGTGCTCCAGGGAAGGGGGAATCACCCAACCCCCTTAAAAGCGATCATGAGTGATCCCTCTCTAATGTAAACTCACAACCCGAGCACACACTTGATTCAGTTACATCAAAATGAACCCAACATTATAACACATTTATTATTAGAATCTCATAGTCTTTATTCCCTTCTTTATGTTGTCCAGCCAACACGTGTTTCGTTGTCTAGGGTGTTCCCTACGACTTCATCAGGGCAGAAAAATAATATAAACTTAATTGTAGTGAGTGAGACAACATCACACACAATACACACGTGTAAAGTGGAAACCAAAACCATCCATATGACTATATTTGGTATAGGGTGCTTTGTGAGAAACAAATCAAATGATTTATGAGTCGGCTCAACTTAAGCCTGACTCTACATGTACATAACAAGGAAAATACATATATATTTCTTAATACATAATATGAATTACAACAACCACATCATGGTGAAGTGAGGTGGGATGCGGCGCAGTACATCTATTTATCACCTCTTACTAAAGAGTGGATAAACACAACCATCCTGTGGACCAATCAATAATCCCTACAGTGTGTGAAAAATAGTGCTCCAAAATTAGTAGCACACAAATACCTATGTCGCATACCTGTCTTCCTGTAGAACAGCTCGTTAAAGCCTATATAATAGCATAATTGAATTCAGTTCATGTATTATATCCAAATAATTAGATCTTAAACATAAACTCTGTAAATATAAACTAATAGAAAAAGCCTACCTCCACGCCGGTTATACTTCCGTCCCAGCAAGCACTTGCAATATCACCAGTATTTTGTGTTCTGCGTGATAATAATAACCAATATTAATGCTAATATTCATGTTAGAGCCTCGTCCCTCCTTAGTTAGATCATGAAGTATCCATATAATAATCTCACCTTAGGTCATTTAATTGTATCTACTAGATCATCCTTCTATAATCATTTATCAATTGCGAGCTCAGTGTATGTACAAAATCACTTTCAACTTTGGCCAGGATCTAAATAAAATGCAAAATAATGTCCATGTAATGGTGAACATGGCAGGGGGAAGTTGCGTTTATGACTGTATAATTCCAGTCTCAATATAATAGCACAAGACAAGTCTCTTACCTATAATGTGAAAATCCTTATCAGTATCTGCTGTAATCAGGCAACTATATCTGGCCACTGACTGTAAATCCACACTATATCCAGGACCTCTGTATCCCTGGATAAAAATTATGTCCATGTCAAGAACGAGGACCAGAGACAGGGCTTAAATCTCAGGATTAATTCAGTCCTGTCAATTTAAACAGTGATTCCCTTATCTGCAACGTGGACGCCGATCCGTGTCCCACGGCTTTCCAGTATCCCGCCGTAAGAAGTCCTACTGGAATAGACGCTCTCACCCAATAAGCGTCTAACCGTCACGCTGACATGCGACTGTAACATCTTACCAATGCGTCCGCATCCGGTGCCATGTTGGAAAGGCAACTCACTCGTAGGTAACTACTGAGGTAGTAGACAGATTTGGTCAACAGGTTTGTTCTAGTCTTGGTGGACCATACCACCTGCTACCTAGAGGCCATTCCTCTGAGGTCACTGACTGCACCCGTGGTGGCTAGAGCTCTGATGTGGATCTTTACCCGTGTTGGGTTCCCCAAGGATAGAGTGTCTAGCAGAGGCACTAACTTATTCCCTATTTGAGTAACTACTTAATACACCCAGCCCACTCCTCAGCACTAGGATCCGCTTCCTCAGCGCCGTGATACCCCTTTGGGATGAATGTTGCGCTTCCCAAATAAATAAAATAAAAAAATTAACTTCAGGTCCACGTACATGAAGTCCATGTGGGATATCATCCAAAAACCAATGGTCATGTGGAGAGATTCAACAAGAACGTAAAGAACATGATTATGGGCTTGCCTGAGCCCATGAGGCGTAAGTGGGCCATCCTCTTGCCACACCTTCTCTTTGCCTACAGGCAGGTGCCACAAAAAGGAGTAGGGTTCAGCACATTTGAAATCCTTTATTGCCTCCCAGTTAGGGGACCTCTGAGCCTTGTCAACGAGGGGTGGGAGCAAGCTCCCATGAATCCCCTCAGGATGTGGTCAGCTACATGCTGGACCTCCGCAACCAGATACATTGCTACTGGAAAAAGGCAAACAGCAATTTAGAGGCCAGTCAAGAAGTCACAAAGCTCTGGCATGACCAGAAGGCCACTCAGCTGGAGTTCAGCCTTGCCAGAAAGTATAGGTCATGGAACCAGTAGAGCCCAGGCCTGTCCAGGAGCACTGGACCGGCCCATACGAAATCTAAGAGTGTGCGGGTGAGGCCACCTACTTGGTGGATCTCCAGACCCCTAAGAGTCCCATAAGGGTGCTCTATGTGAACCGAATCAAACTTCATTTTGAGAGGTCTGTAGTGAGCATGCTTTTGTGACACATGAGGGGGTGGAAGCAGAAAGTAAACCTTTTCCTGACCCACTCTCTGCACAGGAACACGATGGGTCAGTGGAGGGTGTCAACCTCTCTTGCTTCCTGACCCCAGCACAGCAGAGTGACTGTTGCCTGTTGCTGGGGCAGTTTGCCTCACTGTTCTCACTCACCCCTTAACTCGCATCCCCTTAACTGTGCATCCACAATGTTGACACTGGAGACAGCTTACCTGTAAAGAACAACATTTACAGGTTGTCAGACAGAGGGTCAGCATCAAGGAGGAAGTCTCCAAGATGTTGGCATTAGTAATGAATGAGCCCTCCAAAAGTCCTTGGTCCAGCCCTGTGGCGCTGGTACCAAAGGCTTCCAACCGGGCACCACACCAGAACTCCGGTTCTGTGTAGAATACTGAGGACTCAATTCCATCACCAGGACTGATGCACACCCCATCCCCCGAGGTGATGAGCACATTGACAGGCTGGGTGCTGCCAAATTCCTCAGTACCTTTGATTTGACATCAGGGTAATGGCAGATTACTCTGACTGAGGGGACCAAAGAGAGGTCAGCATTTCCAACCCTAGAGGGCCACTTCCAGTTTTGGGTGATGCCCTTTGGCTTGAAAATTCCCCTGCTACCTTCCAAAGGTTGGTTAACAGGGTCCTGGCTGGTAAGGAGACCTTTTGTGCCATCTAATTAGATGGCATCGCAGTATACAGTTCCAGCTAAGAGGAACACCAGCATCACCTCCATGAGGAGCTTCAGGCCCTGCAACAGGCAGGCCTGATCATCAAGGCCGGTAAGTGCCAGATTGGGCAGGGTTCTGTGGTGTACCTGGGTCACCTGGTAGGTTTAGGCAAGGCGCAGACCCTCCAGGCCAAGATCCACCTAATGGCCTGGCAACACCTAAAGCTCAGACAGAAGTGAGAGCCTTCCTAGGCCTCACAGGTTACTACAGACAATTTGTTAAGGGGTATGGCACTTCTATTGCCCTCTTAACTGAGTTGACTTCCAAGAAGCAGCCCAGATTGGTGATCTGGACAGAGGCTTGTCAGAGAGCATTTGATTCCCTCAAAGAATCCATGTGTACAGCGCCTGTACTCAAAGCACCTGATGTCTCCAAGGAATTCATTGTGCAAATGGATGCTTCAGAGCATGGCATAGGGGCAGTCATAGCCCAGCTGAATGAGGAGGGCCTAGACCAACCAATAGCCTTCATTAGTAGGAGGTTACTTCCACAGGAAGAGAGGTGTAGTGCCATTGAAAGAGAATCTTTTGCTGTGGTCTAGACACTGAAGAAGCTGAGACCATACCTGTTTGGGGCTCACTTCCTGGTTCAGACAGACCACAGGCCCCTTAGATGGCTCATGCAGATGAGGAGTGAGATACCCAAACTGTTGAGGTGGTCCATCTGCCTACAGGAATGGACTTTCAGTAGAACACAATCAGAGGGCAGACCAGGCCAGTGCTGATGATCTCTCCAGGTTTTTCCGCCTGAGTGAAGAGAACTCCCAATTGGCTGGGCAGCTCTCCCTTTCAGCTGGTGGGGGACAAGTGTTAGACCTGACTGCCTTAGGGGGGTCTTCCACCCAACATTTTTCTTACCCCTTATATTTTTATGACCTCACTGCTCTCTCCCCTAAACAGGATAGTATTGGCTCACCCCAATTCGGCATATTTAATTTACTTATAAGTCCATATTAAAGTGCACTACATGTGCCAAGGGCCTGTAAATTAAATGCTACTAGTGGGCCTGCAGCACTAATTCCTGCAGCACTTATTGTGCCATCCACTTGGGTAGCCCTCTAACCTTGGCTCCGGCCTGCCATTGCAGACCCTGTGTGTGCAGTTTACACTGCCATTTTGACCTGACAATATAAAGCTCTTGCCAGGCCCAAACCTTCCCTTTTTATACATATGTCACCCCTAAGGTAGGTCTTGGAAAACCCAGAGGGCATGGTGCAATGCATTTAAAAGGCAGGACATGTACTTTTAAGTTTTACATGTCCTGGTAGTGAAACATTCTCAAATTAGTTTTTCACAACTGCAAGGACTATCTCCTCCATAGGATAATATTGGGATTACCTTATTACATTTTATAAGTGTAATTCCCAATTGTGAAGATATGGACTTTTCAGGTTTGGTGTCTCTGGAATAACAAAATCCCAACATAGGGTGAACTCAGATTTTAAATTGCAATTCTGAAAATGCCACTTTTAGAAAGTTCTTTGTAAAGGAACAGGTGGTCCTTTAATATGAATTTGTACTGAAGAATGACCATAGAAGTTAAATAAGTTCTATGTCAAAAAAAGTAAACAATGGAAAAAATACAGGTATTTATTTAATCACATAACACAAAAGGATTGAATAAAAGTGGGGGGGAAAGCAGAGAAACTGAAAAAAGTTATTTTACAGCTCAGATATTTTTAAGGTGACTGTAACAATAGTGAACAAATTCTGTCACAATTTTCGAAGCACCAATACTATCAACTCATAGAGCAAAAACATTTGCGATAGTCATGGTACTATATGTCGACGACGTTTCGATCCCACTTATTAGTATGGGGATCATCATCAGGACTTTAAATTTATAAGCTTGAGACTAAAAAAATGCCTAACATCCACTCCATTGGGGTGATGATGATATCCAGAGACGGGTGGTATGCAATCAATAATTGGAGACTGGGCCTTCCAAGGAGAAGTGAAATCACAAAGTAAAGGTAACAACCAAGGAAGATATTGTTGATTGTGGATCAAAAACTAGAGGAGTTTTGACAAGGATTGCCAAAATTGGCTGTTGGATACAGCGCAGTGGAGTTACAGGGGCGCTTCTGATTAGTGGGAAATGAAAAAAGGATAAGTAAAGTTGGAATGAGCGAAGGCCGTTCTCCATACACCCGTGTTACGTGAGTCAAATGACCACGTCAGCGTGAGCTAGGCCCTTTTAGAAAGTTGGCATTTTCCGATTTTAGCCATTTGGGGCCTGCTGCCTGTTTCTGATACAATATATAGGGAAGGTGACAGCTGGGCTTTGTGTATTGCCCCTAGACAGCCATACACAATGGGAGCTTAAGTGTGACTTGATGGGCCAATCTGGCAGGGTGGGAGTGGTTAGGCTGTGTCCTGTCCCCACACAAAGGGCTGCATACCTCCCTGTAGTGAGTCTGGAGCCAGGGCAGGAAGGGAGGACCTCTGTGCACTTCAAAGACCTGTCTTCAAGTCTCCCATACTTAAAAGGCACCACTGGGTATAAGTACTGGACCTCTGACACCACCACTGCAGTACTCTTCTGGACATTTGAAGGCTCTGCTAGGAAAAGGACTGCTGTGCTGCTGAAAGACTGCCACTCTGCTGGACTGCTGATTTGCTGGGCTCCTGCTTTGCTATGCTGCCTGCCTGGGTGAGAAGGACTGGACCTGCATCACTTGAACCCAGAGCGACTCAAAGGGTTACCTGGCTGGCCTCCTGATCTGAAGTCTAAGGGACATAAAATACTTCCATCTTGCCTGCTTCTGCACCTGGGCTCTGCCATCTGTGAGTGCCCTGCCAAGTAGTGCCACCCCAGTCCAGAACCCTTGGAAGTGGGTGTGGGGTGCTGGCTCCAGGAAAACCCATGTATCCTCTGTTGAACCTGTGCATCGGCGCTGTTGTGTGGATCAGACCGGCACATTGCTCCTGTTGCTTGGATCAGATACAGTGCATCACTCCTGTTGCGTGGACCAGAACCAGCTCATCGCCTCTGCTGCGTGGATCAGCCCTGATGCATCACCTTAAGAAGCATCACTGCTCAAGGTCTCCACACCTCCATCGACGGCAACCTCCACGACGACAAACCTCCACATAGCAGTTCTTTGCTAATCGGAGCCGACAAATCACCGATGATGCGCGGACCAAAAGCGGCACATCACCACCACTGCATGGATCAACACTGACACACAGCTTCGGCTGCATCCCGCATCTTCGACATCAGCGCAGCCTGGATCAAGGCACTTTTGTTTAGCGGGCCTCACTGGGTCCCTGTATCCAGCCTGCACTCCATTGCGGTCAGCCTGAACTTTTGACTTTGTCCGGCGTAACCAGATATCCCAACTAAGGGAGTAATTACGGTGTCGTAACGTTCGCCACCGCCGAGCCGGCGGTGGCGACCGTATCGCCATCGTAACGAGTAATACCCCCCGCCATGTTATGATGGCGGGGGGTATCGAGGCAGACGCAAAGTGCGTCCGCCGCTTTTCCACCGGTCGGCAATCGTTCCGATTGCCGGCCGGGCGGACTTGGCCCCTAATATGATGGCACCGCCATCCATATTAGTATGCGTGCGGTCAAAGGCCTTTCCATGGCTGCGATGCCGCCATGGAAAGGCTGGCGGGGAATTGCTTTGGGGGCCCGTTGTGGGCCCCCTGAGGGCAGGGGGGTGGGGGGGCACTTGGGGGGTACCCATGGTACCCCCCTCCATTTCCATGCACAAGGTGGCAGGCGGCAGGTGGCAGCGCGGGGTGCCTGTCACATTGTGCATGGAAATGAACAACATGTCAATTTGACATTGCGGCGGGTGCTGCCGTAAGCAGCACCCGCCGCAATGTTAAACTGCGGAATGCGACCGCCAGGGTGGCGGTCGCATCCTAATCAGGGGTGCGGGACCGCTGCATGGCAGGCGGCCGGTCCCGTTACCACTGGGATGGCGGACGGACTAAAGTCCGCCCGCCATCCTAATGACCCCCTAAGCGCTTATTGCTCCCAAGCGCTATTTTACAGTTTATTCTTTAAAAATTCGTATCTGAAGTTCTACTTATTAGATTTCTGTTGTTTTGGTATTGAATTGTTTATTAAATTAAGTTCTATTTTAATAACCTGGAGTGGAATCTTTTTGTGAGGTATTTTCACTGATTTACTGTTTGAAGTATTGCACAAATACTTTACACATTGCCTCAAATGTTAAACCTGACTGCTCTGTGTCAGGCTACCAGAGTGTGAGCACAGGTTAATTTAGGGTTTGCCTGACTCTTACCCTGACTAGGATTGTGGTTGCTGCTTGACTAGAGCTCATACCCCAGTCAACTATCAACCCAATTTCTAAGAGGGGTGATACTCTATGACTCTGCCAAACTCTTCACATTGTTTTACTCTTAGGAGAAGGTGGATTGAGAAGGCAGCAGCGAATTGTCCTGTGGCAAAGTGCAGGTGCCATAGTATGCATACACTTTTCTCTATATAAATACCCCCCAAAAAGATAAGTTTTAGAGTTCACACGACATTCTAAATATGTTCTTTAAACCTGACCTGATCAGACATTGCAGTTCACTGCTGCTGATGCACAACTCTTCCTGTATACTTATTCCTGACATGTAAAATCCCCCTCATCAAAGGGACATGTGACAATGTTATAGAATGCAGAATTTTTTTCCATCTGAGCAGACAAATATTTAACAATGTAAATGTAAGCATTTGCAAAGATAAAAGGTCTGGTTTTTCTTAGGGGAAGTAATTGGCAATAGTTGGGCAACTTTGTGTGATTCGTCTTCAGTTGCCCTTGAAAGAACCATAATGAAAAAACATTTTTGGCAACAACGTTATGAACACTAGGAGCAGGATACTTTCCTGAACAGGCTGCATTAGCAGGGTTAACCTATACCACCAAAGAAGAACATTAGTCAGAAGATGAAGTTTGCATTGGAAGTAGTGAATTTCAAAACCTCAGAAATAGAATATTGCTTAGTAGCTACTTTTGTCTTAGGGCTAGTATTTTCACTGAATCCTTTAGAAAGCTTACTTGTACACACATCTTTACTTTGTGAAGAAAAAAAGCTGTATACCCAGCAAGTTATCATAACAGCGAAGTATAACTAATAAATGTACAAGGGTGATTAGGGAATAAAACTGTTGGGGCTTTTTAAACCTGAATTTTTTTTAGGACGTTTAGCACATGAGTACTAATCATATACTACCAAATGCTACTCCCAAACCTACATGTTGAGGTCTCTGCTTCGCCTTTCTTTTTTGCGCTGAGATCTCCACCCAGACTGTTGAGATGTTAACACATGTATGCCTACATTTTAGTAGTAAATATGGGATGGATGGGAGAGGGGCTGGAAAATGGGAATACTTATTACGAAAGGGAAGGGGGTTGGTGTGGAGTAAGGAGGGTTTATGGGAGGGGTATGGAGGGGTTTAGAGAAGGACATGCACATAGGCGCAAAAGAGTAAGACCATTGCTATTCACAACGTGCACTTCTAAAATTACTACAGCCAAAAAGGACCTAAAACAGTGGTAAATGTATTCCAGCTCAGACCTGAAGTAAGTCCAGCACCACATATGGCCCATGACTGGTACTGCAACAGGCTCTGGTAAAAAATAACGGAGGCAGGGATTTAAAATAGAACTCCATAGAAAATAATGCTAAATTAAGTTAATTTAGTTACATTTCAAAAATATCTCTATATCCTCAGCTCCCTGTAAATAAAGTTGATTTATTTAATCAAGTCATGGTGGAAGGATTGACTAAAATATTATACAAAGAAAAGAAAAACAAATTGAATCTCCAAAACAATATGACGAATAAAGAATGGGAAGCTTTGATCGACTTAAACAGGATGATAGTATAATTATCAAGCCCAGTGATAAAAGAGGGAATATCGTAATCCTAAACTGGGAAAAATATATGGCAGAAGTGAGAAGACAATTGGTCGCAAGCTCAAGTAAGGCGCCGCTTGTTTTGATCTTTTAAATGCCTAATTTTAATGTAAAAATGTAAAACCTTCAATGGGTCCACTATTGCTTTGCACAGTTGTTTGCCTACTTGTGCCTTAGTTCCTCTACTCTCCGGTCCGCCACGGGGGCTCCCGTTTGTGCGGAGAGAGTGCTGCGCTGATTCTACAGCTACAGCCGCCATCTTAGTGGGTGGTGGTTGGCGGTCTAGCTCTTTCAAGAAAAAGGGGGTTTCAACCTGCACTCCGTGGGTAGCTATTTATCAAGATATTTAAAGGTAATATATTTATACCTGTGCGTGCTACTGTGAGCTTGAGGGCTTGCCTATTTGCCCTGTGACCAAAACTGTTCAGAGTAGGAACCGGAGAATCTCCGTTCCTGTCACACAGTGCACAGCAAAAAGTCCCTAAGGTTTCACTGAACATAAACAATATTCATCTTTCTTATCCTGTGCTTTACAACTTTATCCACAAATGTAAATGAAGCAAGTGCAACATTCAGTGTTTTTATATTTTTCAACATACAATTTGTAAAACAAAAGCTTTCAATTCAAAAATGATAATAATAATCAAGGTTCAAAACTGAACACTTATAATGCTTGAAGCGATATCTACAAAACATCAATTGAAACAACATGTGAAAGAAAAAACCCCAATGCATTTCGGGTAGAACCCTTCGTCAGGGGAAATCAATAATTTCATTCAACTGTGTATTAATCTGTGGCCTCCTGCCGGAACAGTGAAAGAAAGGAAAAAGAACAACAAATGAATATTATCCTCAGAATACAATGTCTAAAAGCAACATGTTTTATCTGTGCTAAGAACCACTATGCACCAGTGGGGATGTGTAAAGAAAACGAGTGACCAAAATACCCGAAAACACCTAGAATGTGCGGAGTGCAATCTACATGCATCTGTATAATGTTGTGAATACTGGTAAATAATAATGTCATCCCTGAGTAATCCAAAAACACACAATACGTGATAAAGACCCATCTGACAACCCGGGAGGTGCTCGTGTGATCAAGCAGCGGAATAAGAATGTAAGCTCTGGTTATACTAACAAGTAATTACCTCCAGACTCTTTAATTGAATCAAGACGAGATAAAAACCTTCCAATATCAAAGAGTACCGTGTCTATACAAAAATAAAAATAGGGATAAAGTACTTGAATATAAACTGCAATTACGTGAAGTGGTATCTAACCGTGTCCAATTATCAAAAGGCCAATCTTACCTACAGCGGTAGACGAATAACTTAATCTGAAAAAGTCAACACAAGAATGCACAATTACCCTCTTAATCCAAGATAAAAAGTTACCCGTAAACTATGCGTATGGGAGCCAGCTAACAACTGAATCTTACCTCCAAAGAAGAATTCAAATAGGCGCCTGTAACAAAAGAACCTTTAGTTAAACTACCATAGTGGACAAAACTTCCCGTAACAGTGGCGTTGTAAGAGACCGGACTCACCCGCTGTACGTGCGTGAATCCGAATTCAAAGCGTGTCTAACTTTATGAAAAACGTCAAGAGTAGAAAACAAGCTAAGAAACATGTCATATGAAAAAACAGTGCTCTACTCTTGACGTTTTTCATAAAGTTAGACACGCTTTGAATTCGGATTCACGCACGTACACGCACAATCACAAGTGATTACGTAGGTAGGCAAATCCCAGACTGGTGCGATGATTTCCCTTTAAATTCCTTGACGTACACCCATCTTTTACGTCTTCACGCAGTCACATGGCAAGGAACGCTGTTTCCATTTAGAAGCGGGTGAGTCCGGTCTCTTACAACGCCACTGTTACGGGAAGTTTTGTCCACTATGGTAGTTTAACTAAAGGTTCTTTTGTTACAGGGCGCCTATTTGAATTCTTCTTTGGAGGTAAGATTCAGTTGTTAGCTGGCTCCCATACGCATAGTTTACGGGTAACTTTTATCTTGGATTAAGAGGGTAATTGTGCATTCTTGTGTTGACTTTTTCAGATTAGGTTATTCGTCTACCGCTGTAGGTAAGATTGGCCTTTTGATAATTGGACACGGTTAGATACCACTTCACGTAATTGCAGTTTATATTCAAGTACTTTATCCCTATTTTTATTTTTGTATAGACACGGTACTCTTTGATATTGGAAGGTTTTTATCTCGTCTTGATTCAATTAAAGAGTCTGGAGGTAATTACTTGTTAGTATAACCAGAGCTTACATTCTTATTCTGCTGCTTGATCACACGAGCACCTCCCGGGTTGTCAGATGGGTCTTTATCACGTATTGTGTGTTTTTGGATTACTCAGGGATGACTCATTATTTACCAGTATTCACGACATTATACAGATGCATGTAGATTGCACTCCGCACATTCTAGGTGTTTTCGGGTATTTTGGTCACTCGTTTTCTTTACCCATCCCCACTGGTGCATAGTGGTTCTTAGCACAGATAAAACATGTTGCTTTTAGACATTGTATTCTGAGGATAATATTCATTTGTTGTTCTTTTTCCTTTCTTTCACTGTTCCGGCAGGAGGCCACAGATTAATACACAGTTGAATGAAATTATTGATTTCCCCTGACGAAGGGTTCTACCCGAAATGCATTGGGGTTTTTTCTTTCACATGTTGTATCAATTGATGTTTTGTAGATATCGCTTCAAGCATTATAAGTGTTCAGTTTTGAACCTTGATTATTATTATCATTTTTTAATTGAAAGCTTTTGTTTTACAAATTGTATGTTGAAAAATATAAAAACACTGAATGTTGCACTTGCTTCATTTACATTTGTGGATAAAGTTGTAAAGCACAGGATAAGAAAGATGAATATTGTTTATGTTCAGTGAAACCTTAGGGACTTTTTGCTGTGCACTGTGTGACAGGAACGGAGATTCTCCGGTTCCTACTCTGAACGGTCTAGCTCTTTCACCACTTCCGGGGGGAAACATATTTAGTCCATGCTGAACCGGATGCGCAGCGGTCGCAAGCTCGAGTAAGGCGTCGCTTGTTTTGATCTTTTAAATGCCTAATTTTAATGTAAAAATGTATAACCTTCAAAGGGTCCACTATTGCTTTGCACTGTTGTTTACCTACCTGTGCCTTAGTTCCTCTACTCTCCGGTCTGCCGCGGGGGCTCCCGTTTGTGCGGAGAGAGTGTTGCGCTGACTCTACTGCTACAGCCGCCATCTTAGTGGGTGGTGGTTGGCGGTCTAGCTCTTTCACCACTTCCGGGGGGAAACATATTTAGTCCATGCTGTACCGGACGCGCAGCGGAGGCGCGCAGTGGACGTGCCGCCGGCGGGCGAAGGTGCGCCAAAGGCAAGCCCGTCTGAGCCCGTCAGCGCCCAGAATGCACCATGCGCCAGGACCCCTGGCCTTTTTTCTAACTCATTCTACACCAGAGAACAGCTACTGTCCCTAAACTATGGTAGGTGTGGCCCTGTTGTGTTCTCGTTTGATGAAAGGAACAATAACGCTCCGTTATGCCCCATTGTAAATACGCACTCCTAGCCAGTAACATCCCCGCCACCTCTCCAGTTCTTAGCCTCCCAGAAGAGATAGGTCTGCAAGCCGATGCTACTCGGGGCGCTAAGAACAGGAACTCCCTGGGTACTTCTTCTGCCCAGGCTTCCATAGATGCCACCAATGTCCCACAATCCAAGGGTGACGGACTTAGGGCTATCTTACTTAACGCGAGATCTGCAATTAAACACAAATATGAATTAGAATGTCTGCTCCAAACCACAAACCCCGATGTAGTGTTTCCCACTAAAATATGGGCTACTGCCTCATTCAAACTGGACTGGGTGATAGCGCTTCCCAGGGACTACTTGCTAGCCAGTCTACCCAGATTAGGGCAATTGGGCGGTGGGATCGCTATTATTTACAGGTCCAAGTTCAAAATAGTTTATGAACCTGCTCTGTTGCCCAGGTGCAAAAGCCATGTCGTTCAACATCAAAATCAGAAATATGTTAGCCTTCTCTGGGCTGCTCCTTTACAGACAGCCCGGATCTAAATCTCTATTTGCTCAAGCCTTACAGTCCCTGCTGGAATCATGCTTAGACTCCCCTACGTCCACCATATTAGGGGATTTCAACTATCACCTAGAACTTAGGGATGATGCCTGCACTGCTGTACTGATAGACACCATTGAAGCCTTTGGTCTTGCTCAGATTGTTTTAGAACCTACCCACAAGGGTCTTCATACGCTGGATGGGATTTTTACAAATAACCCCTCCATTAGCATCAACGGAATTCTGCCACTTACCTGGACCGACCATATGGCAATTTTCTTCAACCTAAATGAGGAACACAACAATGATCCGCCGTCCCCACCCCTGCCTCCGACTAAAGCTTGGTCATGGCGTAACATTAGTTCGGAGGTGCTTACCGAACTGTTGGACAATAATATGCCCACCTTAGTTGAAGATTTTAACCTGGCAGCCGAAAGCTACGATGATTGGATTAGGTCAGCCATCAATCAATTGGCCCCAGAAAGATTTGTCAAACAACGTAGGAAGAAACCTACCGCCCCATGGTATAGCCTTGAGCTGAAAACACTAAAATCCTAATGTCGACGCTTAGAACGCGAATGGAGGAAGGACTATAGTACGACGGACAAAAAGAACTATAACCTAGCACTAACTGACTATAAAGCAGCTATCATTAGATCCAAAAAGAATTTCTACACCAGCAAAATTGAGGGGGACAAAAACTCTGCTAGAGAACGTTTTAAGACCGTCAATCTAAAATCCAACAGGGCAATGTTTTCTCTCCTGATCAAGTGCTCATTGATAAAATGGCCACCTTCTTTCAGTCTAAGGTCCAAATAATATATCAGGAATTAGACAGTCTGAGCGCTGGCTGTTTCTCTCCACAGGCCTCTCTCTTGGAATACGCATCACCTATCACCTGTCACTTGAATAGCTTCTCTCCCTTGACAATCAACAGGGTGAATGACTTGCTACTGGTGATTAAGTCTGGCTCTCCAACTGACCCATGCCCTCCGGACATCATTCATGGGGTTTCGAACAGTCAGCACCCTACTCGCCCCCCTCCTGAACAATGTTATCAATACTGGTGTCTTCCCGACTTCTTGGAAGAAAGCCTGTATTAGACCTATTCTAAAGAAACCCTCCTTGGATCCTCTCGAAGTAACAAACTATCGCCCGATTGCGTGTCTGCCCTTAGCAGCCAAAGTCCTGGAAAAAGCCATTAACTCAGAGCTCACAGTATACCTAGATGCCAACAACCTTCTGGATCCAATACAACATGGCTTTCGATCCGGCTACTCCGCGGAGTCTGCATTAATTATGGCTACTGAGGAAATTTGCTGGCAAATTGACAGGGGTGGCAGGTCCATCCTGATCCTACTTGACCTATCAGCCGCGTTCGATACGATTTACCATACTGTACTTACGCGACGGCTGGAGGCAGTGGGAATTGGAGACACTACACTCACCCTTCTCACCTCCTTCCTCTCAGCTAGAGAACAGAGGGTGTGTTGGGATACCCTAGAATCGGACAATTTTTACCTTCCAGGGGATGCCACAAGGGTCCGCTCTCTCTCCAAAGCTGTCTAACATTTATGTTACCCCTTTGGCCAAACTAATCAGGGACCATGGTTTCTCACTAGTATCGTACGCGGACGATACCCAAATTATTGTCTCTATTTCATCAATGACCGACTCAGTGGCAGACAGATTTCATAGTTGTCTAAGCCACATCATGAAATGGATGCATAAGAACTACCTTAAATTGAACACAAACAAGACCAAGGTCATGGAATTTGGAAATGGTCCGCCAATCTGGACCCAATCCTGGTGGCCAGCAGCAGCTGTACTTTGTCCTACCCCTGCTACCAAAGTGAGAAACCTTGGCTTCCTATGGGACGCCCAGCTCAATTTCTCAGGGCAGATCAATCAGCTGACATCTCCCTGTTACTTCCTTTTAAAAGTGCTACGTAAAATCCTACCTTTTCTACCGATGGATTTGAGAAAAACAGTTGTGGTGGCCCTTGTTCTTTCTCGCCTAGACTACTGTAATGCCCTGTACCAAGGCGTTGACAAACGCCAGGTCTCTAAACTTCAATCCCTACAGAATGCAGCGGCCCTCACGCTGTTAAACATTCCAAAATATAGTCACATTTCTCGTGCCATTAGAAATATACACTGACTCCCAGTTAAACAGAGAACTGAGTTCAAGGCACTTTGCCTGGTTCACAAAGCCCTATATGGGGGTGGGCATAATGACTACCATAAACTATTCCAATGGCATGCCCCCCGTCGGAAGTTAAGATCGGCCAACAAAGCCCTGGCCCACGTTCCTAGAGTGAACAAGACCAGATGGGGAGGCAGATGTCTCTCATTTATGGCATCTAAGCTCTGGAACGAACTTCCACTCAACACTAGGCTAACTCTATCCAGGTCCCAGTTCAAGAGATAGATCAAAACTTGGCTTCCCCCCCCTTATAACTATCAAGCGCCTCCTGACTCTCGACCTCGGCTCTTTCTTGCTTCCTCTAGCGCCAAGACGCCCCCGCAATCGCACGCTTTACAAGCCCTTTACTTACTTAATTGAATAATAAACATCATTACAGAAAATTATTGGAAGATCCAAGCAAAGAGTATATGTGTACTTTCCATCTTGTGCTAAATGAAAGGAGTAATAATGGTCTTCTTGAGATGGAAGAGTTTAATTATTTGAAGACAATGCATCCAATCATGCCAACAATTTATTTTCTTCCAAAGGTACATAAGAATATGGTGGATCCCCCAGGAAGACCTATTGTTAGTTCCATAGGATCATTGCTGGAGAACACTTCAAGGTTCATTGATATATTTTTATTTCCCTATGTAAAAGAGCTCCCCTCTTATCTACGTGACTCACAAGACTTTTTAAATAGAATCAATGATCTACCATGGAAACCAAACTATTACATGGCAACTGTAGATGTAGTGTCCCTATATACTTCCATTCAAGACATAGATGGAATAGAGGCATGAAAATATTTTCTACAGACTCACTTCGTCTCTCTGCTAGAACATTCAAACATGCTCATAGAAATGATCAACTCTGCCTCAATCATAATGTCTTTGTGTTTAACAACAACTATTTTTTACAAGTGCAGGGGGCTGCAATGGGCACATCATTTGCCAACTTTTTAATGGGTTGGTGGGAAGCTGAGATAGCATGAAATGAACAAAACAGAATGAGTATGGAGCAAATAGTCTTGTGGGCCCGTTTCATAAATGACTTATTTTTAATTTGGTAGGGAGAAACTTTTTTAAATCTTTGAACCATAATAAACTGAACCTATGACATCCAAAAGGAGATCAATTATCTGGACGTTGGGGTCTATGTAGAAAAAGACAAAATTTGCACAAACCTATATAGAAAACCCACCAGTACCAACAGCATATTACATGCAAATAGTGGACATCCCCAGTCATTAAAATGGAGAATGGAGTGTCCCTTATAGGGAATTCTTTGAGAGCAAGACGCAGTTGTTTAGTAGAATCAGATTTTAAGCAGCAAACTAAGGAGATGTATAAAAGATTCCAAATCAGAGGATATCCAGATATGATCTTAAAAGATGCCCTAAGAAGAGCGGGGATCAAGAAACAAGAAACACTGCTGCTGACAAAGAACAAAAAAGCAAAGTCTGACAATGAAACACAAGTCATCAGATATATCACAGACTTTGATACATCAAATCAAAAAGTTAGAAAACTGTTACGAGAGAATTGGAAACTCTTAAAGATGGATGATGATCTAGGAACTGTACTTTTGGAATCTCCAAACATCACCTATAGAAAAACAGCCTCCCTAAGGGACCTCCTCACAAAAAGTTATTTGACACCAGATAATATGTTGAAGAAGAATTCTACTAACTGGCTTGTCGAGAAAAGGAAGGGTTTCAGTAAATGTTCAAAGTGCAAAGCCTGTACTCATTGAAAAAAACACCAAAGAATATAAAACAATATATGAAAATATGAAGGAAATAGAACAATGGATCACATGTGAAACAGACTTTGTCATTTATGTACTTAAATGTAGTTGTGGCATGAAATATGTTGGGAGCACCATTAATAAACTAAAACTTCATGTTCATCAACATTTACGAGCAATAAAAAACCCAGACTTGCAATATGCTATGGCCAAACATATCTGGGAGTTCCATGAACGGAAAGCAGAAAACATGGCATATTATGGAGCAAAGTATGTCATGGAAAACTAAGAGGAGGAAACAGAGAACTAGAACTTCGAAGAGTAGAATCCAAGATGATTATTTTGATGGGTACAGAAATACCTTATGAATTAAATGCTGATACAGAATTGCACGTTCATTTATAAGCATCTGGGGAGGAGAGAAAAGGGGAAAAAAGGGGGAATTGAGAAGATCATTTGCTTTTAACATATCCTTTTTCTCTTCTTTATTAATTTCCTTTCACTATGGTCCGTTTTTGATCTTGAGGTAAATTATTATATTTATGGGATGAGAACCAAATCGAAGTACTATATGCGAATTTGCACAGAGGTTTGTAATTCTATTTAGGAGACTAATGGATTTATAGTGGAAAATACTAGGCTTTTGGACTTTTTCCTAATCGATATTATTTGTGATTTTTTTGCACAAGTTCAAATGCATTTTTTGCACATAGCAGTGTTTATAAAGACTAGCAGTTTAGGCGAATTTGCACAACAGACTGTTCTTGAGAAAGAACACGATTTGTGATTCTGTAGAAAAGAATGAAATTGTTTACAATCAAAATGCACTTTTTATTAGAATTTGACCAGACATTGTACTGTATGTTACTTTTTACATGATTTTGCACAAAAAGAGTGAAAATGTTTACAATCGAATTGCACTTTATTACTGAAATTTGACGAGATATAATACTAATCAAAATCTTGTGTGTATATTACTTCTTATGAATAAGAGGGAACGTGCATTGGTAATAGAATAAATAAAAATAGAAAATAGTTTAACGAGATATATGGAATGATGAAATAGAAGAAAATACTGAATTGAGAAAGGGTTCTTATCTTTCTAACCTTTTAATCCTCTCCCTTCTGTAAGCATTAAGCATTAACTTCATTTTCACCTTTATTTTATTAGACAACCTTTTCCTTATGGTTATATAAACTTTTCTGTTTTAGTTAAAAGTGGGTACTTTACCGCAAATTCAGAAAAAGTATATATATTAAATTCAAAAGAAAAAATGAAATAAAATTATGTATACAAATATATATATGACTAATTGTGAAATGCAGGATAATCTATACAATGGAATGTTTGTTGTTATAATTGAAAAGGAATTTAGCAGTCCAGTCAATGTTTTTAATGGTGGTGGACATAAGGGAGTGGTCCCTTTAAAAGCACTCTCTGCATATGTAAAACTCTATGACCCTGTTGAAGGGTACGGCTGAAACGCATTGGTCTTTTATCCGCACCCGATGGTGATATTTATTCAATAAAAACAAGGATTTTGTGAACCCTGGCTGTGCTGCTGTGTCCTTGCCTCAATGGGAAGAATTAAAAGTAGAGGCTGAAACAGAAACACATTTTGATATATATATATATATCCCAGCGGCAGTCGCCACTTGTGGTTACAGTTAGAATTATATTTCAATAGGAAATGCCTTTTTGTGTTGCTAATAACTGTGCCACCATTTGACAACTCTGAAAGGATCTTTCCAAAAAGTGCTCCTTTTTGTCTAGTTTGCGCATGTAAAGTTTTGGGGAGGATAGGTCAAACAGGAGCCTGAGAAAAAGGGGGGGGTGGGGTGTCAGTCCTAAAACACTTTTTCCTATTCATATTTCCATAGGAGCTTTAGTCACAGCTGCAGCCCAAGGCTAGCTCTTAGTCCAGAAAGATTACTTTTTGTGAGTTCGTGTAAATCCGTTCAGTAATTTTTGAACAAATATTGCTCAGAAACTTTACATATATCCCACTACGGAGGATCCGCTGGGCCGACAGATCTCTTAGAGATATCTGATTGGCTGCCACCACATCAACAGCGGCTGCCATCTCAGGATTTGGGACTAAGTCCTGAGTTCTAAAAATAATGCAAAAAAAGAAAGAAATAAGGGGGCAGAATAGGGATCCCCTGATCCCCTAGTCCTGGTGGTGGGGGAATAAACCTTAGAAATTCACTAAATAAAAACAAAAGTTAAAGGGCTGTCATTAAACCACTGCTCTCTCGCCATGCTCTGCTTATGACTTCATGTATTACATCACTCATGACATATTCTATGACATCATTGATAACATTAGTGCAACATCTGAAATGACATAATTGATGGCGATACTGTGCATGGCAGGGTGCGAGTTATACTTACTTGAGATACCTATAACTAGTGAATTTCAGTGGTTTTGCTCATTTAAAATGGTATGTTTTAACCAACATTTGCACCTAATTATAACATCCCTTTATCCTTTGGTTCTTTCAGTGAATTTCTAAGGAAATTTTGTTTAATGCAAAGGAAAATGTTTTTACCATACCTAACGATAACGTCACTTTAACCTTTGTTTTTTCAGTGAATTTCTATGTTTTTTTTCTAATGTAAAGTAAGATGTCCATCGTTGTGCATGGCACGGGGTTGTACGCAGGGCCCAGCATGTGGCCAGGCCCTGCACCCAACGTCCTGCTGGTGCCCAACTCCCTTCTGCACAGGGCTTTTGACAGTGTACAGTGGGGGGGGGGGGTTGAACAAAGGGCCTGGCCTACGTCCAGGCCCTGCTCCCAATCCCCCACTGGCAGTCAACCCTGTGCTCCACACATCCTTTGGCCATGTGCAGTTAGGGGTTGGGCACAGGGCCCGACCTATTGGCTAGACCCTGCACTCAACTGCCCCCCCAGCCTCTCCCCACTGCTGGAGACAAACTATGCACTGCCTTCGGTGGGTTGGGCAGCATGTTGGATGTGGCACCTGGCAGAATCCTGGGGAATTGGGCGCAGGGACTTGCCCCAAGGTGGAGAGTTGCGCCCATGGCTGACTATGTGTAACAATCTAAAAGGTGTCATCTTAATTAAGGAAGACATAGTGGCTTTGTCAAAAAGTCACAAATAACTGTAATCAAATATTTTATAAATTCACACAATGCAAAGTTTAATAAAAGTCATTATCATGAAACATTTTGTATAAAGCCACTTAAAACAAATTAACATGTCTTTGAGTTTTTCTTTTAACATTTTTCAAAGTAGAACCATTAAACCAACCACTAGAGGTCCCCACACTCCAGCTGAAGAGCATACAGCTCTAGCTCAAAGTGCTTTTAAAAACTATGGTAAGCTCTCCAGACTTTCAGCTTTTTTAGTGTTGCTGGGCTGCTGCTGCACTCACTGCAGGCACCCACAACATTAAATAATTGGTGGTGCCCCTGACTCTTCTTGGGGAACCACCAACAAGAACGCATGTGGTTGTATAAAGCCCTGGGCAATATGGGATGCTCTTTGCTAGGAGCAGTGAATAATAAATGAGCACATCTGGTCACTCATTTATTATTCACTTTTAAAAAACAAAAAATATTTGTGGGTGTCCCTTACATTTTAGATGTTCCTTATACTTCTGTTAATTTGTTGATTTGTTTTTGAAGGGTGGTTTTCTTCTTATTTTCTTGACTGTTGGCTTTTTTTGGTGATTGTCTTTTAAGAGGAAGAGTTTAGTTGGTTTATTATTTAACAATGTGCTTTGTCTTGGTTATTTTTTTTTTTTGTTCTCATTCACCTCAGGCTTGCACTCCTAAGATCTTATTTTATTTGTGCCTTATCTTAGGGTACCCGCCACACCAGTGAGGTAATTTTGCTTGTTCTTCGGTATACCACGGCTTTCCACCAGGTATCGAAGTGCAAAAACAGCGATGCGTGTAATCATAGGACAAATTTTACCTTCCATCGCCTATAACCTCCATATTATTTACCCATACTATTGCACTCCATCCATCTCATTAGTGGCAGCCAGAACCTGTACCTTCTACCCGCCAGGTCTATAGCGTCAAAGTTTTAATTATGTCTGATCGAGCTAAGCCAGTCAGCATACGTTGGTGGGAAACTGCTCAACCACTTCCTACAAATTTCCCTTCGAGCCAGAGGGTTCAAGGAAAATAGCAATTTTAATCCATCTTTACTCAACTTTGCCTGATTTTCCAGGGTCCCAAAAATAATTAGGGAAAGGCTTACCTTGATTTTTATGCTGAAAATGCTACTCAAAGCCTTACCCGCATTTTCCCAGAAGTCCACAAACACATGGATATCATTCGCCTTCTCTAACCCACATTTCTTGCAATTTACTACTCCACCTTTTCCCATCTTTGATATTCTGTATGGCGTCCAATATGCCCTGTGGAGGGAAAAGAGATGGTTCCTCTTTAAACAAGCAGGCTTAACAGTGCTAGATAATAAGTTCATTGATACTTTCCATTGCTCTTTTAACTGCATCCTCTGCAAGTATTGTCCCCACAGCTCCTCCAGCAGTATGACATCTCCGTCCGCCGTGTCCATCAACAGTCCATCATCTCAAAACTTCTTTACTTTTTAGGTTTCCCATTTTTTAAAATTTCTTCCAATTTGTTAGAGTCCCCTATCTCCACAACCTACATCTGGGAAAAACTTTTTAGTTGTAAGTACTTAAACTTTTATATTTTTCCATCCGCCATCCCATAAAGCTTATCCCATGGTAACATTTTACAGTTGGCCCCATCTTTGAATGCTCGCCTCTTTTATGGGAAGTGCCAGTTTGTCCTTGTTGGAAATGGCCCTTTTTGCAGGGTCACCCCTAAACTTTTTGCCTGCCTCCTGTATTTTTGCTGACCTGTTTCTGTTGGTTTTATGACTCTGGGCACTTTACCACTGCTGTTCAGTGCTAAAGTGCATATGCTCTCCCTTTGTAAATATGTCTATGTGAATTGGTATATCCATGATTGGCTTATTTGGTTTACCTGTTAGTCCCTAGTAGTGTGGCCTGTGTGTGCCCAGGGCTGGTAAACCAAATGCTGCTGGTGGGCATGCAGCGCTGGTTTGCGCCACCCACAGAAGCAGCTTGTAAAGTGTGTCTCAGACCTGCCACTGCAGTGTCTGTGTGCAGTCCAGAACTGCCATCTTGGCTGTGAAGTGCACTCACTTCCCAGCCCCTGAACCTTCCCTTGGCAGCCTGTAAGTCACCCCTATGGTAGGGTGCATTGTATGTGTAAGGTAGGACATGCCTTGGTGTATGTAGCATGTCCTGGTAGTGAATTACACCCCATTTCGTTTTTCACTACTGTAAGGCTACCTGTTCCTCATAGGCTAGAATGGGCAGTTTGACTATTACATTCTATAGTCCTAACTGACCCCAGGGACATGGTAGAAAAACGAATTTAGTATGCCTGAGCTCAGAATATTAAAATACATCTTTTAGTGAAGTTTATTTTTATATTCTGTGTTTGAAAATACCACTTTTGGAAAGTAGGTATTTTCTTGCCTAAGCCTTCCAGTGTGCTCTGCCGTTATGTTTATTGGCTGTCTGGTTTTAGAGGGGCAGGGCAGGCTGAGTCAGACCTGGGTTGAATAGCGAGATCTGCATTTAGAGTGTGGGGAGGGGTGGCTCCTTGACCTGAATAGGGCTGTGTCTGGCAAGGTGAATGCTGGCTCCACCTCCCACTGTGTGTCTGCTAGCAGACCCCCTCTTTCTGAAAGGAAGGATGCAGCCTGGTAAACAAAGTGCTCCAGGCCTGAGCAGAACTGGTTCTGGCTAGGTTCAGTGACTGGTAGCTTCTAAGAACAAAGACTTTTGGGGTATAAATATCTGTGCTCAAACCCCTACATTTTTGTATTGCTTTTGGATCTGGAGAGGAAACTCTGTCCGTGCCACTGGAGGAATCTGCAGGAAGTGACTGTCCTTGTGCTTGTGTGTTGTTTCTTGCACTGGCCTGCAGCAGTGACCACTGGACCTTGAAGAAGAGGAAAAGGAACTTTTGAGAGAACTTTTATTTTTGTTACAGCAATTACCCAAGGGCTAGGAAAAGAGCTAGCCTCCTGCTGGAGTCTCAGGCACATCTGACTCCACCACCAACCTCCTGCTTCCTCCCTGCGAGGATTGCTATCTGCTGATGAGGCTCCTGTGAGTTCCAGGGCCTCTAGTTTTGCTTCAGAGAAAAGAGTGCTGGAAATCGTCGCTAACGCACGTTTGCGAGCCGCTGCAGCCGAGAGCGCTGGAAAAATCATCGCGCTGCTGCCGCTGGGTGCTCGCAACACGAAACCATCGCTAACGCCCTTTGCGAGCCGCTGCAGCTGAGACGCGCTGGAAAAATCATTGCGCTGCTGTCGCCGAGCGCCCGCAACCCCTAAAGAAATCATCGCTTCAAGACATCGCTTTGCGGACGCCGTGCGTCCGCCATTTTCATCGCATCGCACCGGATTGCATTGCTCCCTCACGGAGCATCATCTCTTCGCCTCGCAACACAATCACACAGCGCAACAGGATCGTCGCATCGACTTCTCCCTCGCGGCAAGAAAGTCATCGCATCGGCGGCCTAGCGTGCAGAAGTTGGTCGCAGTGTCTCCGCACGCTTCACGCAGATCGGCGCATCATCCTCCCTTGCGGCAAGGATTTCAACGCATCGCCGGCCTCGCGTGCCGAGAATCATCGCTACCACTTCTTTGCGACATTTTGTTGGTTTTGCTACTAAACCCAGGTACTTTGTGAGAGAAAGGGTCGCAGAGACCACTGCTTTGAATTTGAACCTTATTTTTGCAACCTTTGAACTATTTTTTGACAGTCCTTCAACAGCCATCCTATTTTTGACAGTCTTATGAGAGAAAGGGTCGCAGAGACCACTGCCTTGAATTTGAACCTTATTTTTGCAACCTCTGAACGAGGAAGGGGCGCAGAGACCCCTGCCTTGAATTTGAACCTTATTCTTGCAACCTTTGAACTATCTTTGACAGCCCTTCAACAGCTATCCTATTTTTGACAGTATTGTGGCTTTTACAGTTATTGGTCTTGTGATAAATCTGCCTTTATATAAAGATACTTATTTTTTATAACTACTTGTGTGGTGTCCCTCTGTAGTGTTCCTCACTGTGTTACTGTGTATGGTCATAAATGCTTCACACCCTGCCTCTGAGATAGCCTACCTGCTCGTGCTACGTTACCACAGGGTTGAGCAGGGGTATCAAAGAGGGTAGCCCTCTCACTCTGACTTAGGAAGAAGGGTCCCTACTTGGACAGTGGCCAGCCATTGCCAACTAGAGACCCCCATTTCTAACATTGGTGGTCAGCAGTGAGGATCTGGACTTGCATTTATGATCGCATACAATAATTATAGTGTACACTACTAGTGAGTGCAGACCATAACGTACCGCATACATTTTTTGAGAGTTTTTTGGATCCTATATTGTAATTGATATTGCCTGTGATTTTTCACCCGCACACATTTCCTGAGAGTTTTTGGGATCCTATATTGTGATTGATATTGCCGGTGATTTTTCACCCGCGCCCATTTTTGAGAGTTTTTGGATCCCATATTGTAATTGATATTGCCGGTGATTTTTCACCTGCGCACATTTTTGAGAGTTTTGGATCCCATATTGTAATTGATATTGCCGGTGATTTTTCACCCGCACACATTTCTGAGAGTTTTTGGATCCTATATTGTGATTGATATTGCCGGTGATTTTTCACCCGCATACATTTTTTTGAGAAGTTTTCTTCTATCTTTTATTGATATTGCCCGTGATTGTTACAATGGGCAAGCCTATGTTTTATTGATATTGCCGGTGATAGTACCCGCATACATTTTTGAGAATTGTTGGATCCTATATTGTGATTGATATTGCCGGTGATTTTTACCCGCATACATTTTCTTGAGAAGTTTTCGTCTATCTTTTATTGATATTGCCCGTGATTGTTACAATGGGCAAGCCTATGTTTTATTGATATTGCCGGTGATAGTACCCGCATACATTTTTGAGAATTGTTGGATCCTATATTGTGATTGATATTGCCGGTGATTTTTTACCCGCATACATTTTCTTGAGAAGTTTTCGTCTATCTTTTATTGATATTGCCCGTGATTGTTACAATGGGCAAGCCTATTGTTTATTGATATTGCCGGTGATAGTACCCGCATACATTTTTGAGAATTGTTGGATCCTATATTGTGATTGATATTGCCGGTGATTTTTTACCCGCATACATTTTCTTGAGAAGTTTTCGTCTATCTTTTATTGATATTGCCCGTGATTGTTACAATGGGCAAGCCTATGTTTTATTGATATTGCCGGTGATAGTACCCGCATACATTTTTGAGAATTGTTGGATCCTATATTGTGATTGATATTGCCGGTGATTTTTTACCCGCATACATTTTCTTGAGAAGTTTTCGTCTATCTTTTATTGATATTGCCCGTGATTGTTACAATGGGCAAGCCTATTGTTTATTGATATTGCCGGTGATAGTACCCGCATACATTTTTGAAAGTTTTTGGATCCTATATTGTGATTGATATTGCCGGTGATTTTTTACCCGCATACATTTTCTTGAGAAGTTTTCTTCTATCTGTTATTGATATTGCCCGTGATTGTTACAACGGGCAAGCCTATTTGTTTTATTATTGATATTGCCAGATATTGCTACAATGGGTCTTGCTGAAATGAGACCTACCTTTTATATAGATGATCTGTTAACCTACAGTCTAGAGGAGCTAAGGGGTTCTGTGAGGAGAAGGGCTTAGCAGTGAGTAGGAAGGAGACTCAGCTATCCCTGCAGACATCCCTGAGACTTTGGCAACAAGACAGATGGAGATTCTTGGAGTCCCAGTACACCTACCAAGAGGGTAGTTGGTCTGAGGGTGGCTCTAGAGAGTCTGAAGAGGAGGAAGAAAGTGTTATGGAATATCTCATAGGTGGGGAGTTCCTTGATGAGCCTAGTGCCTATGGTAGTGCCAGATTCCCCTCATGGTCCCCAGAGGAGTTGGGGGACAGGCGGGAAGGTCCCATAGGTAGGGAGTCCCTTGCTGGATCTAGTGCACAGGGTAGTGCCCAATCCCCTTCATGGTCCCTAGAGGAGTTGGACAGACAGAGGGAGAAGGAGTACCAGCTGGAATTGGAGAGGCTCCAAATAGAGATTGCCCAGCTGGAGGCGCACCTAGCGCAGATAGCAGAAAAGGAGAAGTTAGCTCCAGAGGGAGGTTACCCCTGGAGCGCAGTTTTAATTGTCTGGATTCCCCAGAGAGGGTGGGGTCCAGTGGTGGCAGCAAAATTGAAGTATATAGTGATGACAGTGTAGTACACCCACCCAGGGATGTGGCACCTGACTTGAAGGAGGGGGTTGATCTACACCAGGGGATTCAAGGACCTGAGATAGCTCCATTGGTGTGCAGTGTCCCTGAGGTGGATTGGGGAACTAGCGCAGGGGCCCATAGTCCTAGTGAAAGGAGGGATACTCTACCGACTCTGGATGAGAGGTGCAGGGAGAGGGGTTCCCCCGTGGTTGAAGTCCTGGTGTATGAGTGTGAGGACCGCCCAGAAGAGTGTGGGTTGAGTGATAGAGACAGTCAGTTAATGTCTCGCCCATTTCAAGAGAGTGGTGTGGGGTACGTGTGTGAGGCACTGGATTGTGAGGTAAAGGTTAGCACCTGTGTGGAGCTGTGTAATCCAATTGTGGGAGAGCATATTGTGAGTTCCTGTTTTCCAGAGCTAGGCCAACACCTGTCAGATTGCGAGTTCTCTGATCCTAGGGAACTTGCACAGGAGGCAGACCTCTGGGTGAGTACCAGAGGCTCTGTAGAGGCATTAGGGAATGACCCTAAGAGAAGTGGTTCAGAAGTTTTCCAACCCAGAGTGCTGGGAAAGGTTAGGAGTGTTACAGCTGGGTCCCCTTGTTGTGAGGAGGTTGTAGGGCCTCACATCCTGTCTCGTGGGAGCAGGAGTGAGACTGGGAGAGGTCCCGAAGTGCCCCAGCCTCAGTCCCCAGGACTGGATGGTTCCATGAGGGAACACCAGGTGGGGAGCCTAGTCTGTCTGGATGGACCGTCCATTGTGGGGGGTACCCCAGTGTTAGGTGAGCTGGGAGTGCCTGTAGTCAGGCCTCCATCAGTTCTTGTGCCTGGCAGTGCCACTCCTAGGGGGAGGGTACAGAAGTCCAGTCTGAGGGATGAAAGGGGGAAAGAGTCCCCAGTGGAAGAACCAGTGGGTCAGGGGCCAGCCAGAAGGGCTGAGCCTCATAGGATTGGCCATGGTGACGCCACTTCTGTCCTGGGGCATCTTCACGCACTGTCAGAGGGACAGGAGGTCGTGAGCTCTGTGCCAGGCAGACTGTCACGCAACACGCTAGGTATGTGTCACCCTCAGGAAGTCCTGGTTGGCCAGGCAGTTGTTCAGCCGCAGGGGTTGGTCCCTGGGTTGGTAAGTCAGGTCCAGGAGTTGTCTGACCTGGAGGAAGGGACAACTGTAAGCAGTGTCCCGACCATTTTTTCCAAGAGCACCACTCCAGGTGGGAGGGTGCAGTATGCTGGAAGGGGGTGCAGAGGGAGGGAGTCCTCGCCTCTGACCCCGGTGCACCCTGAGGGTTTTTTCAGGTTGGTAGGTCAGTTGCAGGGTCCAGGCCCTGAACTGGTGGAGGGGTGTGTTTCCTTGAGGGGAGCCTGTGTGCTCCCCAGGAAGTCCTGGGTGGACAGGCGGTTGTTCAACCCCAGGGGTTGGTCCCTGGGATGGTAAGTCAGGTCCAGGTGTTGTCTGACCTGGAGGAAGGGACAACAGTAAGCAGTGTCCCGACCATTTTTTTCCTAAAAGCACCACTCCAGGTGGGAGGGTGCAGTATGCTGGAAGGGGGTGCAGAGGGAGGGAGTCCTCGCCTCTGACCCCAGAACCACCTGAGGGTTTTTCCAGGTTGATGGATCAGTTGCAGGGACAAGGCCCTGAACTAGTGGAAGAGTGTATTTTCCTTGGGGGGAATTGGTGTACTCCCCAGAAGTCCTGGGTTGCCAGGCACAGGCCCAGCCTAAGGGTACAGACCCTAGGTTGGGGGCCAGGTTCAGGGTGTCCCCCTGATCTGGAGGAAGGGGCAACTGCTAACAGTGCCCCTCCCGGTTTGTGTTATGGAGGCACCTCTCCAGGTGGGAGGGTGCCGGGCCCCAGTAAAGGGGCGGGGAGAGGGCAGCCTCACCCCTGACCTCCGCCCAGTTTAAGGGTACAGACCCTATGCTGGGATACCAGTTGCAGGATAGAACCCCTGAACTGGTGGGCGAATTATGCAGGACACCTGCCTCAGGTGCCCTGACAATTCTGGAGGGGGTACCACTCCAAGTGGGAGGGTACCGAGCCCCAAAGAGAAGGACCGGGTGTGGGGGAGCCCACCCCAGTCGCTGGCACCGCCGTTGGGTACAGGCCCATGGCTGGTGGGTCAGTGTCAGGACGCGTTGCCTGACCTGACAGGAGGGAGAGTGGACAAAAGGTGCCAGACACCTGGGGTTACTGCCCCGCACTCTCTGATGCCACAAAAGTTTGAGAGCCCTGAGAGGTATAGGGCTTGGATTTTATCACTGACTACTGTCAGTGACTACTGGGGCTTGTTGTTTATCTGTTGGGACACACCTGGGGGCCAGTTAAGGTTAGATGCTGCACAGGTGGTATCCACAGGTGAGGGGAAGAGTTCCCCATTGGTTATCTTAGTGGGCCCTAGGAGTGTGGACAGAGGGATCCACCAGGGTTCAGATTGGAGTAGAGCTGCCATATGCCCCTGCAGTTGCGGGCCAGTTCCGTGTTCTATCGCCCGAAGCAGGGAAGCCCATCAAAGTAGTGATTGGTCTACCCTGCATTTTGGCTGGAAGGGGGTTGTGTTGGAAATGGCCCTTTTTGCAGGGTCACCCTTAAACTTTTTGCCTGCCTCCTGTATTTTTGCTGACCTGTTTCTGTTGGTTTTATGACTCTGGGCACTTTACCACTGCTGTTCAGTGCTAAAGTGCATATGCTCTCCCTTTGTAAATATGTCTATGTGAATTGGTATATCCATGATTGGCTTATTTGGTTTACCTGTTAGTCCCTAGTAGTGTGGCCTGTGTGTGCCCAGGGCTGGTAAACCAAATGCTGCTGGTGGGCATGCAGCGCTGGTTTGCGCCACCCACAGAAGCAGCTTGTAAAGTGTGTCTCAGACCTGCCACTGCAGTGTCTGTGTGCAGTCCAGAACTGCCATCTTGGCTGTGAAGTGCACTCACTTCCCAGCCCCTGAACCTTCCCTTGGCAGCCTGTAAGTCACCCCTATGGTAGGGTGCATTGTATGTGTAAGGTAGGACATGCCTTGGTGTATGTAGCATGTCCTGGTAGTGAATTACACCCCATTTCGTTTTTCACTACTGTAAGGCTACCTGTTCCTCATAGGCTAGAATGGGCAGTTTGACTATTACATTCTATAGTCCTAACTGACCCCAGGGACATGGTAGAAAAACGAATTTAGTATGCCTGAGCTCAGAATATTAAAATACCTCTTTAAGTGAAGTTTATTTTTATATTCTGTGTTTGAAAATACCACTTTTAGAAAGTAGGTATTTTCTTGCCTAAGCCTTCCAGTGTGCTCTGCCGTTATGTGTATTGGCTGTCTGGTTTTAGAGGGGCAGGGCAGGCTGAGTCAGACCTGGGTTGAATAGAGAGATCTGCATTTAGAGTGTGGGGAGGGGTGGCTCCTTGACCTGAATAGGGCTGTGCCTGGCAAGGTGAATGCTGGCTCCACCTCCCACTGTGTGTCTGCTAGCAGACCCCTCTTTCTGAAAGGAAGGATGCAGCCTGGTAAACAAAGTGCTCCATGCCTGAGCAGAACTGGTTCTGGCTAGGTTCAGTGACTGGTAGCTTCTAAGAACAAAGACTTTTGGGGTATAAATATCTGTGCTCAAACCCCTACATTTTTGTATTGCTTTTGGATCTGGAGAGGAAACTCTGTCCGTGCCACTGGAGGAATCTGCAAGAAGTGACTGTCCTTGTGCTTGTGTGTTGTTTCTTGCACTGGCCTGCAGCAGTGACCACTGGACCTTGAAGAAGAGGAAAAGGAACTTTTGAGAGAACTTTTATTTTTGTTACAGCAATTACCCAAGGGCTAGGAAAAGAGCTAGCCTCCTGCTGGAGTCTCAGGCACATCTGACTCCACCACCAACCTCCTGCTTCCTCCCTGCGAGGATTGCTATCTGCTGATGAGGCTCCTGTGAGTTCCAGGGCCTCTAGTTTTGCTTCAGAGAAAAGAGTGCTGGAAATCGTCGCTAACGCACGTTTGCGAGCCGCTGCAGCCGAGAGCGCTGGAAAAATCATCGCGCTGCTGCCGCTGGGTGCTCGCAACACGAAACCATCGCTAACGCCCCTTTGCGAGCCGCTGCAGCTGAGACGCACTTGCTGTCGCCGAGCGCTCGCAACCCCTAAAGAAATCATCGCTTCAAGACATCGCTTTGCGGACGCCGTGCGTCCGCCATTTTCATTGCATCGCACCGGATTTTGTCGCTCCCTCGCGGAGCATCATCTCTTCGCCTCGCAACACAATCACACAGCGCAACAGGATCGTCGCATCGACTTCTCCCTCGCGGCAAGAAAGTCATCGCATCGGCGGCCTAGCGTGCAGAAGTTGGTCGCAGTGTCTCCGCACGCATCACGCAGATCGGCGCATCATCCTCCCTTGCGGCAAGGATTTCAACGCATCGCCGGCCTCGCGTGCCGAGAATCATCGCTACCACTTCTTTGCGACATTTTGTTGGTTTTGCTAATAAACCCAGGTACTTTGTGAGAGAAAGGGTCGCAGAGACCACTGCTTTGAATTTGAACCTTATTTTTGCAACCTTTGAACTATTTTTTGACAGTCCTTCAACAACCATCCTATTTTTGACAGTCTTATGAGAGAAAGGGTCGCAGAGACCACTGCCTTGAATTTGAACCTTATTTTTGCAACCTCTGAACGAGGAAGGGGCGCAGAGACCCCTGCCTTGAATTTGAACCTTATTCTTGCAACCTTTGAACTATCTTTGACAGCCCTTCAACAGCTATCCTATTTTTGACAGTATTGTGGCTTTTACAGTTATTGGTCTTGTGATAAATTTGCCTTTATATAAAGATACTTATTTTTATAACTACTTGTGTGGTGTCCCTCTGTAGTGTTCCTCACTGTGTTACTGTGTATGGTCATAAATGCTTCACACCCTGCCTCTGAGATAGCCTACCTGCTCGTGCTACGTTACCACAGGGTTGAGCAGGGGTATTAAAGAGGGTAGCCCTCTCACTCTGACTTAGGAAGAAGGGTCCCTACTTGGACAGTGGCCAGCCATTGCCAACTAGAGACCCCCATTTCTAACAGTCCTTAACACATTCTGGGCAAATTTGCTGAAGTAAGTAAGGGCCTGATTAAGAGTTTGGCAGACACGTTTTCTCCGTCACAAATGTGACGGATATCCCGTATGCCGCATTACAATTCCATTATATCCTATGGAACTTGTAATACAGCGGACAGGATATCCGTCATGTTTGTGACAGAGTATCCCATCTGCCAAACTCATATTCAGGCCCTAAGCCTGGTAGCCTTCCAAATTACGATACCAAAGTTCAGCCATTGCGTGTAGTACCCTAAGCCTCACCTTCTTGTAGTACTTAGGGTCTCCAAATTTGTATATGAAGTGGTTATCCCCACCCCGACATTCTTTAGCATAGCTTTGAACATGGTTACTATCTTGGAACAATCCGGGCTGTTTAGCAACATTCTCCCATTCTTTAGTTGAAAAGCCCATACATAGTATTGCAAATCTGGAAGCTTCACACCTCCCTTTTTCTTTTTGCTTTGAAGCTTCTTCCAGGCTATTTGTGCTCCCTTTGATGCCCAGATAAAGCTAAAATCCTGATTTGTAGTCTGTCCAACAACTCCTTCTTAAAATACAAAGGAATTGAGCTGAATAATAATTTAAATTTAGGTAATATGCTCATCTTGACCAAATTAGTTCTTCCAAAGATGGTGAGCGGTGAATGGGACCAACTCTTCATGAATTTACAAGACTCAGTCATAACTTTTAAGAACTTTACTTCTGGGAGGTTCCTAATATCGTGTGTGATCTTTAAGCCGAAGTACTTCATTTCGTCCTTAATTAGGCATGTTCCAATCCAAGATTTGAGTCTTAGAGTTATTAACAGAATATCCTGCTAATTGTTCTAAGTCTGGGGATAACTGCTCAATATTTGGCAAAGCAATCTGCAAATCTGAAGCATAAACCATAAGGTCGTCTGCGTATCAGGCGACCTTTTTCCCAGCTGTTACACCCGAAAGGGAGGATAGAGTCTTCCTTTCTAATTGTACATGCCAGTGGTTCAGTAAGGGTGACAGCGGGCATCCCTGCCTCCTTCCCCTAGTTATTCTGAAAGCTGAAGGGAGATTACCATTTACCAATACTCTAGCTGAGGGGTTTTGATAGATCAGCTCTAGTGTCCTGCAGAAATTCTCCCCCAAAATAGAGTGATTGACCGTAGTTTGCATATATGTTCAGTTTGCTTCGCCAAATGACTTTGTATTATCCAAGGTCACTACTGCTAATGGGGCCTTATATACAGTGGCCACATCTATAGAGCCAACGAGGACATGGGTCAACTCGTGTAAAGTTCTTCTCTTTAGCAAGACCTTTTGATCCTTGAACCTTTTGATGTCTTGGTAAGTTTTACTTTAGTGTTATATATATATATTTTAATGTTAACGTTAATTTAGTGGTTTAGTCATATTACTTATTATTGACTGTCTTTCTTGTACTTGTAACTTTTAAATTTCTATGGCTTGTTTGCTTTTTCCTTTTCTTAGTTTGGTCTGGCTGAAGTGCAGAAACTTGTATCTTGGAGATAACTGCATAGCATTAGTTTAGTTATTTATTTTACTTAATATATTAGATTATTTCTTAGTTACGTTAAAGTTTTTGTATTAATTACCGATTGAGTTCAACAAAGTATTCTTTTGAAGTGTCGCAATCTTCTTATCTTGCACTTCAATCCATCACAGCGATCATTTCCTCCATTGGCGGCCTTTTCGGAAGCATTTGTGCACATCTCCGTTAGGAAGAGGTTATTGTATTCACATTTACGTTAAAAAGGCTCTAAGGAAATTTTGTTTAATGCAAAGGAAAATGTTTTTACCATACCTAACGATAACGTCACTTTAACCTTTGTTTTTTCAGTGAATTTCTATGTTTTTTTCTAATGTAAAGTAAGATGTCCATCGTTGTGCATGGCACGGGGTTGTACGCAGGGCCCAGCATGTGGCCAGGCCCTGCACCCAACGTCCTGCTGGTGCCCAACTCCCTTCTGCACAGGGCTTTTGACAGTGTACAGTGGGGGGGTTGAACAAAGGGCCTGGCCTACGTCCAGGCCCTGCTCCCAATCCCCCACTGGCAGTCAACCCTGTGCTCCACACATCCTTTGGCCATGTGCAGTTAGGGGTTGGGCACAGGGCCCGACCTATTGGCTAGACCCTGCACTCAACTGCCCCCCAGCCTCTCCCCACTGCTGGAGACAAACTATGCACTGCCTTCGGTGGGTTGGGCAGCATGTTGGATGTGGCACCTGGCAGAATCCTGGGGAATTGGGCGCAGGGACTTGCCCCAAGGTGGAGAGTTGCGCCCATGGCTGACTATGTGTAACAATCTAAAAGGTGTCATCTTAATTAAGGAAGACATAGTGGCTTTGTCAAAAAGTCACAAATAACTGTAATCAAATATTTTATAAATTCACACAATGCAAAGTTTAATAAAAGTCATTATCATGAAACATTTTGTATAAAGCCACTTAAAACAAATTAACATGTCTTTGAGTTTTTCTTTTAACATTTTTCAAAGTAGAACCATTAAACCAACCACTAGAGGTCCCCACACTCCAGCTGAAGAGCATACAGCTCTAGCTCAAAGTGCTTTTAAAAACTATGGTAAGCTCTCCAGACTTTCAGCTTTTTAGTGTTGCTGGGCTGCTGCTGCACTCACTGCAGGCACCCACAACATTAAATAATTGGTGGTGCCCTGACTCTTCTTGGGGAACCACCAACAAGAACGCATGTGGTTGTATAAAGCCCTGGGCAATATGGGATGCTCTTTGCTAGGAGCAGTGAATAATAAATGAGCACATCTGGTCACTCATTTATTATTCACTTTAAAAACAAAAAATATTTGTGGGTGTCCCTTACATTTTAGATGTTCCTTATACTTCTGTTAATTTGTTGATTTGTTTTTGAAGGGTGGTTTTCTTCTTATTTTCTTGACTGTTGGCTTTTTTTGGTGATTGTCTTTTAAGAGGAAGAGTTTAGTTGGTTTATTATTTAACAATGTGCTTTGTCTTGGTTATTTTTTTTTTTTGTTCTCATTCACCTCAGGCTTGCACTCCTAAGATCTTATGTTATTTGTGCCTTATCTTAGGGTACCCGCCACACCAGTGAGGTAATTTTGCTTGTTCTTCGGTATACCACGGCTTTCCACCAGGTATCGAAGTGCAAAAACAGCGATGCGTGTAATCATAGGACAAATTTTACCTTCCATCGCCTATAACCTCCATATTATTTACCCATACTATTGCACTCCATCCATCTCATTAGTGGCAGCCAGAACCTGTACCTTCTACCCGCCAGGTCTATAGCGTCAAAGTTTTAATTATGTCTGATCGAGCTAAGCCAGTCAGCATACGTTGGTGGGAAACTGCTCAACCACTTCCTACAAATTTCCCTTCGAGCCAGAGGGTTCAAGGAAAATAGCAATTTTAATCCATCTTTACTCAACTTTGCCTGATTTTCCAGGGTCCCAAAAATAATTAGGGAAAGGCTTACCTTGATTTTTATGCTGAAAATGCTACTCAAAGCCTTACCCGCATTTTCCCAGAAGTCCACAAACACATGGATATCATTCGCCTTCTCTAACCCACATTTCTTGCAATTTACTACTCCACCTTTTCCCATCTTTGATATTCTGTATGGCGTCCAATATGCCCTGTGGAGGGAAAAGAGATGGTTCCTCTTTAAACAAGCAGGCTTAACAGTGCTAGATAATAAGTTCATTGATACTTTCCATTGCTCTTTTAACTGCATCCTCTGCAAGTATTGTCCCCACAGCTCCTCCAGCAGTATGACATCTCCGTCCGCCGTGTCCATCAACAGTCCATCATCTCAAAACTTCTTTACTTTTTAGGTTTCCCATTTTTTAAAATTTCTTCCAATTTGTTAGAGTCCCCTATCTCCACAACCTACATCTGGGAAAAACTTTTAGTTGTAAGTACTTAAACTTTTATATTTTTCCATCCGCCATCCCATAAAGCTTATCCCATGGTAACATTTTACAGTTGGCCCCATCTTTGAATGCTCGCCTCTTTTATGGGAAGTGCCAGTTTGTCCTTGTTGGAAATGGCCCTTTTGCAGGGTCACCCCTAAACTTTTTGCCTGCCTCCTGTATTTTTGCTGACCTGTTTCTGTTGGTTTTATGACTCTGGGCACTTTACCACTGCTGTTCAGTGCTAAAGTGCATATGCTCTCCCTTTGTAAATATGTCTATGTGAATTGGTATATCCATGATTGGCTTATTTGGTTTACCTGTTAGTCCCTAGTAGTGTGGCCTGTGTGTGCCCAGGGCTGGTAAACCAAATGCTGCTGGTGGGCATGCAGCGCTGGTTTGCGCCACCCACAGAAGCAGCTTGTAAAGTGTGTCTCAGACCTGCCACTGCAGTGTCTGTGTGCAGTCCAGAACTGCCATCTTGGCTGTGAAGTGCACTCACTTCCCAGCCCCTGAACCTTCCCTTGGCAGCCTGTAAGTCACCCCTATGGTAGGGTGCATTGTATGTGTAAGGTAGGACATGCCTTGGTGTATGTAGCATGTCCTGGTAGTGAATTACACCCCATTTCGTTTTTCACTACTGTAAGGCTACCTGTTCCTCATAGGCTAGAATGGGCAGTTTGACTATTACATTCTATAGTCCTAACTGACCCCAGGGACATGGTAGAAAAACGAATTTAGTATGCCTGAGCTCAGAATATTAAAATACATCTTTTAGTGAAGTTTATTTTTATATTCTGTGTTTGAAAATACCACTTTTGGAAAGTAGGTATTTTCTTGCCTAAGCCTTCCAGTGTGCTCTGCCGTTATGTGTATTGGCTGTCTGGTTTTAGAGGGGCAGGGCAGGCTGAGTCAGACCTGGGTTGAATAGCGAGATCTGCATTTAGAGTGTGGGGAGGGGTGGCTCCTTGACCTGAATAGGGCTGTGTCTGGCAAGGTGAATGCTGGCTCCACCTCCCACTGTGTGTCTGCTAGCAGACCCCCTCTTTGTGAAAGGAAGGATGCAGCCTGGTAAACAAAGTGCTCCAGGCCTGAGCAGAACTGGTTCTGGCTAGGTTCAGTGACTGGTAGCTTCTAAGAACAAAGACTTTTGGGGTATAAATATCTGTGCTCAAACCCCTACATTTTTGTATTGCTTTTGGATCTGGAGAGGAAACTCTGTCCGTGCCACTGGAGGAATCTGCAGGAAGTGACTGTCCTTGTGCTTGTGTGTTGTTTCTTGCACTGGCCTGCAGCAGTGACCACTGGACCTTGAAGAAGAGGAAAAGGAACTTTTGAGAGAACTTTTATTTTTGTTACAGCAATTACCCAAGGGCTAGGAAAAGAGCTAGCCTCCTGCTGGAGTCTCAGGCACATCTGACTCCACCACCAACCTCCTGCTTCCTCCCTGCGAGGATTGCTATCTGCTGATGAGGCTCCTGTGAGTTCCAGGGCCTCTAGTTTTGCTTCAGAGAAAAGAGTGCTGGAAATCGTCGCTAACGCACGTTTGCGAGCCGCTGCAGCCGAGAGCGCTGGAAAAATCATCGCGCTGCTGCCGCTGGGTGCTCGCAACACGAAACCATCGCTAACGCCCCTTTGCGAGCCGCTGCAGCTGAGACGCGCTGGAAAAATCATTGCGCTGCTGTCGCCGAGCGCCCGCAACCCCTAAAGAAATCATCGCTTCAAGACATCGCTTTGCGGACGCCGTGCGTCCGCCATTTTCATCGCATCGCACCGGATTGCATTGCTCCCTCACGGAGCATCATCTCTTCGCCTCGCAACACAATCACACAGCGCAACAGGATCGTCGCATCGACTTCTCCCTCGCGGCAAGAAAGTCATCGCATCGGCGGCCTAGCGTGCAGAAGTTGGTCGCAGTGTCTCCGCACGCTTCACGCAGATCGGCGCATCATCCTCCCTTGCGGCAAGGATTTCAACGCATCGCCGGCCTCGCGTGCCGAGAATCATCGCTACCACTTCTTTGCGACATTTTGTTGGTTTTGCTACTAAACCCAGGTACTTTGTGAGAGAAAGGGTCGCAGAGACCACTGCTTTGAATTTGAACCTTATTTTTGCAACCTTTGAACTATTTTTTGACAGTCCTTCAACAGCCATCCTATTTTTGACAGTCTTATGAGAGAAAGGGTCGCAGAGACCACTGCCTTGAATTTGAACCTTATTTTTGCAACCTCTGAACGAGGAAGGGGCGCAGAGACCCCTGCCTTGAATTTGAACCTTATTCTTGCAACCTTTGAACTATCTTTGACAGCCCTTCAACAGCTATCCTATTTTTGACAGTATTGTGGCTTTTACAGTTATTGGTCTTGTGATAAATCTGCCTTTATATAAAGATACTTATTTTTTATAACTACTTGTGTGGTGTCCCTCTGTAGTGTTCCTCACTGTGTTACTGTGTATGGTCATAAATGCTTCACACCCTGCCTCTGAGATAGCCTACCTGCTCGTGCTACGTTACCACAGGGTTGAGCAGGGGTATCAAAGAGGGTAGCCCTCTCACTCTGACTTAGGAAGAAGGGTCCCTACTTGGACAGTGGCCAGCCATTGCCAACTAGAGACCCCATTTCTAACATTGGTGGTCAGCGGTGAGGATCTGGACTTGCATTTATGATCGCATACAATAATTATAGTGTACACTACTAGTGAGTGCAGACCATAACGTACCGCATACATTTTTGAGAGTTTTTTTGGATCCTATATTGTAATTGATATTGCCTGTGATTTTTCACCCGCACACATTTCCTGAGAGTTTTGGGATCCTATATTGTGATTGATATTGCCGGTGATTTTTCACCCGCGCCCATTTTTTGAGAGTTTTTGGATCCCATATTGTAATTGATATTGCCGGTGATTTTTCACCTGCGCACATTTTGAGAGTTTTTGGATCCCATATTGTAATTGATATTGCCGGTGATTTTTCACCCGCACACATTTCTGAGAGTTTTTGGATCCTATATTGTGATTGATATTGCCGGTGATTTTTCACCCGCATACATTTTTTGAGAAGTTTTCTTCTATCTTTTATTGATATTGCCCGTGATTGTTACAATGGGCAAGCCTATGTTTTATTGATATTGCCGGTGATAGTACCCGCATACATTTTTGAGAATTGTTGGATCCTATATTGTGATTGATATTGCCGGTGATTTTTACCGCATACATTTTCTTGAGAAGTTTTCGTCTATCTTTTATTGATATTGCCCGTGATTGTTACAATGGGCAAGCCTATGTTTTATTGATATTGCCGGTGATAGTACCCGCATACATTTTTGAGAATTGTGGGATCCTATATTGTGATTGATATTGCCGGTGATTTGTTACCCGCATACATTTTCTTGAGAAGTTTTCGTCTATCTTTTATTGATATTGCCCGTGATTGTTACAATGGGCTAGCCTATTGTTTATTGATATTGCCGGTGATAGTACCCGCATACATTTTTGAGAATTGTTGGATCCTATATTGTGATTGATATTGCCGGTGATTTTTCACCCGCATACATTTTCTTGAGAAGTTTTCGTCTATCTTTTATTGATATTGCCCGTGATTGTTACAATGGGCAAGCCTATGTTTTATTGATATTGCCGGTGATAGTACCCGCATACATTTTTGAGAATTGTTGGATCCTATATTGTGATTGATATTGCCGGTGATTTTTTACCCGCATACATTTTCTTGAGAAGTTTTCGTCTATCTTTTATTGATATTGCCCGTGATTGTTACAATGGGCAAGCCTATTGTTTATTGATATTGCCGGTGATAGTACCCGCATACATTTTTGAAAGTTTTGGATCCTATATTGTGATTGATATTGCCGGTGATTTTTTACCCGCATACATTTTCTTGAGAAGTTTTCTTCTATCTGTTATTGATATTGCCCGTGATTGTTACAACGGGCAAGCCTATTTGTTTTATTATTGATATTGCCAGATATTGCTACAATGGGTCTTGCTGAAATGAGACCTACCTTTTATATAGATGATCTGTTAACCTACAGTCTAGAGGAGCTAAGGGGGTTCTGTGAGGAGAAGGGCTTAGCAGTGAGTAGGAAGGAGACTCAGCTATCCCTGCAGACATCCCTGAGACTTTGGCAACAAGACAGATGGAGATTCTTGGAGTCCCAGTACACCTACCAAGAGGGTAGTTGGTCTGAGGGTGGCTCTAGAGAGTCTGAAGAGGAGGAAGAAAGTGTTATGGAATATCTCATAGGTGGGGAGTTCCTTGATGAGCCTAGTGCCTATGGTAGTGCCAGATTCCCCTCATGGTCCCCAGAGGAGTTGGGGGACAGGCGGGAAGGTCCCATAGGTAGGGAGTCCCTTGCTGGATCTAGTGCACAGGGTAGTGCCCAATCCCCTTCATGGTCCCTAGAGGAGTTGGACAGACAGAGGGAGAAGGAGTACCAGCTGGAATTGGAGAGGCTCCAAATAGAGATTGCCCAGCTGGAGGCGCACCTAGCGCAGATAGCAGAAAAGGAGAAGTTAGCTCCAGAGGGAGGTTACCCCTGGAGCGCAGTTTTAATTGTCTGGATTCCCCAGAGAGGGTGGGGTCCAGTGGTGGCAGCAAAATTGAAGTATATAGTGATGACAGTGTAGTACACCCACCCAGGGATGTGGCACCTGACTTGAAGGAGGGGTTGATCTACACCAGGGGATTCAAGGACCTGAGATAGCTCCATTGGTGTGCAGTGTCCCTGAGGTGGATTGGGGAACTAGCGCAGGGGCCCATAGTCCTAGTGAAAGGAGGGATACTCTACCGACTCTGGATGAGAGGTGCAGGGAGAGGGGTTCCCCGTGGTTGAAGTCCTGGTGTATGAGTGTGAGGACCGCCCAGAAGAGTGTGGGTTGAGTGATAGAGACAGTCAGTTAATGTCTCGCCCATTTCAAGAGAGTGGTGTGGGGTACGTGTGTGAGGCACTGGATTGTGAGGTAAAGGTTAGCACCTGTGTGGAGCTGTGTAATCCAATTGTGGGAGAGCATATTGTGAGTTCCTGTTTTCCAGAGCTAGGCCAACACCTGTCAGATTGCGAGTTCTCTGATCCTAGGGAACTTGCACAGGAGGCAGACCTCTGGGTGAGTACCAGAGGCTCTGTAGAGGCATTAGGGAATGACCCTAAGAGAAGTGGTTCAGAAGTTTTCCAACCCAGAGTGCTGGGAAAGGTTAGGAGTGTTACAGCTGGGTCCCCTTGTTGTGAGGAGGTTGTAGGGCCTCACATCCTGTCTCGTGGGAGCAGGAGTGAGACTGGGAGAGGTCCCGAAGTGCCCCAGCCTCAGTCCCCAGGACTGGATGGTTCCATGAGGGAACACCAGGTGGGGAGCCTAGTCTGTCTGGATGGACCGTCCATTGTGGGGGTACCCCAGTGTTAGGTGAGCTGGGAGTGCCTGTAGTCAGGCCTCCATCAGTTCTTGTGCCTGGCAGTGCCACTCCTAGGGGAGGGTACAGAAGTCCAGTCTGAGGGATGAAAGGGGGAAAGAGTCCCCAGTGGAAGAACCAGTGGGTCAGGGGCCAGCCAGAAGGGCTGAGCCTCATAGGATTGGCCATGGTGACGCCACTTCTGTCCTGGGGCATCTTCACGCACTGTCAGAGGGACAGGAGGTCGTGAGCTCTGTGCCAGGCAGACTGTCACGCAACACGCTAGGTATGTGTCACCCTCAGGAAGTCCTGGTTGGCCAGGCAGTTGTTCAGCCGCAGGGGTTGGTCCCTGGGTTGGTAAGTCAGGTCCAGGAGTTGTCTGACCTGGAGGAAGGGACAACTGTAAGCAGTGTCCCGACCATTTTTTCCAAGAGCACCACTCCAGGTGGGAGGGTGCAGTATGCTGGAAGGGGGTGCAGAGGAGGGAGTCCTCGCCTCTGACCCCGGTGCACCCTGAGGGTTTTTCAGGTTGGTAGGTCAGTTGCAGGGTCCAGGCCCTGAACTGGTGGAGGGGTGTGTTTCCCTTGAGGGGAGCCTGTGTGCTCCCCAGGAAGTCCTGGGTGGACAGGCGGTTGTTCAACCCCAGGGGTTGGTCCCTGGGATGGTAAGTCAGGTCCAGGTGTTGTCTGACCTGGAGGAAGGGACAACAGTAAGCAGTGTCCCGACCATTTTTTTCCTAAAAGCACCACTCCAGGTGGGAGGGTGCAGTATGCTGGAAGGGGGTGCAGAGGGAGGGAGTCCTCGCCTCTGACCCCAGAACCACCTGAGGGTTTTTCCAGGTTGATGGATCAGTTGCAGGGACAAGGCCCTGAACTAGTGGAAGAGTGTATTTTCCTTGGGGGAATTGGTGTACTCCCCAGAAGTCCTGGGTTGCCAGGCACAGGCCCAGCCTAAGGGTACAGACCCTAGGTTGGGGGCCAGGTTCAGGGTGTCCCCCTGATCTGGAGGAAGGGGCAACTGCTAACAGTGCCCCTCCCGGTTTGTGTTATGGAGGCACCTCTCCAGGTGGGAGGGTGCCGGGCCCCAGTAAAGGGGCGGGGAGAGGGCAGCCTCACCCCTGACCTCCGCCCAGTTTAAGGGTACAGACCCTATGCTGGGATACCAGTTGCAGGATAGAACCCCTGAACTGGTGGGCGAACTATGCAGGACACCTGCCTCAGGTGCCCTGATAATTCTGGAGGGGGTACCACTCCAAGTGGGAGGGTACCGAGCCCCAAAGAGAAGGACCGGGTGTGGGGGAGCCCACCTCAGTCGCTGGCACCGCCGTTGGGTACAGGCCCATGGCTGGTGGGTCAGTGTCAGGACGCGTTGCCTGACCTGACAGGAGGGAGGAGTGGACAAAAGGTGCCAGACACCTGGGGTTACTGCCCCGCACTCTCTGATGCCACAAAAGTTTGAGAGCCCTGAGAGGTATAGGGCTTGATTTTATCACTGACTACTGTCAGTGACTACTGGGGCTTGTTGTTTATCTGTTGGGACACACCTGGGGGCCAGTTAAGGTTAGATGCTGCACAGGTGGTATCCACAGGTGAGGGGAAGAGTTCCCCATTGGTTATCTTAGTGGGCCCTAGGAGTGTGGACAGAGGGATCCACCAGGGTTCAGATTGGAGTAGAGCTGCCATATGCCCCTGCAGTTGCGGGCCAGTTCCGTGTTCTATCGCTCCGAAGCAGGGAAGCCCATCAAAGTAGTGATTGGTCTACCCTGCGTTTTGGCTGGAAGGGGGTTGTGTTGGAAATGGCCCTTTTTGCAGGGTCACCCTTAAACTTTTTGCCTGCCTCCTGTATTTTTGCTGACCTGTTTCTGTTGGTTTTATGACTCTGGGCACTTTACCACTGCTGTTCAGTGCTAAAGTGCATATGCTCTCCCTTTGTAAATATGTCTATGTGAATTGGTATATCCATGATTGGCTTATTTGGTTTACCTGTTAGTCCCTAGTAGTGTGGCCTGTGTGTGCCCAGGGCTGGTAAACCAAATGCTGCTGGTGGGCATGCAGCGCTGGTTTGCGCCACCCACAGAAGCAGCTTGTAAAGTGTGTCTCAGACCTGCCACTGCAGTGTCTGTGTGCAGTCCAGAACTGCCATCTTGGCTGTGAAGTGCACTCACTTCCCAGCCCCTGAACCTTCCCTTGGCAGCCTGTAAGTCACCCCTATGGTAGGGTGCATTGTATGTGTAAGGTAGGACATGCCTTGGTGTATGTAGCATGTCCTGGTAGTGAATTACACCCCATTTCGTTTTTCACTACTGTAAGGCTACCTGTTCCTCATAGGCTAGAATGGGCAGTTTGACTATTACATTCTATAGTCCTAACTGACCCCAGGGACATGGTAGAAAAACGAATTTAGTATGCCTGAGCTCAGAATATTAAAATACCTCTTTAAGTGAAGTTTATTTTTATATTCTGTGTTTGAAAATACCACTTTTAGAAAGTAGGTATTTTCTTGCCTAAGCCTTCCAGTGTGCTCTGCCGTTATGTGTATTGGCTGTCTGGTTTTAGAGGGGCAGGGCAGGCTGAGTCAGACCTGGGTTGAATAGAGAGATCTGCATTTAGAGTGTGGGGAGGGGTGGCTCCTTGACCTGAATAGGGCTGTGCCTGGCAAGGTGAATGCTGGCTCCACCTCCCACTGTGTGTCTGCTAGCAGACCCCCTCTTTCTGAAAGGAAGGATGCAGCCTGGTAAACAAAGTGCTCCATGCCTGAGCAGAACTGGTTCTGGCTAGGTTCAGTGACTGGTAGCTTCTAAGAACAAAGACTTTTGGGGTATAAATATCTGTGCTCAAACCCCTACATTTTTGTATTGCTTTTGGATCTGGAGAGGAAACTCTGTCCGTGCCACTGGAGGAATCTGCAAGAAGTGACTGTCCTTGTGCTTGTGTGTTGTTTCTTGCACTGGCCTGCAGCAGTGACCACTGGACCTTGAAGAAGAGGAAAAGGAACTTTTGAGAGAACTTTTATTTTTGTTACAGCAATTACCCAAGGGCTAGGAAAAGAGCTAGCCTCCTGCTGGAGTCTCAGGCACATCTGACTCCACCACCAACCTCCTGCTTCCTCCCTGCGAGGATTGCTATCTGCTGATGAGGCTCCTGTGAGTTCCAGGGCCTCTAGTTTTGCTTCAGAGAAAAGAGTGCTGGAAATCGTCGCTAACGCACGTTTGCGAGCCGCTGCAGCCGAGAGCGCTGGAAAAATCATCGCGCTGCTGCCGCTGGGTGCTCGCAACACGAAACCATCGCTAACGCCCCTTTGCGAGCCGCTGCAGCTGAGACGCACTTGCTGTCGCCGAGCGCTCGCAACCCCTAAAGAAATCATCGCTTCAAGACATCGCTTGCGGACGCCGTGCGTCCGCCATTTTCATCGCATCGCACCGGATTTCGTCGCTCCCTCGCGGAGCATCATCTCTTCGCCTCGCAACACAATCACACAGCGCAACAGGATCGTCGCATCGACTTCTCCCTCGCGGCAAGAAAGTCATCGCATCGGCGGCCTAGCGTGCAGAAGTTGGTCGCAGTGTCTCCGCACGCATCACGCAGATCGGCGCATCATCCTCCCTTGCGGCAAGGATTTCAACGCATCGCCGGCCTCGCGTGCCGAGAATCATCGCTACCACTTCTTTGCGACATTTTGTTGGTTTTGCTACTAAACCCAGGTACTTTGTGAGAGAAAGGGTCGCAGAGACCACTGCTTTGAATTTGAACCTTATTTTTGCAACCTTTGAACTATTTTTTGACAGTCCTTCAACAACCATCCTATTTTTGACAGTCTTATGAGAGAAAGGGTCGCAGAGACCACTGCCTTGAATTTGAACCTTATTTTTGCAACCTCTGAACGAGGAAGGGCGCAGAGACCCCTGCCTTGAATTTGAACCTTATTCTTGCAACCTTTGAACTATCTTTGACAGCCCTTCAACAGCTATCCTATTTTTGACAGTATTGTGGCTTTTACAGTTATTGGTCTTGTGATAAATCTGCCTTTATATAAAGATACTTATTTTTTATAACTACTTGTGTGGTGTCCCTCTGTAGTGTTCCTCACTGTGTTACTGTGTATGGTCATAAATGCTTCACACCCTGCCTCTGAGATAGCCTACCTGCTCGTGCTACGTTACCACAGGGTTGAGCAGGGGTATTAAAGAGGGTAGCCCTCTCACTCTGACTTAGGAAGAAGGGTCCCTACTTGGACAGTGGCCAGCCATTGCCAACTAGAGACCCCCATTTCTAACAGTCCTTAACACATTCTGGGCAAATTTGCTGAAGTAAGTAAGGGCCTGATTAAGAGTTTGGCAGACACGTTTTCTCCGTCACAAATGTGACGGATATCCCAGATGCCGCATTACAATTCCATTATATCCTATGGAACTTGTAATACAGCGGACAGGATATCCGTCATGTTTGTGACAGAGTATCCCATCTGCCAAACTCATATTCAGGCCCTAAGCCTGGTAGCCTTCCAAATTACGATACCAAAGTTCAGCCATTGCGTGTAGTACCCTAAGCCTCACCTTCTTGTAGTACTTAGGGTCTCCAAATTTGTATATGAAGTGGTTATCCCCACCCCGACATTCTTTAGCATAGCTTTGAACATGGTTACTATCTTGGAACAATCCGGGCTGTTTAGCAACATTCTCCCATTCTTTAGTTGAAAAGCCCATACATAGTATTGCAAATCTGGAAGCTTCACACCTCCCTTTTTCTTTTTGCTTTGAAGCTTCTTCCAGGCTATTTGTGCTCCCTTTGATGCCCAGATAAAGCTAAAATCCTGATTTGTAGTCTGTCCAACAACTCCTTCTTAAAATACAAAGGAATTGAGCTGAATAATAATTTAAATTTAGGTAATATGCTCATCTTGACCAAATTAGTTCTTCCAAAGATGGTGAGCGGTGAATGGGACCAACTCTTCATGAATTTACAAGACTCAGTCATAACTTTTAAGAACTTTACTTCTGGGAGGTTCCTAATATCGTGTGTGATCTTTAAGCCGAAGTACTTCATTTCGTCCTTAATTAGGCATGTTCCAATCCAAGATTTGAGTCTTAGAGTTATTAACAGAATATCCTGCTAATTGTTCTAAGTCTGGGGATAACTGCTCAATATTTGGCAAAGCAATCTGCAAATCTGAAGCATAAACCATAAGGTCGTCTGCGTATCAGGCGACCTTTTTCCCAGCTGTTACACCCGAAAGGGAGGATAGAGTCTTCCTTTCTAATTGTACATGCCAGTGGTTCAGTAAGGGTGACAGCGGGCATCCCTGCCTCCTTCCCCTAGTTATTCTGAAAGCTGAAGGGAGATTACCATTTACCAATACTCTAGCTGAGGGGTTTTGATAGATCAGCTCTAGTGTCCTGCAGAAATTCTCCCCCAAAATAGAGTGATTGACCGTAGTTTGCATATATGTTCAGTTTGCTTCGCCAAATGACTTTGTATTATCCAAGGTCACTACTGCTAATGGGGCCTTATATACAGTGGCCACATCTATAGAGCCAACGAGGACATGGGTCAACTCGTGTAAAGTTCTTCTCTTTAGCAAGACCTTTTGATCCTTGAACCTTTTGATGTCTTGGTAAGTTTTACTTTAGTGTTATATATATATATTTTAATGTTAACGTTAATTTAGTGGTTTAGTCATATTACTTATTATTGACTGTCTTTCTTGTACTTGTAACTTTTAAATTTCTATGGCTTGTTTGCTTTTTCCTTTTCTTAGTTTGGTCTGGCTGAAGTGCAGAAACTTGTATCTTGGAGATAACTGCATAGCATTAGTTTAGTTATTTATTTTACTTAATATATTAGATTATTTCTTAGTTACGTTAAAGTTTTTGTATTAATTACCGATTGAGTTCAACAAAGTATTCTTTTGAAGTGTCGCAATCTTCTTATCTTGCACTTCAATCCATCACAGCGATCATTTCCTCCATTGGCGGCCTTTTCGGAAGCATTTGTGCACATCTCCGTGTCCTTTTTATTTTTTGTTGAACTGTTTTTAACTTTAATTTCATTGGTTATTTAGAAAGGAATCGGGATTGTTTTTGTACCGTTTATTATAAACGTTAATCAGTATTTCAGTCTTTTTCTTGTATTCATTTTATCAATATTTTTATCTTCGATAATTTTGTTACTATTGTTATATTTCGTTAGTTCTAATGCAGTTACAATAGTTTGTGTTCCTTTCTTTTTGTTATGAATATAATTATATTTTGGAAATTTGTCAGCAATATTTTTGTTTTCTGGAAAAGAAGCAGGCCGCAGAACAGATGGTGTTCAGAGGTGAGGTGGTACTGAGGGGTCACATAGGCCTGTGATAGCACTACTCTAGGGTTTGAAGATTGTCAAATAGCAGACTACGGGGAGTGCGTGTTCTTGGCTGGGGTGCACTCTGTGAGCATGAGCAACATAAAAGTGTCTAGTCTCTACAGAGTCAGGTAAATTACCCGGAAATTGGGAGAACGAGGAACATATACCCATAGTAGGAAGCAAGTAGGTGTGTACACATTTGTGCGAAGGGGCATTACAGAAGTAATAGTGAGAAGAATACTGGAAGCCACTACCCACCTGGTTGCCACATTTGAACTGTTTGAGGACATTTCACGTTCACTGGAGAAAGTCAGCATTTTTCAGAGTCGCCACCTTGCATTGCTACTATTATCCTGGATTAAGAAGCAGTACATGAGCAACAGGGACAAATAAAGCAAACAGCATCTAAATGAAAGGATGTGGAATGCCCACACAAAAAGAGCCTTCAAGTGATGAACTGTTCAGAGGTTAGACCCAGACAAGATATGAGAGTGACTGAAGCGTCAGGGAAAAGAGGTGACACCTCCTACTCCCTAAATGAGGCTGCAGAGCTCAAAAAGAGACCACTCCCTGCCACAAGGCATCAGTGGTTCTGCCACCAGACTACAATGAGGAAAGAAAATCAAGTCAAGTTGCTTCCTGAGGCAGATGTCCAGGGGATAGACAGTCATTCTCAGGGTACCATAGATTTACTTATTTTATGAATGATTCCCAGGGTACAAACCCGTGCAGAGTGAGAATCTATAGAGTCAGGTCTGAGGCTATGCTGAGTAAAACAGTGATCACTGGAGAACACCCATGAGACTGGGGACAGTATTTGGTCCTTAAGGTAGGGTTTGGGTGCCCACTTTTCAATCTTACCCCATGTCCACAAACACTGTATGCTACATTTCCAGTCCCGCTCTAACCAAGGGGATGGGATGCGAGGTCATTTCCTACTTTCTTTCACTGGCCCCTCACTCCAACCCTCCTTAGTTTACACCCTTTGAACCTCTCCTCCATATGACTTCCCCTGAACACCACCTTAGTTGCTGCATTTTCTATTGTGATTCTGAGGCCAATTGAGGTCGCAGCACACAAACATTCCTCGTACCTTATTGAAAAGGGATGGGGATCCAGGTACATATTACGTTTTTTTCTTCTATTTTACTAAATTAGTTTGGGAATTGTGTCACTTTCAGTTTTTGACTTTAATATTACTTTGGTGCTGATAAACTACTTCTCACACATTTTATCTAAGAGACGTTTGTCCTCTGATCCATAGCTGTCATGGGTAAGTCCAAAAATCTCACTGAAACACGATTTGTACTTTTTGGTCCTGGGCTGCTAAATTAGTGGGAATTCACCCCCGCTCTTCTCACTAGTTAATAAATGCACTTTCTAACACCACCTATCTGTGTTTCAGGTGTCATTTGACACACACCTGAACTGAATGAGCAGTGATGCAGAAGTTTACATTCCCGATTCTAACTAAGAGTTGGAAATATAGGGGATATGTACAATAGAAGTGGCGGGGTGAGGCGTTAGCCGTCATGGCTTAACGCCTCACTCTGCCACTTCTGACACGCAAGGCTGTACCATATTTATAAGGATATGGTGCAGTCTTGCGTTTCCCCCTGCGATGGCGCTACACTTAGCAGTGTAGCGCCAAAGCAGGCACCCTTGCACCATAGTGCAAGGGGGGCCGAGTGCAGGGGAGGATTGTTTATGTGTAGGAAGGTGTCCCTTCCTGCACATAAACAATCCTGAAATGCCATTTTGTCACTTGAAAGTCACAAAATGGCATTTATTTTAAAGATTGTTTATGTACAGAAAGGGGGACCTTCCTGTACATAAACAAACCACGGCACAAGGCAGCACACATGGAAAAAGCAAAAACGAGGGCACTAAGGGCCAGAAGCTGCGCCTGCAAACCAAACAAGTAGGGTACACTTTGTGGTTGAAATACTGACCTTCAAAAATATTGCATCTACTATGATTATCATTAATCGTTATGCTATGTGAATTTGGAGTTAATACTTACGTCGACGCTATAGTGGTAGCCAATAGAGTAAACACGATATTTTGGAGGTCAATATTTCATCCGTAACAAAGTAACATACAACCACAAGCAGTGAATGTACTTTTCATGAACAAAAACGATTCAAATACTCATTTTCATATTCTGGAGGGGAAACCTGGATATCCATGTACAGAAAACTCATCTGCCTGCAGACTAAAGGATTCAGTGCCGATTCAGATTTTCATCCTTCCTAGGGGCTCCTCCATTTTTGGACACTTGGGGCCAGATGTACGACGTGATTTTGTATGCGCAAACGGGTTTGCGACCCGTTTGCGCATGCAGAATCACTGTGGGCCATGTACAAACACTATTTTGCGACTCGCAAAAAATTGCGACTCGCAAAATAGTGTTTTGCGACTCGCTATCAGGAAGGTGCGTTCCCTTCCTAATAGCGACTCTATAGCCAAGTATGAATGTTTTGCGACCGCAATTGCTGTCGCAAAACACTCACACTTTACCGCCCTCTTCAAGAGGGTGGTAATGGAGTCACTAATGAGAAGGGGTCCCCAGGGGACCCCTTCCTCTTTGTGACTGGCTCTAAAAATATTTTTTAAGGGCAGGCAGTGGTCCCAGGGACCACTACCTGCCCTTAAAAAATGAAACGAAAACGTTTAAATTAATTTTTTTAAATGCATTCCGTTTTCCTTTAAGGAAAACAGGCTGCATTTGAGAAGAAAAAAAACACTGCTTTATTGACAAACAGTCCCAGACATGCAGGTCTGCTGAGCCCAGCAGGCAACCATCCCTGGGAGGGCCAGCCATTCCCAATGGGGTCGCAAATTGCGAGTGGCTCATTAATATTCATGAGTCTCGCATTTTGCGACCCCAATGGGAATCGCAATCAGTGTCTCTAACACTGTTGTACATTCCAAATTGCGACTTGCAATTTGCGTCTCGCAATTGAGCGCAAAATGCGAGTTGCAATTTGGAATGGTCGTACATCTGGCCCTTGGTCCGAGCACATTATCTGGATTGCCTCATGTGCAGGGACTCTTGTGATATTTTGAATGATTGTCGAATACTCCACATGTTGAGCATTAAATAATGTGCAACACGATGGAGCAGGGAGAGAACGAGTAACCGTGAAGAGAACTTCACAGGAGGTCTAGAAGAGCGCTTTGCAAAGAAATGAGACAGTGTAATATATTTCCCCTCAGCAAGAAAATACGCGACTTCCTAACATACGTTGCCTTTGATTTGCTGTACACAATATCTCAGGAGTAGGACTGACATGTTAGGAAGAGGTTATTGTATTCACATTTACGTTAAAAAGGCTCCTTGAATATCCCAATCTTCTACTGCCATCAAGCGTTCATCAGTAGTAGTACAGTCAATTCATTTTTAGACGAGTTAGTTTGCGTTACGACCTTTTAAGGTTTTTGGTTGTTTAAACTTCAGCTGGCCAATTGACTAGACGTACACTGCATTTTCATATCTAACGTGATATCGCAGCTGCGGCTCGGGCTTTATGTATGTAACAGAAAAATAACTTTCAGGAGTACTGCTGTGAGAGGGGCTTAGGCTCCGCCCACGTGTTGGTTTACTTGAGTAAAGTTTTTGCAGAGTGCTTGTTTTATTGCCCTTTTTGCTTGCGGGAAAACTTCTTCTCAAGGACTGAACTGGTTATAATGGCAAGTCAATGAGCACAGCTTTAGCCCTGATCGGTTTAGCATAAAGACAGAGTAGGTCAAACATATTTGTTGTGAAAAACATATGTTAAGGTCAATAGGTATTTACGCGTGGACAAAAAACCATGCACTAAAGCATGCAGAGCAGAGAGGTGTTTTGTTACACAGAGTTCACATAGAGTACTGTAGTAGTAAAGAGTTTTACTGCTGGTTACTGCCTCAGACAAACAGTAGAGATAGAAGATTTTTACAGTGATAATCCTTAATAGTTCCTTTTGAGAAGGAATGTATATTGTTTGTCAAGTGTATTTTTCTACATTTTTCATAACATTATTGATGATGGTCAACAGTTTGTTCACACTTCAGTACATCTCTGTTGGTTATGGTGTCGTCAGTGGTAATTTCTATGGGTGTCATTGATTCATTGGGAAAACTGGGCAAATGTGTTGGATTCCATAGGTCTAATCTGTTTATTATGAACGTTTATAAGAACGCCATCGGGCCTGCCTTACCTATTGTGAAAAGCATGTGTGAAAGGCAATATACTTTTAGGTGTGGATTTTAATTGCACTGTTATTTTGTTACATGAAATGTCAGATTACCATAGTAAAGTAGGGCTTTGTTGCTGGTGACCCTCTTAAACAAATCGTGGGGACAGATAGTTTTCACCATCATGATCCTTGTTAGGGCCTCTCAGGAGAGATAGCGTTCTGCTTTGCCACCTTTGTACTTTTGAACACATTTGCAATTTTATGACCATATGTTCGATGGTTGCCTTGTGGGAAAGCTGGTGCTCAAAACAGTAGGCCTAAAATGGTTATAGTGAGATGTCAGTGATAAAGGCTGCAGGACTGATTCAATCACTGTGAAAAGTTATGTCCTATGCAATAGGTTTGACTTTTTTTTTTGCAGTTTTATATAGCGCAAACTCAACCCGAAGGTATCAGAGGGCTTTACATGAGCACCAGTTGCATTACAGATGGACACATTCATTTTTTAGACACAGTGAGATTAAGTGATGTGCCCAGAATCACAGGATGTTTGAGCTTCCCGCCAGACTCAAATCTGATTCCCCAGTTTCAAAGTTGGCCGCTCTAGCCGTTAAGCCACATATTATGACAAGTTACAACAAAAGCTGAAGGCCTGGCTTATTTATTGTGAAAAGCCTTTATTAAAGTCAATAGGTATTTACTGGTGGATGGTTATCACACTTAGTTACAGGCGGTAGACAGGTATTTTGTTACATTAAATCTCACAGATTAGCAGAGTAAGCTAGGGTTTTGCAGCTGGTGACTCACTCAAACTGTGGGGGAGATTTTCTCTATGATAAACATTATTAGGCCATTTTAGGAGGGATTTTATATTGTTTTAAACATATTTGTATTTTAATTATGGTTAAGACTTCCGGCATTTATTTTTTTAACATTTCCGTCTGTATTTATCTATTTTTTTTTTTTGGACCCCCTCATTGGTATATCCATATTTATTTTGTGTTTTGGGAATAACTTGTCACAAAATGGTGTTTTTCCACATTTATTTTACTGAGAAACATTCATTCATACTTTGATGCCGGTCGCATTTTAGCAAATTAATCAGACAAATATAAGAAAACGCTACACTCAATAAATATTACCATTATACTTCATATATATATATATATTAACATATGCCTCTATTTAAGGAATGTTTTTTTAATTCCCCACGCTGTCTATCTGCTCAGCTGTTGGCCTGTAATTCATGAAAGACAGCATGGAGAGTCACTCACAAGCAGCACACTTTTCTGTATGGTTTTAATAATAAATACTGACAGGTAGTACATTGGTTTCTGTCTGTATTTATCTGTAAAAATCAGTAAAAATGGAAAACTGGGAGCCTTAATTATGGCATAACTAATGTTTTCATTGCTGAAAGTGTATGCTCATTCCAGTAGCTCCAAGTTGGTTATAGAGACACACAAATGACAAAGGCAGAAGTGGTAGGAAACACACTGCCTGGGATACCAGCACACAATTTGCCCAGATGGATTGTGGTAAATGCAGTGTATGATAACACTCACTTCAGTTGATGGTCTTTAGTTTTCACCATTGTTGGTGCAGCCAGTGCTGTGTATCTCTAGGCATGTGTTTCAGGCTATTCGTCCTTTTTCAGTAGAGAGTAACACATTACATTTCTCTGGTTTCTGTACCAATCACAGAGCGCAGCTGCATCTCAGAGCTCATCAGTCCAACCAATTGGCATGGAGTCAATCACAGAAGGGGGAGGGAGTATTGTGGTAATTGCAGTGTATGACAACACTCACTTGAGAGCCAATCACACAAGGGGGAGGGAGCACACTGCCTTTCTTACCAGCACACAGTTCGCCCAGATGCATTGTGGTAAATGCACCAACAATGGTAAAACTATAGACGTTCAACTCAAATGAGTGTTATCGTACACTGCATTTACCACAATGCATGGGGGGATTTTCCTTATGTTTCTGTGAGGGAAAGCTCCATAGTCTGCAGGGATTACAAATTTCCTAACGCCCAGCATTTCCCCATTTCTCTCATTAAAAACAGTATCCCAGGTGTGTGGATAGGCCTAGTGCCTGACATAGGAAGAGTTCCAAAAAACAACCAGGAAACATCATTATTTTTCCCTTCAAATGCACTCATTCTGGCAATGTGAGTAGCTGTGGTATTTGGGCTAAGGCTCGGTTGGCACCCAAGAAATTCGACTAAACCAAGACATTTCTGAAAACTAGACACCCATGACAGTCTGCGGTGATATAACTTCCCCAAAGAAGCCATTCCTGTTAAATAGGGGGTGAATCCCTGAATGGGGATCACCCTCCTGCCCCTGTAGATTATGCTGTTGAGGGATGGGATACTGCTGAGAAACAAAGCAATGTTTGGCCTGAAAAGAGACCCTCTTCATAGTATTCCCCATTGTCCTGACATGGCTAAATTGACCTGCGTGGCAGAAACCCAAAGAACAAAATACGACATTCTAAAATGCTGCAGTGCAGAGTCAGTGCCAGGGCTCTTCCCTAACCTCCTCCTCACAGGGCAAATGGAAGTTCAAGTCAGAGCTTCGACATTACAAACAAAACAGAGCAGACTTTGAGCCTGATTTAGAATCGGAGGATGGAGGTAAGTTTGTGGGCATAGCAGAGTACTTTACTCCTGCCATGCCAAGGGCACCCCCATGCCATTTTTAGAGATGTAGAGATATCGGCCAGCCCAGTGGACATCTCTTAACATTGGCAGGGACCGCCATGTCGGCGATTCCTGTCAATGTATTAAAAGTTTGACATCCCCGTACTGTCAAAATGATGGCATAGTTCATCAAACCTTTAAACATCTTTTAGTATTTTTAATAACAAAATCCCACAGCAGAATTTTGTATTTGAAAGTACAAGAACTATTGGTCACCACACCATGGGAGCTGTCTCCCATGGCGTTAGGGTAATTTTGCAGTTTTCACTGCCCCTTATCGCTAGGTAAAACCTGGCGGAAAGGAGCAGTGAAAACTGGCAATTAGATCTCCCACTCTAAATCCGGCATTTGAATTGCCAAACCTCCAACAGCCCTTACCCTGTCGGGCCATTGGAGGAATATGTCAGTGATGGGAGGTAGTCTCCCTCTTTGACATACTTAAGGTCCGCTCATCTGTAAATCAGGCAGGCGGACCATCAGTTTGGAGGAGAGAGTACCACGTCACAGATGTGACAGAAAACTCGTTGAATGTGAAAACAAGATGACATGGAATTGTTAGACAAGTGCTCTTAGTCCCAAATATGGAATGCTGTGAGGGGCTGGGAGCTGGAAGAAAGAACGTGGAAGAAGAGAAATGCTAGAGGTGAGAGAGGGGAGCAGTTGGGATACTATGCAATGTATGAAATAATTCAGAAATGGATACCCTGACAAAGAGGAGGCTGGGAAGCAGGAAGTGGAGAATGGAGGTCAGGAGGAAGTCTGTATGAAGGCAGTGCAGTAAATCTGAATGAGCACACCTGGAGTGAATGGACTGTATGCCTAAACCATATTTGTTTCCGCAAGTTTCTCTGCTAAATGAAATTCAGACCTAAAAGTTAATCCAGAGTATCGAGGGAGGTAGGGTGAAAGGAGGAAATGGCAACTAGCAAAGGCAGAAAGCATATATGTCAGAAGAGGGGGAGTATGTGTGATGGGGGACAACAGAAGGAGCGAGTGAGAAAACAGGTCAGCAAAGGGGACGGCAGTGGCCAGAAACACAGATATCTAACACAAGACTACCACAAATATAATAGGAGACTGAGGGCCTGATTTAGATCTCGGCGGACAGGTTACTCTGTCACAACAGTAACAGATATCCCATCCGCCGAAATATAAATCTCATAAAATATGAGATTTATATTTAGCTGGACTCATCAGTCACCATTGTGATGGAGTAACCCGCCGGCCGAGATCTAAGTCAGGCCCTGGGCCATAAAACAATAAGGCCCTCATAATGAGAGTACTGGTAAATTCTGCAAAGGTGTTTGTAAATGCTCCCCAAAATTTTTCCCAGGTGATTTTTAGCAGGTCAAATCTTTCCAAATTTACTGGGTGAAAATAACTGGAAGATCACGGCACATGCAGTGGAGCAAATTCCACATTTAACATGAGCTATTTACTGCAGCTTGTAAATACTTCACCTACTGATGCTGGTGTTTACCCTGTACACTAAAACCCCATACCTTTATGATCCATGCATAATCCGAGAAGAAAATAACCTGATGTAGAACTGCATCATTTATCCAGTATATAAAAAAAGAACAAATACTGACAGAAGAAACGGAAGGGAGAGGGGAGAAACCATGCAAGTGAGGAGAAAACCAAGCAGAAGGAGGGACTAGCTTAAAATAATATAATTGTGAACGGGATGGAACACTTCATAAAAAGGAAAAAAAATAATTCATGATCCCAGCGTCCAAACAGCACTAATGTAGGGGGCACACATGACATTGAAAGAGGAAGATATATAAAAAGGGATCAGGTAGGGAGATATTATCACAGTTAGAGAGACATCATCACAGCTCAAGTTAGGGTGGCAAGTGGAATGAAATATCTGTATTTATATACAAACACTTTACAGCACTACATATTCAGGACAGATTGAGAAAGGAAGGTGTTACTGATCTCCTTGGCACTGCAAGGTGACGGTAGAGTTAGTGTATGTGCAGAAAGGTAACAAGTTTCTCTGTGGGACATACAATTATTGTTTCCTGAGGAAGCTGATGAAGGGCTAATCATATAAGATGGTTGAAACACCAAAATCGATCTACTTGTGAAAGGACGTGGGAGATTGAACATGGGGAAAACTAAAGCCAGCTTGGCCATGATGAACTTTGTGATGGATACAAAATACAGTTCTTGTTTGTTGCATACCAGTACAGTGCTAGGCTGTTCATTGATAATGAATTTGGCATGCATGCCATATAGCGAGTTTGATGTAGAGACTGGAGGTACTGGGACATGCAGCAGGCTTGCTTGTGAAAATCATCATCATGTAAAACTTTAGTGAATGATTTTTGTTTTGGAATTGTAGGCGTTGTACAATTAATCACTGTGGGCTGTCAGCCCCTTTGTGCAAAGGGACATTTTCTTTCTCCACAGTGAAACGAGTTCTCTGCAGGCAGAAACCCCTTACCCTACACCCTATGAGGTGTAGGGTTGTTCAATTTCTCTTCTCACTCTGGTATGGGGTTTACTCCTTTTCTTGACAAAAAGTAATGTCTGACCATGTCAAGGTTAGGAAGACTTCGTAAAAGTAAATTTTGAACACCAACACACTAATGTGGTTATGAGAGTTCACAAACTTTCAAGGCTATCCATGCTTTGAAATGCTCAAACTCTGCCCCTTGCCTGAGCAATACTACACAACTGCAGTGTAATATTACATCAGAGTCAAAGGTTTCCAAATTGCAGGTCACCTTTGGTGAATTCCTTGAAGATGGAAACCCACTCATTTCCTCATGTAAACCGAACTTACTTCCTTACATGGCTTTAAAACGTGGCCCATTTCACCTAGAAAGTATCAGGAAGAGACAGCATTAGCTCCCCTGCTCACTGGGGATGAAATAACTATTGGCTAATCTAGTTTTGAATCCCTTCATCATAGAAACCGTCATATTGTACTTTATCTCTATAAGAAGAGGTATAACATGCTGTAAGCAAAAACAGGAAAAGAGCTGGGTGCTACAATTAAATATTTTGCAATTAACTGAAAACTAGTAGAATGATAGTAATAATGCTATTTGTTAGACTTCGAATCCTTGGTGTTGTTTTCCCCCCTAACCTTTTGCCTTCAGACCTCATGTTTTGCTGACTTTGGTTTTGCTGGTCTTAGGACTCTGTGCACTTTACCACTGCTAACCAGTGCTAAAATGCTTGTGCGCTCTCCTTAAACATGGTAGAATTGGCTTATACCCAACTGGCGTTTGTAATTTACTGATAAGATCCCAGTAAAGTGGCGCTACCTGTGTCTAGGTCCTGTAAATTAAATGTTACTAGTGGGCCTCCATCACTGACTTCGCCACCCACTTAAGCAGCATTTTAAAAATGCCTCAAGCCTGACACTGCAGCCTGTGTGAGCAGTTTTAAACTGCCATGTCGACCTAGCAAAAAAAACCTTGTGCCAGGCCCAAACCTTCCTTTTTAGTACATGTAAATCATCCCCCCAGGTTAGGCCCCCTCGGGCAGCCTAGAGAGCAGGGTAGAGTGTATTTACAAGGTTGGGTGTGTACATTTTAGTTTTACTGTTCTAGTAGTAAAAAAACTCTTACATGAGTTTACCACTACTACATGACCTACCTCTCCCATAGGATTACAATGGAGTTACCTTATTACATTTTATGTGTGTGATTTTTAAATGGGAACAGGTAACCAGTTCATGTTTGGTGTCTTTGGAATTCCAATGGAAAATCATAACTTATGGTGAAGTAGGATTTTAAATTACAATTTTGAAAATGTCACTTTTACAAAGTTAAAAGAACAGATGATAGGCGGACCAGAAATAAGCATTCTGGGACCGGTTTCGGGGTATGATCCCTCATCAGCCAGGCTAGCTTGAATCTGGTGGCGTAGCGAGAACAGGACCCACGTCTGGGCATACCCTTCCCACTTAGGGCGACAAATGCAATAAGAGCAGATGATGGACAGAATGGTGAATTAATCAAACATTCACTGCCAGTCACAGATCTGGTTAACTCCATCATTTTTTTACCCGCCACGCCATTCCAGTTTGGACCCAGCCATATGCAAATCAGTCTTGACCCTGTTCCCCATGGGAACAGTCCAGCCCGAACTGCCAGGCCAGGTCTTCCCTGGACCAGAAACAAGCATCCTGGGACCGGTTTCCGGGTAACACCCCTCACCCAGACGTGGGTCCCGTGCTCTCCATGCCACTGGAGTCAAGCTATCCTGGCTGATGAGGGGTGAAAGCCCGAAACCACTCCTAGGATGCTTTTTTCCAGTCCAGGGAGGACCTGGCCTGGCAGTTCGGGCTGGACTGTCCCCTTTGGGCGTAGGGTCAAGACTGATTTGCATATGGCTGGGTTCAAACTGGAATGGCATGGGGAGCAAATAAATGATGGATTTAGGCCCAGATCTCTGCTGGGGTGAATGTATGACATTTCTTCTGCATTCTGTCCATCAATTGTTCTCTTTGTATCTAACACCCCTCATCAGCCAGGCTAGTTTGAATCTGGTGGCGTAGCGAGCACTGGACCCATGTCTAGGCATACCCTTCCAACTTAGGGTGACAAATGTGAATGTTTGCCCTTAGTGGCCAAGGGTATGCCCAGACGTGGGTCCCTTTCTCGCTGTGCCACTGGATTAAAGCTAGCCTGGCTGATGACGGGTGATGCCCGAAACCGGTCCCAGGATGCTTGTTTCAGGTCCAGGGAGGACCTGGCCTGGCAGTTCGGGCTGGACTGTTCCCATGAGGAAAAGGGTCAAGACTGATTTGCATTTGGCTGTGTCCAAACTGAGGTTGCATAGTGAGCAAAAGAACAATGGATTAAACCCAGATCTGTTGACTGGGGGTGAGTGTTTGAAAAGTTTCAGCACTCCATCCATCATCTTGTGTTTACTTTTACAAAGTTAGCATTTTCCTGCTTTAACCATTTGGTGTCTGCAGCCCGTGTCTGGTTTCGATGACTGGGTGTAGTTGACAATTGTGCTTTGTGTATTCCTTCTAGACAGCCACACTGTGATAAGTGAATAGAACAGAGACCAGTTGGATTTCCATGTAGGTTTATTGTAGATATTGTAGATCAGGAATCACAACATGGAGTAGTACAGAATTAGATGTAGAGTAGGTCTTCTCTACAGAGCGAGCCCCACCAGGAGCAGCTTCCTTGCTGCTCAGCCCATCCTCTCAACTGACACTCCACACACAGTCATACCAGCATTTTATTACCTCACCACACATACCAACATTCCAAGAACATCCACACTGGCTGAGCAGCAAGGAAGAAAAGCAGGAAAGGTGCATTACACTAAATACCAGTATACTACACACCTTCCCCCTTTAATGAACAACAGAAGAATTATGTAAGCAGTAAGCATAGTAAAAGCATAAATAAACATAGGAGTAAAACATTGCATTAATTAACAAAAATGACATAACACCTCTTCCCCGTTTTACGGATTAAATGAAGAAAAGTAGAAAATGCAATAAGCTAAACAATAATTGCACTAAAAGAAAGATCTAGCAACAAAGGTCTGAAAAAGAAACAGAATCGATCGAGGAATTCACAAAAATAAGAAAGAGAATGTGAGAAAAAGAGATCTCCCACCGTATGCTCAGGAAAACTAAACAAACCACAGAAGAAAACAGGAACTTGACATCTAAGTCACCAGCAGGACACACCAGTTGGCCAGACTAGTATGGAAGTGATAAACAGAGAACGTCAACCAATGAAAAATTAGTGCAAGACAAAGACAAGAAAAAAAAACGCTCTCAAAGAGACATAACGCAAGACTTTCTCACTCACACACGCAAGAAAAAGGTTGGGTACGCTCCAACATACAATTCTTGAATGAAGAAAACTAGAGATGAGAAAAAGAGGGGTGAAAATTCCCCCCTGTTGAATTTTAAAATAAATCCAACATGACAGTAAGTATGTGAGAAATCACGCACAGGTACCATGTGATAAGTGAAAACGCACTCTGTCAAAACAGTAGATCCCAAGAACAGGGGATTTTAAAATATAGGTGACGTATCCACACAAATGAATGTCACATAGCCAGTAGGCTATTCCAATGCATAACTTAAATAAGGTGACGTATCCACGCATAAGTGGAGGTCACTTAGCCAGTAGGCTATTCCAATGCATAACTTAAATAAGGTGACGTATCCACGCAAAAGTGGAGGTCACATAGCCAGTAGGCTATTCCAATGCATAACTTAAATAAGGTGACGTATCCACGCATAAGTGGAGGTCACATAGCCAGTAGGCTATTCCAATGCATAACTTAAATAGGGTGACGTATCCACGCATAAGTGGAGGTCACATAGCCGGTAGGCTATTACCACATAAACCTTTATCTAATCCACGAACAGTAAATATGCACAGGTGGAGTCAATAAAAAGAATCTCGCACCAATAACTCTTGAAATAAACAGTGGAAAAAAAAAAATTCCACCTACAAATATTTGTGTGCAAGTGCATATGCCAACTGTTAAATTTTAAAATAGACATGAAAATAAACAAATGTGGAACATCAAGAAGTAAGAAACTGCTTGACAATGTGGATTACGTGAAACATATTCCAAAGGCAAACTTGTAAACAAATTATTTCCCTATGAGAATAAATGCATGTTAGAAATATAACTTTGTTATTAAATAACATGCCCACAAGATGGTGCTCTAAGCACAATATAAAGAGCATAAGTGACTCTCACGATATTAAATGATACACCACTTTGAAAACATTTTAAAATATAACACTTTCTTGACTTCGCCGCACAGATGACTTTATAATCCCTTGACATATGACCCAGTACTAAAATACTTCCTTCAGTATTGTCGTTTTTATGAAGTGATCAACATTAGACTCCTTCGTTTGCTGGCTAAATATAGAATGAAACTTGGAGTCCTGTAGAGCTGCAGCAACGACTGATGGTTAACGAAGAAAAAAAAAAAAAAAATGATACAGCAAGCAAATCATTTACAATGCACACTCACCACGAAGCAGTGACCTTGAAACCCGAGCGTTGAACTGAGAAAACAAAATCAGTCACATACTCTTTGAAACGAACATCGCATTAGTGAGGTTAACGTGGTTGGCATGGTTGGCAGAATAACGCAGACAAATAGGAAGACCTAGAGCACTTCGACTTTAATGTGCTCCGGTGGTGCCAGGCAAGATGGAGGCACGTAGCGTGACGCCGTGCCGGGAGGCTCACGGCACGTCCGTGCTTGTAGGAGAACAGCCAGGAACGTCGGATCCACGATGACAAGGACAATGAAATGCAGGTGAGGCTGCGCGCTCTCGATGACAGTAGGCAGCTCGTGCCGTGTTTTAAAATGAAAGGCAGCGGTTCAACTGCCAACACGTAGAAAATGGAAATGGCGCATTAAAACTTTAAAAAACACACTGTGGCAAAGCGCCGATGTAGAAATTGTAAAAGTACTCACGGCATAAGTACCGAATACTGGCCTGAGACATCACCACATCAAATTTAAGCACTTGAAAATCACGAGTGTTGAAGTTAATAACTCTGTGATGCGAATAAATTGAAGCACTGCAGCTTCCCATGAAGATATAAAGCACTGCCCAAAATGCACTAATGAATTTCCTTGGATGACACACTGTACAGCGAGCAGCAGACTGTACCATAACCTGGTCCGCAGAAATCAGCTGGGACTCTATCGTTGCCCCCGAACTCCATATTTCAAGCATTGCCCAGACTTGGTATAAATCTCAGAGGGATCAGTTCCGTGCACAGATCCAGTAGAGAGGTAGGAAAAACAACGTAAAGCAGATCTCCAATGACAGCAGAACAAGCAGTCATCAAGGCAGGCGATTTGCAAAACAGGGAAGCAGCAGGTAGAAACTCGCACATTTCAGTTGTGGAAGACAGATGTCACAATAAATGGCAGATAGCAGGTCAGCAAGTAGAAACAGCAGGTAGAAACTGGCACACTTCAGTTGTGTGCAGACAGGAACTGGTACACTTCAGTTGTGTGCAGGCAGGAACTGGCACACTTCAGTTGAGTGCAGGCAGGAACTGGCACACTTCAGTTGAGGGCGACCGATGGAAGGTCACTGGTGGGGCTCACCGGGTGCCAGTATGCCTTTTAAATGCGTAGCTGTAGTTGTAGGAAACTAATACCTTGGAGTTGCTTCCTGCTTTTCAAAATTTCTGTAGACCATCAGGTGGCAAGGCAGGTTCTTTCCAATCGTCGCCAAATGTGATAAGTGAATAGAACAGAGACCAGTTGGATTTTCATGTAGGTTTATTGTAGATATTGTAGATCAGGAATCACAACATGGAGTAGTACAGAATTAGATGTAGAGTAGGTCTTCTCTACAGAGCGAGCCCCACCAGGAGCAGCTTCTTTGCTGCTCAGCCCATCCTCTCAACTGACACTCCACACACAGTCATACCAGCATTCTATTACCTCACCACACATACCAACATTCCAAGAACATCCACACTGGCTGAGCAGCAAGGCAGAGAAGCAGGAAAGGTGCAATACACTAAATACCAGTATACTACACACACACAATAGGAGCTTACATGTGCCTGGATGGGCTATCACGGGCAGGATGGGAGGGAGGAGGTGGGCACAGCCCTAGTACTTGCACTTGAATAGGCTTTGTCCTGCATCCACACAAAGGGATGGATACCCTCTAGAGTTAGTCTGGACCCATGGCAGGGAAGGCAGGGCATGTAGGAACTTCAAAGATATGCCTCTAGAAGCTTCTCCCCACTTCAAAGGCACAACTGGGTATAAACATTGGAACCCAGACGCCAACTCTTCAGGACCTGTGGATACTCTGCCAGGAAGAAGGACTGCTGTGCTGCTGAAAGGACCGCCACTCTGCTGGACTGCTGACCTGGTGGACTGCTGTCCTGCTGCCCGAGTCAGGGGGATTAGACCTGAACCCAGGACTCCCAGAGTCCTGGGTTGTGCTGGCCTCCTGCTCAGAGCCATAGGGACATAACAGGCTCACAGCCACCTGAACCAGCACATTTCCTTCCCTTTCTTACCCCTTCAATCTCTATTTATGAGAATATTATTCCACATTGAGTCTTTCATAGATTCTAGAGCTTGTACTCCGGTTCCTTCAATGTCTGCACTGCCGCTTCTTTTCTTACCTCCCACTTGGCAGCCATCATAGGTTCCCCATCCCTCCCATTATCATATTCTACATCTTTCTCTTTCCCCACACCCCTTCTGGGCTTTGTGCCGTATCTGTGAATGTGCCTCCTCTCATGGTCTCGGTTGCTCCATGTCACACACGGGTCTGTCTTGACCCACCTATTGAAAAATTTCAAGCAGCTTGCTTCACCAATGCCTTTTGTCCAAGATGGTGGCACCAAACAAGACAAACCAGTTCCGGCTTAGCCTTAACACTGTTCAGGGCTCCAGCTTATTGCCTTCCACTTTTAAACTGTTCCGTTGACTTCGTTTGGTAAGTAGACATCAGTGTATCTTCAGTGGCCATTGCAAATTATGCCAGTCTACTCTTTCCTTCTTGTATCATCTCATCATGGTGGTTACCAGAGCTTGCTTTCCATACCATTTAGTTCTCCCCGATTCTTGCTCCATCCATGTGATCCCCTACCCAGCACTTTTTTGCATTTAAATCCATACTTGCATGTTTAAAACCTCCACTGATGCAGCAGGAGAGTTTGCAGGGGAGATCCATCTTAGTCAATCAGTTCATGCCTACAGTCATACACAAACGGAAAGATTATTCACAACAAAAAATCGGATCCCTCAACTGTCAAACTGACAACAACACCATTGATCATTAATCATTCTCCCTATTAGTCATTGTCCAGGGTCATTCTTCCCTTCCAAACTCCACCATCTTCTGGTCTTTGGATTCTGCCTATTTCCTCCACTCCCTCTTACCTCCTATCAATGCATCCTTGACGATACCCTTCTCTGTTTAAGGTGACTTGTAGCAATAGTGTTACTCCCCCCACATAATTATAAACAGTGCATGCTCTGGGGGTGTCATACCATGATGAGCTGCCCCGGCTCAGTTCAGTGCCAAGAGCCTGTTTTTTTTTTTGCATCTAAGGCATCTAAAGTTCATATTTATGACTGATTTTCTCTGCGTTATTGCATGAACTTTAGAGAGAACAAGTCAGAAACAGAGAGAGTTAATCTCTGCACACCATTAACCGACTTGTTCTGTCTAAAGTTCATGCATTAACTCAGAGACATTCGGAGTTATATGTGTGAACTTTAGATACTTCAGATGCAGAAAAGAAAAACAGGCACTTAGCTCAGCGCTGAGGCAGCACACCTGATCATGATACGGCCTCAGTAGTCCACACTACATTTTGGCTCTCATCCTCAAATGCAGTATAGGCTGGAAGTCTCATGTTCGCGCACTCAGTGTAGCTCAATATGTGGCTGTGATTCCTTTTAGATCCCCATTACCCGTGCTGTTACCTCTTTCCTGTCCATCAAGCGCAGAAAGGTCATGTCAAATACCCATGGTGGTGCCTCCATCCTCCAATTTCCTTCTCACCAATGTGCGTTCTCTCTGTAAATGTTCTTTTCCAGCTTAAAATATGAAGGTAAAGGGAATCGCCCTTGCACTTCTAAATTGTCGTTTCACGGACATCCTGGACAGTTCTGATGTTCAAAAGCTCTATCCTCATGTTGCTGGGCTTGCTGGTTATGGATATGTGAACCAATGTAATTTCACATTCTATGACAACTGTATTTGCAGCCACATTTCAGACGGTCTTCTGTTCACTTTATTCTTTGAACACTTTTAATGGGATAAAATATCTCTCTCTGGTTTGCTCAGGCTATGCGGCCATTTTGAGTTTCTACACAGTCTGAGTCACTTTCATCGAAGTTTTACTTATACTGTGCATACAGCTGCCATCCCACAGTGTTTTGAGATTGTATCTGTTTCCCTGTATCATCTGTTGCTTTGTCTGAGAGGCTACTGGCAACATTCACCTTATTTCTAAAAGATTTCAGGAGAGAGCGGGCCTCATATCCGTTAAGCTTTGCTGCATCAAGACGCTGAATTACAACTTGTTTCTGGCAACAAATTCAACTTTCCACAATATGCTAAGGAACCAACCAGAAGCCCTCCATGAAACACAAAGTATGCAGCAGTGAGAGTGAGAACACATCACCTACCACAAATCAATACATGAATTCTGAGTGGTTGGACAGAGATTCCAGCATATTTCTTTCAGAGGGCATACATTTTAAAAACGTTAAAGCCATTTTGGTGTCAAAGATGAAATTGAGATCATTGATACCTGCTGCAAGGTAAACACAAGGGTATGATGGACGGAGCGCTGGAAGGTGACATTAGTTTCACTACAGTTCCACATCAGGTGCATTATTGCACGTTGGTGGGTCTTGCATCTCTATTCGGCTACTGGAGGATGGCTGGGGGTCTAGGCAGTTTATTTTACATTGATCAAGTAGCCATGCATGTTCATGTGGCAGATCAGATATAATACTGGGTTGGGGTCTAGTGCAGGGAAATGTGAATAGCAGTGAAATAGCAATGAGTTTTTTGATGTATGCAAATTACCACTTCAACAAATGTGTTATTTCAGATTTCATTTTTAAAAATATTTTATCATATCCATGTTGGTTGAGTGGCGGCAAACCAGCTATGTGCACAGTGTATGGGCTTGGCCACATTAGCGGCCACTGTAATTCTTTAAAACAATGCCTTTGCTTGTGCCATCTCCTTAGGAGAAGGTAGGGAAAGAACGCAGACACTTAATTCTACCAATGTTCCAGACATAACTGAAATCCTGACAACAGGTTCTTGGAAACATCTAGTGGTATAAATTTAAGAACAGAAACAAAATCCACTAATTGCGGCACTAAAGTTATAATTTTCGGGTTAATCGTCACAAGTTCAGTACAGTCCTCCAGCAGAACCACAATAGATTGCTGATGAAATATGAATACCTTTGTTAGTTGTTAATCGGGCGTGTCAAACAACGTAGCTCAGCTCTGAAAGTCTGTGTTTGTTGTTTTCTCTTCACTTCTTGTTGGGGGCATTTATAGGATCAAAATTATCTCCACCCGTGCAACCACTTTATATTGTATGGGTTCTCTTCACGCCAACTAGCCCCCTGTATAATCATCATGTTATACTCCAGGATAATTTGTCCATAAGCACTGCTGAGTCATTATTTACCTACCTTCATTTAACAATACATTTATATGCACCACATGAGCGATACTATCATCTGGGAAAACTTCAGCATCTAACTCATGCCTGCCCTCAATGCGTCTTCAATGCACTACGCAACACCAAGCACAGCATTCTGAAGCAGTGTCTATGTGCAGTCATTTTCCTCCACAATAGTCATTTGTATGACAAAAACAGTGGGGCAAAACCATGAATATTTTGTGTATTACGTTTGCCGTAGTTCAGCAACAATCCTGAACATAAAGTAATTTTGCTGCTTCACAGCACGGGAGAGAGTCACTAGGCTGTATGCTGTCAGAGACTAAGCAAAAAGTAAATCTGAATGAAAATTCCAATACTGTTATAGAAGTGCTATCTTTTGCTTCAATGTCACCCTCTTTTAACATATGCCTATGTTTTCATTTAAGATTTTTACAACTTCCTACGGTCCTTCCTGTTGAAATCTTGATTGTCATCTCTGGTCACCAATTTACTGCTTATATTGCCAATAAATTAACAAATTAATCTGAGCCCACTTTAATAAACGTACATTATATTGTATGCAAGTTTAGAACACATTTGTTTACTTTGCTTTATAAAAAAGTATCTTAATTCCAACACCTTGACATTTCTTATTTCAAAATGTACTTCTGAACAAAGCTCTAATTTCATGTCTAAATTATCATCAAGGCTATTTTTCTTTTTCTCAGAATCCATTTGATCAGTTTGAGGTGGCCCGGTGTGCAGCAACAGCAGCCCCAAAAGGGTGACTGAGATTCCTACCCACCACATCAGATTACATACTTCTCCCAAAAGGATCTTGCCAAGGAAAGCCTGTGGATAAAAATAAAAAAATGTATCATGACTGTCCTGTTCAATCAAGAAGCTCTTACTCATCTGCCACAGGAAAAAATGCTAAACTGTTGAAAGTGCCTAGCAATAGTAGCAAAGCAAGAAGAGAAACAGCTACTTACCTCAAGGTATAGTTCAACTTTAGAATCTTTGTCAGATTTATAACCTCACAATACCTGCTCCCTGCATGCAGTTGGGGAAGTTTCAAACCTTAAATTTAACATTTTGTTTTGGTCCTTTGTTTTATGGTACATTTTCAATCTAGCAAATATCCATTTGAAAAAAGAGTTCCACACAAAGCATGGGCCAGTTTTAAATCTAGGAAAGGAAGCCGTTTTAGGAATAACTGCTACCGACAGGTCAACTTTTTGTTTACTACAACATGGGGCCCTCTTCAAATTCAGAACATTTTAACAGAGTAACAAACAAAGAAAAGCCACACTGGTGAAGTGCCATTGAGAAACACATCAATTACTGGAAAAAAAATGTTTTGAGGGCTACTTTTTTCACCTGCGAGTTCATGTCTAAAGAGTAAAGCATAAACAAGATATGAATTCTCTTGTATTTGGAAACTGTTTAGATCTCAGCCAGGGTAAGTTTCTTTGAAAGTTTGACTGCTTCAGTCGTATTCGTTGTACAGTTTCTTCTTGTGTGACCTTTGCAACGATCAAATTGCCTTATGGTGATGAGAATGTGTGCACTACGCAACCCACCACAAGACTCTTTGCTCAGACAAAATCTGGTCCATATCTCTCCTTTGTACACAGCTTAACAATGCCTCCAAGTTCGGAATTTATTCACACCACCAAATAGCAGATGTAAAAACAAAAAACAACCCCAAAAAAGGGTTTTGAAAAGAAATTGCAAACTTAACATATTGATTCAGAGGGGATCCAAATGAGGCTTTAGGCAAGACATAAAGATGAATACAAATTTAGTTACTGAAACACTCTAAGGTTGCATCATACTGTGTTTTAAATCCATAGGAAAACACATATAACAGACTCATAAGTATGGGAAAGGCATTCTACATTTCCATAGCTAACACGACCTCATTTCTCAATTCAGATTTCAAGTAAGTGAACAAGTCTGTGTAGTTTAACAAGAAACACCAGCCAAGTAGATCTTTGAAAAGCAACTAGATCTTTGCTTCTCAAAGAGTGTGGACATCTGCCAGGTCTTCTAGAAGGCAAACACCAGGATTCCTTTGAGGTCACAGTTGAGCTAAATAAATATTATTTCAATTCAAAGAGAACCAAACTATAAATGCAATTAAACCAGAAAGCATTACACAGGGTAGAGTTCAGAGCAGAGCGAGATGGATCATGCACATGTATCAGGTGAGCATTATTTCACAGACATAACCTATTTGCATAGCTGATTGGCCCCTCTGCTTTAATGTACATTGACAAATAGAAGTCTTTCAAGCACAATGAATCATATAGTTTGTTCACAGCCTTATTGGAATTCATCTACAATTCATCTAGGTACAACTCTGTTTGGTGCCTGATAGTCCAGGTCCTGTTTGGTCTGGCTTCCTGCCTTTCCGTCACCTTGAAGAGACCTATTCAAAATAGATTGTAACCAACCAACAACCTGCATTAAAAAGAACTCCCTGCACCAAGTTGGGTGTGGGAGGGATCATGATGATAACCTGCAGCAAGCTCCTTCTCTTTGCACAATATACTTCTGTTACCATGGAAAATTACGGAATGGCAATTCTGAAGGGACCAGGTTACATCTGAGTGGATGGCCATCTCGGAATACAACAGGAACTAGCACAGAACGAAACAGCATTCCACATCACAACTGTAAGCTACCATTCAGAGATTTAAGTGAACTTTTTTTCTATGTCCTGTAAGCCTTTTATTAGGGGCTTGGTGTTCAGGCAAGAATAGAACATGCTCGTAGTGATTGAACAGAAATTTCACCATAGGCTGGATTAACAAAAATGTAAATGTAAGTGTTATATGTATACATCTAAGGTATTCATAAAACTACTCACTTTTGGGGATTCAGTTCCTCTGAATCCATATGTATAATTATGCGTGCGAAGGCTTAGCCCAATTGTGGGTTGGGTCAAGGTGCCACTTAACTTACTTTTCTCCTAGGTTTGCTTTGGAGACAACATACAAGTTGGTGCTACCTCATCGTCATTCCTCCTCCTCAGTGCTATGAAGGCAGCTGAATGTGCTTGTGCCCTCTCCATGAGCAGGCTCATCAGCTTCCTGACATCCACACCTGCACACTCTACTTGGAAGCCAAGAGATGAAGTGAATGCGCAGGGGCAGACAAAACAGGGAGGGACAGGAGGCAGCAATTGATGCAGTCTGTGGCTTGTCGCTGTGGTGTAGACGGAGGGTCAAAAGAAAAGCTCTAGAAGCGCCGAAACACTGTAGCTCAGGCCTGACAAAATAGAGAGTGGAATGCAAGGCAAGTTACACTACAGCTGCTACAGTGACTGTAGGCAGTGCCAACTTGATACTCTCACCTTGACATTCCACCGACGTATTTAGCAAAATAGCTACAATTTGTTAGTGTTTTTCAAGTTGTTTTGACTTTATAGCCACTGATCAATGAATACATAGACTCAAACGGCCTTTGTACAGGTAAACTTACACATTTGAATAAGTTTACTCTTTTTCAGTATTCATAAAACTGCAATTTCATAGTAACTGTGGGGGAGGAGTACTACGAACATAAAGAGCTGGACAGGCCTATCATTTTATATGCGAAGTTCTCTGCAGTCGTAAAGTTACTATTAAATTGCAGTTTTGTGAATACCGAAAAAGAGTAAACTAACGCAAATGTGTATGCTTACCTTTGTGAATCAGGCCCATAGTTTCCCGTATCTATAGATGCTTATAAAGGTGCATCTTTCTCTGTCAACTAAGGAAAAAGTGCCACAGCTAATTAAGTGACCTACGCCTCTGGAGAGACAGCTGGTACTTTACCATCAGGTAGAAATACACTCAGCTCCGTTTGAAGATCATTTAAACAATAATGGCCAACAGGATGTCATCCCTGCTATCCATTACGTTTATGTCTCCTTACATCTACCAACACTTAAACTGAAGAAGCAAAAGTGTGTGGCCAACCTTGTCCTCAGCCTCAAGTGCTTCATCTGAGACACTTTCTACCAGGCCTTAATTCACAGCTCACTCCAAGCACCCTCAACTCTATCTATATGTTGACTACCAATGTTGTATAATGTGCACGCTACAGGGAATATTACATACAACGACAGAGAAAGAAAATACAAATCAGATATTTTTTACCTGATTGGTCCTTTCATTCTCTGTCATTAAGCCTATGTCATTTAATCCTGTCTTTGCTGCAGGAACCACAACTAACTTTACGCTGCTCATCCTGAATTTCACTCACCAATTATTGAGGACAACTCAAAAGAGTTATGTTGAATTACAAGATATCCAATAAATTCAGTAGACAAATCTGTAGTCCAGGAGTGAGGTTTATTTCCAACAGCACAGTACATGTACCAACAGATAATGGTCAGTGGAGCACTGCATGACATAAACACACATTCCATTCCAGAACTGTACAAGACTAGTTGATAATTAAAGACACACATACCAATAAAGAAAAGAGAAAACAAAGGGGTATCAAGATATAATAAGTTATCCTCACTCCTACTAAGGATTTGGAAGCTGATAACCAAACGTTTTCAACCACAACAGTTTAAATGGAGGAGATTTTTGACTCTCTGGCAGAGGCTGAGCATGGGAAGATGTGAAAGAGCATGGGCAAGTTCTTCTACAGAATTCTCTACACCCAAGATCTAAATTTGTGGTGCCACCGAATGCACTGCTAGCCTATATCCTCCCCTCTTCAGTAGAATCTATGGATTTTGTTTGATCTCACTCATCAGTGTGTGCAGGATGCAGTGATCACATCAGTTTTCATAAATTTCCACCGGAATTATCAGTGGCTCAACTGTCTATGGACCACTCAGAAGACAACAAAATAAAGCTAAACATTCATGTGTTCCCTTCAAATTAGCTTCAACAATGTAAATTTGCTTCGAATGTCATAATGTAGCTATTTTACATGTAATATTCTTAATGATTCCCTATGTATCGACAAGGAGTACTCGTCTCAAATGGCTCTATGCCTCTTGCCTGGTTCAGAGATTCTCCCATGCAAACCTGATGTTTTAATTACCGAAGAACATTTAACAGAGGAGTGCCTAAAGAACGACAGCGACATCGTACGCCACAAAAATAAGAATACAAAATGAGAAAAAAATGGCAATAGGTAAGGATGTTATCGCAAAGCTGGAGAGAAAAGTTTCTAAAATTGAACAAGACGGGAATAATCCAGTAATACTGTAGTGGGTACATCAGTGTTAGTTTGATGGCTACTCCAGTATTTGATCATCAGATTCTGTCACTGAATCAATTCTGGTCTATTCCTTATATGAAATTTAAAAAAACAACCGCACAACTCCTGATGTATACTGTTACTAATCTGACTGCTTCAAAAGAATAAGGTGGCGAACGGCTCAGCTGCTGGAGGTCTCCCAGCCACACCCACCAGGCCATCAAATTGAGGTTCTACTAGTCTTGATCATTCATTCATTCGTGCAGAAATACCCCCTTGTACCCTTTGTAAAAATCCAAAATCGAATAGAAACTAACATCAACCTCAAGTTACTAACCTCAAATGCATCAATTGCTGTTTTCTGAAAGAGGTTTTTACCAAATTTGGTGAAATCAACCTTGCTTAGTCATAAAAACGTATTTAGACAATAATAAGGGCCAGATGTATGTACAACTAGTCACAAAATTCAGGTCACAATTTGCGACCAGTATTTTGTGACCAGTGTGGTAATTTGCAAGGCGGCCTATGTACTAATAGGTTGTGTTGCAAATTAACGATTTGCAGTAGGTCACAATTCAACTTATTTTATGATTATTAATCAGGTAGGTCGCAAATTGTGACCTAATAGGAATCTCAGCCATTACACAGATGGTGACCTGACCACCATGTCTGTGATTGCTTTTAAATAAAGCGTGCGGCAAACCAATTTTTTTCTTTAAATGGAACCTAGTTTCCTTAAAGGAAAACGGGATGCATTAAAGAAAAAAATGAAGAGTGTAATTTTAATTTATTAAGAGTAGGCAGTGGCTTATTATTTCAACATCCACAAAGGGGAGGGGGCTGATACCGGGAATTAAAACTTTGTCCAGGATGGACTGAATAAGATTTCCTGAAAGGAAGACTCACTTTTCTACATCAATTATACATAATTAGCAGAGATATGAAGTGATTGCTCAATATAAAAAAGGATACCATCAGATCTTTGAGGCCAAAGCTAAAACTTAAAAGATCGGATTAAAGTAAAAAAAAAAAAAAACTGTGTTTAAAAAACGTTAATAGTGATACAGCCTAGTAATCTATCAGCAGATAGTAAAGAAGGGAATATAGTATGCTACAACGCATGCTTTTACTTCGCGTTCCATTACAACACGGTCGTTACAACGACCGCGTTGTTAGAACGTGATACCTTTACCACGCAAGTCATTAGATCGACTTGCTCTAGATGGCGCTCCAACCTTAGGAATAGTATAATTTACTATTCAAACTCCACCCTGCGCAACAGTAGGGAAGGTGTTGGAATAGTAAATTACACTATTCCTTAGGTTGGAGCGCCATCTAGAGCAAGTTGATCTAATGACTTGCGTGGTAAAGGCATCGCGTTGTAACAACGCGGTCGTTGTAATGACCGCGTTGCAACAGTAACGCGATGTAACAGCCGCGTTGTAAAGGCTGTTTCCCAAAGAAGGCCGCTCTCTCTCCAAAGCTCGTAAAGGTGTAGAAAGGCTAATGCAGAAAACTACTTAGAAAAGAAAGGTAAGCAAGTTATATAAGGTGAATATATTCTCCTCCCTCCTGCGAATACTAGTTTCTCCTGCCATACTAAATTTTCCTTTGGAAATTTGGTAGAGCCAAATAAGTTCAGCAAGCTCTCTAAAGCTTCCCTTCCTGAAGGCTAGGCAGGGACTGCTGCTCACTGTTTTGCTGAGTGGCAGGCATATTTGTTGTTAAAAGTATAAAATGCTATCTGGCACCAGGAAAGAATTCCAATACAGTTGAAAAGGATGATTATGGTCCCGGTCTACAAAAAGGGCAAAGGAGACATCACATAACTATTACCTTTTAGCTACATAATTTTCATCTAGCAAAGTATTTTTTGAGAGTTTAACTGCACTTCAAACTGGGTATTGGAAAACCGTGTTCAACCCAAAATTCAAACCTGTTTCCACAAGCCTTAAGGCATTATGACCAATTTTTTGCTCTACTAATTGGAAAAATATTGCCCAACTTTATTGGACCTGCATTGTTCTGCAGGGCCCATTTGACCCTGATGATACATCTTTGCTATTCAGTGAGCTGTGCTAGTTTGGTGTTCCAGAGGAGTTCTGAAAAGAAATGCTTTTACTGTAGAAGCACTCGAGGGCATCTGTTCAAAATTGGCTTAGTGAGGAAAGAACAGGTACAATTCTCACTTTCGAGGTGGTAAACCAGTGTTTCTTTTTGGTCCTCACAGTCAATCTTTTTATACCAAATTAATCTTGGGTCAATTTTGCAGCTAAAGGCGTTCTGCTTAAAATTGATAATGTGTATCTCCCGGCACTTTTCTATATAGCCATGCTGATACTACGCAGGGCAGTAACAACTGCATTATCATTTAGAACTGCATTCTTTCTGTTTTCTGTCAACTCCTCTAAGAGTAGGATTATGGAGCTTACAAGATGCAATCACAATGCCCATTGGTATTTTTAAAGGTTCTCTGTTAGAGCTAGGTCAAGAATACAACTATTTTGGCCTCATAATGGACAAGCTTGCAAAAAAGCCAGAATTCAAATAAGTTATGGGTTCCTACAAAATTTGGCCCTATCATGCCAAGTTAATTATTTCATTTTTAGGTGCTGCAGTCTGATCTCTAAATATGCTTAAGTGGCTGGACACTATGGACAGGTGCCGTGCAAAAGAGGCAATTCACTTTTGTAAGTGTATTTTTATTCAAGCCATTGGACTCTAATTGGCACTGTGTTCACTAAGTTTTTTCTGATGGGGCATTTTGGGTGACAAATTATTTGAGTGACGTATTGCTTTTAATGATGCATATGAACATAACCAATAAACTAATGATTTTGCATTTCAAACAAAGTCATTTAGAAGTGTGGTAAATAATGTAGTATAGACATGCCACGTTTTAGTGTGAGACACCATTTAATTAAAATGGATGCAGTTTTATGGCGTTCTGCTCATTTTGCCTATGCTCATTTCCCTTCCCAATAAGCTACGAGCTGCGAGTTTTCTTCACCATATTTTCTGTGTAACACTGAACGCTTTGATGCAAATAGACTGTTGTATTAGAAAGCATGAATTCTGAATTAAACTTTCCATCGTGTACCTGATGTATCATTTTGAAGGGTTTCCGCTGGAAGTTCAGATGCAGGCGTGCAGACGAACATACCTCTATTAGCTATTGTTAAGAAATATTTCATATTATGCTGTATATCTACGGAGTGCCGTTGCCAAGGAAGCAGGCGGAAGATTACTCTTGTGTGTTTAAACAACGAAAGAGTGTGACTCTTCAAATCAGTTGAGCATCTATGTGAAAATCCCTTAGATTTTCTATGAAAGCCCTCACTCACCAACCTGGTTGGTGACATGCTTCATCATTGGGCCCACCAGGAGAGGCCGAGTGCCACCCTGGTGTGCTTCGACGCCAGAATTACTGCGGAGCAGGGAAAAATGTGGAAAAAGTGATATGTGTAAGTGATTTAAAATTGACTGGTTGAACTCAAAGATCCAGTTTAATAGTTGGCCAATCAGTCAAGGATAAAAAGAGACGTGTAGGACACTTCGACTAAATAAATTGTTCAGCCAGGTCCATTAATAACTGGTCAACATGTTTCTGCCTATGTGTTGAAACTATCTCAGGCTTTCGTCAGGACCAAAAAGGAAAAAGGTGAACCCCGCGGTATGGGCACGCTAAGGCCCACCCTAACCAGAGGTTGAAATGTTAAAATAGGTTATCCTCGTGTAGTGAGAGGAACCGAGTTTATTCTGTAATACAGAACAACCAAAAATCCAAAAAAGGGGGAGGGGGAGGCAAAACATACAACACACGGACATACATACACAAAAGGGAAAGAATAAACAGAAAAAGTTAGCCTGTTGTTCTGGTGTGCGTTTTGCCAAAAACATACATGCTCACGTGCTCATCAGAGTGCGCTTGAACAGTACCAACGAGGTGCTGTGATGTTGTATCAAGTGCACTTATCTGCAATATCGTAACGTGTTGTAATTAGACACTAATCTATGCCCATCCGATAATAGCCTATAAACGATAGAGTGTATCTAGGCTATGGTACACAGTATCATACGTGTGGTTGGGCTCGACAGAATTTGAGGTTAAAGTTCTTACATGAGGCGCAATCATTAATTACACCATAGGTCTCGGGAGGGGGTGGTGGCAAAATGGCACACCCTGAAAGATAGAAAGAAAAGTAAAAAGATAATGAGTGCGACAAATCGCTACTTATCTCAAGGAAAGTGCACTTTTCATTCTCGATCAACTCACGCCTTCGCTGCCAGGCACCCACTAGGTACCTACGGGACTCCCTCTCAGTGGCCGGACCCCGCTGGTAAGTGCTGACAGACCCGGAAGCAGTTTTATAATAACCGGGAGATTTTGATCTGTGCACTTCGGCACGTAGGAGGGCCCGCGCTGCTTGCGTGCACTATGAGAAGACTAGAGCGTCGAGTACGGTAGAATTACGACGTGTCTGGGGCTGCGTCCCTGATTAAAAAGGAAGACAGACTAAAAAGGAAAAAAGGGGGAGGAGGAAGGCAGACTAAAAAGGAGTACACGGTCAAAATAGCAACCAAACTCAGCCCTAACGGGGGTAAAAAACATTCAGTAAGGTCTAAAGGGAAAACCAAAGGAGAGACTAAAGATAGGTGTTTTATTCTTATAGTCTGGTATTTGCCAAAAAATCCTCTGAGAGTAGTGTTGAAACGAAAATGACTAGTTTATCTCAGGGAAGTGGCAGAGTGTGCAGGCAGTTTTAGCGATGTAATACAGTGCCCCAGGGAATATTATCATTCAAACCCTGTTTATGAGTGCCCAGCCGGTACACCCATCTTTGCTCCTTCTCAAAGAGGGCTTGCTGTGTATTCCGTTGGGTATTAACCTGTTCAATTATGGTCCACCTCAGGTCGTTAGTGGTGTGATTGGCCTGCAAAAAATGCTCACTTAGTTTAGTGGTGATGCGTTTGCATCTAATGTTGCTCCTGTGTTCACACACACGCAGTTTGACCTTGCGTGTGGTCATACCCACATAGCGTAGACCACAGGGACAGACGATCAAGTAAACCACATTTGTGGAGTTGCAATTGGTATGGGCCCGCTGCGTCCATATCTTCCCTGGTTCTAGGTTTAGTGTTTTTGTGCTTGAAGTGAGATGGCAAATGCTACAGTTGGAGCAGGGGAAATGGCCTGTCACTTTAGGCAGGCCCCATACTACTCTAACTGAGGGAGCGTCTTGTGAGCAGTTTTTCAGAGGGCGTGTATGGACCAAGGAATCTCTTAGACTCCGACCTTTCTTGAAGGAAAACAAAGGTTTTGTCCATTCCCTATTATTGCTCGTGAGAATTCTCCAGTGTTTATTAATGATTTTTTTCACCAGATTCGACGCATCACTATAGGTGGTAACACAGGTTAGGGGTATTTCACCAGGTTCTTTTGGACTGTCCTCTAACAGTGCCTCCCTTGGTTGGTTGCGTGCCCTTTTGTAACCTTTTTTCAGTATTTTCTCTGGGTACCCACGATTTTTTAGCTTCATTGTTAGGTCCGCTGATTGTGTGCGGAAGTCTTCCAAATGGCTGCTCTCTCTCTCATTGGTAATTGGAAGATTACTCTTACCATAAGAAATTAGTTCAGCTAAGAAAATTTTTGAATTACAAAATTGTTTTAGATTTGCCAATGTGACCTAACCATGATTATACCATGCTGAATTTGCAGTTTCAGTAAATAATATGCATAAAATGTGTACAAAACAATCCTGGTTTTGAAGGATCGGGTGGCTTTCCAATTTCTTCCAGAGACTCTGTCCGACTATTTTGAGATTCCCTTTTCTCACTTAAGATGCTGTCAGTACTGTTTATGAGTTTGAAACTTAGAAATTTAGAGAGATTTTTTATTGCCTAACTAGCTATAGCTATGATTAGTTTTAATTTATGATTCTGTATCTGAGCTATCATGGGAAATTATGAATTTTCCTCTGTAATGTTTTATTAATGATTCTTTATTAAATCTTTTACACTTAATTTTGATGTAGAAGATTCATGGGGCTGACATACAAAAGGTAAAATTTGGGGTTCATACACTATTAGGGGGGTCAGGAGATTATTCAAGTTTGGCTCCAACAAATCAAAATCTGTAAATTCAGCTATATGTCTCTTGTGTGAGGTTAAATTAGAAAAGACTGTTAACCTACCTTTCCTTTATGAGAAGGATGTATATAAAATACCAGGGCTAGGGTGGTGTACTGGAAGGAACTGTGGGAAGTTAATACTAAGCTCATACTCTGAAACGTCCCATAATGCCTGAAAGCTTTTCAATCCATGAATTATTATTAAAAGAGACATATTATTATGAGCTGCTTGAAACCAAAAATGATGAAATGTATATAAATCGGCAAAAGATCACATTAAAACTCTATCTGGGGAATGCATGCATCATGGTGGGTGCATCATCAGAGCATCCCACCTATTAGTTTGTATACTTGTAGAGCAGGTCTGCCTTTGGCCACTGGTTGAGCCGACACGCTCTTGGATGCAGTCAAAGAGTCACTGGTGGGCCTGCTCTCTATGCAGTCATCAGTTGATCACTTTCAAACTCTGATGCCCTTTTGCAAATGCCACACAATAACAGTTTGAGATTGAAACTCCGTTCGACTGAATCTAGGTATCCCGCAAGAAACACTGTACAAATCCCTTATGGCACTGCACAGTACCCATTTGATGGCTAGCTCAACAAATGAGAATAACATCCAAAACCCAGCACTCAATATACTGGCAGTTTTCAGTAAGTAGCTTCTGAATGAACCATTTAGGCTTCCTGTTGGTCCTCGTATTTGGACCTCTGAACTCTTCATCAGCTCCGCACCCTTTCCAGCATTGGTGAGGACGTGGTACTTGATAGTGTACACCAAGTGAGTGCCCTCCTGCCTTTAATACTAATGGTTTGTTCATGACTAGCAACAAAGACTCCGGTTAAGATTTTTGTGTTTGTTCTCAATGTCTTTAAAGTAGTAACTTACATCTTTGTATTATTACTTTGTTTGAGCTTATTTGATATTCAGCAACTGGCTGTCAGCAGCCATAAGGATGTGAAATCAGGAAAAGACAAAAGGCCAGGCCTCAGCCAAAGGTTGCTCTCAACTTGCACAACTGAGTCTACAGACCCACCACAGTCTCCTACCATCTACCAAATGGCAGTATTCAGATAGGATTATCAGCAGCTGGGGGCACTAGAGGGCCCGGCCGCAAGCCAGCCACCACTCTGAGGCTTTGCCTGCCAGAGCCGACTATCCGGCATTTATCCTATGTTTTTCCAGGCATTGGAGGCTGCCGGGAGGGGGGGGGGGGGAAGGGACCTGAGTGGATGCATCCTGTTGCCTCCACTGGAACTGAAAAAAATATGCCGCCGAGGGACATTGGAGGGACAAAATGCGAGGCATGCCTAGATCAGGCCTGTGCTCCACGGCGGGGCCTTCTCTGCGGCCTGTGGACACTGCGGTATTGAGGACAGAGGAGGGCTCAGTGGCTTGCCGCTGAGCCGGGAGTTCGGCGCTGTTGCAAAAGTGAGGGTCTGGATGAGGCCCTGGTGGTGAGTGCCCTTGGGCGGATATCATCCAGCTTCGTCTGTGGCTGGCATGGCCAGCCCTGTTGCTGCGGTTCCTGCTGCTATCCGCCTGGGGTGATCGGGCGGAGGCAGCTGAGATAGTTGGGGAGGTGGCAGATTGCTCTGCGCCGCATTGTACGGATATTGAAGCAGGGGAGGACCCCCTGAGAGAGAGGCACTGCTTCAGAGGGGATTTGAATACTCCCGGTGGTCCCCGTCTGGCTGGGGCAGCCCGCCCGGGCACCGACGGCCTGCGTAAGGTGCAGCGCACAAGCTGGAACCCCATACAGGCGGACTGAACTGTGGACGCAGCTGTAGAGGAGCTGAGGCGATAGTGCCTGACCTAGTTGGGCCAAGGGGGGGAAAAAAAAATAAAAAATAAAAAAATCGAGAGGCAATTGGAGCGGCGTGGACCGAGTGGCGATTTCGTTGTGGCCCAGTGGCAGAGCCGGTGCTGGAGGCATGGCCCAGAGAGAATTGTGTGTAATAGGCAGCCAGCATAGATGATCTGCCTAGTGGGGGAACTGGTAACCCATACCCGGGTGCTGGAAACAGCCTTGGCTTGACCTTGGGGTGTTGTTTGTGTGGGAATTTCATCCTTGCCCAGCTGGGGATCGCTTGCTGTGTGGCAGCCCCACCTGTCTACGTTACAAGACATTGAGACTCTGTTTTGGGCCGAGCAGCTTGGGCCCTTGATTTACATTGCACCAATTCCTTTGTGGCAGTACAGCGGATGACGGGGAGACCCTGGTATGCTCGTGTCCCCTGAGATAGGAGCACAGGGGTGTGGCGTGGCCTGTGGGGCATGTAGCGAGGACTCCAGCGTCTGAACAGTGACTGCCATCGCAGATATCGCCTGCTGTTGACATGGATTGCAAAGTAATCCAGGCTCCTGACGGTGGAGGAGTGGGTCTGCTCGTGCCCCCCCACATCGCTTTACTGGTGGAGTCGGAGGACCTGCCTGCAGAGAGACTACCTGCCTCCTACGGGGCTGCACTAACCTACCACCTGATTCCAGTGGCCCGCTGTGAGGCGCCTGGTGAACGATAGGGAAAACAAAGCAAACACAAGGAGATGATGGACGGAGTGCTGAAACTTTTTAAACACTCACCCCCAGTCACAGATCTGGGTTGGATCCATCATCGTTCTTTAGCTCACTTCGCCACCCCAGTTCAGACACAGCTATATGCAAATCAGTCTTGACCCTGTGCCTCATGGGAACAGTCCAGCCCGAACTGCCAAGTCATGTCTTCCCTGGACCGGAAACCAGCATCCTGGGACCGGTTTCGGGGTAACACCCCTCATCAGCCAGTAGAGCTTGAATCCATTGGCAAAGTGAGCAAGGGAAAACAGATGCGAGTTAGTCTAAGCTCATCTTTGAAAGCCACAGATAGACACACACGATGGACGCTCCTTCTGACGACCCCCAGAGTCAGGGAGATGGAGAGGGTATGACTCCGGCAGAAGACATCCGCACCATGTTCCTAGACCTCAAGCAGAGTCTGACTGCTATGGATACCAAAATAGATCTCCTGACAGGCTTGACTGCCTCAAAGATAAAGTGGATAAGCATGATGAACGCTTAACCCAAATCGAGTGTTGCACGTCAGACGTGGAACGTTGGACGTGGAGGATGAATACTTTGCAGCGTGAGAAATTACTCCAGATGGAAAAAGTACTGGAAGTAATCAGGAATAAAAACTAAGATCTGGAAGCCCAATTGAGAAGGAACAACCTCCGTATCTTAGGGGTGTCGGAATTGACGGCAATGGGTCGCATGGAGGACTACGTAGAGGCGATGCTCTGTGAACTGTTTGGCGACATACTCTCAAGCATGCTCACTGTATAAAGGGCCCACAGGTCGCTAGGACAGTGGCCTCATCCGGGCTTACAGGCCCACCCCATTATAGCCAGGCTGTTAAACTATTGGCATAGGGACACTACTTTGAGTCTGGAAAGAGAGAGGCAGCTACTACAATATCAAAGAAACAAAATTTCTATTTTCCCTGATTTTACCATCGCACTGCAGATCACTAGGAGGGACTTTCTACCTGCTTGATCCAATGCACGGAGACTAAATACTACTTACTTTACCCAGCCAACATTCAAATACAACACTCTGGTAAGACCCACTATTTCACAGACCCGAAGGCAGTCACCAGGTTTGTAAAGAACATCCCTGCACTCAAGGAGAGATCATGGTTGACGGCACAAGATGCTGGGTCGGGACATCTGAGTGAAAATGAGACGCTTGGGCCCCTGCGGGTTCTGACTATATCTGATGTGTCTGATAATGCTACACGAAGCAGGTGCATCCTTAGCACCATCCTGAACCCAACGACCTTGCTCTTATAATGAGTATAAAGTGCAGGCAACTCAGTTGGTATAATGCGTCCTTCATTGGGTGTAGGTGGGAGGCTGTCTCTATGTGAACGTAACTATGCTGTCGCAGGCTGACTGGGAGCACTAAGAACTGTAACGTAGCGGAGGATCTGGAGACAGTGCTGTTTCAGTAACTGCCACTGTTGGCCCTCCTGGGCCTGTTCTGATTTCCTGAACCCTATAACCCCCGGGTACCCAGCTAGGCATTGGCTGCGGAGAGTTCCGAGTTCCTAGGTCGCCCTACTCGAGATAGGTCCAATAATGCCTTCATTGATTGTTTGGTTTGGGGTATAGGATGAGTGGGTTGGTGATATTTGGCCTGATTGGGTAGTCAAGGTGGGTGGAATGTTATAAGGATGTTGTTGATGATGCCCTTCGAGCTGCCAAATGTTTCTATGTTTCCCCCCTTGATTGCCACTCAGAGTGTTGCTGAGAGTTCTCATGCTTGGCAACTACAGTGGCGTGATAGAGACAGTTGCGGCTCCTCCGCTATGATGGAGAAGCGTCACCCCACTGCTTTTAAGCAGTGCCAAGTAGAAACATAAATGATAATATCTTAGAGTTATCATTTTATGCTTGGTGTCTTGCTGCTTTGCGGGCGGGCGGGTGGGGCTGCTCTGATCTGGAAGCAGGGGAGGAGTGGTTTGCCCATTCCTAAGTGCGCAATTACTGTTTGGGCGGCCCGAGACAAGCATGAGCACTTTCCCCGTTCTCCATGCAGACTGCATTACAGCCTGCATGGAGAACATGCCCACCCCTCCAGCCCATGGCTGAGCGCCGTGTTAGTGAAGGGAGACTGGCTGCCTGCTTCCTGTTCCTGGAATCAGAGGCATGAGAGCAGAGACGCGGGACCCGGCCTCAAGGAACGTTTTTTTATTCCCCCCACCCCCATGCGACCCTTCCCGCAACCCCCCCCAGAACCCCTACCGCAACCCCCCCTCCCAAAACCCCCGCGCCCACCTGCGAGCCATGCCAGCTGCCACTGGATAGAGATCCTCACACCTTCGAGCGGACATAAATGCAGTCTGTCATATGTATTACCTGGAGTGTATGAGGTCTTAATGATAGGCGCAAAGTGCGGCATGTACTTGCATACTTACAGAGACATAAGATATTTGTATGCTGCAAGAGCTACATCTCACAGAGGACACGAAGGCGCAGCTAAAAGCGGGATGGCTGGGCGAAAGACACGCTGATTAATATTTTAATTATGCACGAGGGGTTGCTATATTGATCTGCAAAGGTCCACCATGGCACACGGCCAGAGTACTATCTGATCCGCAGGGTCGGTATGTCCTGATCTCCGGCATACTCCAGGATCACCCGGTCAAAGTTCTTTCTGTATATGGCCCCAATGTGGATGACCCCAACTTCTTCGCTGAGGTATGGCGGTTGACATGCACGTGGAGGCGCTTTTATGGGGAGGGGACTTCAGTCTGGTGCTAGACCCAGTGTCGGATAGATCCAATGATACTAGATAGCCGCACTTGAGTGCGGCGGTGCAGTTACACCTGTTAATCTAGGACAATGCTCTCATTGATCTCTGGAGCGCTTGACATACGCACACTACTGAGGGCACATGCATAGCAGCTACACGTCACATGGTCGAGCAATGATTTCTGGTTGGCCACACGGGATATTGATGTATGGGCCACAGATGTTACACATCTGCCTCGGACGCTATCAGACCATGCTCCTGTACTACTGGAGATGCTCTTTCCTGGTGATGGTACGCGTGCATTAACCTGGCGGCTGCCGGCTGGGGCACTACATTACCAGGTGTTCAGGAAGGAGATTAGAGCAGCCATTCTGGAATATTTTGAACTTTATGAGGGCTAAGTGACTTCACGATCATCCTTATAGGATGTCTTTAAAGCTGTGATACAAGGAATATGTATAGCAAAACAGGCAGGGATGCTCCGTGCGTTGCGCGGCGAGCTGGCGTGATTAGAGAGGGAGAAACTCGTGGAATTGGAAGAAGCGGCATAAAGGGAGACACAATATCTAGGGACAGAGGCCCGAGCTAGGCGGTATGGCGAGGGAGACAGAGCAGGCAAAATGCTGGTCAATATGTTACGCAAACCACGGTTGAGTGATTACATCGTCACATTAGGGTACAAGCAATCTAACGAACATGTGGGTCCTGAGGCCATACAGAGATAAATGACCACCTTCTTCTCCCTGTATGCGGCCAGACAATAGGCACCACCACCACATCTTGACTATAACTTTGACTCCCTGCAGCTGCTGTGGCTCGAGGAGGGCAATAGGTGCTTCTAAGTTGAACTTTTTTCAGCGGAGGAGGTGGTCCGAGCCATCTCTCCATTACCTGGAGACAAGGCACCTGGCCTGGACGGACTCACCACTACTTTCTATAAAGAATATGCTTATATCCCATCTCCACACTTGCTTGCCATGTACGAGGAGTCTCTTACTGCAGACGTTCTTCCCCCGCCCTAAGGGAGGCTTTAATCGTGACAAGCTGTGCGAGTCGTACCGACCCTTATCAATGATTAATATTGACAATAAAAGCCTTGCCAAATTAATTGCCTCAACTTCTCCCACTCCCGCCGTTCATTGTTCACCCGGACCAATCGGGATTTGTTCCTAGTAGGTCCACTACCCACAACTTGCATACCTTTTTTGCCATAATCCACAGCATTGACCCCAGCCTCAGCGCTGCAACTGTGTTCTTAGACGCCACAAAGGCATTTGATTCACTGAAATGGCCCTATATCTTTGCCCTTCTGTTGCACATTGGAATGAGTCCCAAGTTTCTGAGATTAATTGGTCTCTTGTACACCCAGCCTTGCGAGTCAATGGGAGAGTGGCATCCCCATTCCTAGTGTCAACAGGGATGCCCGCTGACTCCTATTCTTTTTGCCATAGCCATGGAGACGCTTGCGGCTCGAGTGTGGCAACATCATGCGCATCGAGGTCTGGCGTTTACGCCCCGTAGAGTAATAGTCTCGATGTACGCATATGATGTCACCCCGTATTTGAGAGAACCGTATGATCCAGGAGTTCACCAGGTTTGGAGGTCTCTCCGGGATCATGATCAACTCGGCCAAATCAGTCTTGTCCCCCTGACGGACGCAGCAGTGGTGTTCACATCAGAGTGCCCACTGACCTGGGCTAGAGAGCCTGTATGATACTTGGGGGTTTAGCTCAGCAGGGCCCTCGATGAGTTGTGGAAAGCCAATTATGGACGATTAATAAACTGGCTGGATGACCGGATGGAGAGTTGTCAGAAACACCCGCTATCCTTGACTGGAAGGTTGGCAATCACTAAGATGGTGATCCTCCCTAAGATTCTTTATTTGTTCATAAATCTGCCTCTCCACCTCACTGTGCACTTCCGATGCCATCTTCGCTCGCGACTGATCTCCCTTGCGTGGGCAAGTGAGCTACCCTGTATTGCCTGGGATGTGATGATGCTCCCGTTTGAACAGTGAGGGGGGAACTCAGGGCTCCAGACACTGATCTGTATTACTGTAGAGCCCAGGCACAGTTTTTACACTACTGGCTTTACCCCACGTAGTTCATGGCACACACCACTCCAGAACATGACTACATGGTGCCCGGCCCTCTGCATATGGAGCTGTACCTGGCCCCCAGACGTCCGCGGGCCCAGATAAACACAATTGCGTGCACAGTATGGGCATGGAATAAGCTCCAACGACGAGCCTGATTGGATCGCCTGTTTGCTCCTTCGATGCCAAGCACTGGGCATTATTCTCTTCAGATCACCAGTGATGCCGGTACCCGCAGTAGGCTGTGCCACCTGCGGCTGACTTCCATGTGTGCTTTGTATCCGGATGGCACTTTCATTGAACAGCAACAGGCCCTGCAAGGCCCTACAGTGACTGTTTTTGACAGGTTCAAACATTACCAACTCTGAGCCACAGTTAGGAGGATTCATAACTTCTTTCTGGAGGCACGACCCAAGTTCCAGGTGCTGGAGGAGATTCTCACATATCACTCCTCACGCAGGTTGATAACGAGACTTTACACAAGTATGACGTTAACTGCGCTGGTGTGAGTTCCTGGAGGTCGGGTGGCATGGGACGATGACCTGGAGACCCCCCTGACTGACGAACAGTGCAAATATTGCTGTGCCCAATCCTGCGCACTCTCCCCTAATTATAGACTGCATCTTGTACATTTCAAATTCCTCCATAGATTATACTGCACCACCGAAAAAATGCAGAAGATGGGATTAATTGATGATGCACGCTGCGCGTACTGAGCCATGCCTTGCACTGATTTTTTTACACCTGGCATGGGGGATTGTCCAGAGCACAGTTTTTGATGCAATAGTGGACATTATCGGAGTGCTCGCTGTGTGTGGCCGTACTAGAGTATGTGAAAGATGTCCTGCCTGATGTGCATAATTTAATAGCTCTTCTCCTTCTGGCTAAGCGCCACATGGCAATTCATTGGGGCACACGCCCAATGTCGCAGAGTGCCGGATGGCTCAGGGATGCAGAATATTGTCAGGAACACTTGACTGCTTATTGGGAGCTAATGTCAATGAAATTCCGCCCCAAGGAGATATGGACTCCGCTAGAGCTATATTTTGGCGCCCGGGTGGATGCGGAAGAAACTGCACAGGCCTCTGACCCTCCCGTTGATTTGCCATAGGCTTATGCATGGCTTGCTTGATGGTGGAGTGTTGAGTTGCCAGTAGACATCTGAGTGTGTGATTGGTAGATCAGCTGTAGTGTCACAAATTTATATCCTTTCACTGAGTGGCTTTCCCCCTTTTCTGAATTGGGTCCCTACTCCCTTTCCTCGTTAATTGTGTTTATTACTATTTTTAGATTGTCACACCAACACAGTAAATGCTGATGTCAAATATGTATATGCCCAATTGTAATGGTTGGTGCTGTACTGTTTGTAGTTGATTTTCCTGAAAATAAAAAGAATTTCAAAAAAATAAATAAAAGGAATATCTGCAGCTTCTTGCAAAGCAAAAGGTCTAATTAAATTTCGAACGAAAGCCTGTCTCAACTCCCCTAACTTTAGTGTCTAGGTCGCCTCCCTCTAGATTCTGGAATATCAGTAGCACACCTCAAGTCTGGGACAACAACCTCACCTCCATAATAAGTAAAGGTGAGGCCTGAAGTATCTAAAATGGATCCCATAGGGCTCCATTACTCTGACTCACTAACACACACCATGCATCTACCATGCAGGCTACACACAAACACGCATTTGAGCAAGGTGTTGGCTAAGGACATAAATGCAAAACTTTACAGCATTGGGCGAGTAGGCCTCCACTCGAGTGACAGGCAAAAAGGTCTGTCCAGAACTATGAATTCACACAACACAGTATGCTACCACCACCACTTTATGTGTGAAAGCCATGACAGGGAGAGTAGTCCTCTGTCAGTCAACGAGGGCATGCTTGGTGCGCCCCTCCAGGTCACTGCAAAAGTCCACGACCTTGTTCATGTCAAGCAATAGGTCCAGGCCTCTGCACGCAGGCGAGATTAGCAGGATGCTGGAGTCAAAATTAAATAGCAGGATAGTAGAGACACACAGTCTAGAAGGGAAAGGGGAATTTAACCGTACACTATGCAGGGGACATTACCATACCAACTAACCGGAAAGGTATGTTTACATTACCAGCCACCATGCCTCGTAAAAAGCTACACTGGCTTATTCGTACAACATGAATCAAGTTCAAACCTTCATTTAAAAAGGCGTGCACACCAGCAAACCAGACAACCTGGCTAAAAAATGTTCCTGCTCTGTCATCGTCTGTGCCACCTCCAGTACAAATCTGAGGAAACTGTTGGTTCTAAGGAATCTCTGAGAAAATACTGCTGTGGTTCATTCTTTTTGGGAAGCCCATACTTTGATTGATGCAATGCCGGGAGTACTGAAATTTGTTGTATGATGGAACTTTGTTAAATTATAAAGTTTGTGATAAAACCTTTGGCATTGTTGGCTAAATATTGTTGGTTCCTTTAGCCCAGTTATCCACCCTTCCCTTAACTCTGTCCCAGACTTGGTAAACCACTCTATTTTTATGGGTTAGTTACAAGCTGCTAGGGCTATTGGGCATGGTAAAACCACACACAGCATTACTGATGCAAGGAGGCACAATCTTGACTTTACTACGCAATTATGAGTTCTAACATATGGAATGAGGACTAACGGCGCAACGAGGTATTACTGCAGTTTTCCACATGCTTTCCCCAAATTTCGATCCATTCACCCATGCACGTTTCCACGTGCCTGTATCAAATGAATATTGTAACCTCATTTCAGTCGAAAGCTGGATTAACGCAAGCGATTGCTTTGAGAGATTTTTTTTTTTTTGCAGATTTATATAGCGCGAACTCGACCCGAAGGTATTGGAGCACTTTACATGAGCACCAGTTACGTTACACAAGGACACATTCATTTTTATTTATTTATTTTTTGGTAGGCACGGGGAGATTAAGTGATTTGCCCAGAATCACAGGATGTGGAGTCGCCCCCGTGTCTCGAACCTCGGTTTCCCAGCTCCTAAGTCGGCAGTCTAGCCGTCAGACCACATCCTCTCCCCTCTCAGATGTTAGAAAGACGCAGAGTGTTGGCCATGGCCTGAAGTTTAACCGTCTTTTCCTCTTTTCAGATTTCCTTCTATAGTTTACCATGTTTGACCACTCATAACTGAGTGTGGCAAACAGGCGGTGGCTCCTGAAAGCTGGGCACCTGGGAACGCGCTGCTCCTGAAGCATTGTGGGCTGGTCAGATCATTAGACAGTCCATAATATTTATAACTCTCTCCTTACAAACACAAGGGTGGACCAGAACCAGTTCTCCTATACGAATACAATGGTCACCCCCAGTAAGCAATCATGCACGAGTGGCAACGAATGTTAACTGTAAGAACCAATAGTTCCACAAATTTGCATGGGTCTGCGCAGGGTTACACAAATCTCACAACAGGGTCTCAAACTTTGGAAGCAACTGACACTCACTCAAGCTATATTTTCAAAACATTTGGTCCAGCAAAAGGCTGATATGGAAGGCTGGGAAGGCATCACTTTCACGGAGTGTAAGGTGGGCGTAATAGCTGCATGTTGTCTTGATTAGTTTAGTTATTAGCTTGTTCACTCACGTACTTTCCACAATAGTGTGATAACTAAAAAACACCCACTCATTATTCCTAACTGGAAGAAAGCAGGAAAAACACGCTGTAAAGCTGGCAGGATGAATATAGCTAACTATTCGTTTTCAATATAAACTTCAATACATATATATAATATTGTTGCTTCCAATAGCCTGATTTATGGTACCACTGGAAGATTACATATCAGGATGCCCATTAAAAAATAATTTAATAGAATGAAAGGCAATGGAAAAATTATTCAATATTTCTAGAATATTCTCCTTCATTAGATGTATCCTTCTCATTTCTGCCTTAATGATAGGAGATAATTAGATGAGTAACAAGCTTGGAATAACTGACAGTCAACTTACAGAAAAAACGAAATTTGAGGCAGTTGATGTAACTGTTGCTGCTGCTGAAGAGGAGGAAAACCTAAGAGCTTTTACGAAGAAAGTCCACATGACTGCGTTACAGGCAAACACGAGGCCAATGCATCCCAGAAGAAGCACTTTATGCAGCTAAAAAAGGAAAAAATAAATTGTTAAAATCAAATATGTTTCTTGCTTCAAATCATTTACATAACATACGATTACTCCTGGATGCATTTAGGGAATTTCACTTGTTATGTTTATATTTGTTTTATTGTTGCACAGATATTCGTTAGAACATATGACATCTGAGTGTTGCTGACTCGACTTCAACATTCGGCGGGCGTCAGCTATAATGCAAGTTTTTACTGTAAAACATAATACCCAACTGTTCCCCCTCCCTAGCCATCCCCATCGGGTGCCTGTGTCTCATAGCCTAGTGTTTTGTGTCCGCTGCTACGGCTGCATCTTATCTGTTGCGGGTTAGGTGTTTGGGCGATCTGTAAATCTCAGTAATCTGAGGTATCTAGGACATGTAAACTCAGTTAATTCCTGTGAAAGGAGTGTTATGAACGGATGCCAGATCTCCCAAAATGAGTCTCCATCTGCTCTAAGTGCTGACGAGAGCCTCTCCATCCCCAGTGCATCCCAAATACGGTGAAGCCAGGCTACTTTTGTCGGTGTCTTATCTGTGCCCCATAGTGCCAGTATGGATTGTTGCGCGGCTCTGAGTGCTATAGTGATATGTTTACCTCTCATCGATTTCAGAGGATAGGTAAGCGGGTTGGGGAGACTCAAAATAATATAAGCGGGGAATCGAGTATCCAGGTAGGTGTCAACCTCCGTAAGGACTTCGTCCCAAAAGCGTGTCAGCTTAGGGCATTCCCAAAGGATGTGGGTTAAGGTCCCGATGGATTCCCTGCTTCTCCAACATTAGTCCTCCCTCTCTGGGTTAATTCTATGTAAGCGCTCAGGGGTCAGGTACCAATATGTTATGATTAGGGCTCCCGGTTTTATGGTTTTTTTTTTTTAACATTTCCGTCTGTATTTATCCATATTTATTTTTTTGTCATTTTATCTGTATATATCTGCATTTATTTTTAGCGCAAGAAAGATAAGACTCTGGAGCTAGTATTTTTCCATGTTTATTTAAATAGACAGTGCACACGTAGTTATAGGTTTAGCTATATTTATATATATATGCCAAATTACGTAAACACAATACATTAGTGAGCTGCTGCTGTGTTACAATATTGAAAACACTATGTCACTAGCCATGATTATTAGATGTAAACACATTTAGAATTTAGGTGAGTGCATCTGTGCACTGTCAGTGACCTAGCTAAAGAGGGCATGAAAGAGCGGACAGCTTTCATGATAATTTAGATATATTGGGTGCCTCGTTGCCCTAATTGCCAGTTCCATGCTCCTCTCTGCAGCATGCTCTGTGGTGCACATTGCTGTCCACACCTCTGAGTCAGTGATCTCTTATTTCTGACCACCAAGGATCTTTAAAGAGTCATGCCAACACCTTTGTCCCATCTCCTCCTTTCGCCACGATCTCCCATGTGGATAGGGCAGCCTTGAGAAAAAATCATCTGCCTGGTGTGGGAATAAAGTTGCACTCCTTAGAAACTAAAGGCCCTGCATTAGTCCTGCCGGGCTCTATTTCCCTCACACTTCTGAAGCCTGAAATAATGAACAACACCCACATGAGCTACACTAATGCAAACTACATTTTCCAGTAGGGAGACACAGTCCCTGCATTGAAGACTCTGGGCCTTAGACGTGTATCATTTGCCTTATTTTACTTTCTACTGCCTAGTAGCATTGAACCTTTTACTGAATTTAGAAGACAAAGTTCTGTTTGTTGAAGACATTTTCTGTGCATTAGTGCGCAATACCACACAGTTTAACTGCAGTCACAGTGGAAAAAGCACAATTTAACTTTGAAAAGAGTTTCCAGATATGCCCTGGCTGTCTCTAGCAAGATGCACCTCTCAGGAATGTTTACATTCTGCTATTGTTGTCTTGCTGTGTTTCTTCATGCCATTAAAAGTCAGAGTGGAAAGTCTAGTGTTATGGCCTGCAATGATCCGATTCCCCACTGTTTTTATGCTGCCGGTCTTTAAACCCTTTTTAAATCACATTCAAAATAAAATTTGTTTCACAAAGTGACTCAGTGGCCATCCGGTTAATTACTTATTATTGCCACACGCTTTGAAAAAGGAGTTAAAAAAAAAAAAGAAAATAACTGAAGCCACAGGTAAGAGAAAGAAAGGGTTGAAAGAGTTTTTGAATTGTTTGTCACCCTGCCGATCCTCACAATCTATCCCGCAATTAACCCATTTTTACCAGTCTTGCATTAGCTACTTACAGCGTCCCTGCCTCCTTAAAGAGCAAACAGTGAAACAACAAGGCTATGAAGGGCAGGTCAGAGGTCAATACAAGACCCTCATAGGAAGGAATTTCCCGCCTATCAAAAGATTAATGGCCCTGCAGGTGTTAATGTGGGCAGGCACACACCGAAATCAGGAAGAGGGGCCTGGCGAGGTAACCACTTGGCTGGAGCACATGGCCAAACAATTCTCCGATTCCGGTTTGGTCGTATTTTTCCATTTCTATTCATAAATACAGATGGCAGAAAAATATTTTTCCGTCTGTATTTATGTGTACAAATCCGTTTAAACGGAAAACCAGGAGCCTTAGTTATGATCTTTGCCGCTGTCTCCGCACTAGCTGTGTTGGGGGCTGAATGTCTGGCCCTATAGTGGATATATCTCCATTCTTTTTGAGTCAATTGTCATCCTAGTTCCCTTTCCCACCATTGCTGAGCAGTGGATTTTGTCTCCGTGTCAGGGCCCATCAAAATTTTATACAGATCTGAGACCGCTTTTTTGTCCGACTTTCTACCCAGGAGCCATCTCTCAAAGTCGGGAAATGTCGCTGTGCTGCCGCCTTCGTCTCCTGGCCCATTACCCAATGTCTGATTTGGGTGTAGTGGAATCTTTCCTCTTCAGGGAGTGAACAGTCCTTTCTCAAGATATCAAACTGAATGGGGCCCTCCGCATCGAACAAGTGGCCAATCAATCTACATTCTGGTTTCTGCCAGGCACTAAATGCAGGTCGGTTCATCCCCGGTGTAAAGCCCGGGTTCTCCACAATTGGGGTCAGTGGGGCTGGAAAGGAAGTGAGACCCTTCTTTACTCCTACCGTATCCCATGTTTTGAGCGTGGGCGCCGTAATCGCCAACAGGTATAGGCTAGGTGAGCGATTAGCTTTCTTTAAAAAAGGGATCTTCCACATAGATGTGCCTGCCAGAGCCCTATCCATAAAAAGCAAGGATTTCTCTGATTCTGGAGAAGACCATTCTACAAGGTACCTAAGCTGGGCTGCTTGGAAGTACCCCGTAATAGATGGAAAGCCTAGGCCTCCCTCTTCCGGACTGCGCCAAGACCAATCGCGTCTCATACAAGGGCGCCTGTTTGCCCACACAAATGTCTGAAAAGCTCTCTGCAGTGTCTGGAGCATCCCCTTTGGAGGTCATAGAGGTAGGGTTAAGAATATGTATAGAATCTTTGGGGGGACTGTCATTTTTAGAGCTGCCACTCGATCTAGCCATGACAGAGCGTACGGTTGCCAGCGGGCCAGGTCCGATTTAACCCTATTCACTAAGTCTCGATAATTGAGTGATACCGTCTCCTGGATCGTTGAAGCAAGGAGAATCCCCAGGTATGAAACAGTGGGTCACCAGCTGATCGAATGAGCTTGAGTGAGAAGATCTCGGGTAGTGTGGGGTACCGTTAAATTCAATGATTGGGATTTAGTTATATTGATTTTAAACCCAGAAACTGCTCCAAATCTCTCCACCTCTTTTAGGAACTCTCGGAGTGACTCTCGCGGAGTGTCCAAAGAGACGATGACTGTAGGAGAGTAGGATCTGCTTCACATGGGTACCCCCACTTTGTGCTGATGCTTCACTGTTTTTCGACTTTAGTCTGGCTGGGGCTCTGCTAATCAGAACCCCAGCCTAGCTGCTTCCTCTCTAAAATGGTTTCCATGTGCCTTAGGCACATCTCTGATTGGAATCTGGAGTGCCCTTATAAGTCCCTAGTATATGGTATACTATGTACCCAGGGCATAGGTACCTCAGAGGCCTACCAGGGGCTGCAGCATGTATTGTGCCACCCCTGGAAGGCCATCCAAAATGACACCACAGGTCTGCTACTGCAGCCTGGGTAAGGTGGTGCATGCACCCCTTACTGTGATATAGGCTACCTATATCACTACATACATACACACATATAAACCTATAAGTCACTCCTATGGCAGGCCTTATCAATCCTGAAGGCAGAGTGCTTGGTTCCTATGTGAGAGGGTGCCCCTGCATGAGCAGAGCCCCTCTGCAGCGTTCGGAGACCCTTCTCTGATGCTGTTTGTAGTGCAGCCTGACCATATACTCTTAAGCGCATTATAATCTCGCGTTAAATGCTAACTTTGGGATGGCTGCACGGAAACATGTCGTGTTTGGTGTCAAACATCTTGGAATACTACCCCCCCGCCAGTTCTGGCGGCGGGGGTAGCATTCCACCCTTCTAGAGGGAGAGACATGTACACACCGGCCTGCCCGGTAACTTCTTTCCAAACCCTGGCATCACAAAATGGATGCCGCTGCCACAGACACGAGTCTGGCCTCCTGCTGCTGACCGAAACTCCGGCAGGGGAGGCCTGGACAATAGGTTTCCTGTCACAGGGAGGTGCAACCACCTCCCCAGACAGGATAGTGTGTATTGGGGCTGGGCGGGAGCACTCTCTGGTGCTTTGAAGTCCTGCACTGGGGCACATTTGGTGTCCCTTTGCATACCCCAGTTCAAACCGGCTCAGGGGCTTCCAGCCCCTGCTCTGGCGCGAAACTGGACAAAGGGAAAGGGTGTAACCACCCCTCTGCCCTGACCCTCCCATAGGTGGGTCCCCAGAGTATGTCCAACCCCCTAACTTGGTATAAGTATGGGACCCCAGTCCTTAGGACTTTAGATTTACCTGGACGAAACTCTGACACAGAATCCTGGACCTTCGACGCTCTACTTAAAGATTAGAGGACTGAAGAATCTCCCTTGGGGTCAAGGAGTGACTCCCCTGCTTGGCAGGAACCAACGAAGCAATTGTCCGGTCTGCATCGCTGAAGCTCCCACCGGACGCCGAAGTCTTTGCATCACCAGAGGTGGATTTCCAGACTTCCCCGAGGCTACCCTGAGTCCCCAGCAAAGCTGAGGCCCGTGGCTAACGTGGGTAACGTGGAACCTTGACCCCTGGACACCGCGTACTTTTGTAAGTGCATCCTCTTCTGAGTCTCCCACGAAGTTGTGCTTTGGGCTCCGAGTAGCCCCAGCCTCCAGCACCGACTGCACCGAAGATCACTGGCCTCCACTCCACGAGTGTCCTGTGAGCCAGCTCCAAGTGCGTCCACTCGAGGCTCCTTCGCGGTCGCTAGTCCGTTGGCTAGTAGGCCCTCCCGAAGGCCAATCTTCTTCTGCTTGGGCTCCCTGGTTGCTCCAGGCGTGCCCTGACTTACCCTCGCTGGGTGAGTCCCACAGACCTTGCTGGTCTGCACCATCGTCCTTCTTCCATTTCCACGAGACTTGCCGTTGCCAAGGCTTGTTGGGTCCAATCCGGTCGCCGACACCCCTGCAATCGACAGACGTCGTGGGACAGCTCGAATCCAGCTCCTGGTCATCGTCGACGCCTCCTGGACCTCGTGGCTGAAGAGTCAAGACGACCGTCAACCTACCTGAAGCACTCGACATCGGTGGGCATCTGCTCATCGCCTTCCTGGTCACTGGCTAGTGACCCAGACTCTGTCCCCTCTGCTTTCAGGTTCTTCAGATCTTCGATCCACCTTTGGATCCACCCGAACACTTTCGACTTGGCCGCCAGCAGCACTTTGCAGCAGATCGCCATTGAAAACGACGACGAAACCCGACCCCGAAAGACACCTATGCACCCGGCTTCCCTGGGTGAGGTAACTCGAGTACTCCGGTGCTCCCGTGGGTATAGACTCTAGAACAACCCAGTTCTAAAGGGGTTTGCTCCAAGTCCTCCTCTAAGTGTCCCTTTTCTTTAAAATTCCAACCGCGACTTTCCCCATAGAAGTCAACGGCGATTCGCGGCTGTGTTCTCACTAGGGGTGGGCGGAATTTGCGTAGTCGCACTACGCAAAGCTCCGCGAAACGGTAAAAAATCTCCGCGAGCACGCAAAAGTTCCGCGAACACGCGGAATTGCTTGTTTTGCCTGTTCGCGATGCTTTTTTCCTGTTCGCGAACGCTGTTTGCGTGCTCGGGGAGAAATATCTCGCGAACGCGCATTTTGAAAGCGCGAACAAGCAAAAAATTCTGCGAAGCTGCGGATCGCGGAATGTTTGGCAATTTCGCGTTCTCCGCGGAACGCGAAATTACCCAAATTCCGCAAATTCCACGAGCGGAACGGAATTTACCGCCCAGGACTAGTTCTCACACTGCACGCGTCCCCCGTGGGTCCCGTGTCACTACCTTGGGTGGTTCCTTGTGGTCCAAGCACTTCTACAGGCTCTAGGCCCTGTGTCTAGCTCAGTCGTGGTTCTTATACCACTTTATTGGTATATGGTTTGGTACGCCCCTAGGGCTCAAACGTGTATTTGTGCTATTACTGTAGATAACTAACTTATAACTTATGTACTTCGAACTCTAGCCTCATAAAGAGACTAGAGGGGTGTGTTTAGCAATAAATACATATATTTTGAATATATACCTGGTGTGGTCCTCTTTCATTTGGTCACTCAAGAGATTATAGACTGGTAAAACAAGCTGCTTTACATTCCTTCAAGACTTAGCCTGAAGGCTGCTCTCCATAGCTACCACTAGGATAGCTTTCAATAAAGGTTGTCTTTAACCTATCTCCAATAAGGGGTTGTTTGGACTGGTGCAAGGTGCCCACTATAATTAGTGGACAGCATATGCCAGGCCAACTTCTCACATTGGTGTGCAGCGTGTGGGATTCCAGCTTGCTATTGTTTTACCAGATAATCTCAATTGAATTCATCAACTGAAAACCACTAAGGGTACCTTAGGTACATATAAATCAAGCTTAGTATACAGTAAGTTCTACTGAACTTAGAGTTGTGTGTTAAGGGATAGCACACCCTTTCTACAACTCAAGAGAGTTTAGTAGGCCACACTAGAGTAGGTAGTGCCTACACCACACCTCACTAGTAATGTCTTCAAAGCCAGGACCCAGTGAGTCCTTGCCAGAAACCAGTGGGCTTCTTCCCTCCAAGTATGATAAACTCCCATTCTTGGAATTGAGAGCATTATGCAATACTAGGAAGCTGAAGGCAGGCAAAAGTGCCAGCACCCAACACCTCAGGGAGGTGCTACTAGCTGATGATCTCAGCAGGCCCCTAGGGTCTGATGGGGTAGGCAAAGAGGGTGGGGCAGAGCAGGAGGAAGGGGTCAGGGGTGAAGAAACCCAGGCCCCCCCCTCTGAAACTGGCCAGGAAGGTGACAATGACCTTGACCTGGAAAATCCAGCTATCCCTGTGGATGAAGGGGAGGATCAGAATGACCTCACCTTTATCCCCCCAGGAAGAGTTGAGAGTGTGCCAAGAAGGGATAGATCTCCTTCTCAGGAGTCTAACCACTCTGACACCTCAATAGGGACCTCTGTCTCTTCTCATAGGAGAGAATCCTCTCATGACAGGAGAAAGAGACTGATTCAGTATGAGCAAGCCCAGCTTGAGCTCAGAAAACAGCAGTTGGCTATAGACAGGGAGTCCCTAGATCTCTACAAAGAGAGAAAAAGATGGGACTAGAGTCCCATGGTGGCAGCAATTTCCCCAGAGATAGGGAAAGGTCTTATGACCATAGAAACCTGAGCAAGATTGTCCCTCCCTACCAGAGTGGGGATGACATCCACAAATGGATAACTGCACTGGAGAGGGCCTGTAAAGTACAGAGGGTCCCCCAGGAGCAGTGTGCAGCAATCTTGTGGCTCTCCTTTGCAGACAAAGGTAGAGATAAGCTCCTCACTGTTAGAGAGGAGGATGCTGATAAATACACAGTCTTAAAGAGTGCTCTGATTGATGGGTTTGGCCTAACCACTGAACAATACAGGTTAAAGTTCAGAGATACCCAAAAAGCACAGACTCAAGACTGGGTGGACTTTGTTGATTGTTCTGCCAAGGCTCTGGAAGGTTGGTTATTGGGCAGTAAGGTATGTGACTTCACAGGATTGTACAATCTTATCATGAGGGAGCAGATTCTTAATAATTGTCAAAATCAGCTGTTGCATCAGCACCTGGTGGACTCTGATCTGACCTATCCCCAAGAATTGGGAAAGAAGGCAGACAAATGGGTCAGAACCAGGGTGAGGCAGAAGGTACAGAACCAAGGTGGTGACCCTAAGAAGCAAGATTCTAAAAACTCTGATAAGGGTGGGGAGAAGGGTAAAGACCAAAAGTCTTCACAAGGCCCCCAAAAATCTTCTTCAGGTGGGGATTCACAGTCTAACAAGGGAAAAGGCCAAAAGAAACCATGGTGCAAGGTCTGTAAGCAAAAGACCCACTGGACCAGTGATTGCACCAAGTCCAAAGACTCTACTCCAGCCCCCACCAATGCCCCTAAGGCACCTGCTCCCCCTAGTGCAGTTACAGTTGGTGGTGGGACTACACAAGCCAAGGGTTTAGTAGGGTTGACCCTGGGTAAAGAGATGAGCTCTGACCTAGTCAGAGAACTCACTCAGGCTGTCCTAGTCTGTGATGGAGGCATGGATGTGACCTCCTCTGTGAGTCCCAGTAATCTGGGCAAGTACAGGCAACAGCCCTTAATAAATGGAAAAGAGGCTTTGGCATTTAGGGACACAGGGGCAAGTGTCACCATGGTGACACAAGACCTTGTAGATCCTGGGCAGATTATACTTGGTGAAATGTACCAAGTGACCAATGCTAGCAATGTCAGAACAGACCATACTCTGGCAGTTGTTAACTTCTCCTGGGGAGGGGTAACTGGCCTTAAGAAGGTTGTGGTAAGTGCAGACCTACCAGTTGAATGCTTGCTTGGCAATGATTTAGAAACTTCAGCTTGGGCAGAAGTGGAGCTCAGGACCCATGCAGAAATGCTGGGCATCCCTGCAGATGTGTTTGCTGTGACCAGGTCACAAGCCAAAATGTCTAACACTGAACAGGCCTTGGATTCTGGAATAATGGACCAAGTGCCCTCCAAGAAGAGGAGTAGTAGGGTAAAGGCAGTGCCTTCCCCCTTGGCTCAGAAGGAAGATCAGTCTCTTGGGGGGGGGGGATGATCTCAGTCCTGAGGAAAGAACTGTCCCAGAGGAGCTTGAACCTGACCAGGTTGAGTTCTTGGGGACAGGCGGCCCTTCCAGGGCAGATCTGAGCCAGGAGCAGCAGAGCTGCCCCTCTCTTGAACCCCTCAGACAGCAAGCTGCTGCTGAGGCTGCTGGGAAAGCTGGTGGTCCCCATACAGTGTATTGGGATGATGGACTCTTGTACTCAGAGTGTAGAGACCCCAAGCCTGGTGCCACCAGGAGGTTGGTTATACCTCTGACGTTCAGGGGCTTCCTATTGACCCTAGCCCATGACATTCCCTTAGCAGGTCACCTGGGCCAGAACAAGACTTGGGACAGAATTGTCCCTCACTTTCACTGGCCCCACATGTCTGAAGACACCAAGGAGTTTTGTCGCTCCTGTGTAACCTGCCAGGCCAGTGGCAAGGCAGGTGGCACTACAAAGGCCCCCTGATACCACTACCTGTGGTGGGGGTCCCCTTTGAAAGGGTGGGGATTGACATTGTTGGTCCCATGGATCCCCAAACAGCATCTGGGCACAGGTTTATCCTGGTGGTAGTGGATCATGCCACCAGGTACCCAGAGGCTATTCCCCTTAGGACCACTACAGCACCTGTGGTGGCAAAAGACCTCCTGGGAATTTTCTCAAGAGTGGGCTTCCCTAAGGAGGCTGTATCAGACAGGGGTGCTAACTTTATGTCTGGATACTTGAAAGCAATGTGGAAGGAGTGTGGAGTGACTTACAAGTTCACCACACCCTATCACCCACAATGCAATGGTTTGGTTGAGAGATTCAACAAAACCTTGAAGGGCATGATTAAAGGGCTCCCAGAAAAGCTTAGGCGAAGATGGGACATACTCTTGCCCTGCCTTTTATTTGCATACAGGGAGGTGCCTCAAAAGGGGCTGGCTACAGCCCTTTTGAACTTTTGTTTGGTCACCCTGTCAGGGGTCCATTGTGCTTGGTGAAGGAAGGATGGGAGTTACCTCTCAAGCCCCCAAAGCAAGACATAGTGGACTATGTACTTGGTCTCCGCTCCAGGATGGCTGAGTACATGAAAAAGGCAACTAAAAACCTTGAGGCTAGCCAGGAACTTCAAAAAGCCTGGCATGACCAAAGGCTGTACTGACTGTTTACCAGCCAGGACAGAAGGTGTGGGTTTTGGAGCCAGTGGCCCCAGCAGCTCTCCAAGACAAATGGAGTGGACCCCATACCATTGTTGAACAGAAGGGTGAGGTTACCTATTTAGTAGACCTAGGAACACCCAGGAGTCCCCACAGGGTTCTCCATGTCAACAGGTTAAAACCATATGTGGACAGGGCAGACATGGGCTTGCTCATGGCTACTGATGAGGGACAGGAGGAAGAGAGTGACCCACTCCCTGACCTGCTCTCACAGAACCCTGATGATGGGTCAGTGGATGGTGTAGCCTTGGCAGGCAGCCTCACTGCCCAGCAGAAAACTGATTGCAGACAGGTGCTCAATCAGTTCAGGCACATATTCTCACTGACACCCAGTCAGACCACCTGGTGCACTCATGAAGTGGACACTGGGGACAGTCTGCCTATTAAAAATAAGATTTATAGGCAACCTGACCATGTCAGGGACTGTATCAGGACAGAAGTCCAGAAGATGTTGGATTTGGGAGTTATTGAACCCTCAGATAGCCCTTGGGCTAGTCCAGTGGTCCTTGTGCCAAAACCTCACACCAATGGTGGGAAAAGAGAGATGAGGTTTTGTGTGGACTACAGGGGTCTCAATGCAGTCACTAGGACTGATGCCCATCCAATACCTAGGGCAGATGAGCTAATAGACACTTTGGCCTCAGCCAAGTATCTAAGCACATTTGACCCGACAGCTGGCTACTGGCAGATCAGACTAGCTGATGATGCAAAGCCAAAGACAGCATTCTCAACCCCTAGTGGGCATTATCAATTTGTGGTAATGCCCTTTGGTCTGAAGAATGCACCTGCCACTTTTCAGAGGTTGGTGAATACAGTCCTTACAGGTCTGAAGCCTATAGTGCAGCATATCTAGATGATATTGCTGTCTTTAGCTCCACCTGGGAGGATCACCTGGTCCACCTCAGAAATGTTTTGCAGGCCCTGCAGAAAGCAGGCCTGACTATCAAGGCCACCAAGTCCCAGATAGGGCAGAGTCAGGCTGTGTACCTGGGCCACCTTGTGGGTGGAGGCCAGTTTCAACCACTGCAGAGCAAGATCCAGACCATCATGGACTGGACTGCTCCAACTACCCATACTCAGGTGAGAGCCTTTTAGGCCTGACTGGGTACTATAGGAGATTTGTCAAGGGGTATGGATCAATAGTGACACCCTTGAATGACTTAACTTCTAAGAAAATGCCCAAAAAGGTTCAGTGGACAGTTAGCTGTCAAAAGGCATTTGATGACCTAAAGCAGGCCATGTGCACTGCTCCCATTCTACAGAGTCCTGATTACTCCAAGAAGTTCATTGTCCAAACAGATGCATCTGAATTGGGGGTAGGGGCTGTACTGTCACAATTGAATGATGAAGGTCAAGATCAGCCAGTAGCTTTTATTAGCAGAAGGCTGACCGCTAGAGAGAAACGTTGGTCAGCCATTGAGAGGGAGGCCTTTGCTGTGGTCTGGGCTCTGAAGAAATTGAGGCCATACTTGTTTGGTACTCACTTCCTTGTTCAAACAGACCATAAGCCCCTCTTATGGCTAAAACAAATGAAGGGTGAAAACCCCAAACTGCTTAGGTGGTCCATTTCCCTACAGGGGATGGACTTCACAGTGGAACATAGACCTGGGAGTAACCATGCCAATGCAGATGGACTCTCTAGGTACTTCCACTTAGAACATGAAGACTTAACTGGGCAAGGTTAGTTTAATGTCCCTACGTTTGGGGGGGGGTTGTGTAGGAGAGTAGGATCTGCTTCACATGGGTACCCCCACTTTTTGCTGATGCTTCACTGTTTTTCGACTTTAGTCTGGCTGGGCGCCTGCTTATGAGAACCCCAGCCTAGCTGCTTCCTCTCTAAAATGGTTTCCATGTGCCTTAGGCACATCTCTGATTGGAATCTGGAGTGCCCTTATAAGTCCCTAGTATATGGTATACTATGTACCCAGGGCATAGGTACCTCAGGGCCTACCAGGGGCTGCAGCATGTATTGTGCCACCCCTGGAAGGCCATCCAAAATGACACCACAGGTCTGCTACTGCAGCCTGGGTAAGGTGGTGCATGCACTCCTTACTGTGATATAGGCTACCTATATCACTACATACATACACACATATAAATCTATAAGTCACTCCTATGGCAGGCCTTATCAATCCTGAAGGCAGAGTGCTTGGTTCCTATGTGAGAGGGTGCCCCTGCATGAGCAGAGCCCCTCTGCAGCGTTCGGAGACCCTTCTCTGATGCTGTTTGTAGTGCAGCCTGACCATATACTCTTAAGCGCATTATAACCTCGGGTTAAATGCTAACTTTGGGATGGCTGCACGGAAACATGTTGTGTTTGGTGTCAAACATCTTGGAATACTACCCCCCGCCAGTTCTGGCGGCGGGGGTAGCATTCCACCCTTCTAGAGGGAGAGACATGTACACACCGGCCTGCCCGGTAACTTCTTTCCAAGCCCTGGCATCACAAAATGGATGCCGCTGCCACAGACACGAGTCTGGCCTCCTGCTGCTGACCGAAACTCCGGCAGGGGAGGCCTGGACAATAGGTTTCCTGTCCCAGGGAGGTGCAACCACCTCCCCAGACAGGATAGTGTGTATTGGGGCTGGGCGGGAGCACTCTCTGGTGCTTTGAAGTCCTGCACTGGGGGCACATTTGGTGTCCCTGTGCATACCCCAGTTCAAACCGGCTCAGGGGCTTCCAGCCCCTGCTCTGGCGCGAAACTGGACAAAGGGAAAGGGGTGTAACCACCCCTCTGCCCTGACCCTCCCATAGGTGGGTCCCCAGAGTATGTCCAACCCCCTAACTTGGTATAAGTATGGGACCCCAGTCCTTAGGACTTTAGATTTACCTGGACGAAACTCTGACACAGAATCCTGGACCTTCGACGCTCTACTTAAAGATTAGAGGACAGAAGAATCTCCCTTGGGGTCAAGGAGTGACTCCCCTGCTTGGCAGGCACCAACGAAGCAATTGTCCGGTCTGCATCGCTGAAGCTCCCGCCGGACGCCGAAGTCTTTGCATCACCAGAGGTGGATTTCCAGACTTCCCCGAGGCTACCCTGAGTCCCCAGCAAAGCTGAGGCCCGTGGCTATCGTGGGTAACGTGGAACCGTGACCCCTGGACACCGCGTACTTTTGTAAGTGCATCCTCTTCTGGGTCTCCCACGAAGTTGTGCTTTGGGCTCCGAGTAGCCCCAGCCTCCAGCACCGACTGCACCGAAGATCACTGGCCTCCACTCCACGAGTGTCCTGTGAGCCAGCTCCAAGTGCGTCCACTCGAGGCTCCTTCGCGGTCGCTAGTCCGTTGGCTAGTAGGCCCTCCCGAAGGCCAATCTTCTTCTGCTTGGGCTCCCTGGTTGCTCCAGGGGTGCCCTGACTTACCCTCGCTGGGTGAGACCCACAGACCTTGCTGGTCTGCACCATCGTCCTTCTTCCATTTCCACGAGACTTGCCGTTGCCAAGGCTTGTTGGGTCCAATCCGGTCGCCGACACCCCTGCAATCGACAGACGTCGTGGGACAGCTCGAATCCAGCTCCTGGTCGTCGTCGACGCCTCCTGGACCTCGTGGCTGAAGAGTCAAGACGACCGTCAACCTACCTGAAGCACTCAGTTCAGGCACATATTCTCACTGACACCCAGTCAGACCACCTGGTGCACTCATGAAGTGGACACTGGGGACAGTCTGCCTATTAAAAATAAGATTTATAGGCAACCTGACCATGTCAGGGACTGTATCAGGACAGAAGTCCAGAAGATGTTGGATTTGGGAGTTATTGAACCCTCAGATAGCCCTTGGGCTAGTCCAGTGGTCCTTGTGCCAAAACCTCACACCAATGGTGGGAAAAGAGAGATGAGGTTTTGTGTGGACTACAGGGGTCTCAATGCAGTCACTAGGACTGATGCCCATCCAATACCTAGGGCAGATGAGCTAATAGACACTTTGGCCTCAGCCAAGTATCTAAGCACATTTGACCCGACAGCTGGCTACTGGCAGATCAGACTAGCTGATGATGCAAAGCCAAAGACAGCATTCTCAACCCCTAGTGGGCATTATCAATTTGTGGTAATGCCCTTTGGTCTGAAGAATGCACCTGCCACTTTTCAGAGGTTGGTGAATACAGTCCTTACAGGTCTGGAAGCCTATAGTGCAGCATATCTAGATGATATTGCTGTCTTTAGCTCCACCTGGGAGGATCACCTGGTCCACCTCAGAAATGTTTTGCAGGCCCTGCAGAAAGCAGGCCTGACTATCAAGGCCACCAAGTCCCAGATAGGGCAGAGTCAGGCTGTGTACCTGGGCCACCTTGTGGGTGGAGGCCAGTTTCAACCACTGCAGAGCAAGATCCAGACCATCATGGACTGGACTGCTCCAACTACCCATACTCAGGTGAGAGCCTTTTAGGCCTGACTGGGTACTATAGGAGATTTGTCAAGGGGTATGGATCAATAGTGACACCCTTGAATGACTTAACTTCTAAGAAAATGCCCAAAAAGGTTCAGTGGACAGTTAGCTGTCAAAAGGCATTTGATGACCTAAAGCAGGCCATGTGCACTGCTCCCATTCTACAGAGTCCTGATTACTCCAAGAAGTTCATTGTCCAAACAGATGCATCTGAATTGGGGGTAGGGGCTGTACTGTCACAATTGAATGATGAAGGTCAAGATCAGCCAGTAGCTTTTATTAGCAGAAGGCTGACCGCTAGAGAGAAACGTTGGTCAGCCATTGAGAGGGAGGCCTTTGCTGTGGTCTGGGCTCTGAAGAAATTGAGGCCATACTTGTTTGGTACTCACTTCCTTGTTCAAACAGACCATAAGCCCCTCTTATGGCTAAAACAAATGAAGGGTGAAAACCCCAAACTGCTTAGGTGGTCCATTTCCCTACAGGGGATGGACTTCACAGTGGAACATAGACCTGGGAGTAACCATGCCAATGCAGATGGACTCTCTAGGTACTTCCACTTAGAACATGAAGACTTAACTGGGCAAGGTTAGTTTAATGTCCCTACGTTTGGGGGGGTTGTGTAGGAGAGTAGGATCTGCTTCACATGGGTACCCCCACTTTTGCTGATGCTTCACTGTTTTTCGACTTTAGTCTGGCTGGGCGCCTGCTTATGAGAACCCCAGCCTAGCTGCTTCCTCTCTAAAATGGTTTCCATGTGCCTTAGGCACATCTCTGATTGGAATCTGGAGTGCCCTTATAAGTCCCTAGTATATGGTATACTATGTACCCAGGGCATAGGTACCTCAGGGCCTACCAGGGGCTGCAGCATGTATTGTGCCACCCCTGGAAGGCCATCCAAAATGACACCACAGGTCTGCTACTGCAGCCTGGGTAAGGTGGTGCATGCACCCCTTACTGTGATATAGGCTACCTATATCACTACATACATACACACATATAAATCTATAAGTCACTCCTATGGCAGGCCTTATCAATCCTGAAGGCAGAGTGCTTGGTTACTAAGTGAGAGGTTGCCCCTGCATGAGCAGGGCCCCTCTGCAGCATTCGGAGACCCTTCTCTGATGCTGTTTGTAGTGCAGCCTGACCATATACTCTTAAGCGCATTATAACCTCGGGTTAAATGCTAACTTTGGGATGGCTGCACGGAAACATGTTGTGTTTGGTGTCAAACATCTTGGAATACTACCCCCCGCCAGTTCTGGCGGCGGGGGTAGCATTCCACCCTTCTAGAGGGAGAGACATGTACACACCGGCCTGCCCGGTAACTTCTTTCCAAGCCCTGGCATCACAAAATGGATGCCGCTGCCACAGACACGAGTCTGGCCTCCTGCTGCTGACCGAAACTCCGGCAGGGGAGGCCTGGACAATAGGTTTCCTGTCCCAGGGAGGTGCAACCACCTCCCCAGACAGGATAGTGTGTATTGGGGCTGGGCGGGAGCACTCTCTGGTGCTTTGAAGTCCTGCACTGGGGGCACATTTGGTGTCCCTGTGCATACCCCAGTTCAAACCGGCTCAGGGGCTTCCAGCCCCTGCTCTGGCGCGAAACTGGACAAAGGGAAAGGGGTGTAACCACCCCTCTGCCCTGACCCTCCCATAGGTGGGTCCCCAGAGTATGTCCAACCCCTAACTTGGTATAAGTATGGGACCCCAGTCCTTAGGACTTTAGATTTACCTGGACGAAACTCTGACACAGAATCCTGGACCTTCGACGCTCTACTTAAAGATTAGAGGACAGAAGAATTTCCCTTGGGGTCAAGGAGTGACTCCCCTGCTTGGCAGGCACCAACGAAGCAATTGTCCGGTCTGCATCGCTGAAGCTCCCGCCGGACGCCGAAGTCTTTGCATCACCAGAGGTGGATTTCCAGACTTCCCCGAGGCTACCCTGAGTCCCCAGCAAAGCTGAGGCCCGTGGCTATCGTGGGTAACGTGGAACCGTGACTCCTGGACACCGCGTACTTTTGTAAGTGCATCCTCTTCTGGGTCTCCCACGAAGTTGTGCTTTGGGCTCCGAGTAGCCCCAGCCTCCAGCACCGACTGCACCGAAGATCACTGGCCTCCACTCCACGAGTGTCCTGTGAGCCAGCTCCAAGTGCGTCCACTCGAGGCTCCTTCGCGGTCGCTAGTCCGTTGGCTAGTAGGCCCTCCCGAAGGCCAATCTTCTTCTGCTTGGGCTCCCTGGTTGCTCCAGGGGTGCCCTGACTTACCCTCGCTGGGTGAGACCCACAGACCTTGCTGGTCTGCACCATCGTCCTTCTTCCATTTCCACGAGACTTGCCGTTGCCAAGGCTTGTTGGGTCCAATCCGGTCGCCGACACCCCTGCAATCGACAGACGTCGTGGGACAGCTCGAATCCAGCTCCTGGTCGTCGTCGACGCCTCCTGGACCTCGTGGCTGAAGAGTCAAGACGACCGTCAACCTACCTGAAGCACTCGACATCGGTGGGCATCTGCTCATCGCCTTCCTGGTCACTGGCTAGTGACCCAGACTCTGTCCCCTCTGCTTTCAGGTTCTTCAGATCTTTGATCCACCTTTGGATCCACCCGAACACTTTCGACTTGGCCGCCAGCAGCACTTTGCAGCAGATCGCCATTGAAAACGACGACGAAACCCGACCCCGAAAGACACCTATGCACCCGGCTTCCCTGGGTGAGGTAACTCGAGTACTCCGGTGCTCCCGTGGGTATAGACTCTAGAACAACCCAGTTCTAAAGGGGTTTGCTCCAAGTCCTCCTCTAAGTGTCCCTTTTCTTTAAAATTCCAACCGCGACTTTCCCCATAGAAGTCAACGGCGATTCGCGGCTGTGTTCTCACACTGCACGCGTCCCCCGTGGGTCCCCTGTGTCACTACCTTGGGTGGTTCCTTGTGGTCCAAGCACTTCTAGAGGCTCTAGGCCTAGTGTCTAGTTCAGTCGTGGTTCTTATACCACTTTATTGGTATATGGTTTGGTACGCCCCTAGGGCTCAAACGTGTATTTGTGCTATTACTGTAGATAACTAACTTATAACTTATGTATTTCGAACTCTAGCCTCATAAAGAGACTAGAGGGGTGTGTTTAGCAATAAATACATATATTTTGAATATATACCTGGTGTGGTCCTCTTTCATTTGGTCACTCAAGAGATTATAGACTGGTAAAACAAGCTGCTTTACATTCCTTCAAGACTTAGCCTGAAGGCTGCTCTCCATAGCTACCACTAGGATAGCTTTCAATAAAGGTTGTCTTTAACCTATCTCCAATAAGGGGTTGTTTGGACTGGTGCAAGGTGCCCACTATAATTAGTGGACAGCATATGCCAGGCCAACTTCTCACAATGACATCATCCGCATAGAGTGTAATGAGATGCTCCTCGCCCCCAAAGCATATGCCTCCCACCCCATGGTCATCTCTCACTCTCTGCGCGAATGGCTCCATATAGAGCGCAAATAATAAGAGGAGAGAGGACACCCCTGATGCGTACCACGTCGGATTGGGAAGCTTCCCGAGGCTCTCCCATTTACTTGGACCGACGCTCGAGGTTTCCCGTATCCGCTCAAAACTCAAGAGCAAAATTTGTCCCCTAATCCAAAGTGCCGCAGGACCTCTGCCGTGTAGGGCCAGTGGACCCTGTCAAAGGCCTTTTCGGCGTCTGTGGAGAAGAGCATCAGCTCACGCTGCGAGCGAGATGCCTTATCTATTAAATGGAGGAGTCTTTTGGTATTGTCTGAAGATTGCATGTTGGGGACAAATACTGATTGGTCCGGGGCTACCAGTCCTGGCATATATGGGCCCAGGCGTGCTGCTAGGATTCCCGTAAAATTTTTTGGCATCCACATTTAAAAGTGAAATAGGACGATAGGATCCACATAGTTGGGTATCTTTGCCTGGTTTTGCTATGACTGTGAGGGAAGCTTCTAACATAGATGGTGGGAGCGTCTACACGTCTGTGATTGCATTAAAGACTTTGGTAATGAGGGGGCAATCATACTGCAGAAAGCCTTATAAAAGGAGGCCGGGAAACCATCGGGTCGGGTGACTTGTTAGGTTTCAATTTCAAAATGGCGGATATTACCTCCTCGATACCTATTGGGTTATTTAGAGTGGCCGCCTGCTCTGCCGACAGACTGGCCACCTTGGCTTTTTCCAAATATTTTGTAATGGACTGATGGGGAATGTCCTGTGCTGAACAGATCCTTGTAGAAGGACCCAAATTGCGTAGCTATGCCTCATCGCCCTCTATGAGTACACCCGCTTCCGATGTCAGGGACTCCACAGTATTAGCTTGATGCTGAACTTTGAGCTTAGTGGCTAATAGTCGCCCACTCTTATTCCCTCCCACATAATAAGCGTGTTTGAGGCGGAGGATCGAGTACTCTGCGGAATCGAGGTCTAAGCCTGCTAGTTGCTTCCGTGCTAGCTCCAGTTGCCTCCACACCCTTGGGGCTCCAGTGCGGTGGTGGATGTGCTCTAGTTCCCGGACCCGTAGTTGAAGTTGTGTCCGCTTATCTCTCCTAATCTTATTGTCGGCTGCTGATATTGCTATCAGCTCCCTCCTAATAACTGCTTTTAGGGCATCCCATACCATCGCTGGCGAGGTCTCCGGTAGGTCATTGATTGCTAAATAGTCCCTAATCGCTTCCTCTACTTGCTGTATAACTTCTGGGCGGCGGAGTAGCAAATCTTGCAATCGCCACCTACGTATTCCTCGGCTCTGAAATGAGAGGGCAAGGTCTAGTACCACTGCTGAATGATCCGATAGGGCTCTTGGTTCTATATCTATGGAGCGCATTGCCACTTGAACTTCCCTGGAACCGAGAAAGTAGTCTAGTCGTGCATAAGATCTATGTGCATGTGAGTAAAAGGTGTAGTCCCTGGTGGTGGGGTGGCTTCCCCGCCTTAAGTCTCTCATGCCTAGTTCTTGTAGCCATCGAGTACCTCCAGTGCTAACCTCCCCCACCAATCCCGGTCTCTGAGTTGAGCGGTCCATATCGTTATGAAATACTAAATTCAGGTCCCCTCCAATTATCACCCATTTATCTTGTGTGGCCATTACTTCTCTTACTGCTTCTTGGATAAACTGCTCCACTCTGTCATTTGGGGCGTATATAGATCCAATAAGGATAGTGTGGGGTCCAAAGTGTATGCGAAGTCCCAGAAGTCGACCTTTTATTTCTGCTATCTTCATCCCCACCTTCCCCTTAATAGATCGGGAGAACAATATCGCCACCCCAGCCATTTTCTGTGTGGGGGAAGAGAAGAACTGCTGTAGGAACGCTCAAGACTTGAGTTAATGCCAGTCCCTACGCTGTAGGTGTGTTTCTTGCAAAAGACATACGTCTGCTCGCGAGTTCTCTAGGTAGGAAAGTATCGCCTTCCTCTTAACCGGATTATTCAGGCCCTTAACATTGAGGGTCAATACCCTCAGCGATTGTGTTGTGGCTGTCATGGTGTAATCCCAGGGTGACTCCCAATCCCTCTTGAGTGTTCTTCTCCCTCCCCGTACCCCCCCCATATGGCCGCTCCTGAGACAGATATGTAAAGGCATTCTGGCTACCTAACAAGCACCCGTCTACTAACCCCTTAACGAGAATAACAAACTAAAGTCCCTGGATTGGGAATGGCCCATCGAAAGGCAACCTGTTACCAATCGTCAAGTCTTATAGTGGGGTTCAAGACTCATCTGGATTCCGCCGCCCCACCCACCATCCTCTCACTGTATGCTTTGTCGCCTCAAGCTGGATCATTGGAGCTAGTATCCCCGACTAATTTGTCCAGCAGTGCTTTCCTTTCAGATGCCATAGTTTCCGGATCCTGGGCCGAACCCCGGCTGCCCCCAGGAATTCTTCGCCAGCTCAATCTGTTGTCAATTTTTTGTCTGCCAGACTGTACCAAGCGTCAGGGTTCCTCCGGAAGGTCTATCTGGAGAAGTTCACATGCTTCCGTTAGGGAGCGGAATTGTCTGAGTTGACCCTGCCACTGGAAAATCAACCTGAATGGGTGGCCCCAGGAGTAGGACACTTGTTTGTCCCGGAGGAAAGTCGTCACCGGGCGGAACTCTCTCCGTTTCTGTAGCGTGGAGTTGGCTAGATCCTGAAACAGGTGTAGTGTCAGGTCTTTAAATTGTACTGTTGGTGCTTCCCGGGATTTCCTCAGATTCTTTTCTTTGAGAGCAAAGTTGTCGACGCATGTCAAAATGTCCAATGGACGTGCCTTCCCTGGGCCCCAGCTGTCCACTCTGTGGTCCCGGTCTAGTTGGATGGCTTTTGCAGAGGTATCGCCGAGAATCTGTCCAAACAATTCAGCTACATAGGTCTCAATATTCCCTTCTTCCGCGTCTCAAGGGGCTCCCAGGATCCGAATGTTGTTACGTCTGGAGCGATTTTCCAAATCCTCCGCGTGTGCTTGGGGATCTAGTTGTTGCTCTGATAGAGCAACTACAGCAAGAAATTATCCGCCTATTTCTTCGTCCTTCGTGGCCCCCGCTCTTCTAGCGTGTCCACTCTATCCCCTATATCTGTGACGTCTTTCTGGATCACGCGCATCTTGCTCGTCAAGTCCCTTTTGACTTGCAGGATATCATCTCGTAGGCCCGAGAATAAGGCCTCTAAATAAGAGCGTGTAACTGGGGCCTCTGCGAGTGGGGAGGTCCCTCTGCTTTGTCCTCCCTTGGTCTCCGCCTCCTGGGAGCCGCCTCCTTTGGCAAATAAATCCTTAATGGAGCCCCCCTTCTTTGTCCTTGCCGTCGCCATTGTTCACAGGATATGGGGTAGGAAAGGCAAGCAGCTCGAGTCAGCCTTGGTTTCTCTTGATTTGATCAAGCCTATCCGAGTCACACCCTAGGAGTTAAACCCTGGCTGGTAGTTTCGCTCCAGCACGAGTATATGTGCCCTGCTTCTGCTGCCGTGACCACTGGCCCCAGATACTCAAGCGTGGGTGTCGGTGTTGTCTGTGTTTCTAACCAGGCCTTAGTCTCTCTTCTTATCACTCTTTTAGGTTTGGAATGGTCTGGCCATTTCCAGGAGGCCCCCGGGGTTGCTGTGGGCCCTGGTGTCATGTGGTCCCTATTTGGGGGGCCAACGAGCACCTTTTTCCCTCTAATCGGTCTAGGTTTCTATTGAGGTCATCAGCCGCTGTCCCGGTCAGACCAAGCTCTCCCTGCCGCCGCCCAGAGGCCACTGCCTGCGTCTCTGGAATGTTGCCTGTGAGGACCGTCCCCGGCCCACTCTTCCGAGGCGCGCCTCCCTCCTGGGTTTCCTGTGTTCGGTCTGGCCCTTCCCTCCCCTGCGTATGGTTCCACTCTGGCCTCGACCACAGCGCCTTGCTCTCTCTCTTACTGTTAGGAGTGCTCACATTTGGCGTATTGTTGTGCGCTTCCCTGCGCTGTCCAGAGCATCCCCTCTGAGGCCGCTATAGCCCTAGGGGTGGGGGTGTCTTCTCACCATTGCCTCCTGGCCATGGGGGGCTATGGCCTTGTATGGGTCAGTGTTCGTAATCTCTTCGAATTCTGGAGCTGCTCTTCCTGGCAGTGACTGACGTTGGGAGCCCCCAACAGACCCCGCTTAAGGCCTCAGCACTTCTCGTTGCACTTAACCGGTCCCGTTCCCAGCTCCTATCAGTCACGGGGCTTGATGTGTTTCCCACCTCCTTGTCGTCTCTTACCGTGGGTTCGGGTTCCGTCCCTGGTCTCCGGTGGGCCCTGATTGGCTGTGTGTTAATCGCCACCTCTGGCCGTTGTTCACAGGGTCAAGCAGCGGGAGTCTCCCGAGTCCGCCGCCCACGAGTGGGGCACACCTCAAGGCCCGCAGGCCGCACACAGGGCTCGCTCTTCGTGGGAGCCGAGTGCGGCACCCACACTCGCAGCAGCGACCCAAACAGTTCTCCACAGCATGCTAGCAGGCCCGGCGGGACGGGTCTCAGCGAGCACCAGGCCCAGCCACGCCCCATCTCTATGCTCTCCTCGGCTGCAGGCCCCTCGTCGCCTTCAGCTCCAGTCGTCGAGTCTTGCTGTGGGCTTCGGGTCAGCTGGGGGCCGGGTGTCAAGCGCCTATCTTCCGGCTTTTTCTCCATCCCGCCCGCACCTTGCAGTTCACTGCCACTCTCAACATGTGCCGCAGGCTGGGTCTCGGGCCTCCACCCCTCTCGTCCACATAACTTGATCCAGTACTCCAGGGGCCTTCCTTCTTCTGTCGGGGAAGCCCTGGATCACTCTCGGGGCTCTGCTATCGGCATTTGGCCTGAGGCCACGCGTAAAACAAGGGCGGCAGGAGGAAATCGGCCCTGTGGGGACAGAGCGGCGGAAAGATGTTGCATCTTACCAGACGTAGCCGAGTTGTATTTTATAAGTTCCTTTATCAAGATCATGTTGCAGGATGCCATTCAAGTACAATTAGTCGGTTTCCATGTACATCTGCCCTTCAGCCTGGTAATCCTTATACTACAGCCCCACCAGGAGCAGAATGCCTACTGCTCAGCCCATCTTCCAACTGTCACCACTTATCCACACAGGCACCCAAACATTCCAAGCATCACAGACACACCAACATTCCACTCTCAACACTCACACTGGCTGAGCAGCAGGGAGATAGGTAAACTAGGATACATATAATTAAATAAGCAGTATATAACATATCCCCCTCCTTTTAAATGAAAAAAACAATACAACAGGGGAGGAATTATACACAACAATGTACAAAAGCAGAAAGTATTTTCAAAACTCAGGGATGCAAATTAAAATACTACATCACGAGAGAGTGTGAACACTTAAGTAACCTGAAAGGAAGGGTAAATAAATTGACAAGCAATAAAATAAATTGACAAGCAATATAACCCATCCTCCCCAATAAAACAGTTTAGAATAAAATGTAAAGTAGCAAAGGGTGGACCGCACCCCAAGACTACGATCCCAACAACAAGGGAAACAAAAGTGTAAACAAAAGTGTAAACAGGATTCCTAACGTAAGGAACATGATGTACACTCTGAAAATGGGACTAAGAAACCCATTGTGAAACCCCTCATGTAAAGGGTAAACACTTGGGACTGTAACCCAAAAAGTCATCCCTTCTGTAAGGGTTTTTGACATAAACCGTGTAAATGGGACAAACACCCATAACCTACCCCTGACGTAAGGGTGAGACAACAAAGTATACGTGTAGCACATGGTGACTTACACACCGTATAGACAAGACATGTAGTGCATGGCGACTTACACACCGAACAGATAAGACGTGTAGCGCATGGCGACTTGTGCCTCATGTGAACAGTCCAGCCCGAACTGCCAAGCCAGGTCTTCCCTGAACCGGAAACAAGCCTCCTGGGACCGGTTCTGGGTAACACCCTTCATCAGCTAGGCTAGCTTGAATCCAGTGGCAAAGTGAGCAAGGGACCCACGTCTGGGCATACCCTGCCAACTTAGGGCGAACAAAGCAAACACAAGGAGATGATGGACGGAGCACTGAAACTTTTCAGACACTCACCCCCAGTCACAGATCTGGGTTGAATCCATCATCATTCTTTAGCTCATTTCGCCACCTCAGTTCAGACCCAGCCATATGCAAATCAGTCTTGACCCTGTGCCTCATGGGAACAGTCCAGCCCGAACTGCCAAGCCAGGTCTTTCCTGAACCGGAGACAAGCATCCTGGGACCGGTTTCTGGGTAACACCCTTCATCAGCCAGGCTAGCTTGAATCCAGTGGCAAAGTGTGCAAGGGACCCACGTCTGGGTATACCCTGCCAACTTAGGGCGACGGGGGGGGGGGTGTCTTAAAAGTTTCAGGACTCCGTCCATCATCTCCTTGTGTTTGCTTTGTTCGCCCTAAGTTGGCAGGGTATGTTTGGGTCTTGGTCCAGGTGGTCACCAAAAATATGTTGTATCTTACCAGACATAGCCGAGTTGTATTTTATAAGTTCCTTTATCATGTTGCAGGATGGAATTCAAGTACAATTAGTAGGTGTCCATGCACATCTGCCCTTCAGCCTGGTAATCCTTATACAACAGCCCCACCAGGAGCAGAATGCCTGCTGCTCAGCCCATCTTCCAACTGTCACCACTCATTCACACAGGCACCCAAACATTCCAAGCATCACAGACACACCAACATTCCACTCTCAACACTCACACTGGCTGAGCAGCAGGGAGATGGGTAAACTGGGATACATATAATTAAATAAGCAGGATATAACACAATGCCAAATATACAACCAAGCTGCGTGTTGGCCTCTATTATATACAACTAGGCCCTAGAATGGACAAATGCACATGTTATGACTGCACTGTGTTTGTAGCAGAGTTTTGGAGATGTCATGTCTATCCCTAAAACCAAAATGCCACATATCTGCACATCAAATGAGTTGATGAAATCTACTACATCTATTGAATGTCTTCGAATGTCTAGTAACCAACCTCAACTCCATGCAAATAGACGACAATACTAATCTCCATCTATTTTGTTCCATTCTACATCCTCCTTTTCTTTTTCACAAACAACGTGGATGTAAATTCCTCACTTCCACCAATAACAAAGTTCTCTATTTCTCTACAGGTCAATCCGCCACAGTACCTGGACAGAGGCTGGAAACCGAACCAAGTTCCTCTCCTCCCCATACTGAAGCCCTCAGAGAGGACAACGTTCCTGAAGAGGTGGACGTGGATGACGGTATTAGCCCAACTGTTCAGCATCGGCAGACGGCAACAGTGGTGCTTACAGTGCCCACAACAAAGTTAACCAATCCACCCCCAACCTGTGCACCTAGCACAGTCAGTACCATCCTGTGCCCCCCAGTCCTGGATTCTTAGCTGGCTATAACCACCCCAGTCATTGAGGAACCAGGACCCAGTGGAGGGTGTAGTCTGTGCCAAGGGCACAGGCCCATGGGGGTAGAAGACGGAGTGGGAGGGAAACTGTGGGCCCGCAGAGTGAGCCCACTGGGGCTGCCATCACCCTAGTTCTGAGAGTCTATCACGACTCCCAAAGTGTCATGGGCCAGGTATTGACTGAAATCTGAGAAATGAAGGAGCTGCAGCGGGACAATCAATCAATCAGAGAATTGTGAAGTGCGATACTCGCCCGTGAGGGCTTCAAGGCGCTAGGGTGGGGGGGGTGCAGCTCCGAGTCAGCCGAAAAGCCAGGTCTTGAGGCTCTTCCTGAAGGTGTAGAGAGTGGGGGAGTGTCTGATGTTGATCGGGAGCTTGTTCCCTGTCTTTGCCGTAATGTTGGAGAAGGCTCTTCCACCGACTGTGGCTTTGCGGATCCGCAGGGTTTCAGTGAGGGCCAGGTCGGCGGAGCGGAGGTTTCTCTTGGGTACGTGGAAGGAGACTCTTTCGTTGAGGTATTGGGTCCGGTGTTGTGGAGGGATTTGTAGGCGTGGATGAGTAGCTTGAAGGTTACTCTCTTCTCGACTGGGAGCCAGTGGAGGTTTCGCAGGTTTTCAGTGATGTGTTCATATCGTGGGATGCCGAGGACGAGTCTGGATGGTCTGGAGTTTGCGGAGCAGGGATTTGTTGATTCCAGCGTAGAGGGCGTTCCCGTAGTTCAGTCTGCTTGTTAGGAGTGCGTGGGTGACGGTCTTTCTGGATTCTGGGGGGATCCATTTGAAGGTCTTACGAAGGATGCGGAGGGTGTTGAAGCAGGTGGAGGCAACGGCGTTGATCTGTCGGGCCATGGTGAGAGAGAAGTCGAGTAGGATGCCGAGGTTTTGGGCGTGGTCCGTGGGAATGGGAGGGTTTCTGAGGGCGGTGGGCCACCAGGTGATGTCCCATGCTGAGGGGGTGGGTCCGAGGACGAGGACTTCTGTCTTCTCCGAGATGAGCTTCAGGCAGCTGCTGCTCATCCAGTATGCAAGTCTTTCATTCCTTCCTGGAAGCTGGGTGTGGGGATCCTTTGTGAGGGAGAGGATGAGCTGGGTGTCGTCTGTGTAGGATACTATGCTGAGTCCATGCTGTCTGACGATGGTGGCAAAGAGGGGCATGTAGGTTCGGAGAGGAAGGGCGGGAGTCTGATTCTTTGGGTTCTGCCGGTGAGGAAGGAGCGGAGCCAGTCGAGGGCGGTTCCCTGTATGCTGGCATCGTGGAGTCTGGCGGTGAGAGTGAGGTGGGAGACGGTGTCGAAGGCTACAGAGAGATCTAGTAGGATGAGGGCCGCGGCGTGGCCTTGGTCGAGGAGAGTACGGATGTAGTCTGTGGCGTCGAGGAGGGCGGTCTCAGTGCTATGGTTGCTGTGGAATCCGATTGGGAAGGGTCGAGGATGGAGTTCTCTTCGATGAAGTTCGTTAGCTGGACGTTAACGATCTTCTCGGTGACTTTGGCCGTGAAGGGGAGGAGAGAGATGGGTCGGTAGTTTTTGAGGTCCATAGAGTCTGCATAGGGCTTTGTGAGGGGGGGGCTTGACTTCTGTGCATTTTCAGTCATTGGGGAAAGTGCAGGCTTCGAAAGTGGCACTGAAGGTGAGTCGTAGCTCAGGTGCTATGGCGGCTGCGGCTCTGTGGAAGATGTGCAGCAGGCAGGGGTCCATGGGAGCTCCTGATTGAATGTTTTTCATGGTCGTGCCGGTGTCTTTGGTGGTGACTGGGGTCCAGGCGGATTTGGTAGGCTGGCTGTCGTTGCTGGAGGAAGGAGTGGTTTCGGTGTCTGTTCATTGAAGTTGTCGTAGAGGGACTTGATTTTCAGATGGAAGTAGGAGCCGAGTTTGTTGCAGAGGTCCTGGGAGGGTGTGACGTCTGTTGCTTAGCTGGGGGGTTTGGTGAATTCCTGAATGATGCTGAAGAGTTCTTTTGAGTTGCTGGAGTTGGCGAGAATTTTGTTCTGGATGAAGGTCCTTTTGGTGGCTCTGATGAGTTGGTGGTATTCTGTCATGGCGTTTTTGTAGATGGTCCGATCTTCCACGGTTTTGCTGTTCCTCCATAGCTTCTCGAGACGTCTGCAGGTGCGTATGGATTCTCGGAGGTCGGTGGTGAACCAGGTGGCCTTCCTGTGGCGCTGTCTGTCGGGATTGCGGAGGGGGGCGAGCTTGTCTGTGCAGTTGGTGATTCATCTGTGTAGTTCTTTGGCTGCAGAGTTGGCGTCGGTCGAGGTGGGAGGGGGGTCGTGGTTGAGGGTGGAGTGGAGGTGCTCCTCAGTGACCTTGCTCCAGTTCCTTCGCAGAGGTCATGTTGTAGGTTTGTGAGCGGTGGCCTTGTTGAAAGAGAAGTGTACGCAGTGGTGGTCCGTCCAGGGGGGTTGCGTGGTGTGGCTGAAGTGGATGTTGTTGCCTCCGTCAAAGATGGGGTCGAGGGTGTGTCCTGCCTTGTGGGTGGGTGTGGTGACTAGCTGTTTCAGACCGATGTTGGTGAGGTTGTCCAGGAGGGCAGAGAAGTTGGGGGTCGCTGAGGTTGTCGAGGTGGAAGTTGAGGTCTCCGAGCAGTATGAAGTCCATGGAGGCAATGGCGTGGGGGGCGATGAGGTCTGTGATGGTAGTGGTGAATGCGGCTCGAGGTCCGGGAAGTCTGTAGGCGTGGGTGCCGCATAGGGTCGTTCTGGGGCTGGTCTGGATCTGGAGGTGTTCCATGGGGGACGAGGGCTCGTTCCTGCTGGAGGAGGTCTGGATCTGGAAATGAAGGTGGTGAGTCGGAGGGACTCCTCCTGGGTGGTTGGGGGCGGTCCTTCCTCTGGATCTTATATCCGTCGGGGATGGCGGTCGCGATGTGAGGTTGGTTGCCAGCATACACACGGAGGTGGCCGGCATCAACACCAACATCTGCAGGGCTTTTCCACCTGCATCTACCCCTAATTGTGGGCAAAGAACATCCAGGCCATCAACATCTGCCACAAACACAGGAAGGACGGCCCTGTCAGAGGAGGACACAACTGCATGTGTCTCAGCAGCTACAGATCTCCCCTCTGGCAAGAGGGGACGTCCACACAAAACTCCAGGAGGTAGGGATGGCAAGACTCCACCAGGAAGAAATCTTGCCACTAATTTGTGTGCTACACATTCACTTTGTGGAATATTCCTGCCCAATTTACCATATCTAATTGGAGGAGTATGTTGGACTTTGGACTCCACAGACAATTTGGACTCTGCTGCAATGGCTTCATCAACCATGACTGAAGACATCACTTTTTGTTTGCACAGTGTAATTTTTTGTTAATTTCTTTTATCCTAGTTCACTTCGTTAAAACACGTCACCAAATCATTGTCTCCTGTTGTAATTCTCACATATAACAATGTGAATGTACTACAATGTGAACTTTGCAATGTTTAAACTAGGGACTTCTGGAAGCATGGATATTTTCTACGTAAACAATGTCCAACTCAGGATAACTACCATGTACGTCAACACATACATACAAGGGTCTGGTCTGATAACATCTTTATTCCATTATTCAAATCATAGGCTGACGATGTCAGAAACATAGCAAATAAGACATGATTTAGTTATTCTGTGTAAGTCATCACATAATCAGTTGCAGACTTTCACAACATGCAAGGAGGGAACACATCTGACAATATCTTACACAATAGGCAACAATAAATTAGGTCTACATCATCAGCTGGAACCATATTGCAAACCTCACAAAAGGAATCCTCCATCAAATAAACAAATAAACAGACACGTGTCATTACAACAGTTTCTGCCACAGGGTCATTTCAATACAGTGTTGCTTGCATCTGGTGAAATGTCACAAACAGATGTAAGTGGTGCACCACAAGCACTTTGGTCCACAATGATGAGACACATCAACAGCTACATACAATTCATACACAATGAGGAATTAGCCAATTTGAAGGGAGACTAGCATGAATTGGGCCCAACACACATATACAACAGTGTGTTGGATCACATGATGGCACACATATTGAATTGAGACCAACACACCACAAGGAACAAGTCCAATGGAAGCCTAATAATTTTCATCCTATTGATGTGCAAGTTGTCTTGACACTGGCTTAGTACCCCCAAACTCTGTGACAGACATTCCCAGGACCAATCCATGTCCGCTTCGAATGTCTGAACAACATCATATACCTGCTACAACTCTGAAATGCCCAAATGAAGATAGTATGGTGAAGGTACCTAAAACAGACCAACACAGAGAGATCAGCTAAGAAACCATACATATGGCATACATCACATTGTCAGCTTCTAGAGAACACAATCCCAGACATTTACAGCTGAACAAAGCTACACTTACAATACAAACACCTTTTCCCAGATATTTCCAGACCCATATATTCCTAGTATGTAGTATTAACATACTCCTCACATCAATACAAGAGTTACAATAAAAGTCAAAGTGATCACATCTCACATCATACTTAAACACTCATGAGAAATAGTTTTGGGTGAGATTTTGATACAAGCCAGCTCCCGTCTCTTCACCACTATCATCATCATTTGGCAGTTCAGGTTCCTCACCCAGTGGCTCTTCATGGCCTGCATCCTCTGCGATGTAAGGGATGTTGCATCGCAAGGCAATGTTGTGGAGCATGTAGCAGGTCACGGTAGTCTTACACACACTCACAGGTGAGTAAAGGAGGGCTGCCCCAGTCTTGTCCAGACATCTGATTCTGGCTTTCAGGAGCCCAAAAGCCCACTCCACAGTCCGCCGTGTTCCTCCATGGGTCTTATAATCTCTCGCTCTCCATTTCAGTGAAGGATTGCTTGTGCTAGAGGTCAACAAAATGTGTATCAAGCTGACAGTTATCCTCAAACTTCCAGTTACAATCTGTTTCTACATCTAATGCATCCATACAGGTCAACACCCATCAGAAAGCCATTTGGAGAGCCATCGCCCGGAAGGTGCAGACCCTGAGGATCTTCTGCCACCGTAGTGCCCACTGCAGAAAGAGGTGGGATGACCTGCAGCATTGGACCCGAAAGATCACGGAGGTCCAGCTGGGGAAGTCCTCCCAATGTGGAAATGGCGCTTCCCGGACCCTGACCCCCCTGATGGCCCGCATACTGGTGGTGGCCTACCCAGAGCTTGATGGGTAGGTGAGGGTCCAACAGCAGCTACATGGGGGTGAGTCCTGGCCAGAGTCATGCATATTAAATTGCCAACTTTTAGTGTTACAGGTAGGCATTTCACCAACCATATTGGTGGGGACCCATGTGCCACATACAAGATGAATCATTGTTAGTGTAAGTGTGGTAGTAGGTGAATGCTGCTGTGCTATTCCTATTGCCTTTCTGACCAGGAACACAGCAGACACCTGTACACATCCACTTTTCTCCTTTTGAGCAGACACCTGGCTGAGTGAAGCGAGTAATCATCTCATGTTCTCAGTAAATCTGCGTGACAACTGTACCACACAGCCTTCCTTGTGTGCGGAGTGATGTTCCCTAACTACTGTCTCTCTTGTGATGGTTGCCCTATTGCATGTGACATGAAACAGAGTTCACACTACATGTAGTGACTCTACAACAGTTCCCATTGGTAAGTACTGGTTATACAGTGAAATGAGAGTGCAAACATCCCTGGTGCCATCAGCTTTAGTGCCTACAGGTTGGCCAGTGTGCATTTGTCAGCTGTTGGTTCATCTGCAATAGTGTTTCAAAACACTCATTCACTGACTGGTGACATGCATGAGGGAGTGAGATGTGGAACTGTAGGGATCATATATGAACATCTACACTGATCCTTACAAGGCAATCTGAGTATGCAATATCAAAGAGTAGTGTAATGTGCCTGCCTATTGGGTCTCTAGTGACCCCACATCTTCATGTCATAGATATTAAGGGACATCCAGAACCTTCAAAGGTGTTTTTGGCTTGTCGATATACAATCTATGACTGGTGTCATCACCTGTACCAAGCAGGATTGGGGATGTTCATATGGCTATAGGGAGCATGTGCTGTGTGAATTCAGAGTAATTATCTTCCAAATGTTTTGATCTTAATGTTTTTAGGGAACTTTATCTGTTAAATGTGATACATAACTAAACTGCATGTGTACAGCTTTCATTTGACTTTTCAGGTAGTGGACATATGATGTAATTTGGAGACCAAAGTGTCATCAGTGTGCAATGAGCATTTGCATGCCACAACGGTAATTGCTGGTAGATTGATGTTCAACTTGACCTTCATGACATCAAGATGCATTATGGGTAATAGTTAGATTTGTTTTATTCTGTGCCCTGTATGAGCATTGTGTAAACCTCACACTTGGGTCCATCCTATTTGGTTGCATCATTTTACAATGGTATACAACAAGCGCCAAAGTATGTAAGATGATCAACTTTCCCAGTATGGACATAAGGATGGAGTGTAGATAATTCCATCAATGCATTTGGGCCTGTCTGGGGTTAAGACATGAGTGGACCCAACTGTTTGCAGGTTATGTAGCATACAGGTGCTCTTGCTAAATTTGAACCATGAAGCTAGTGTGATATGTGGACTTCTTCAATGTTTTCTGTTGATTTGTGATGGTCAGGTGAGGAAATGCAATTCCAATAAACCCATGTTACATGTCTTTTCAGATACATCCAAGGCAAACGGTGGAGAAGGGGGCCAACGTTGGTGTGGACACAGCTGGCCAGAGCGGTTATGGACGAGAGACATCAGATACGGAGGGACCCAGTGACCAGGAGGGTGTGAGGAGTGTCACGGAAGACAGCAGCTCAAGCTCATCATCATCGGAGTCATCCTCTGGTGGACCCTCTCGAGTGGTGGCGGTCCCAACAGGATCATTACCACCATCGTCCTTGTCTGCCACCTCCAGTTCCATTGCCACTCTCCCTGTTGTCTCCCCACAAGTTGACCGTTCCCGCTCCCCTAACAGGGGAGTGAACTTTTTTGCCCCATGGCACCTCAGCCCCTGCCCCTGTTAGTCTCACTGCCGAGTGAGGAGGCTATTGACTTCCTGAGTAGCAGCTCTGTTGGTCAGAATGCAGTCCTGAATGCCACCTAGGGGCAAAGCAACCAGCTGAGCTAGATGGTTGCCTACATGGAAGGCATTCACACTGCAATGTCTGGCTTACAGAGATCTTTTCAGGCTCTGGCCTTCTCCCTCACGGCAGCCCTCTACCCATCCCAACCTTCCACCCCCACCTGCTGCCCCTTCCCCATCCAAAATCCCTATTCCCATTTCTATCCCAAGCACACACACACACACACACACACACACACACACACACACACACACACACACACCTAAGCATGCACACACTTCATCAGACACAAGCACCAAACACACACAAAACATCCCAAAAACTCAAACATACACGCACACAGCAGACACTCACCCCTCTCACCACTCCCAGCATACCCCAAGGCACCACGACAACAGACACAGAGCCCTCCACAGCCACACTCATATCCGCAGACAACACAGCAACAGACACAAATCCCTCCACAGCCACACTCATACTGCAGATGGCACAGCAACACACACAGGCCTCCACAACCACACTCCTACTCGCAGACATCACAGCAACACACACAGAGTCCTCCACATCCACACTCTTCCCCCCCAGATGACACAGCAACACACACACAGACACCCTCCACAACACTGAGCACGTCCACAGTACACACAGGTACAAACACTCAGTCACCCACACAACAGACAACACAACACAGTGCAGACAGCAAACCTAGCTCACACTTCTACCCTGAACATCCTACCTGTGTTCCCTGTGAAGAGGTCTCGTTTGCCCTTGCCTTTTCCACTGTGAAACCTGACCCCCACTCCCAAAGTCGCAAAAACTTCTCCCACACCCAAATCCATCATTTCCACTTCCCACTCTACCACAAAAAAACAGCATCCACACCCTCCTGAACCCAGGCCAAAAAAAGAACAAAAACCCTCCCAAAGATAAACCCATCCCATCCTCTTCCCACTCCACCCCTGAAAAACAGCATCCCTACCCCCTTAAAGACAGCCCAAAACCCCCCAAACCCAAGAAGACAGCGTACAAAACTAAACCCATCCCTCTCTAAACCTCTGCCCCCCCACCAAAAGTATCCTCTTTGAGGTGCCTACTATGCCCAATGGATGCCCCTTTGAGAGGAGGTTGCCTGGCAGTGCCAGTAAGGGCAAGTTAGTGGCACAGCACTGTGCTGTGGCACATGTACACTAAATGGACTGGCCTATGTTATGTTATTTGGACTTATAAAGTACAAACAATTACCCAAAGGTGTCTAGACGCTAGCACTGTGGAAGAGAAAAGAAGAGAGTCCAGATGATGCTTACTTTGGGAAGAGCCAGGCTTTTAAGGCTTTTCTGAAATTGAGTAAGTTATAAATGGATCTAATATGGGATGGTAAGTTATTCCATTCCTTGGCTGTGGTGTTGACAAAGTTTCTGCCTCCCCCAGTTGGTAAGTTTATATCTCTGGACCACCAGTTGGCCGGAGCCACTGGACCTAAGGTTTCTACCTGGAAGATACCAATTGAAGGATTTTTGCAAAAACCCTGGGCCAACCCAATAGGGCCTTCTGGGCCAGGCAGAGGGCTCTGAATTTAATTTTTTGTCTGATGGCAAGCCAGTGAAGCGGTTTGATGGCAGGGGCAGCAGATTTCTGTTTAGATATCCTATTTAGAGCTCTAGCTGCCACATTTTGCAGTACCTGAAGTTCATTGAGCTGCGGTTCCTGCATATTGAGATACAAGGCATTCAATAGTCTATTTTGGTCAATACTAGAGCCAAGATAACTGTTCTCTACGCATCGGATGGAATAAAAAGAAAGATCTTTTTGACCATGTGCAGAATAAGGAAGGCAGAAGAGGTCTAAGGCCCAATAGTCAGTTTGGTGTCTAGAACCACACCCAGGTTTTGGACCTTATTCACTGGTGTGGGATGGTACCCATCTCTTGAGGCCCCCGGCTGGGACACAGAGTTGGGTTATTCCCAAACAAGATGACTTCAGTTTTCCCTGAATTGAGTTTTAGGCACGCAATTATTAAAGTTAAGGCCGGTATGATTATTGGTTGAAGACATGGCCACCACAATTTGGGTATCATCTGTGTATGAAGTCAAATTCAGACCAAAGGATCTGATCAAGACTGCCAGGGGTTTAACATATACGTTGAACAACGTGGGGCTTAAAAAAGACCCCTGAAGAACCCCGCATGGCAGACTGAAAGGTTCAGATACAAAGGGATCAAGGGCCACCATCTGTTTCCTTTCTGACAAGAAGGATCCCAAAAGTTTGAGAGAAGACCCCTTGATACCAACAGCCTGGAGACTGTTGATCAGAATCTTGTGGTTGACCGTATCAAAGGCTGCCGATAAATCAAGGAGCACCAAAGTAGCACTACCTCTGCCATCCACAATGGCTCTGATTTAATCTGTAGTTTTTATCAGGGCTGTTTTAGTAATATGACCGTTTCTGAAACTGAATAGGGTGGTGTCTAGCAGATGGCGATTGGATAAAAATTGAGGCAGTTGCTGATTCATAGCTATTTCAATGATTTTGGCAGGAAGGGGTAAACAGGAGATAGGTCTGTAGTTGTTGGGACCCTCAGGATTCAGGTTTGCTTTTTTTTTTTGCAGGGGAAGGACAGAGGCCTCTTTCCAAAACGAAGGAAAGAGTCTGGAAGACAGCATAGAGTTGAAGATCGTGGTCAGATAGTCTGCCACCATTTCCGCGGCCATGTGAATGATGGAAGGAGGACACGGGTCTGAGGGGGAGCCTGAATTAGTTGTTTTATTGAGCGAGGTAACTAGCTGTAAGGTAAGAAGGGAAAAATTGGAAAAGTTAGGCGCGTCCGGAGTAGGTACATTTAGGGAATGCTCATCAGACCTGGGTGTATGCTTCGGTCTGAAAATGATGTACATTTGCACTACTTTACCCATGAAAAAACTGGCTAAAGTGTCACAAAAGTCCTGTGTGTTCTTATTCAAGATATTCCTGGGAGGCGATGTCAGGCTAGCCACAACTAAAAAGCTCTTTAGTGGAATTGTTGCCATCAATTATTTTTTGGGTGAAGTAAGTCGACTTTGCTTTATGCACAAGTTTTTTATGTTCATTAAGGCAGACCATATATTTTTCTTTTTCAGAGGGGTTATAATCTTTTCTCCAGAGCCTTTCTTGCTTTCTCCATGCTTGTTTATGATGCCTAAGATTCTCAGGAAACCACGGAGCAGAAGGTTTATTTCTCTTATGACCCATTAGCCTTTGTTTAGAATCCTGTTGTGACATACTGTCATTAAAATCTTTTCAAAGTTTTTAAGACATTGGTCCTGCCACTACTTTTCTAACTATTTGATGTTGTTGTATAGTTATTTATGTGTGACTACAGTTGTGTTAGTTTCATCCCTGATTGCTGATCCAGTTGAAGTGGTTTGTATGATGTGGCCTTGGAGCCAGTGCTGGAGTTACACAGGACAAGGGGAAATGTTGGATGGATGTCTATGTGGGATGAAATCCAAATGGGGCAGACATAGCATGGGGTGACATGGTATATGGTGAGTATTTCAGCTTGACCTTGCCACTGTCAATGTCATTTAGGTTGCACTTCTCCCTGTGATGCATGCAGGATATGTGTTAGGTGTGTTGAAGTTAGCTATTTGTTTATCCACACACAGACGGTGTTAACTTGTCATACCTTTGTTGAGTTCTGCATGGACATGTGTCCATTTTCCTGTGTGTACCTTACAGCTACTTTATCTACATGTGTGACACATGCTGTTTGCTTTCATGAGTTGCACTTACAGGTTCCTTACACATGCATGCCACTTGGTTATGCTATTGGTTGTCCGTGATGTACTTCCATTACCAAGTCAAGTGCAAGTGCACATAGAGTTGATCAGGCATGTGCAAAGCGTACTATGCCCCAGGGCCCCAGACTTTCAGGATTCCCCCTTATAGAGGCATAGCTATACTGCAGATAATGTTTCCATTGTGCCCTTAGAATGCTTCTCACACTGGTTCTATGTAATCCCATTGACTGGCATTGCCTTTTCATGTGGGTGATATGTGAGAGTCCAATACAGAGTTGTAGCAGAGAAGGTGTGTATCACGTTAATGACACATCCACAGAGATGTTTCTTTGACATCAAAACAGGACCTGGGAAGTGTGAAATGTGAGTGTCACATTCACTATAGCATCTTGACTAGAGTTGCAGTGACAGGTCTTCATGGTAGTTGTAGTCACCTCAATCTCACTTTACCAACACTTGAAAAATGGTAAGCTGCATAGTGTGTGAAGATCAGTAGTGACATGGCAGACAAGTGAGAAGGGGCAAAAGGAGTCTAGCATCTTGGTTAGAGTTGCAAAGACAGGGCCTCATGGTAGTTGTAGTCACTTCAATCTCACTTTAGCAACACTTGAGAAATGGTAAGCTGCATGATGATTGAAGATCAGTTGTAACATGGCAGACAAGCTAGAAAGGGCAAAAGATACGTATGACCGACATTAATAGGTGTGATATTGATGAGGAGGTGCTGTTGTGGAATACAAAATAATGCACACATCACTATCACTGAACATCATTTGCAAACACATGTCCATTTGTGTACAGTATGCCTATGCAGTACCAGTGTTTTGGCTTAGGAGAGCATCCGACAGATGTATTTTTGATTCTTCTTATGTAATAATCCCAGACAGGGTCCCTGTAAATGTGTAAATTACTTAGGGACCCCAACTCCCTTGTCTGGTCCATGGCGCGGCATTGTTTTGCTAATGAGTCTATGGAAACTGGTAGTTGTATGACTTACTGCTGATTTCTTCCGCGACGGAGTGGGTTTTGGACTTGATCAAGCAGGACGAGCAGTGGCAGGACTTGTTCGATGGGCTCCGTGGCGGCACAGGATGTATAGACGTGAGTAGAGGTGAGTTTTGCCCTTATATACCCCGCTATCTGCTGTCTCAGATTTGGTGGTTGGACCGCCACGGTCATGTCGGCTGTAAAGCAACTCGCAATTGGGCCGGCGGTTTCACTGGCGGTCTGAGCCTCCCACAGCCTCACTGGCCCATTCTGCAGCTGCCGTCGGAGTTGGCTGGTAGTATCGGAAGTTTGCCGACAGTCTTTCAAACTGCAATCCGCCAACCTTGTAAAACAGCGATCGACCTGGAGGTCGCGGTGGTCGCACCGTCACCGCCGGTACAGCGGTCTCATACTACCAAACTCGTAATCGGGCCCTTAGATTGTAACCTGGATCCCAGATGCAAGTTAAAATATTTGAGATCCCTTCTTATTTTTATTCCAATATTTCAATTTGAAGGGTCCTGGGATATAAACTACTTACCCTCAAAGTTTTGCCACCTATGTAAAGAGGAGTCGATCGAGCATTTAGTTTGTTGGTGTCAGTTTATTATATTAGAGGAAGACATATTTGAAAAATGCATTTGTTACAATTAAATGTAGATCTAACAAGGAGGCTGTTGCGTATTGTTTTTATTGTTTTTCTGCAAAAGTTTGACAATTTATTGGGAAGTTGGCCAAATTTTTAGATCTTGCATATCAAGGAAACGTATCAACGAAACGTAAATGAAATGTGGATTTTATGGAAGTTTTATGTCGTATGGGATTTTTGATAAGTTTTTATTACATACAATAAAGATATATTTAAGTTACACAAGCATTGGTAAAGCCAATAGGTATGCCTTTAAAGAAATGTAGTATGGTAATGTGAAGCATTACAATTCGATGGCATGGGAATGTATTTGTGGGGAAGGAAAGAACTGTAGAATATTGGAGTAAGTTAAAAGGTCAAGTGACCATAGCAGTGTCAGGCCAGACCTAAACATTGATGAAGGATAATGACTGCTTTCCTTTCAGCTGTGCTGCTGCCAGAGAAAAACACCATAAATTATCTAGCTATCTAAACACTTTAGCAGCATTGCAATAATCATGTGTGCCCCTGAATGTTAAAGCTCAGGCAGCACTTCTTTTGTGGAACGAACAACTTGGGCCCAATCAAAACATGTACTTCGGACTCCCAATATGTGAGCTGAGTAAAAGTCACTCTGTGGGTGATTCTCACATAATTGTCTATGACAGCTGTGCTGTCAAGCCAGACCATAAACATGAGCTCTGCATCAAAAGCAGTAACCCACTCGCCTGCCAACATAAAATATGAATCTGTGATCTGCATGTTGCATGATGTGCTTTGCATCAGGAATATTAACCTTCTGTGCTATTATGAGTCAATCTGTGACTACACAAACTACGGATCTCTGCAGTAAGTGCATTAATCACCAGAATTATAACAATTATTATCCTCTGCAAATTGCTGGATATAAAAAGATCCCTGCAGCAGGTCCCTTGACCCTGTAAGATATTTTAAAATGCAGCCTCTGCTACAAATTAAGTAAACTAGAGCAGATTTACTGTCAAGTTTGTCCTTGCTTTCACTGTGGCAGAGTTTTAAAATAAAATAAATGTGTAAGTTCATTGTCAGACTCTGCTTTTCCTGCCTCTTCACCTCATGGCTTCACTCCCCTTCCACACCCTGGCCCCCGATTTATGGGTTCCTGGACTAAATTGTTCATAATTCCAGCACTAAAGGAAAGCCTTCACTGGTGGTGGTCACGCTCTACCTGCGCTATGCCTTCAATAGAAACTTGGATTGCAGAAGCCATGTGGTACCTTTGCTTTGTGTGAGTGGCAAGTTTAAACTGATGTTAACCATTTGTGTCTTACAAAAGCTTAAGAAAAAAATCTTCAATTTAAAAATCAGTTGGCGCTGCCAACTTTCTAGGCCTGACTTGAAATTTCAGGTTGAAAGTATATATACGCTTTTGTTACCAATTCTTTAAAATATGTTGTGTAATTCTTTGCTCCAACCAGAGAACAAAAAATGCCCGGTTACTCACCGGTAATCTTCATTACTCCGAGTCCTGGTCTGCCTGTTCCATTCCTTAACAATGAGCAGCTTGTCTGCTCTACAGAAACCTACTACCTAGCAAAGTTGAATACTTCCCCCAAAATGGCGCTGCCTACCTGGCATGCATAAAGGGGGAAGTGCGTCATCCACACATCTTGAGAATACCAAAGAAACTCAAGAAGAAGAAAAACACAAATCAATCACCATAAACAGAAACAAGGAGGGAGGGACAGGTTCAGGAATGCAGCGGAAAGACCAAGACTCTGAGTAATGAAGATTACCGGTAAGTAACAGGGCATTACTTCCTCGTCCGTCTTCCCGTCCCATTCCTTAACAATAAGCCCATACACAAGCGCATAGTGATTGAGGCACAAGGACCAGAAGGAGGTAGCCAAATCAACAGGTCAGTGTAATGACAAAAGAAAATAGTACAAAGCACAAAACATGATCAGACAAAACATGAGCACCAAAAGCAGCAGAAGCTGCCATCCCCAACAGAAGATCATAAGGGGAAACAAAAGTGTGGGAAGAGGCCCATGCAGCAGCAATACAAACAACATGGAAGTAGGCAACCAGAAAGCAAGGTCCAGGATGAGGAAAACAACACCCGATGAGCCAGAAGGGACAAAGAAGGCACAAAACCCCAGCCAGAGAGATCCAAAGCAGCACATAAGGACGCTACCGCCTAAAAGCACAGGAATGGCTCAGGCAGATGCAAAAAGCCCACAACACATCCACAGAAAGGACAATCCCCATCTCCACAGAAGACGATGCAGGAAAAAAAAAAAAACAGATGGACAAAAACCAACAAGAACAACTGGAAACAGAGGTGCAAAAAAAGATCAGGCAACGCCAGAAGCACCAATGAAAGACCCCGGGAGGGAACCACAAAGCAGGGAACAGGATCCAGAAGCAAAAAGACTGCGCACAAATGGAGCCACCATGGAAACAGGAGCCAGATCCATCCCCCACACCAAGAGCCAAAGCATCCCCAAAGACGACTGCAAGACGCCAGGGATGAAGGTCCGTGAGAGAACCAGAAGGAGTGAGGAACTGCAAGCGAACAATCCTGAGCAAACAGGGACAACCTTCCCAGTGATAAACTACCAGCCTGAGGCGCAGGACAGAAGCCATCAGAGAAACCCCAAATATCGGGGACCCAGGAATGAAACCACAGATCCAGGAGAAGCCAGAAACAGGGAACAAAAACGGAGATGGAGAATGGGCAGTGCACAGGCCATCTCCCCCAGATTTGGCAAACAGAGACAGGTAGACACCCAGGGAAGGAGAATAATCCAGGAAATATGGTTGGAACAGAGAGAAGAGAGCCCCGTAGAACAGCAGAGCCAGAGGAGCCAAGACGGTCATAAAAACTCTTGGCTGCGATGAAAAGCTGAAAAGAAGCACCCAGAAATGGCAGGAGCACAAGCTCACAGCGAACCAACCAGATGGAAGAAAAACGGCAGGCAGGCGTCCAACAGGAAGCGGGACGCCAGGTGCAAACCACAGGAGCTGCAAGGACTGGCCCACTGAAGACCGGGCAGAACCGCAGACTTCTGCTATGCAACCGGGTGCAAACAAAAAGGAAGGGGAGTAACATCACCCCTGCACGACACAAAAAAAGAACCACCCCAACTGGGCGTCCGTTCGAACACACACCCCCGTGACCCCTGGCAGATGGGAGGAAACCAAATCCGGTATCGGGGCCAAAGCCCATCAGATGGAAAAAAGGAATGACCCCGCCCCCCCACACCCCCCCCGCCCCCAATACCAAAACCACTCGAAGGAGGGGCAGACCAAACAGAGTCCGGGAGAGTGCAACATAAGCAAATGTAAAGGGCATAGACACCCAGAAGGGTGTAAAGACGATGAAGAACAGATGAAAATAGCCACCCAACTCCATAGTACACAATACATCGACGCCAAAAGAAGGAAAAGCTGAGTGGACCCACCGGGATCTGAACCATGGGTCACGAGGTCCAAACACAGGACCCAAGTGCAGATGTAACAGCCCGGTAAAAGTCAATGTCGGAGATGTCACGAAGGAAGAGCAACTGCAAAACACATCCACAGGAGAACTTTGCGACATAAAAACCAGGAAAAATGGACCTGGCTACCACACGCCATACATGTAACATGTGCAAGTGCACAGGCACCCAGAAGGGCACCGTGGTGCGAAAAACAGAAGTGGGCTGCAACACAACCAAAGGCAGCCACAGCAGACTGAGAGGGGTGCCACCAGTGGGGAGAAGAAATCCAAAAGACGACAGACCCCACACACCTTCTCCGCAAATAGAAAGAAGGAAAGACAAACAGCCAGGCAAAAAGGCTAAGCGCAAGAGGAGGGGAGACTAACAGACACCAAGACTCCACAGTAGGCCTGCCCAAGCAGAACCCCGAACACAAGCACCCCTCTGGCACACCTGCCTCGGACCCGCATCAGGCCAAATGCAAGCTGCAGCGGGACTCAAAGAGGGGACACTCGGGACCAAAAAGCCACCACTACCTCAGCCGTAGCATGGCCCAAAAAAAGAAGACGTAGCAAGGAGCACAGACCAAGCGACACAGAACAAAAGGACATGGCCAAAGAACCCCAGAAGGAGGAAATGTCAAAAGGGCTTGCAGAGAGCCAAAGAGGTGTGCCAAAAACATGAGACACTAAAGGTGACCTCTCGCGCCATATCACAAGAAGGCATCCGGAGACCTTCAGAGCAGGAGCGGAGCCAACCCAATGCAACCCCATACCTGGCCACAGCAAACCCAGCCCCCTCGCCACAAGACCACAGTGCGAAACCCAGCGAGAGGCAAACAACCTTCATGCCCCCGAAAGCAGGGAAAAAAGTACATGGAGATCCCCCAAGCCCCACCCACAAATATCATGCGCATCATGGCGAGGGACGCAAAGGAGCCAAACTGGGAGACCCCGAGCCATGATCACTTCAGCAGAGCAACATAGGTCAGGGACACCAAACACATTGCCACAACACGGTGCAAGAATGCCTTGGCGCCAGCCCCACCCACGGAGGCAGGTCGCCGCGGGCGGGAGCAAATAGGGGGAAGAAGCGTGCAAAGAGCGCTTGGCCATAGAGGACTCTACCCAGCAAGCCCGACCTGGTCTAGCAGGGCGAAGGGCACAACAGTGGCAAACGCCCCAGAAGAGAGAGGCAATCAGCTCCTGTGGAGAAAAAATGCCAAAACAGGAGCCCTGGCAGGAAAGGAAACCTTAGGGGGCGCCAAAAGTCCGTGGCAATGGCGAGTCATTACTCTGCGCACTTCAGGAGGTTCCAAGCACTTCCTTCCAAGTACAACAGAGGTGAGCTGTAAACCACGGAGCCAGCTGGTCCACAACGGCTGCAATAAGCCCAATACTGACTCCCAGAGCCCTGCCCATAAGGAGACAGCAAGACCGCAAACCAACATTTAGCTGCCAGCGACGGGACTTTATCTCTCGCAAAGGAGGGGCCTGCCACAACTCTGAGCAACAGCTCCTGGCAGCAGGGGACGAGAACCGTCACCATGATGACCAGCGACGCCTTAACTCAAACCCTCGCAAAGAAGGGAGACACCGCACCCAACGCTGCCTCTGATAGAGCAAAGATGTTATCTTTCATCTGTCTTTATGAATTCACCGTGGAAAAATGATTTGTGACATTAAGTTACGATAATGACAAATGTGCGTTAGGTTACCAAGTTTAAGAAAAACGTACAAATGAAGTTTGATTTAGATACTGCATTGTAAAAGCATACAGAATGTTAGAAGTAGTTTTCTGATAACACTTAACAGTCAATAAGCGGATGTGAAGCTTAACAAATTATATTGACATATGTTTTCTTTGTACACAGATGAACTTAGTAAACAAGCAATAATATAGAAATTTATATACAAGAATAAAGTTGTTTTATGTGTTAGGAAAATGGTCATTAGCATTTGAATGTGTAATGGGAATACTGACATTGATATAATAACTTGTGTTATGTAAAGGTTTAATTTAAATGTGCCTTTCAAATCCTGAATGATGTACTAACCTATAACGTGCAAAAAGACTTGCAAAATTATATGTGAAATAAAAATGAACTGTTAACCTTTTTTGTTAGGGGTACCTTATACTTACATGATGTAATTGCAAATCATTGATCTGCCTAACTAAAGAACTAATGCATTGTTTTCAATAATGTGAGATTTACATTTTAGCACAAATTCATCGTGCACAAGCTGTGTTTCATGAAGGTCTCAAAACTTGCTTTTCTTTTCTAGTATGAACTGAATAGTCTGAAGCCTATGGGAATCTTTCGTAAAGTTTCTACTTGTGCTCGAACACTCAATAATTCCTTTCTCAATTTGTAGCTTGCATGACTGAACTTGCAGCAGCAAGAAGAGCAATGCGTCAATTTTTTCAGTTCTTCTTTTCTTCCAGCTCCCAACAGCAGGAACAATCTCCATAGGCCCACAACTGGAATAGGCACATCCTGGCAGGTCAGAACTCTCAGCAGCAGAGTTCAGGGGAGCTGGGGGTGAAGTCTTCATGTCCCTGAGACTTCAGAACAGGAGGCCAGCACATACAGGCCCTTGGAGATCTCTTCAAGCAGATTCAAAGCAAAGTTCCTATCTTTGTCCTTTCCCTGGCAAAAACAGCAACTGCAGGCCAACCCCACACAGCACACAGCAAAGGGGCAGTACTCCTCCTTACAGCTCTTCAGCTTTTCTCCTCTTTCCCCATTCTATCCTATGGGACAGATAGCCTTTCAATAGTGAAAAAACGAAATTTGCAGTATTTCACTATCAGGACATGTCACACACACCAGTACATGTCCTACCTTTCACATACACTGCACCCAGCCCATGGGGGTACATTGGGCCTACCATAGGGTTTGCCTTACAGATAAGAAAAGGGAAGGTTAGGGCCTGGCAAATGGGTGCACTTGCCAGGTCAACATGGCAGTTCAAAACTGCGCGCAGACACTGCGGTGGCAGGTCTGAGTTACCTTTTCAGAGCTACTCATGTGGGTGGCACAATCAGTGCTGCAATCCCACTAGTAGCATTTGATTTACAGGTCCTGGCACACTCAGTGCACTTTACTAGGGACTTACCAGTAAATCAAATATGCCAATCAGGGAGAAGCAATTGTAATCACAATTTACACAGGGAGCACTTGTACTTTGGCACTGATCAGAAGTGGCAAAGTGCCCAAAGCATCTAAGGCAGCAAAATCAAAATCCAGCACAGCATCAAAAATACAGGAGGTAGAGGCAAAAAGTCAGGGGAAACCACGCCAAAGATGCAAAGTCTAACAAGTGTCCCCTCCAGCTGAAAGGTGGGGAGAACTACCCAGCCTCTTGGGAATTCTCATCACTAAGGCGGAAGAATCTGGACAGACCATCAGCATTTGAGTGTTCTGTACCAAGGTGGTGTTCCACCGTAAAGTCCATTCCTTGTAGGGAGATGGACCACCTCAACAGTTTTGGATTCTCACCCCTCACTTGCATTAACCATCTGAGGGGCCTGTGGTCTGTCTGAACCTGTGAGTCCCAAACAAGTAGGGTCTTAGCTTCTTCAGTGCCCAGACCACAGCAAAAGCTTCTCTTTCAATTGCACTTCACCTCTGTTCCCTAAGAAGTAGCCTTCTACTATTGAAAGCTACGGGTTGGTCCAAGCCATCATCGTTCAATTGTGAGAGTACTGCTCCCACACCATGCTCTGAAGCATCTGTCTGCACAACAAATTCTTAGGAGAAGTTGGGTGCCTTGAGCACGGGCGCCGTGCACATGGTAGATTTCAGGGCATCAAAACCTATCTGACAGGCATCGGTCCAGATCACTTTCCTTGGCTGCTTCCTTGAAGTCAGCTCTGTCAAGGGGGCAACAATGGTGCCATAACCCTTGACAAACCGTCTGTAGTACCCGGTGAGTCCTAAAAAGCCTCTCACCTCTTTCTGGGTCTTGGGGGTCTCCCAAGGCAGAATGGTGTTGATCTTAGGCTGTAGGGGCACCACCTGGCCGCTTCCTACCTGCTAAGTACACCACAGATCCCTGCCCTATCTGACACTTACTGGCCTTGATAGTGAGGCCTGCCTTTTGCAGAGCCTTCAACACTTCACAGAGGTGTTGCACGTGTTCCTCCCAACTGGAGCTGAACACAGCAATGTCATCCAGGTAGGCGGTGCTGAATTCCTCCATCCCGGACAGTACCTGGTTGACCAGTCTCTGGAATGTGGCAGGGCGTTCTTCAACCCAAAGGGCATGACACAGAACTAATAGTGCCCCTCTGGCGTTGAAAACGCAGACCTCTCTCTTGCCCCATCAGTCAAGGCAATCTGCTGGTACCCTGACGTTAGATCAAACGTATTAAGGTACCAGGCAGCTCCCAGCAGATCAATGAGCTCATCAGCTTTGGGGATGGGGTGCGCGTCAGTCCTGGTGACAGCATTGAGCCCACGGTAGTCCATGCAGAACCAGAGTTTAGGAGTGGCACCGGGTGCAGCAGCTATTGGAACCAAGACCACTGGGCTAGCCCAGGGGCTGCTGGAGGGCTCGATCATCCCTAACGCCAACATCTTGGAAACTTCTTCCTTAATGCTGGCCCTGACTTTGTCAGGTACTCTGTAAATTTTATGTTTTACAGGTAAACTGTCCCCAGTGTCCACATCGTGATTCCTAGAGTCAGGAAGAACAGGGAGGCAAACTGTCCCAGCACCTGGCGACAGTCCCTCTGCTGCTCTGCGGTCAGTGTGGGAGAGAGGTTCACTCTATCCACCGACCCATCATGTTCCTTGGCTGACAGGAGGTCAAGATTCACTCTCCTCTTCCATTCCATCATCTGTTGCCAGGAACATTGTTACTTCAGACCTCTCAAAGTGAGGTTTGAGGCAGTTCATGTGCAGGACCCTCAAAGGGTTCCTGGGAGTCTGCACATCACTCTTGCGCTCCACCACCTCAAATGGACCAGTCCACTTGTCTTGGAGCGCACAAGACTCTACTGGTGCCATCACCCACACTTTTTGGCCAGGCTGAAACTCAACCAGAGTGGTCTTCTGGTCGTACCATCGTTTTATCTCGTCCTGGCTGGCTTCCAGGTTCGCCTGAGCGATTTTCCTGAGGCGCCCAGTCTGGTTCCTGAAGGCCAGCATGTAGCTGAACACATTTTGGGGGGGGGTCTTACCAGGAGTTTTCTCCCAGCCCTCCTTCACCAGACTCAGGGGTCCTCTCACAGGGTACCCATTCAGCAATTTAAAGGGACTGAACCCTAAGGATTTCTGCTGTACCTCCCTGTAGGCAAACAACAGGCCTGATAGGAAGACGTCCCACTTAAGTCTCAAGGGTTCTGCAAGACTCTTTATCATGCCTTTCAGGGTTCGGTTGAATTTCTCAACCAACCCGTTTTCTTGGGGTTGGTAAGGAGTGGTGAATTTGTACATCACACCACACTCCTCCCACAATGACTTCATATACCTAGATAGGAGGTTGGTACCACGGTCAGAGACCACCTCTCTGGGGAACCCCACATGGGAAAAGATCCCCATCAATGCACGACTCACCACAGGGGCCATGATTGTCCTGAGAGGGATAGCTTCCGGGTACCGGCTGCCATGGTCCACCAAGCCCAAGATAAACTTGTTGCCTAAGGCTGTCTTGGGTTCCAGTGGCCCCACAATGTCGATGCCGATCCCCTCGAAAGTGGTGCTCACCACAGGAAAGGGCTGGAGGGTAGCCTTACACTTCCCTCCACTCTTGCCACTTGCCTGGCAAGTCTGACAAGATCTACAATATGTGCCAGTAAAAGTGGGTGACAAGCCTGTGATAGATCTTGTCGCACCCCAAATGTTCTGCCAAAGGCACATCATGAGCCAGACCCCATAGGAAGGGCTTGTAGCAGGCGGGTACCACCAGCACACGGGCTGCCCCGGGCTCAGCAACCTTAGGCCAACTATAAAGGAGACCATTCTCCCAATAAATCAAATGTGATCCAGACGGACCACCTGCTGCCTGGTCTGCAGCCTGTTGCCACAAACCAACAAGAGTAGGGCATTCCATCTGCGCCTTGCAGAACTCCTCCGTGGAGGGACCTCCTTCCTGCTGCCAATGGGTCAGCTCAGGCAGGTCTCCCAGTTCGGCCACTTGCTCCCATGTAGGTTCCAGGACATCCCCCTCAGGGTCAGCTTCCTCCTGGACCGTGGGATCTTCGGGGCGGCTTCCTATGCCCCCAGCCCTTCCTCTTTCTGGCAGGCACCTGGGCCACTGTTTCAGGCTCCAGGTCCTCTTGATCACCCCTACTGGCTGCCATTGGCCGAGTGGTCACACAGGCAGTCCCAACGTCTTTAAATGAGACTGGCGCTCCACCTCCTTCCAAGGGGAGCTCTCCAGGTCATTGCCAAGCAGACTGTCAACAGGCATGGACAGACTTACAACGACCTTCAAGGAAACTGAGAGCCCCCCCCCCACTCAAAGGGAACCTGCGCCACCTCACACAGGCACTTAGAGTTGTCTGCAGCAACTACAGGGTAAAGTACATTGGGGTTGACCTACTCTTCAGACACCCATTGTCACTTGACAGATGTCACACTGGCTCATGTGTCTCTCAGAGCCTCCACCCTCCTTCCATTGATGGTCACCCACTGCAGGTACTTTTTAGTGTTATCCGGCAGGCAGGTTTCGTGGACCATCTCTCTATCTCCTAATGAGATATGGGTCATCACAGCTGGCTCCCCACCCACACTAGGAACCAACTCGTCCCCCAGCACTACACTATCCCTGGTGACGGTGCACCAGTGATTGCTGGTGGTGCCTGGGAGCACTTGGGATCATTCTGCCTGTGACCGTCCTGACCAGAAGCATAACACTTGCGGGACCCCAGTTGTCTGGCCTACCCTTAGGGGGCCATGGCTTCTTAGAACTGGGGGGCTGGAAATCTTTACCCTGGGAACTATTTTGGGTTCCTTTAGAGAACTCCTTTTGGTTACCCTTGTCCCCCCTCACTCTTCTGCTGGGGACACTGCCAACCTTGGCTGGGTTTCCCACATACCCCTTGTGGACCCTGGAACACAAAGACTACTCAAGTGCTCCCAACCAATCAGATTGTACAACCCCTGGTAATCCGTTACCTTGCTGCCCTTTATACAACCATCCAGTGCTCTGCAATTAAGGGTCATACACTCAACCCACGTATTCGATTAAAGCTTCTTAACAGTCCTAAACGTTTCCCGGTACTGCTCCGGTGTGAGCCCATACCTTAAGCCTCCTTCATATTGGGGTAGGTCAGAGCACCCGCCTCTCCTAAGGTGTCAGGGTGTTCCTCCCATTGGCCTCAAAGTGTCTCCACAGGCCCGCCCCCCAATTCTTCTCGGGGACCTCATTCATACGCAGTGCTGCCTCATAAGATGCAAACCAAGCATAAATATCCTCCCCTTCTGGAAATTCTATACTAGGTCCTTGGGAATATAAACCTTACCCCCTTGCGCTGGCTGTACGCTGCCACCATTTGTACTGGACTCTGCCTGTTTGGCCCGGATGTACAGCTCTCTCATGCTCAACTCACGTGCCAAAAGCAATTTCTTTTTCTCCAAGGCAGCAGCGTTCTTGCTCTCCTCTGCCATCTTTTCCTTCTCTATGGCAGCTTTTTGGTTCTCCATTTCAAAATGCTTTATCTGGAGCCTCATAACCTCCAATTCATGATTTCTGGCCCTTTGCCTGTCCTCCAATTCCTCTGGAGAAGGATTTCTGGATGAACTATTGCTGCCAGCCACAGAGGCTGCTCTCCCAACAGGCAATACCTGGGATCTGAAGCCACCCTCTGGCACACCCCCATCCACACCTGCATCCTCTGTCTCCCCAGCTTGTCTGGCCTCCCCCAAGGCCTTCTGTAGCTCCTCTTTCCCAGAGTTGCTCCTCGTGGGACATCCAAAGCTCTTGCAGAACTGCTTGAGTTGCTCTACTTTGTAACTACTTAACATTTCAATGTCAAACTCCAATTCTGCAGCCTCACTTGCTGGTTTATCATTCAGAGACATGGTGCGTGGATACTTCAAGGTTCAGATCAAAAATAGAACTAAAAATAAAACACAGTGTGTGGCTGCGTAGTGATCTGCACTAAACTAGTGATGTATACCACTCACTTTGGGTCAAGTACAAATACAGGTTCAAATCCTCACCACTGACCACCAATATTAGAAATAGGGGTAGTTGGCAGAGGTAGGTACCTTTGTCCAAATAGGGACCCTTGCTTCTAGTCAGGGTAAGGGGGATACACACTTGCTCACCCCCTGCCGCACAGGTACGATGCGTGGAAATCCGGGATGTGGCAGCGATCGATGCGTTGGCGTTGAGCGGGACTGTGTCGGTTTCTTCAGCCGCGATCCCTCGATGCGTCGGTTCTTGCAGCGGCGACAGGCGCTGCGTCGGTTCTGCAGCGGCCCGACGATGCTTGGAGATTCTTCCCGCATGGTGGTGCTGCGACGGGGAAAAAAATAGCCGCAAGAAGAGCGATGTGTTGATTTCTTCAGTTCTTCTTTTCTTCCAGCTCCCAACAGCAGGAACAACCTCCAGAGGCCCACAACTGGAATAGGCCCCTCCTGGCAGGTCTGACTTCTGAGCAGCAGAGTTCAGGGGAGCTGGGGGTGAAGTCTTTGTGTCCCTGAGACTTCAGAACAGGTGGCTAGCACACACAGGCCCTTGGAGATCTTCTTCAAGCAGGTTCAAAGCAAAGTTCCAGTCTTTGTCCTTTCCTTGGCAGGAACAGCAACTGCAGGCCAATCCCACACAGCAAAGTGGCAGTACTCCTCCTCACAGCTCTTCTCCTTGGCAAAGGTTACTCTTGAGTCCCGAAGTAATCTAAAGTTCTGGGGTTGTAGGTGTAATACTTATACCCCAAAATGTCTTTGTTCCCTTTGTTCAAGATCTTTGAACCCAGTCCAAACCAGTTCTATCCTCTCTGGTGCAGTATGACCACAGGGGGTGGAGACAGCATTGTGCAAGGGAGACAGGCCCTATTCAGGTGCATGGAAATCTCCTCCCACTACTCTAAATGAAGCCAAGTCCCATTCAGCTCAGCTCTGAGTCATCCAGGAAGGGACCCCCTGCCCCCCAGTGGCTGTCTACAGTGAATGCCCCTGTCACTCCAAAAACAGACAGTCAATCCACAAACAGGCAGAGGCACACAGAATGGTTAAACAAAAAAAATGCCTACTTTCTAAAAGTAAGATGTTGCTTACAAATGTATATTTTTGTGGGGGTTGATTCTCAATTTTGAGGTAAAGGGAACACATATATGAGTTAATTATATTTTGGGCATGTGACATTGTATTATATTTGATTCCTAGGGGGAGGTTGTACTTAAGTTTACACGTACGGCTGTGAACGTGCGGTTTATTCATTTAATTAATTGGTTTATTTTTTATTTTTTGTTTGTGTGCACGTGGCAGACACACAGTGTTCACTTATTTCGTTCACGTATATTTATCGATTTAAGTTGGAGTGAATGGGTTTGAGTTTACACATAGGGAAAATATTAGTATTTCGTTTATGTGTGCACCGAACTACGTTGCATGTGATAAGGTTTTATCACGTGACAAGACTTTGAAATATCCGATACACTTGCTGAGTTTTAGCAGAGCATGCATGAATGGCTGGGAATGCGTGGCGTACTGACTTGGTGAAGGTTTGTTTAATATTTTCCAAGTACGATTTTTTCATTAAACACATTTTCATTTTGGGGGCACTGTTTGGATACACATGCCACTTTCACTGCATGTTTATTGTTTAGTGCACATTAAGGTGAGAGATAACGTACATATAGAATGGCGTATACTCAAAGCACTGGTTAGAAGCGTCAGGGATTGTGCACACTTCTAGGTAAGTGTTAATCTGAGGGGAGAAGTTGTTTAAGGTGCATGGGTCACTGATTTTTATCATGGTAGTTAAAAGTGGGTGTGTATGATTGGTACGTAATCATAAGGGACTTGTTTTGAAAAATAGTTTGAGTTGTTTGCTGGCAATACGAGTTTCTCATTTTGATTTTTCCATCACAGTGACCCCTGAAGAAGGGCATCTCATGCGCGAAATGCATTGGGACTATAACTTTCACATGGAATTATGAGGAACTATGAACCTCTGCATGCCTATGAGTAAAGCCTATATAGGCACTTGTTGAACCTTTGAAAAATGTGGAACATGAAAAAGTCTGGTTGAATATATGGATGACAATGGATTACTTTTGGAATAAACTGGTGTACTTGGACAACAACAATGTTTGAATTTCATTGGATTGTTCGCATACATTTGTCTTGCTATGCACCCTGGGTTGGGGAACCTGACGAGGCCCCTGTTGTTACAGGCATACTTTCTAAAAGTGACATTATCAAACACACAATTTAAAAACCATCTTTACTAAAAGATGTGTTAGTAAATTCTGAGTTCAGAGAGCCTAAACTTTATTTCTCAATCTTGTCACAATGGGAAGTTATACTTGTAAGATGTTACAAAGTTTTCCCCATTCTATCCTACGGGACAGACAGCCTTTCAATAGTGAAAAAACGACATTGGCAATATTTCACTATAAGGGCATGTCACACACACCAGTACATGTCCTACCTCTCACATACACTGCACCCTGCCCATGGGGGTACCCATGGGCAGGCAGGTGCAGTGGCAGGTCTGAGTTACCTTTTCAGTGCTACTCATGTGGGTGGCACAATCAGTGCTGCAAGCCCACTAGTAGCATTTGATTTACAGGCCCTGGCACACTAAGTGCACTTTACTAGGGACTTACCAGTAAATCAAATATGCCAATCAGGGAGAACCAATTGTAATCGTAATTTAAACAGGAAGCACTTGCACAGTTGACACTGATCAGCAGTGGCAAAGTGCCCAAAGCATCTAAGCCAGCAAAAATGAAATCTAGCACAGCATCAAAAATACAGATGGTAGAGGCAAAAAGTCAGGGGAAACCGCGCCAAAGATGCCAAGTCTAACAAATGCAAACTGTGACAAAATACTGCGTTTGCTCCCGGGTGGTATGCTTGAGTAGTGGAATCTTTCCGTCTGGAAGGTTTCTGATAAACAGCTGCGGCATTGACGCTGCAGTTCGGAGAGGGGCAGACAAACCTGTCCATGAACTGGAACGGGTCATTCGGTGATTTACTGAACTTTCATCAATAGGCCAGGTTTCCCAGAAGCAATGGGTAGTCTGAAGTCTGGTGCAAAAAGTCTGGTACATGGTACCTGCACTTCTACTTTTCCATTTCAAGCAATGACTGGCTGTTTGATGCATCATTCCACTTACTTGCATTGCAATGCGCGAGTAACTATGTTGCATTTCGAAGTTACCCTCAATTCAGCAGCACACTTTTTGCCACAGTGACTCTTAATAGAGTCAGAGTATATCTCCGAGTTCGGCTAGGTAAAGTGCTGCAAATATAGAAACAAGGAGAGGAGCACCAGCGCCACTTACCGACTCACACAGTGCCGTGGCCTCTGCCTGCCAAACCGTTGCTGTCGAGATGCATACCTCCCTCAGGTGACCCGTACCCAGTGCTAACTTTGCCGAAGCGGATGCCAGGGCTCCCATCATGCCTGCAAGAAGGGCAAAGAAGACGCCCACAGCCGTCACGGGTGACCCCCTGCGCAGAATGTCCATGGCGCAATCCGTTGTATGCTAATTCTCCTGTCTTCCGCATTGAAGCACTCCCGCACCTTCTCTAAGCAGGCGGCGCCCTGACTTTTCACTGGGTGATTTTTTTTTTCCTCAGAGTAAGTTGGCGTCCAGGTCCAAAACAGCGGGAAGAAGTCCGTGATCCATGTTAAATGACCGGTCCATTTTATGCTTCTCTTCGCCTCCGCGAGTCTGACCGGACTGTTTAGAGACGCTCTCAGTCGACGAGAGCCCTCCGAACTCTAATTACGTAACTAACTTCCGGAGTTCAGCTTTTGCTTTCGATTTCGCTCCTCGTCCTAAGTATTCAAGATCTGTTATTACGCTCGATACGTGTTCACTTTGGGCTCAGACTGCGAAGGGCTTCTACTCCTGTGCCCCACCTCAGCACCACACTTTTGAGGTGGCCGCTAGTATGAGGAGCGCACTCAACCCTCTCTGAATTTTGAAGTAATGCATTCAGGCTTCTGCTTTTCTGACATGTCTAGATCTCAATCAGTCAATATTTATTGTTTGGTGAGCTAAAACGTTTAACACAATTCATTGTATTTTGGAAATCTGATAAAAAATATTTGGTATGGTAACAATTATTAAATTACTAATAAAATACTTCACAACTAGCTCAGTCATTTGACCGATAAAATCTACTCAACATAAAAGTACAGTGCAAACGTGGACAGGTTTTTTGTAAATTTATTTCGATGTTCTGCGTGTCAGGTGCAAGGTTTATTTCCTAACCATGAACACATCTTTTAACACAGGGCTACACGTGTCAGTTCATTTGAAAGTGAAAACGTTTAAATGTTAGCCATAATGTTAAAAACAGGAGATGCATGCTACTGACAATATACACGTGGCAATTTCAATGATAAAATGCAAGAGCAATATATCACTTTTCTTCAAGCTTTTTTCTTTTTGTGACAACGTTTGGTAAGTCTTATGTCTAAGTGTTCTCTCCGTTTAAACATTGAATCAGTACGGATTCCCAATTGGTTGAGTATGGTGCGCAGCAAGCTTCTCCGTTTCTCTACTAATGCAAGGCATATACCCAGGATGTGCAAGATCGTTTTTCTGTTATATTCGCACAGCCTGCTGTTTTTGTTATTCAGTGGTTCGAGGACATAGCTGGCAAGCTTTCAGTTTGCTTATGTGAAAATTCAATGTTTGAGCGCAGCGGGCCGGCACCTGCAAGGCCAGAGAGTGCGGTTACGCATCTTGATCGCGGGGTGGTATTTATCAGCCAGGCACCATGGGGACGGGCAAATGACATTCAGGGACTGCCGCTGGATCTTACCAGCCCACGCAGGCAGGCCCTGTCCCAGGAGACCACCACAGGCTATGGCACTGCAGGAAGGGAGGGGGAAGTGGAGAGAGGTTTTTTGAGCCATAATCAGATGACAAGTCGGCTCTATGGGCCGGATAATGGTTCTTGTAGGCCACTGATGATGGGCAGTTAGCGGGTGGGGTCAGCCATTGGGGATGGTGGGTTTGTAGCCAGTGACCTGTCAGGCAGTGTGGTGCACAGTTAGGACAGAGGGGGACGGCTTCTCTAGGAATTGATTTGCCAGGGAGGGGATGGGGGGGAGTTTAGGGAAGGGTGGGTTTTCTGCACCCAGGGCGTGTGCCATGTGAAGTCCCCTGTGAAGTCACGCCCTCTCTACTACCTCAAGGAAGCTCTTCCATGATAGGAATTCTGTATTCCAAGCCTATAGAAGGGCCTTCTCAGTGTGCTTTGAGTTACTGCCACTTATTACAGTATTTTGCCTTTAGTGTATTTTGTACCCCATGTATCATATATTTTGTACCCCATGTACCCCCTGCTGAATCCACGCCCTCTCTACTACCTCAAGGAAGTTCTTCCACTATAGGAAATTCTGTACTCCAAGCCTATAGAAGCGCCTTCCCAGTGTGTCATGTGTGACTGCCATTTATTGCAGTATTATACCTCCATTTGTATTTGGTATCCCATGTTTCATGCACATCTGTCACTTTTTCCTATTGGAACTTATTCCTCTTTTTGTATTTGGTTTGTTTGTTTTTGCACAATTGTCACTTTTTCCTCATGCAATGTAACGCTTGTCTTTGTATTATGCTCATTTGTATCCTCCTCCTTATGTAATGTTGCTGATCCTGTTGTGAAGCGCTCTGACACCCTCGGGTAAAGTCCGCGCTATATAAAAACGCATAAATAAATAGCTGGGGGGGGTGATGTGTTTCAGGGTGGTGTACTGGGTTGGTGGGTTTGGTGCCATGACCCCCATTGTCTGGCATGGGTCAGGTAGGTCAGGGACAGATTACAGTCAGCCAGAGGTGGCAGAAAGGGCAACGGGTGAACTGGGAGGGTCTATTTTGTCCTCGCAACCCCGGTCGGAAGGCGGAGCTTGCACCCATGCGGCCGGCTCCGGGACAGCAGTGGACACTTAAAAATTTGCGAACATACGTGACAAGAATTTTCAATTCTATTAAGGACAACGGAGGCGAGGATTATGCTTCTCATTTCTTTGCTTTTTATTTCAGCAGCCAATCAAATTTTTTTTTTTTTCAAATTTTATTTATTTGATTTAGTTCTCTACTGAGAACAACAAATAAGATGATAAAACAATAAAATTACATTTATAAGTAGCACAATTGTAAGCGCTTATCCTAATACAAGTTTAAAAAAGTTTTAAAAAATTTAAACAGATTATAGCATACAAATTCATTGGGAGGTGATTTAAGAATGGAGATCAAACTCTGTACACTTATAGTGTTACACTTTGTTTGAATTGGTTTTAAAAATCGCTTTCTAGCGTCAACTACTGTGGAGTTAGGACAAACAAACAAAATATGCCTCAGATCTTGAACTCCTCCTTTACAGAGGTCACATAAGCTGCTGGCATTATTGTTATTTGTCTATTTACAGGTAAAAGAATTAAGAGGAAGGATCCCAAACCGAAGTAAAACCATACAACGCCGGGCACCATGTCTTAGAGTGAAAGTAAGATATTGTTGCCTTTGTTTGAATTCAATTGACTCAGCATATTGTTTATAACATTGCAGTTTTGTACAGTGCTGGAAGTCGAGATCATAACTTATCCTTGGAGTCAAGTGTTTTAAAAAGAGTTTCAAATGTGCCGGGGTCCAGGTTTTCAACAGATCAACTGTACATTCTGACAACTTTAGTGCAAACATTAAGTTTTGATAAAAGACGTATTTTGAGGATCCTTCTTCAAAAATTTCCAGTTTTAATAGAGCTCTTAGAGAACCTTGTTCGGCATGTAAGATGTTCTACGCCCATCTGATGATACCAGTGATTCCTCTAGCATATGTACTTGTTAGAGAAAACTCGAGGCGCAGGGCTTGCACAGGTACTGCTTGAGACATTTTGGTTAATTTCCGAAGAATCTTACTTTCTTTGAGTTGTATTGAATGCCATTGATTTATGGGAATGTGCTCAAGAGCGTATGAAAGAACTGGAGGGATCTTGATGCTAAAGACCTGTAAAAGGGTTGAAAAGTGCCTATGCCCAGTAGAAGAGTATAATCTTTGAAGCGCCCCGGCATGAACATCAGCTTTGTAGGCCAGGTGCTGAAGATGGGAATGATTTTTTAAGGTTTGCGAAAAAATATGACCTAAATAGATGTATTCATTCACTATTTCTTACGGTTGTCCTCCTAAGGTCCAGTTATAGTTTACGTATCTTTTACTTCCTCGAAAAGGAACTATTTTTGTCTTTGTTATATTAGGGACCAAAAAATTTTGTTCTGCATATGACGCAAGTGCATGCAAGTTCCTTTGGAGGCCGAACGGAGTAAGGTCAAGGATAATCACATCATCTGCGAACATCAAAGTATGAATTTTATGTAGTGATATTTTCGGAGGGAAATTAGTTATCTGCTTAAAACAATCTGGGAGATCACTAAGGTAAAGGAAAAATAGTAAAGGAGCTAAAAGACACCCTTGTCTTAGGCCATTCAATGTTTTAATTGGGGATGTGAGGCCCTTCTCTTTCCCTAATAAAACTTGGCACCAGGTTTCGGAGTGGAGTGACACAATTATATGTAATAAGTTAACCGGGATTCCCAATTTTTTTAGCTTACACCAACGTGTTGGTCTGTCCACTCTGTCAAATGCTGTTGAAAAGTCAACAAAGACACAGTAGACGACCTGTGATTTCGAGACCACATATTTATCAATTATTGTTTGTAACATCGCAATATTGTCAGTTACAGAGTGTTTTTTTCGAAAACCCAGCTTGGTTAAATGGAATTGATCCAGTTGAGAAGGCCCACTCTTTGAGATGGTCCAATACACTGGCCGCGAAGATCTTTCCTGTCGCATCAAGCAGGGCGATCTGTCGATAGTTGCCGGGGGACAGTCTGGAGCCCTTCTTAGTATGGATAGGGATAATTATACTTCCTTTCCAAGATTTGGGAATTTCGCCAGTGGCGAAGCTATGGGAAAAGAGGGGAGCTAAAAACAAACTCCACTCCTTTGGATTCTTTTGAAGCACCTTTATTGGAATTAGATCTGGGCCCATTGCTGCAGATGTTCTTGCATTTCTTATATGAAGTTCAATTTGAAATGGTAAAGGGGCGAGATCTTCAAGAGTAGTAACCCGTGTCTTGCCCGATGGTCGTATCATAATTTCTTTCCTCACGTTTGTTTTGTATAAGTTTGCTAAATACACTTCCCATTTCCTTGGGGGGACTGGTGAGGCTTGTAAAGTTTTTTTTTTGCCTGTTTCTTTTGCAATAAGAGTCCAGTATTCACGTATATTTTTTGTTTAGCCGCTATCTGAATGTCCATCCATTTTTTATCCTGTTGCACTTTTCTTTGCCCTTCTTTCGCCCTCCGTTTACGATTTGTGCGTATTTTAATGTCAGGGTTTTTCTTTTTGTGATTTCTTGATTGGGAACTTTGGAAATTAAGGGAATCTTGCAGGAATTTCACTAGTTTCTTTAGAGCGACTTCAAAATTTATTATTGGGTCTGGAAGATGTATACTCTCAAATATTTGCCTTTGTTATGTTGTTATTATCGAGTGCTCTCGTATTCCAAGTGATTCGTCCTTGTTCTTGATTCACGAGTGCAGGGTTTTGTAAATACATGTTATAACCCACGGAGGTAGAGTTCGCGATTAGGCCAGTTGTAAGATTAAGAATTGCGTGGTCGCTTCCCTGATTAAAATTAATGCTTAAGTGTTCTATCTTCCTGAACAAGTCCTGACTACATATCATGTAGTCTAATATTGAGGAATTAAATATACCTGTTCTTGTACTTGTTGCCGGAATGTCTCCTTCTGTGTTACCGTTTAAGATAACTCCATTGAAAGCTGGTAGCGAGGAGAGTATTAATTTCCCCCGTTTATCTGCTTTAATCCCTGGAGGAAAAACGGGTGTTGAAGTTAACTGGGCCTCATCGTGTAATCCGCATTCCCATTTCTCCAACAAGTCATTGGAAATTTTCCTGTTAAAGTCTCCCATTAGGAAGACTGACGGGAATCCTAAGGTTTCTACCACCTCTTCTAATTCCTCAAATATTTCATACATAAGGAAATCCGACTTGGAGCCAGGCGGAATATATAAGTTGTAAATGAGTAGGTCATTTGGAGTATCTTCTAGCTCCTTCCGGCACTTAACCTTTATACATTGGCTATTTGATGTTTTCATGGGGATGATTTCCTGATCCCATAAGAAATCCTCGCTCAAAAGTAGTGCTAATCCGCCCTTAGCATGTCCTCGGCTGACTGGTTCCGCTGGAATATCAAATACAATATAGTTGTCTAGATGAAAAGTTGTAGTTGACCATGTTTCCTGGAGTGCCACAATCCCTGGGTCATCTTCCATAATCTTTGCAAGTTTCTCCTGGGTTTTCCCTGCAATATTCCAGGACGTAATGCTCAGGCCTTGGTTAAAAAGGGAATATTTTTGCCCTTCCCTGTGTTTTACCATTAAAGTTCTCTGTAATCCAGGACCATTGCTTTTCATCTGCTTTTGTCTCCTCTTTAGGGATAGGTTTTTTCCAGATCCTTCTTTCACCGTTCCTGATTGATATTGTTAGATTTTCATTTATGATATTAATCAAGTCAGTGTGACCACTGTTGCTTTGTGGGAGTGAGTAGTTTTTCATATCAGTAATCTCTTTAGGATTGTTCCGATTGTGGAATCCCTTATGGTCAACTGCTACTACATCGTATCCATTTTTAAACAAAATTTCTCTTTCCTTTAAAATAATGCCCGGAATCACCGGAGACCAAAACTCCACAACGGCTACCGTAATTTTAGATTTTAAGGGAAAGGCTACTAATTTCATCTCTGCACTTGAAAAAGAGTGTAACACATGAATCTTTTGTATAAGGTTTGTTATTCTCTCCCGGTTAAGTGGATCATTCCCTGATGGGAATAGATCAGTGAACTCCAAAACATATGAATGAGTCTGCTCTTCATAAGGGGTCCGGAGTTTTTCTATCGGTTGGGTGGACACAGATTGGGGAGATTCATTACAACTTAAGGCAGTTGAAAAGCTAACTGCCAAAGGATGTAGAGCGTTATTGATCTCTTTTAATTGTGCATCGACATGCTCCGTAATGTACTGATTTGGATTATTTTCCAAATGTTTGTCCTGTTCAGATGATTGGAGTTCGGGAGATGAAGGTTTTGGAAACTTTAACACTCGTAATTTTTGTTTCGCAAATCTCCTTATCATTCTTTTCTTGTGCATTTTCTTTATGTTCTTAGCGATTCTCCTTTCCTTTCTTGATAAGAGGGTATCCGAGGGGAGTGAGGCTGGGGATTCGGACAATTTTCTTCTTTTTTTGATTTCGGTTGTCAAAGATTTATTAGTTTGATCGAGTATAACTTTAGAATTGATCTGATTAAAGATTGGATAATATGCTTTGACCGGGTTTGAGACTTTATCATTATCTGGTTCCTTAAAAAATTTGTTGAGCGAAAACGTTTCAGTGATCTCCAACTTTTCCTGTGAAACTTTATGCTTGTTCCTCCCCGTTTGGGTTGATGCATGCTTCATCTTTAATAATATTTCTCCATTTAAAAGAATATCTTTATGATTAGGAAGGTTTTCCTCAGTTTTTCCCTTTCCTTTTTGGGGTGGTGACTGGCAGATACATTGCTGTTTTCTTTTTTTAGCAACGATATATTGCAACATACCTATTTGTGTATCCAACATCTGATCTGAGTTATCCATCATATTCCCCAAAAGGTTAAGAATTGATTCTAAAAAAATTTGTAGGGAAAATAAAGAATTTGATACCGGTGTATGAGCATATGGAGATTGTAAGTGCATTGTGGAAAGAAATTCTGGTGATTGGGAAAGATTCCCTAGTGGAATTAGATTTGAATTTTTTTGAGGGGTACTATTTGTAATTGTCAAATGATCCTTCATCTCTCTAGGTGCTTGTCTCAAGAGAGAAACGTTGATGTCAGGTAAAGTGAAGTCTGTAGCAGGGATTTGTTGTAAGTTGGATTCCATGGAAAGTGGTGATGTTATTCCCTGCTCCTGCAATACTTCTATATCTACCAGATCTTGAGCGGTGGAATTGCTGACTTTATGCCCCTTAGAATTTTTTTGATCTTCACTAGGATCAGTCAGGGTTACTTTATTGGAGTTTCCGACGTTCAGAGCACTTCCTTGGTTGTTGGAATCAATCCTTTGTGCATTATGATTTATTTTTGGAAAGAATGCCGTTATTTCATTAGTCCCCACCAAGTGTCCTACATGGACCTTCTTGCATGCATTTTTGCGTATGTCTTGCTGTGTTCCGATTCTTTTCATAAAGATCGTACGAGATCTTAATTTTTTGTAAGCCATTGTAGGGTAGATGGTTACTATGAGTACTTGTAGGGGACTATAGATATTTAGCAGTCTTTTATGAGAGATATTTTTGATGATAATGAGTGCTATGGTTAGGGTGATGATTGAACTTGGTCGTGAGAACCCAGGGGAAGGTAATTAGCGGGTTATGGCGACAAAATGTGCTGGAATTGCAAACAACTTCACCGCTTGCTCACCTGGCTCTCAGCAATGGTTTGTACTCAATTGCTGCAGGCCTATTTGGCTGTCCTAAACCTTCCAGAGTCAGGCCACCGCAGCAATCCTCGCCGACCAAGCCTGTGGCCGGCACGGGGAACACCGCGGAAGAAACAGCAGCAGCTGGGCTCAAGTCAGCACTCTCTCGCTGTAGCCCTCCCCGCTACACAGTCAATCAGGGGGCCTCACCGTGCAGCCCGCTATATCCTGCACACCGTCCTCCGTTCACATCCTCCACCGGCACCTCCTCCGGTGCCCTTGGGAACCAGATGTCCCTGTCCCACAGCCGCCCCAAGTGTCCCGCGACAAACGGGCTCGGGCTCGAGAGACAGCAGAGCACAGCACAACAGTAACTCCTCCACACAACACGGGCTCCTCCACGGGCACGGTTGAGAAATGGTATTATCAGCACTCTACACCACTCAGAACTCCGTCCAGTGCCAATAGATTACTCTCGGGCGCACTTGGAGAGTAATATGCAGCAGCAGCTCCTGCCGCGTTAGGGAAGCGTTCGCGGCTCCCAAACCGAACCAGGTGATGGGCTCGCGGCTCCTGCCATATTGCAAGCTGAGCTGTGGTTTCGGGCGTGCTCAGCAGGTAGCCTGCGGCTCCTGCCGCATCAAACAAACATTCGCGGCTCCCGCCGCGGCACAGAGAGGCCGGTGGGCTCAGTGAATTGTGGCCCGGTTGGGGGACCAAATGGGGGCCAAGTGGGAGCCAGGCCAGTCTGCGGCTTTCCGGTGGCGTTTTTTTCCACATCGCTCGGCGCCCAAAACGCCAAAACGCCAACGGCCTCAGCAGCCCGCTCGCAGCCTGCTCTCTCTCCCCTCTCCGCTCCTCTCCGCTCCTGGCTCCTCGCAAAACGTGGCACCAGACTCCTGTTCTCTTGGATTAGCCAATCAAAATACTTTATTCACAAAAAACTACAAATCCCATGAGCACTTAGTGCACACAACAACCATAGAGTATATCATATAAAGGTCCCAACAGAGGTAACCACTTCCTCTTTCTTTGCTTGATCTCAGCATATTTAAAACGAACTTAGTCTCAACATTAACCTGAAACCTCTCTTCTGGCAAAAGAGTCTTTCATGACCCAGACATGAAACGGATGAACTTTGAATCCTCAGAACGTGAAATGATTCCATGAACTTCCAGCATTCGGCGGGCAACCGCAACACGGATCCAGAGAGATCAACCCTTGAACACAACCAACGTAGAAGCGTTGTATCTTTCATTTGCCATCTGTACCTGAAACAGAGAAAATTTTCCGTAATATTGGAAAAAACCCATGGAGATCGTAATCATGTCAGTCAAACACGAGGGGGGGGGAATAAATCTTATACAGTGTAAGAACTCTCACATGCATGAAATTATCAACAGTAATGCCTGACAACAGTACCATAACTCTGGGTGGGATAATCCTCGCCTCCGTTGTCCTTAATAGAATTGAAAATTCTTGTCACGTATGTTCGCAAATTTTTAATTCTATGTCAGGACCGGAGGCTCCGATTATGCTTGTTCAAAGCTGAGCCACCACTATTGACACCACATCCAAAGTAGGTTTTTAATAAAATGTCTTAAACGTAGATTCTGCTGACCAATCAGCCGCATTCATTATATCAGCAAGACTTACTCCCATGGAGAAATATTTAGATGCCATTGCACCCCGAACTGAATGGGCGCCAAATTTTGAGACATCAATGCCTGCTTCTTCCATGAGCCAACGCACCCACCTGGATAAGGTGGCTGGGGTCACTGGTCGAAAAGGCTTTTGTAAAGCAATGAACAATTGACCATTCATATCAGATCTGAATTCAGCAGTACTTACCTCGTACGCTTTCAAACATTGAACCACACACAGCTTAGAGTTATCCGGAAACGCCGGATAAGATACAGATGTAGAATTACCTTTGGTCCGTCTAGATATAAAAAAGGTTACTCCTTCAGGAGAAAACCGACGTCCCGCGAGATCGAGGGCGCGGATGTCTGAAACTCTCTTGCAGGAAACCAGACACAATAGCATGGCTAATTTAGCTGAAAGTTGCTTTCGAGACAGGTATTTATTGGCAGGCCAAGACTCTAAAAACCGCAAAACCACAGAAACGTCCCAAAGGACTGAGTATTTAGGATGCGGGGGTTTCACCATCCTAATACCTCTAAGTAACTTGCATACCAAAGGATGCTCTCCAACAGATTTACCGTCTATTAGAACGTGTCCTGCCGAAATGGCGGATCGAAAATTGTTAACAGTTCTGTAAGCTAAACCAGATGACGCCAGTGAGGCCAGGAAATTCACTACCATGGAGACAGTCGTTGCGGTGGGATCAGCGTTCCGTTGAGAACACCAGCTACACCATCTGTTCCATGCAGATGAGTATCGTTTATGTGTGTTGAACGACCATGCCTCATTAATGAACTTGTGAGCGTCGCTCGAAAGTCCTGGGATCTCCCAGCGATCCCTGAAACTCGCCAAGCCACCAGAGGAAGCTGTCCTGACTCTATCAATGGATGAGGAGCCTTCTGAGGATCTAACAACAGATTCCATCTCTGTGGAAGAAGAAAGGGTACAGCACAGGACAGATCCAGAACCGTCGGGAACCAGGCTTGAGCCCTCCACAACGGGGTGATAAGCACTAACTCCGCTTGTTGACGCTTGGTTTGGGCCAAGACTCTGGGAATCATCACGAATGGCGGAAACGCGTAATTCAGAGTCTGTGGCCAACTCTGAAGAAATGCGTCCGAGGCTATCGCCTCCGGGTCGGGACGCCAACTGTAAAACTCCGGTAGTAGCCGGTTGAGGCGAGAGGCAAAAAGGTCTAGATGACAAGGACCCCATACGAGGTTCAGAGCACGAAAGACTCGAGGATTGAGCCTCCAATCGCTGAAGTCCCAAAGGTAGCGGGAGTGCCAATCGGCCACTTCGTTGTTTCTTCCTGGGAGATACTCCGCCACCACTGAGATTCTCTAAAGTAGGCAATAATGCCAAAAATCCTTGGCTATTTCTGCCAGAATCCTGGATTTCGTTCCTCCCAGCTTGTTGACATAGCGAACCGCTGAAATATTGTCCATTCGTAAGAGGATGCAACAATCTGTCCTCTGGGGTGAAAGACTGCGGATCGCGAAAGAGCCTGCCAGCAGCTCCAAGCAGTTGATGTGCAAGGAGAGCTCCTGATGTGACCATCGACCCCCAGTAGATATCGAGCCGCAACGCGCGCCCCAGCGGCTGGCATCCGATTCGATCTCAATCTCGGGACTGGACCCGAATATGGCTCTGCCGTTCCATGACTCCATGTGCTCGAGCCACCATAGCATCTCCCACCTCGCCTCTTCGGAGAGAGGAACCTTTTCTGCATAACCGAGGCCTTTGCGGAGATGCTGGATCTTTAGACACTGGAGCGCCCGATAGTGGAGAGGGCCTGGGAAAATGGCTTGTATCGAGGAGGCCAATAGGCCCACAATCCGTGCCACTGACCTCAATGACACAACTTGTTTGTTCAATATAACCTGCAACTCTTTCTTGATGGTTCTGATTTTCTGTGATGGAAGCAACAGCTGGCAGCTCCGTGAATCGATCTGAAATCCCAGAAATTCTATTGATTGCGCGGGAGACAAGATGGATTTCTGAGGATTCACCACAAAGCCCAAGCTCTGAAGGAGAGATATGGACCATTCCAGATGAGTGACTACCAGTCGAGGACAACTCGCCATGATAATGATGTCGTCTAAGTAGACGATCAGCCGTACTCCGCGCGTTCTCAAGGATTCCACCATCGGGCGGAGAAGCTTTGTGAAGCACCATGGTGCCGAACATAGCCCGAAGGGAAGGACCTCGTACTCGTAGCACACGCCTTGCCAGACAAATTGGAGGAACCGATGATGAGGGGCGTAAATAGGGACGGATAGGTACGCGTCTTTGAGATCCAGACGCACCATCCAATCCCCTTCCTGCAACAGATCTCGTAAAAGATGGATGCCCTCCATCTTGAAGTGGCGATATACTATCCAGCCGTTGAACTCTTTCAAATTTAGGACTAACCTGGACCCGCCCCCTTTTTTCTCGACCAGAAACATGTTGCTGACAAAACCCCGCGGATGGAGTTGGGCTGGAGCAACGGCTCCATTCCGCACCAGAGAATTGATCTCGTTGGTGATAAAACTCTGATCGCGTTGGGAAAAATATATCGGAGGGGGTGTCGGGCCCTGACTGGGGGTGCCGTATATCTCCAGCTTGTAGCCCTGAACGGTCTCCAAGATCCAAGCATCTTGTGAGATCGTTTGCCAAACCTGAAGAAAACACTGAATGCGACCTCCCACAACAACCTCTGAATGCAAAATCAGTCTCACCTGCATTCCCGGAGTCGTGCTGGTTGGCCTGATTGCCGTTGAATCTGCCCCTGCGGAACCTATTCCGCTCGCGTCTGGAGGCATAGAAGGAGGGGTTGGTGTCCTGATATCCTCCCCGCTGTTGTTGATATTGGCCTCTTGAGGCGCCTTGGTGTCCTCGGCCGAACGACCGCCCTCTATTTCGTCCGGCCCTATTGAAAACCGGATGGAAGGCCCGTTTCAATGACTCTTGTGCCTTATCAAGACCACTGAAGGTCGCCACGAATTTCGTAAGTTCCTTCAGGAACGGCTGGCCAAAGAGGAGGCCCTGAGCGATGGGCCCTGCTTCCGAAGTGGACAATTCCGCGAGTTTGGGGTCTAGCTTGAGAAGGATGGATCGGCGTCTTTCGCTAGACATGGCACAATTTGCGTTGCCTAACTGGCATACGGCACGTTGTGCCCACCCGATAATGTCGTCCATATTGATGGATGCCCCGGTTTCCTTGGCCCTGTATCCTATTTCGAGAATCTTAGTGATGGGGCCCGACAAGCCCAACAGCTTGTCTTGGCATGACCGCCAAGCGCGGTCAATGCCTTTTTTCGGGTCTTTTGAGTATTTCTTTAAATAGGTTAGCATGGTGGGGTCCACCTCGGGGGTATCAGCCACCTTCGCAGCCAGATCCGGTCGAGGACATTCGGACCGCAGTCGAGCCCTGACGTCCTTGTCATAGGGCCAACGGAGGTGCGCTTGCACATAGTCTGCCACCTCTTGCGCCGGGAGCCAATGCCGTCGAATTGGGATGGATGATATCAGCCGGTTCAAAATTTAGGACCTTGGGTTGAGAGGGGACCTCTATATGGTGTTCCTTCCTCTTTTTCTTGGCCGGTTTGGCCGCTTCTTGGTCATCATATTCCTGGTCTGGGGATGTATCGCCAGGCTCATCATCGGGAGAGTCCAAGGGGCCGGCCTGAGAGGCTGAATCCTGATCGTTAGCCAAGGAATCCGCGAGCTTAGCAAAATCAGCCTTATGCGGGTTAGCGTTGTGCGCCGCGCTAGACTTAGGGGGATTAGGCGCAGCGGGAATCCAACCCTGCTGCAGCGCATATTTGTTAAGATGCCTCTTCAAGGGGGCAATAGCCCTGACTAGAGCCGTGTTAACTGATTTCCGCACCCCGCATCGAGTGCTTCCACCAGGTCTTGTTCCAAGGAACCCCCAGGCTCAGCCTCATAACAGTACTCCTCTTCATACATGTAGTCTGCCATATCGGAGCACAGTCAGCAAGCAAGTAACTGACAGTCTATGCAAAGGAGGGGTACTCCTCTAACCAAAGTCCAGGGCCTGGACAGTCACGGGGGAGAGGTGAACCCCAGGCGAGCAGGTATCAACCAAAACCTTACTTTCAGATGTGGAGGGAGGGCTTGCCAACACACCTCTCTAGGCAAAGCCTATGCAAGTTTAGCGGCCCGCTGTGAGCGTGCAACAGCAGGCGTCAGTTGGGGGCTCAGAACGGGCACTTTTCGCAATCACGCCGAAGCTGAATTCAAATTGGGAGCCTTTTTCCCGCCGCACGATCTCCGTTCCGCGATGCAGTGAAAAATATGCCCCAAAATGGCCGCCGGTCATGCGCGGTTACGGCCGCCCGTAGCAAAAGAAAGAGGTCTGCGCGAGCGAGCGACGCGCAGTCCTCGCCCCCTGACTCCCTCTCCACAGGCAACATCAACGGGTGCGGAGCGCGCCCGGCAGGGGAGGCCGAAGCGCTCCCAGTCGCAAGCGCTACCAGCGAAATCACAGAGAACAAGGAGCGCGAAGGAAAGCGGCCGGCCGCCGTTGCGCTGATTAACCAGTTCTGCACAAGCTAAAACAGTAAGAAATACTTGAATAAGCACTATATCAGAGTCAATAACAGTCTGAGGACAATACCTACAACGCGTTACTTAACGCAAATAAGCCAACACAGATATAATTCGCGCACTAAAAGCTTACAAGTAATAAGAGTAAGAGGCACTTAACTGGCTGCGGAGCAGCAAAGAAAGAGGAAGTGGTTACCTCTGTTGGGACCTTTATATGATATACTCTCTGGTTGTTGTATGCACTAAGTGCTCATGGGATTTGTAGTTTTTTGTGAATAAAGTATTTTGATTGGCTGCTGAAATAAAAAGCAAAGAAATGAGAAGCATAATCGGACATAGAATTCAGCGGACAAATGAGGATTGGGATTTGTATTCTGCCTTGCAGGATTTCGACCTTTTTCAAGATCTTTATGATTTACAGTTTGGTGATGGCGGAGTGGGTGATAGGTGCTGATCACGAGTGCTGAATGCAGTGAGGTGTGTGGTGATGATGGATGGCAGTTTGATTATGGTAGGATGAGATAGAAGAAGGGAATATCGTGGATGAAGAGGAAAGGGAGAGTGAGTGGTGGTCGCACCTCAGGAAGTGCAAGGGGGACTGGGTGAAGTATTGATGTTTTGCAGCCTGTTACGGCTCCGGCAGCAAGGATGGTGTCCAATCAGAAGGAACAGAGACTGGTGTCAGGACGGATGACTTTAGTGCGGGGCCCCGACTTTGAGACCAGGTAAGACAAGTCCTAGGAGACACGGGGCAAAAAAGGGGTAGAAGTAGAGGTGAAGGTGATGTGGGAGGACACACTAGTGCGGTCAGTGACGTTGCATTGTCAAAGGGTAAGAATATACAGGATCAGGGCACAGGTATGGACGGGTCGGGGAGGCGGAGAAAGGGGGAGTGAGCGTAATTTCTAAAGTGGCAGGGACACAGGTCAAAGAGGGGATGGGGACAAGAAGGAAAGAAAAGCTGTGAGGCACTTGTTTTCCTTACATGGGAATTATGACGCCTTTGGGAGCACATCTGATGTTAGCGACCAGGGATCGCATATGGAAGGGGGAATATGAGAAAATGTTCAAGAATCTGCATCAGGAGATATGGACAAAATAGGGCTCCAAGGAAGAGGAGTACGAGCTATCGCTGAGGCCAAGGATACCTGTTAATATTGAAAACTGGGCGGCAGCATTTCTCATATACATGAGTGTGTATTGTGAGAAGTATCATGAGAGATGTGTAGTGTTGTTCAAATATCTGGATTTTGTGCGGAAGGCACTGGTTACTTTCGGGGAGTGGGCGTGGGTACGTTAGGATGAGGAGTTTCAGGCGCGCTTTGCAGAGGATGCAGATGGAGTATGGGGGAGCTGGATTACAAGCTTTTCATACAAACTCTGACACCTGAGCGGCCAGCCCCATCGACTTATATGGCAAGTCGGGAATATATAAGCCCTTTTGGGGGCGTCCCACCCATCCGGGGCAGGTGTGGCGGGCAGAGAACAGGTGGGGACCGGGCCTGCTGGTCATACAACAGAGGGCTCTGTTCACGGGATTCCTGCAAATACAAACATGAGTGCTTGAAGTGCGGGTGTAATCACATGTTCTCACTGTGTGGTCCCCAAGGTGGGTGCTTTAGCCAGCAGGGGGGTCAATGGTCAGGCCCCAGCGAGAGGGGTAGAGGCGTGGGGCAGAATTCCATGGGGAAAGGCGCTTACTCTACTTAAAGTGGATAGGTTGAGATATTGGCTCGAGTTGCTGGGATCACAGGTGGAGCGGGAGTTGTTATAGTCCGGGTTTCAGTTTGGTATTCGTCTGTGTTATGAAGGTCCCATGGTGCGACAGTGGGCGGGCAATTTGAAATAGGTAAAGGGTCAGGAGGAATTTATATGGTGCAAACTGATGGAGGAAGTGAGGGAAGGGAGAATGGAAGGGCCATTTATTGATTGGCCTTTGGCGAATTTGAGGATCTCACCAATTGGAGTGGTCCTGAAAAAGGAGCCAGGGGAGATTCGATTGATTCATCACCTTTCTTGACCAGAGGGTTTGTCGGTGAACGACTTCATCCCAGAGGCTTGCATCTGGGTGCATTATGCTTCGGTTGACACAGCTGTGCGTTTGGTGAATGTCGATGGCCGGGGCACTTCGATGGCAAATGTGATGTAAAATCGGCTTTTCTGCACTTGCCAGTACACCCGGTGGACTACGAATTGTTGGGCACCAATCACCTATTTAGAAGTCGTTAACTATGCATTGTTCTTTTTCTTGTTCTATTTTTGAAGCTTTCAGTTCTTTCTTGCAAAAGTTATTTGCTCAGGTAACATGGAAAGATATCATGACGCACTACTGTTGCAGCGCGTACAATAAAAACTATTCTTCTCCTAGGTTACTTATAGGTCATCCAGGGGCAAACTATATTTCTCATATCCACATGACGATGGGGCCCATAAACATCGTCTAACACACACACACACTCCTGGATTTCCTTTACACCTTTGTGAAATTCTGTATTCCTAGGAGAAGCATGAGAACTAAATGGAGAACACCTTTTTATGTACCGCTGGAAGAGCCAGGATATCTTGTTACCTTAATTAGTCACTTTCTTTTAGTTATTTCTTAAGATATTCCTGCTCATTGTTTGTCGGTGAATCATTCATTTAAGAAATTAGTTCATAGTGATTAAGACCAGCTGAATCACAATAAACAATTACTTATGTCACAATCATTTAGGAAAATAACCACTGAGTCATTTTGGGTTTAAAGAATCTTAAATTTTATATAATTTTAAAAGCATGGAAAGAATTTTAATACTTTATTCAATTATTCATTCTTAAAATCATAATTTTATTAAACATAATCAATTTATTGCAGAAAGGAAATTTTTGTCATGAAGCCAAAACCCTAATTACCTGCCTAGCTTCCTAATTTAGCCTAACGATTTCTAACCTAAGTTAGGAATTAGAAATAGCCTGATTCTCATACTCAACTGTAAAATTAAGACAGAAACAGCAACTTCAGCTCGTCAGCATCAGCTACCTGCAACCCGTCTCCTCTAACAGTCTTTCAGCATCTCCCGCTCAATAAGGGATCGATCAGGACCACCCAGCACTGGAAGCCACCAACACGACTCTTCAACTCCTCTCCTGACTGTGACTGCAACCACGACTCTCGAACTGCCTGGAACTTGTGTACCCCTCCCACTAAGAGTAGGCCCTCTTATACCCTAATTCTAACTTTGCTAACTAACTGTTGCAACATTAATATCACGCTTTTCTTTCATTGGTCCATGCATGTCAGCTTATTCATTCTTTAATCAAGTTCTCTTGGATTCAAGGGTCCTTGGATCATTTCCTTTCCCATACGCTTAAACATTTCCATCCGATTCGATCAGTTCATTTGTAACTTCTTTCGACACATTCGAGAACTCCGCAGTCATTGTCCTTTCTCTTAGACTTGTTTCTCACGGGCTCTCCGCTGATCATCATGGCACACTATCAGTTCAATTAGGTCACACCAGCCTTGACCGTTTCTTGCATCCTAGCCTCTCAGAGACATCACGAGGTTCCAGATTTCTTCAATCTCATCCCGTACCACGTGTCCCCTTGCGCCTGCGCACATCTTCCCACTGGCGGCCATTTTATATCGCCACTCGGTTCTACTTTAGAAGCACTAATTTGAGGCAAATAAAACATAATTAAAATAGAGAAAAATATCCCTTTCGTTTCCCTCCCGTCTACGTACCCCAATTAGTTGTTACCTAGCAGAAAGCAACATTTAAGCTGTTCCTTACTTACCATCACTATTTGTTTTTGCAACGACACGTTTTATTTCTATGAAGCACAATAACATGCATTTATTTTTATTAGTACGCATTTATTTTTACGTTATAATTAGACACATAGACATTTATTAATAGATTATTTAGCACACACATTGGCATATTACCATTCCCACACATACAGTGTTGATTAATACATTTAAACGAACATTTTATTTAATTAATTATAAAATTTGTTAGGGGTTAAAAAATTTTTTTTTTCTTCTGCTCCATCAATCCCCCCTTTGGTGATTTTTAAATCACCACATAAAACCCAAGTCATACTTCTTTTCAGGCAGCATGTCTTTCATCCTTTGCCTTCTGTTATTTATACATCTGTTTCTTCTTCATCTTGCCTTTTAGTCTCTTTGTACATGCTTTCTTTCATTTTCTCCAGCTCAATTTCACCCATTTCTCTCTCTCTTTCTCTTATTATTCTGTTATTTCTTCTTATCTTATTCTGTCTTACTTTTCTCTTTATACATGTTATTACTATTTTCAACATCATTGCTAATAATATTATTATAGTTGCTACTATTATAACTTTCCCTATCACTAGTCTACTCATCCTAGTTAACCAATTCGCTACTGAGGAAAACCCTCTACCAAGTTTTCCCAAAACACTTTCAACCTCCAGTGGAACTAGTTCTTTGTGCAAACTGGTAATATTTGTAATATACTTCTGTATATTTTCACTGTTATCAGGAATGTAAGTACAACAATGTTGGACTTTCAACATTCCACAGACTCCACCCTCTTTTGCCAAAAGAATATCAAGGGCAAGCCGATTTTGCATCACCATAGCTCTCATGGCAACCATTTCGGTATTTACCATTAAGAACCCTCCCGCAGTATCTGTAGATAAACGATCTACTACTGTGGATAACTTCCGAATTTTAAATGCATTCAAAGATATTCCCACTGCTGGTATCAATGCTCCAAAAATATCACCTACAATTTCTGAAAAACTTTCCCTCTTTCTACGTGTAAATCTATTAATCATCTTGTATGTTCCCTTTTCTTCTCTGTCCATGTGAAATTTTTTTGGAAAGACCAGGCCTACATAGCAAGTTCCATACCAATGGTCCGGTAACCTGTAATAAGCTCTATTCCCACAAATATAATAGATACCTGGAAATATTGGGTCTTTTCCACCTTTGAATCCCCAACCTCCCAGAATTTGATAATTGTCATGGCAGATACTGGAACCTACAAAGTAATTGTCATAGACTGTCTTATTTCTCCTAATGCACAACTTTCCTGTTTGCGGCCAGTCTAATGTCATTGCTGCATTTATCTTTTTCCCTTCATGATTTCCTTCCTCAAACGTCCATAAGCGTTTTCCTTCCTCTTTTATTGCTTCTTTCTGAAATTTCATTCTTCTTTCTTCAACCATATCTAAAAATACCTTTTCTTCTTTCTTTAACTCACAGGTAAGGTTGTTACTAACTATTTCTTCTAACATTAATTTTCTATGTTCTAAAAAGAATTCTCCTAAAACTTTTGCTGGTTTTACTTTGTTAAGTTCTGGTACTACTGGAATGTTTGCAAAAATCTTATCTATATCAGTATAATAAGATTCTAATCTACCTGTTTTATAAAATAAACTTGCTATTACACTACATGTTATTCCATAAGTCAAAGGTAGGTGATGATAAGTCACACCTTCGGATACTGATGCAGGCAACTGCATACAAACATAACAATCTCTTACTTCCATTGTTTTTACGTACTCATACAACAACTTTGTAAAAACATTCTTTGAGAAATCTGTTACTGACCTATCCTTATGCAACTCTGCACTACTTCTTAAAATAACTGGTTCTTTAATATTAGTTTCTTTTTCTGGTTTAGTATCATTCTTTGCTTCTATCACAGCTACACTAATAGGAATTGTGATTGCTAAAACTATCCATATGGTCATTAATAACCCTGTACAAAAGCAGCACATTTTGCACCATCTCTTTATAAATTCACATTTATCTCTTCTATCCCTATTATTTTCCATTTTTCTTTTTCTATTTGTTAAGTTTCAGAAAATTGTGTCACTACACCTCAGAAATGACTTAGATGCCACTCTGCTTTCAAAAAGTCTTTGCTTGGTACTTTCTTTAATTCTCTCCAGAATTCTTTCGTTGTCACATCCGGTGATTTTGTCACGTCCAGTAAATTTGTCACGTCCGGCAGAAGCACTATAAGTCTTCACTTCAGTTTTGTTGCATCTCACCTTTTCCCATCCGACTTCTCAGTCTCTGGTTTCCGTGAGTGTTTTCTTCTTCTTTGTAATCAGTTAGTGTAATATACAGCCACTCAGGTGACTTAAATTTTGAATTCACTTTCTTTGTCCTTTTGGACTTTTGTAATCTTTTTCCACTGGGTTTTTCTTGTCCCTTTTGACTTGTTACTTCATTTACTTGTTCAGCATCTTCGTCTTCCGCTCTTATTATTCTATATCTCAATTTTCTTACATAGCTGTTGGGCCAATTATCTCCTTTTCTTGGCCTTTTGGCTTCACCTTCTCTTCTCTTTCTGATTTCCAATTTCTTTTTCTTGATTCAGTCTTTGCTTTTTCCTCTCCTCCACTTTCTTCTGTTTCTGTTTCAACTGTCTCACTATTGTCTCTTATTTTGAAACTTATAATCTCGTCATCTCCTACTGGTGGATCTGTCTTCTCCTTTTTGTTTTCCCTTATTACTGTCCCTCCTCGGGGTTCTTCCGATTTGGTGTTTTTCTCCTTTTCTGTTTCTAAATTTCCCTGTTCTCCTGTTTCTCTATCTATCCCTATTGCTCCTCGGGGTTCTTCTCGATTTTCTAACTTTTTGTGTACTTCTTTCCCTACTTCATCTATTAATATTGTTTCTGAAGGATTTCCACCATAACTTGTACTTGGTTGTTCATCTAACTCAATTTCTTGCTCAGTTTCTTCTCTAATTGGTTTATAACCCCAAGTTCTCTTTCGGAATTCTTCCCAGTTTGCAGCTGAATCATCAGATCCTGAAGTTGTGTCAGATATTTCCAGATGTCGACTTACAGGTCGATCTTCAAGTTCTGGAACTTCTGAATTTCTTTCTTCTTCTTCTTCTTGTTCCTCTTCTTCTCTAGAGGTGTTTTCCGTTGGGGTTTCCAGATGTCGACTTTCAGGTCGATCTTCAAGTTCTGGCACCCTTTCTTTTATCTTGGTTGTCCCAGCCGTTAAACTTTTATCCCACACTTCCAGACGCCGACTCACATGTCGATCTGTAGGTTCTGGAATTCTGATTGTGTGGCTGGCATGAACCCAGTTCTTCACTCCTGCACACTTGACAGCAGTCGTTGTTACTAGGATTACCTGTCTTGGCTCATCCCAACGTGGAACTAGACAGTTTCTTCTCTTGTGGACTTTTATGCGGACCCAGTCTCCTGGATTCAAGTCGTGGGCTGGTTTTCTTTCAAGAGTGGTCGCATCCGGTCCAACCTGATGAAACACAGAATGCACCACATCAGCCAGTCCCTTGCAATAATCCAGTACTAGATCATCAGTTATAGTTAATAACTTGTTGACAGGTACGTGTGCTTGTCTCATTGCTCGTCCCATGATCATTTCATGAGGACTGAGTCCCGTTTTCTTTTCTGGGATGCTTCTGATGGTCATCAGAACAAGAGGCAGTGCATCCGGCCATTTGAGTCCTGTAGCTTGACACATTTTTCCTAATCTGTTTTTAATTGTTCCATTAATCTGCTCTACTACCCCAGAAGCCTCTGGTCTGTAGGCACAATGCAATTTTTGTTTAATACTCAGAGCTTCACAAATCAATTGGATCAACTCATTTTGGAAATGTGTTCCTCTATCCGTCTCAACCGTGACTGGAAAACCATACCTTGGAATGAACTCTCGCAGCATAAGTTTTGCCACTGTTGTTCCATCATTCCTTCTTGTGGGGTATGCCTCCACCCAACGAGAGAACAAACAGACGACCACTAGAACATATCTTAATCTGTTACTAGGGGGCATCTCAATAAAGTCCATCTGTATTCTTGTGAATGGACCTCCTTCTCGTCCTATTGTTCCTAGACTCACTACGGTTTTTCTTCCTGGGTTAAACTGTTGACAAATAAGACATCTTTGACAAAGACTTTCAGCAATGGCTCTGAATTTTGGGTTATACCAGGTCTGTCTAAAAAGTCTGATCATTGCATCTCTCCCAATATGAGCTTGTCCATGGTACATCCGTGCCATGTCTGCAATCATGCTATCAGGCATAACTGGTCTTTCATCTCTGTATACCCACACACCATTATTTTCCTGTCTTCTACATCCTGCTTTTATCCAGTAATCTTTTTCCTCATCTCTTGCTGTTTCTTGTAACTGCCTTACTTCATCCCATGTTTCAACAGTATTAGTGAAAAGCAAAGGACAAGAGACATGCTCCCTTTCTCTATTTTTGTTCAGGGACGCCATGTTTTCCGCACAATATCTAGCGATCTCATCAGCATAATTATTGCCGACCGCTATGTAATCTTCGTTTTTCTTATGCGCCTTGCACTTCACTACAGCTATTTGTTTAGGCAACTGTATCGCCTCAAGCAGTTTTTTAACATACTCTCCATTTCTGATAGGTGTTCCTGCAGATGTCATAAATCCTCTTTGTGACCAAATCTGACCAAAATCATGTACGATGCCGAAACCATATTGGCTATCGGTCACAATCGTGATTCGTACATTTTTCCCCAATTTACATGCTTGAATCAAAGCAATTAGTTCCGCAACTTGGGCAGACCTAACTCCTTTCAGACAAGACGCTTCCATCACAGTTGCCACTGTGCATACTGCGTAAGCTGCGCTTAACACTCCTTCTTTTGTGCGTAAACATGAACCATCTACAAACATGACATAATCCGATTCCTTTAATGGTTCATCTTTTATGTCAGCTCTTGGTTTTGTGCAATATTCCAGCACATTCAGACAATCATGATCTACTTCGTCTTGTTCAATTATACTCTCTTCATCTGGCAATGATGTAGAAGGATTTACATTTATGCATCTATCTATGGTCACATTTTCAGCACTCAAGATGACTTTTTCGTACTTAGTCAGCCGACTATGTGTCATGTACTGTGTTTTTGTTCTTGTCAAAAGAATTTCTACTGAATGGGGAACATACACTCTCAGTGGATACCCCATCACTATACCTTCACTTTGTTCCAGACTTACACAAGTAGCAGCAACTGCTTTCAGACACCCAGGCAATGCTTTTGCTATAGGATCTAAAACAGCTGAGAAGTAAGCTATAGGCCTCTTCATGGTGCCGTGTTTTTGTACCAGTACTGAAAATGCACATCCATCTCTTTCACTGCAGTATAACTCAAAATCCTTCTCATAATCAGGCATGCCTAATGCAGGGGCCTCACACAGTTTCTTTTTCAATTCTTTGAAAGATTTCATTTCTTCTTTGTTTAACTCAAAAGGGTCTTTTACGTCTTTCTTTGTCAATTTTTGTAAGGGTTTTGCAATCAAAGAAAATCCACTTATCCACTGTCGACAATATCCAACCATTCCCAAAAATATTCTTACCTCTCTTTGAGTCATTGGTGCTCTCATTCCTTGAATCATTCTTACTCTTTCTGTCGCTATTTTCCGCACTCCTTTCTCAATTTTATGTCCTAAATACTGGACTTCTTTCTGACAAAACTGTAATTTTGAAGGAGACACTTTATGTCCTCTTTTCTCTAAATGGTTCAGCAAAGCAATTGTGTCACTTACACATGCTTCTTTGGTTTTCGATGTCACCAATAGGTCATCGATATACTGCACCATCACTGATTTTTCTGGCATCTTCAAATCTTCCAGAGATTTCTTTAGAATCTGATTAAAAATTGAGGGGCTTTCTGTATACCCCTGTGGAATTCGGCACCATGCCAAAATACGCTCTCCGAAACGGAATGCAAATAATGGCTGGCTATCTGGATGCAAAGGAATAGAAAAAAATGCGTGACACAAATCTATCACAGTGTACCACTCAGCTTCATGCGGAATTTGATATAGAATCACTGCAGGGTTTGGCACTATTGGACAGCATGGTACAACTATTTTGTTTATCTTTCTCAAATCCTGTACTATTCTATATGTTCCATTTGGCTTTTTCAGTCCCATAATAGGTGAATTACATGGACTGCTCATGATTTCTTTCAGAATTCCTTGTTCAATCATTTTATTTATCACAGGAGTTATTCTTTCAATTATTTCTGGAGTTAATTTGTACTGTGGCGTGTTTGGATAAATTATCCCTTCTTTCACTGTCACTTTTACAGGATCAACTTCTCTCATTAACCCAATGTCTTCACCTGTAAAATCCCACACACTTTCTTTTACAGCACTTTTTAGTTCTTCTGGAAGTTTTTCTGCATCAAATGCAGGAAACAAACCATTCGTTTCAGGTTCTTGATTCATCAAAGTTACTTTGTACAAAACATCTTCATCTGAAGTCTGAAAACCTATTCCATCTGGCGTACAATAAATTGTGCAATTCATTTTACACAAAAGGTCCCGACCTAAAAGATTTACAGGACTACAGTCGCACACTACAAATTTATGCATTTTGCTAAAAGAACCAATTTTTACTTCTACCAATTCAGTAAGTGGGGTTTTAATCTGCTGATTGGCTACTCCTACCACTTGGATGTATTCACCTGAGAGAGGAAGGTTCGGAATTTCCACTGACCTAACAGTAGAACGGGTAGCTCCAGTATCGACAAGGAATGTTACGTTTGCACCATTCACTTCTCCATCCACAAAGGGACCAGACTGATCTACCTCTAGAGTTGCGCCAAGCACGCACTCTTTCCCCTCTCCTGCGCACCGTCAGAAACTTTCATCCGGGTCATCCTCACTCTGACGCAACCAATACTGAGAAATGTTAGCTGCTCGCGGCAACTGTGTTACCTGCTCTCCTCCGTAGAATCCTGTTTCTGTACTGTATCTTTGCTGGTTAACAATGTTGGGAAGTGGTGGTTGTGGCACCTGACTTTGTTGAACAACTACCTCATTCTGCACCTGTGGAGTTAATGATTGATGTTCCGGATTAGGTTTAGGTGGGAACTTACACTCATTCCTCCAATGCCCTAATTTTCCGCAATTATGACATGGCCATTTCTTCTTTGCCTCTTCTAGACTCACCTGTCCTTTTCCTTTACCTATGTTTGGTCGCATCTTATTCTGTCCTGATTCATTTCCATTATTATTGTCCAATTGGGCTTCTTGTTTTTCTGCCACTTTCACTTGTGCCCACATCGCCTTTTCTTTCAATTTACGCTGTTTACTTTCTATTTCATCACTACAATACTTAGCATACCTCAACACCTCATCTACACTTCCATTTTGCCAGTTTATCATATGTTGTTTAATCATATCACTTATTTCTTGTTTCAGGCCAAACACAAATCGGTATATAAAATGACTCATGTCCTTTTCACTCAATTCCTCATAACCGCTATACTGCTTGAAAACCAATAACAAACGTTCATAATATGCATGTACAGACTCCTTACTTTCCTGTGTAGTTCTATCAATCTTAACCCAATCTGTCTCTTTGGGAGGAATCTTATTCTTCAAAAAGGTAATCACTTTGTCGTATTTCTTCATCACATCTGGTCCTGGAGCTCCTGTCTTAGGATCTCTTGGATATTCTGTAGTTGGCCAGTCAACTGTAATCTTACATTCTGACCACAGATCCGTTGGTACCACTATGTCAAACAATCCATCCAAATCTATCCACAACACTTTTGAGACCTTTACAAACCTTTCTACCTGTCGGTACCATTCAACTGGCTTCTCTCTTAGTTTTGGAAAGTCATTTGTAAATGACAGGATGTCCTGCCTAGTCCATGGAACATGCACGTAACTACCACCTGGAGTTTCTCTCATAGGGTATTCTTTAACAACAGGTTCTTTTTCTGTTACCATAAAAGCCAATGAACCTTTGTCTATACTTTTCTCATTCTTCTTTGTCCATCTAACCTTCCATCTGTCCACATCACCCCATTTTCTCAATAAAACAATCAACTCTTTTATCTGTGTCAGCCTTCCTGCTGTATTCAAATTTTCAATATCTTTTTCACAAAAATCCACTCTGTATGGTTTCTGCAATGTTTTTACTTTTGCAAAATCTATTCCAATCTCACTAGCCACTTCTTCTAATTTGTCATGTAAATTCTTTGCCCTCCATGTTATACTTTTACACAGAAACATTATTTCATCATCCTGATAATTTTTTATCTTTTCAGTACCAATCGTTCCTAATATTAATTCTTCCATGTCAATTTTTAATCTGATCACATCTAATGGTTTTTCTTCCGTTTCTTTTATTTTAAAAGCTTTTATCCACTCATTTAACTCATCAGGAGTCGGACCTATGGGAGTACTATTTATTTCTGTCCAATTTCCACTCTTTTCAGGTGTCACTGTTGCAGATTCAGTTACCATAGGTATTTTCCTACCGTTACACTCATTTACTGTTAAATTTTCAGGTGGACTTGGTCTGTAAGCACTAGCCAAATTGCTTGTACCTGGACTTGTTTCCATTCTTTCCTTTTCTCTCTGAAATTGTGAACTCAAGGGAATCACCAAGGATCGCTCATCAATTTTCTGATTCTCAAAAACTGGTATTACTGGACCTATTGTTACAGGCACAGTAACTGCTTCCATATTTTTCGTTAATTCTCTAATTTTCTCAGTTAGTTCTTTTGTTGTCCTTGCCAATTCACTTGCATTGTCGCTTTCTATTCCCTCATTTTGAGAAGCTCTCATTTGTTCTTGTGACCTATTTACTTCATTTCTCTTTTCCGGACTTTTATTTCGCATAGTCTCTATTGGTGGCGCATTTGGTGTCACCACTGTAGAACTCTGCTGATACGGAGGTGGATTTCTATTTAAAATATCTTCCAGCAACTCGTCATCCGTTTCGCTCTCATGCATATACTTTTCTCTCTCTAAATGTTTCTTTTTCTCAGTCCGTTTTTTCTTTGTCCCCTCCTCGACTGTAAAAGCTGGAAACAAACCTCCTGTCATGTTAGCACATCTCCATCGTTTTATTCTGTCCTCATGATTCATTCCCCACAATCTTCCGGGCACAAGCTCATAACCTTTCATTCCTCTGAACCTTTCTCGCTCGTACATCTCATCTTCCCATTCTGTTAAAGCCTCAAACTGTGTCGGTCTAGGTCTAGGTTCCAATTTAAACATTTTTTCTCTTAGATTCCGTAAAACCGCTACATTAAAATAACCATTTTCAGGAAAAGCCAATGCTCCATCATTCTTTGTATATTTTACCCAATTGTCCAACCATATGCACGTATGATATCCATATTTCAGCATCATATGTGAAGCTGCTGATTTCGGCGGAGGAATTACTTGTCCCTCTCTAGTCACAACCTTTTTGTCTTTCTTAAAGAAATTCTTCAATTTCGTCGTCCATGACGTTCTCTCCCTTTCATACTCGTAATACGGCATGTTTTCTATTTGTTTCTCTTTACTCTAACGCTGTTTCTGTGTACGGAACTTCGTCCAATTACAGCGCGATTCACACTAACGTACCAATCAGAACAATTCCCACCGTCCGCGAACCAACCAATCCTAGCGCGGCACTTTTCTACGTCACTCCTGCTCTGTGTTCACGTGACTAGCGCACTATCCAATCCTAGCGCGGCACTTTTCCACGTCACTTCTACTCTTTACCCCTCCTTTACAAAATTTATCGGCAATTTTTCTTTTCACTGTTTTCTTCGTTAGTTACAACAAATAAACAATTCCATAGTCTGATTCGCTAAACAAAGTGACAGCCTTGTCCTTTTACACAAGAATCCTGTTTTTCCAGTAGGCAGCGCTTACCTCTACCCTACCACAGAATTATTTACTCTCGCCGATAAAGTAGCACTTCCCTCTACCTTACCCTTCTTTCAAACAAACAATTTACTCGTTTCTCTGGGGATAAGACACATGTGGAGACTAGGCTCCTGAGAATTAAGGCCAAAGTTTCACAAGTAAACGTGATTTGCTATTTCATTTACACACTTTTCACACCGAAATCCCTAACATAACACAACCTGTGTTATAACCAAAATGAATTCAGACCATGTACCAAATTCCATGTGACTTCTCTTGTCACACGTGTTCCACTTCGTACATCCCAGAAGCGTGAAAACTTACATATAACATAACGTGACTCAACATATAGTGTTAGTCATAAAAAAAATAATCAATAATCAATAAACAATAATCACTAAACTAATCTATAGAAAACCATAACTCTGCTACCAAGAAATCTGTTGCAGCGCGTACAATAAAAACTATTCTTCTCCTAGGTTACTTATAGGTCATCCAGGGGCAAACTATATTTCTCATATCCACATGACGATGGGGCCCATAAACATCGTCTAACACACACACACACTCCTGGATTTCCTTTACACCTTTGTGAAATTCTGTATTCCTAGGAGAAGCATGAGAACTAAATGGAGAACACCTTTTTATGTACCGCTGGAAGAGCCAGGATATCTTGTTACCTTAATTAGTCACTTTCTTTTAGTTATTTCTTAAGATATTCCTGCTCATTGTTTGTCGGTGAATCATTCATTTAAGAAATTAGTTCATAGTGATTAAGACCAGCTGAATCACAATAAACAATTACTTATGTCACAATCATTTAGGAAAATAACCACTGAGTCATTTTGGGTTTAAAGAATCTTAAATTTTATATAATTTTAAAAGCATGGAAAGAATTTTAATACTTTATTCAATTATTCATTCTTAAAATCATAATTTTATTAAACATAATCAATTTATTGCAGAAAGGAAATTTTTGTCATGAAGCCAAAACCCTAATTACCTGCCTAGCTTCCTAATTTAGCCTAACGATTTCTAACCTAAGTTAGGAATTAGAAATAGCCTGATTCTCATACTCAACTGTAAAATTAAGACAGAAACAGCAACTTCAGCTCGTCAGCATCAGCTACCTGCAACCCGTCTCCTCTAACAGTCTTTCAGCATCTCCCGCTCAATAAGGGATCGATCAGGACCACCCAGCACTGGAAGCCACCAACACGACTCTTCAACTCCTCTCCTGACTGTGACTGCAACCACGACTCTCGAACTGCCTGGAACTTGTGTACCCCTCCCACTAAGAGTAGGCCCTCTTATACCCTAATTCTAACTTTGCTAACTAACTGTTGCAACATTAATATCACGCTTTTCTTTCATTGGTCCATGCATGTCAGCTTATTCATTCTTTAATCAAGTTCTCTTGGATTCAAGGGTCCTTGGATCATTTCCTTTCCCATACGCTTAAACATTTCCATCCGATTCGATCAGTTCATTTGTAACTTCTTTCGACACATTCGAGAACTCCGCAGTCATTGTCCTTTCTCTTAGACTTGTTTCTCACGGGCTCTCCGCTGATCATCATGGCACACTATCAGTTCAATTAGGTCACACCAGCCTTGACCGTTTCTTGCATCCTAGCCTCTCAGAGACATCACGAGGTTCCAGATTTCTTCAATCTCATCCCGTACCACGTGTCCCCTTGCGCCTGCGCACATCTTCCCACTGGCGGCCATTTTATATCGCCACTCGGTTCTACTTTAGAAGCACTAATTTGAGGCAAATAAAACATAATTAAAATAGAGAAAAATATCCCTTTCGTTTCCCTCCCGTCTACGTACCCCAATTAGTTGTTACCTAGCAGAAAGCAACATTTAAGCTGTTCCTTACTTACCATCACTATTTGTTTTTGCAACGACACGTTTTATTTCTATGAAGCACAATAACATGCATTTATTTTTATTAGTACGCATTTATTTTTACGTTATAATTAGACACATAGACATTTATTAATAGATTATTTAGCACACACATTGGCATATTACCATTCCCACACATACAGTGTTGATTAATACATTTAAACGAACATTTTATTTAATTAATTATAAAATTTGTTAGGGGTTAAAATTTTTATTTTTTCTGCTCCATCACTACTTAGAGGATTTCGTCTTGGTGGGCGCCTCAGATTCGCACGATTGTAAGGGGCGTTTGGTACGTTTCTAGTAGTTGATGGAGGATGTGGGTGTGCCCTTGGCCCCCGAAAAGACTGTGGGGTGCTTACCTTTTTGGGGATAGAATTGGACTCCCTCCAGATGGAGATCAGGCTACCAGAGGAAAAGTAGTTCAATGCCTTCTTTTTTTGGACATGATTTTGGAGAAAGTAAAAGTGAAGGACAGACAGGTTTTGTTAGGCCATTTGAATTTCGCCTGCAGGGCAGTTTGAGCGTGCAGGGCTTTTTGTAGGAGGTCGGGGTGGGCTCTGGCAGGGACTGGGCTTCCACACCACAAGGTGCGACTTCTAACAGAGTGAAGGAGGACTTAAGGCTCTGGCGAGTATTCTTGAATGAATGCAATATCATTCGATGGCCGGATTGGAGGAGCAGTTCGAGTTGTCCATCCAGTTGTTTTCAGACGCAGCTTAGGAAGAATTTGTCAAGTCTAGGGCGGTTCGGTGTGATGGTATGAACGGCGGTCAGGAGAGGAGAAATGATGTGGTACATTTTATGTTCTTAATTCAGAAAGGCTTGTCAACTGTCACTATAGGAGGTAAGTTGGCACTCGTAGCATTTTTGGGGAAAATGTGGGGTTATGAGCCATAGGCGGGGGAAATGGGGTGAAGAATACTGGAGGGGTGCTCTCAGGAGAGGGGCAAGAGTGAGGTGCCCCTTCATGTTGGACATTTTGAAACAGGTCATAGCCAGGCTACCTCAGGTGTGCAGGAACGAATGGAGGTGTTACGGTTTGTTTTAATCATGGTGTGGTTGTTTTTCAGGGCTTTTTGGGTGGCGGAGGTAGTTGGTTCTAAGTTGCAGGCAGGCATTCCCTGGCAGGATGTTCGCTTGATTTCAGAGGCAGTTCAAGTGTGGCTGTCTAGGTCCAAAACAGATCAGTCCGGCCGGGGTTCTTGTGTGACGATGAGAGCGTACCCAGACACACAGGTTTGTCCTTGGGCATTATAGCAATATTTGGATATTCAAGGGGTGGGGTTTGGAGAAATTGTTCGACATGCAGACGAGACGCGTTTCACTGCGCCACAGGTTTTGGTGTTTTTGAAGAAGGCTTTGGGTGTTCTGGGTTATGAGGTGCAGGATTTTGGTACACATTCGTTCAAGATTGGGATGGCAATATAGGTGGATACCAGGGTTTGGATGGCGGCAGTAATTCGGAGAGTGGGGCATTGACGATCAGACTGTTATCAGCGCTACCTGCTTTTGGGGTGGGTTTTCAATTATGTTAATTAACTCAAGCCTTTTTTCTCCTACGTTGCGTTGCGGGTCCGGCAAGGGGCCACATTGAGTTTGGGATTTGTTGGCACTCGCTTGTGAAGTGGGCAGTGAGGCATGCAGACAACAGGAAAGGAGGACAGCAACTAGGACTGCCTGACATCGTCATTCAATTAAAATGGTTTGGGAAAGGGGGCATGCGGTGGCACATGCTTATACCAAAACTAAATTCTCTGGTGCGTGGCCTCCCTTGCCCGGACATATTGATTTTGCACCTGGGAGGAAATTACTTGGTCCAGTTGAAAGGTGTGGCTTTGCTAAAAAGTTTAAAAACTGACTTGTTGGAGATAAAAGCGTGTTGAACAGGTACCACTGTGATTCTCAACAAATTCATGCCCAGGAGATCTTGGAGGTGGGCTATAAAACGGGGCTATTGACAGAGCTCAGGGGAAGGGTAAAAGGGAGTTGCAAACATTTTGCAAATCGGAGGGTTTCTTTTTCATGGAGCGTCCTGACATACACTACGAGGCAGTGGAAATCTTCTGGGAGGATGGGGTACATCAATCGAGCTATGGGCTGGAATTATACCTCATGTAGGTGTGGAGTATGTAGTTTTTCTGGTGGCGGGTTTAGATACGTTTTTAAGTTATTGCAACTAAATGTTGGTCAGGTTCAGACCCAGTTCAGATTTCGGAGAGGGGGGGGGGGTGAGTTGCCGGAATTGAACAAGATGACATCAGTGGGGTAGGCATGAGGTTGGGTTACGGAGAGTTGAACGACAACAGTTGTGACCGGATTTGGTTGGTTTTCTTCTGAAGGGTTGTTTAGGGGAGCGGGGTGGTAGGGCTTTTGGATAGTTACACAATGTATAATGAGGACAGATTGTTTTAGTATGTAAGGCTTTAAAGCCAAGGGTTTGTGATCCTTTGTGCACCTGTTTCATTAAAGCAGCCTTTAGCACACTTTAAAAAGTAGTCAGTCGTCCTTTGCTGCGACGTCACGCCCAAAAGGCAGAGTTAACGACAGTGTGAACTTTGTTGGAAAACTGAAACAGTGTTAGAACTAATCGGGCAAAGCAGCACTACCACAGCCTTGCCATATGTATCCCACAATAAATCTAGGGGTGTGTGAAGTTGCATAGTTTTTCTTGCATATTACACAATTGTCTTGAGAACTGTGGGTAGTGTGTGTACTGGGCACAAATGTGGTGTATCCAGGTGATAATCAGGACTTTTGCGACGTTTTTCAGGACAAGACACCAGTTTTCACCTAATTTTGGGGCACAAACACAGTGCTTAAGTTTGATAAATATTTGACTTTGTGACGTCTATAAAGGTTGTTTATTCATCTGGGGACATATCATGATCCTGCTTTCTGTGTGCCCCTGAAAGAAGTGACCCGATTAGGGTCACCCGGGTCACTCACAACCACCTCTCAGCCTTCCATACAAATGAAGAATCGGTCAGACAGTAGAGAATACAAACCAATATATTTATTCAGATACACTCGAGCGGAGCCCAGTCTGTCCAGTCTCAAAGATTGCTGCAGAGGGACTGACATCAGCAAGCATGGAGATAAATTATGTACAATTCAGAACCAATGTAGGCATGCCCATAGTGGAATTATTGTAAACCCATTGTTCCTGAAAACGAGCCGCTACACCTGGTCTAGTGACAGTACTGTGCTGATCCGTTAGCTCTGGTATTTTGGGGTGATATATAGGATGAACCTCCCGCATCGGAAACTGAGATACCGAAGTGGGGCTCATCTCAAGTAGCCTACCCCGGTAAGCAATCAATGTCGTAATACTGACAAAAACTTGATCAGGGCCCATATTAGTGACATATACATGATCTTCAATATCACATAAAATATGTGGTGCTGCATCTATGAAACACTGCTCCCAAAGACTAATCAGAGTAGCAGAAATATGCTTAAGGGCATGCTGTTGTATAAAAGGCTCATAATCTTTCATCACATTCCACACATCTTCCACACTGTAAATGGGGTTTCGGGCCCACTGCGCAGCCTGGTTAGCCACTACCTTTTTCTCTGCATCTCCCACTTCAGATCGTACTAACAGCCCCATACGTTCCTTAAATTTCGTCCAGTCTCTATCCTCAAATCCATGTACTGGTGTCCCACTACTCAGTAATGTCGGGGGTTGAAAAAACAGAGCGGGAGTAGCAACGGAAGTAACCAGCACTAACGTCGCTGCTGGCTGCGTCGTAGGTGTAAGAGCTGGCAAAAGGGAGGCTGAAACAATAGGTGTGGCAGGAGTACTAACAGTCATAGTTGCCACAGACGGCGAGGACAAAGAAAGGACAGGAGGTGCCGTGGCCAAAACAGTCTGATCAACAGTAGCAGGAGCAGAAACAGCAGAGACAGAAGGAACAGGTGGCTGAGACTGGGAGGGAATAGCGGGATATATCCTCTGCGGGGCATATGGAGGTGGGGGTGGAGTATCTAACAATTCTTCCACAAAAGTATCATTTTCTTCATGGGCCACATAATATTTATCAATCTGTAATCGAAACCTCCTATCTTCACGTTCAATCCCTATCTCTTGTTTCTCTCTATCATGCGCTACAGCTTTCTGAATCAATGTTTGCATTCTCCCCTTTTGTGCCTCCTTTTCCATTTTTAATCGTCTCTGTTTAGCCTCCTTTTGCCACGTTCGAAGAGAATCAAACATAGACTGCCTACTTCGTTTCGCAAACAATTTTTCCTGTAAAAAAACAATTTTTTGTTCATCAAAAGTGCCCGTCAATGGCCACTGCAACTCGGCATTGTCCCTCATATATTTGTGCCATGACGAATTAAACATAATAGGGCCAAGGCCATGCTTCACATACATATCAAAATTCGGAGTGCCTTCTGGAGGCGCTGGCTGACTTTCCTCCAGTCGAGCATCAGCAGAACAACAACGACAGCACAAAGAAACCATTTTACTTGTTCCAGGTATTCTCAAAAGAAAACAAGTTCACTACTTATGCCTGGCAAAGTATTTGCAAACACTTTTCACCCAAAATCGGTCCTCAGACCGTACCAAATACAAATCAAAATGGTATCATATCCACAAAGAGCCAAAACAAACTCACCTGATATATGCAGGTCAAAACAAATCTATTCTCCACTGGCGACTCTTCAGACCAAACGGTCAGATCCAAGGGTTACGCCATTCAGGACTCCAGGCGGGACGACCACTGGGCAAGGCACCGTCCGGCGGGACAGAAGGGGCAGCAACGAGTAGAGGAACTCTCTCATGCAGGGATCCCTGATCTGTGTGTCCGACCCAACGATTGCCCCGACCACCCCACCCATCCACGGGAGGGGATGGGTCACTCACCCGAAGGAGTCCCTGTTCGGGCGCCAACTGAAGGAAGTGACCCGATTAAGGTCTTCCGGGTCACTCAAGACCACCTCTCAGCCTTCCATACAAATGAAGAGTCGGGCAGACAGTAGAGAATACAAACAATATATTTATTCAGATACACTCGAGCAGAGCCTAGTCTGCCCAGTCTCAAAGATTGCTGCAGAGGGACTGACATCAGCAAGCATGGAGATACATTATGTACAATTCAGAACCAATGTAGGCACACCCATAATGGAATTTTCCAGGCAGATGCAGTTAAACAAAGAAGTGCAGAAGCATAGGTTTTGATTCTGAGGCCGGGCACACACTATCTCTTACCCAAGGTCACTCTGTCTGTGCCCGCCACTAGACTAGGGGGAGAAGGCCTCTATCTAGTGGAAAAGGTATGCGCTAATAAGAACAGTGTATTCATTAGCAAAGCAAGGCCCAACCTTGGAGAAACGAAACTTACCATAGCCCGTTTCTCAAAGAGGCAAGGATCAGTTTCGAGCATGGTTCAAAATGGCGGCTAAACATAAAATGGTGCTGCGAATGCTAACTTACATAGAACAATGCACGGGCAAAATAACGAAAACATTTTCTTTCCAACAGACCCTCCTTTTAGCATGAGCTAACAATTTTAAAAAATGATCAAAGAAAATATAACATTTTCGAGGACAAAGGAGCATCGGTATTAGGAACAGGTCATTTATTCAGTATCAGGAATGGAGGCTGTAAGGAAAGATGTAGTCTCAAAAATACCTTCATCAATCTGCATCAAATTGTCAATATCCTTTTGTATCATAATTTCGGCATTAGTATCATGAATTGACATTTTCTGTTTGGGAGTGAGGATATTGACACAATAGGAGCAACAAGCTGGGAGACATTGTATACAGAGGCAACATGTAAAGATGATACCGGCAATCACAGCCAAGAAAGTGAGGATCTTCCAACCCCAGGATGTTAACGTATTCCAAAACCACCCAGACAGAGTCCAAGTACCTGCTTCTTGGTGTATCTCAGCTGATAGTCTATGTAATTTTTGTATAGCTGAATAGACATTGGGAGCGTTATCAGGTATATAAACACAACAGTTACTTCCAATGACGCGACAGGCCCCTCTCCTATCTGCAAGTATAACGTCTAGCACCATCCTGTTCTGCAAAGTGACTAATCTCGTAGCCTGGAGCTCAGCACTGATATTTGTCATTATCCCAGCAGTTGTATTGATAACCCCTTCAACAACTCTTGTTAACTGACGAATTTGAAGGCTATTAGCCATGGGACCCCAAAAAGGTAGCAGGCCCTTCATAGCGTCTCCAAATTGCTGTACAGTGGGGTCTGTCTGATCTATCCTTTGTGTCAACAACCCTTTTGGCTCGGGTCAGGAAGGTACTTCTACATTGCAGCTGATGATTTTTATGATAATTAGACGGGGCAACATATACAGGAGGAAGAAGAAAGGAGAGATAACATGTACCTGACCATCCCCTCGGGAGCCAGGCATGAGCTTGTGACCCACAGACAAAATAGACATTATGGGGTGGATCAAAGGCGGACTATTAGTCGTATTCAGCTTGTAGGTGAAATTACATTTACTCTCCCCCAACTTTATCTTCAGTGTCCCCTGGACACAAAAACTAGCTGTCGTATTGACCACGGACACAGGTATCGGCTTATCTTCGGTAAGATTTCGACCTCGGAAGGATTGGAAGTACTCAGAGGTGTTAAACCAGTGGAAATCAGCCATTTACATTCTAAACCAGGCCGTATCCTTCACCCTAGGGTACATTTTCGAACATGACTTTGAGGACGGTATCCCTAGAGTTCCTTGTCCTGCTGGTCCTAGAGGGGTAAAAACCCTTGATAGAAGCGAAAATATTCATTCGCAGTGTAAGGATCAGTGGATGTTATATCCAAAGTAGAAAGATGAAATTGGAAGTACACCAACCGAAACAGTTCATACCAGCCCTCACAGCTGCCAATATATGACAGTGGCATAGACAACAGATTGTCATCTTATGAGTGACCGAAGGGAGCAACCCACAAACCCAACAATTAGTTGTATTAGACACGTTATGAGCATGATGCAACATTTGTATGAATACATCTGTATAGGACAGCCTATCCGCTTCTTTGTTTGGAGCTAGAGTAACAAAAATGTGCTCAGGGGAAGCGGGAGTCGTACCAACCAAGAAATGTACAGGGAATTTCTCTTCTAAAAACCAGGATATTCCAAATATTGTCATTAGTGCAATCACAACAATTAATATGCAAACTATTTTGCTCTTTTCGACCAACCCCTCATTGAACGCGGTGGTGCAAATGGCTGTTCCTCCTCCCAATATAGATCTTTTTTGGCCTAACTGTCTGGGCCCTCCCCCTGTCCCGAAAAAGCACATTAAGAGCCTGGGGGTCTGGCTTGACTGTAACCTTGATTTCAAGGAACAAGCTCGGAAAGTAGCAGCCAGCTGCTGTGGCCTCCTGAGGATGATCAGGAAGATCCTTCCCTTGTTACCTTTCACGGCCAGAAGGCTGCTAGTTCAAGCATTGATTTTGTCACGGCTTGATTATGCCAATGCTCTATACTTAGGAGCTCCACATTCTACAACCAAATACTACAGACAGTACAAAACTGTGCAGCTCGTCTGCTCTTAAATATCCCTAAACGTCTCTCAGCCAAACTTGCACTGGCCTCTCTGCATTGGCTCCCAATCCAGGAGAGAATCCAGTTTAAGGCCATGTGCATTGCACATAAAGCACTTTCTGGAGAAGGATCCCCGATGATTCGTTCCATGATCCATCCCTATCAGCCCAAGAGAGCTTTAAGATCCGAAAGTAAACATTTGGTGACAGTCCCTAAAATAAAACGAACGAGAAGTGGAGGTCGTCTTTTTTCATACAATGTTGCCAAGACCTGGAACCACCTTCCCCTCCATATTCGGTCACAATCAAACTACATGAATTCCCGTAAACAGCTAAAAACTCTCCTCTTCCCTTGATATGTTTGGAACCGGTATCTGCGCTGGGATGCCCTCGGGTAACCAGGCGCTGTATAAATGCTACCTCATTCATTCATCAATAGGCCGACCAAAGGGATGCATAATTAAGCAAGGAGAGAAATGCAACAAAAATGATAGTAAAGGTAAGTGTTCCCAGTGTCCGTCAGAGCCTCACTGGTACGGGCTCCTATTGTTCATCAAACGTTGGCGCTCTTGAGCACCGGCGGTGGAGCTTGCTCAGTCCTAAGCTCGTGATGTATCCCACGCAGATCAGGATAATGTACCCCCCTCCAAGGGAGCACGTTCAATTTATCCTGTCCAATGTCAAAAACAATGCACAAATCTTACTTCACCCTAAACTAACTCCATTGGTACTACAGCAAAGTACATCCTAACTTGCACAGTCCATCCCTGTCTAATCTGACTTCTCCTTTTGTGCACTATTCTTCCGCCGAGGACGCAGATTGTACCTCGTGACTCCAGGCACAGAGGGATCAGTAAAAAGGGGTTCCTGAATAGCTCGTATTTCCGGTGGAACTGCCGCATTCAGCACTTCATCATTTTCTGCATCAGTTTGGGTCCAAGTCAGCCTGGCATCACTAAAGGGGACGAACTGAGGCACCTTCTCGCACTCAGAGTCCCCAATTCCTTCCCTCACCCATTGGTCGTAGGGCAAGGGCAAAGGTATCCTGTGGCAGTGAGTAACGTGGACCCAGTTCTTTCGTCCGGCGGCCATCACAGCTGTACGTGTAGTCAGGAGGACCTGTTCTGGTCCCTTCCAATGTGGCTCTAAACTCTTCTTCCTCTGAAAACTGCGAATTAAGTTGAAATCGCCAGGCTGAATGTCGTGTCCGGGACCCTCTGGTGTGGGTGGCAGGGCTTTCCTGACCTGTTGGCGAATAGAACGCAGATTTTCAGTTAACTGGTAAAGGTAATCAATAAATAATGGATACTCAATATCTGAGAACCGCCGAGGACGTGGGACACCCCAGACATTTGCCAGGCATCCAAACATGACCTCGTATAGTGACAATCCTGTCCTAGAATGTGCTGTTGTTCTTGTCGACAAAAGAGCTAATGGTAAAGCATCTGGCCACTGTAACCCTGTTGTCTCCTGAATCTTCGCCAATTTCAGTTTGAGAGTACCATTTTACTTCTCAACCAAACCTGCCGACTGCGGGTGGTTTGCAGCATGAAACTTCTGTTTTATGTGCAAACCATCACAAATTAGCTGAATGACCTTGGCATTAAAATGGCTTTTGTTATCACTCCAAATCAAACGGGGCAAGCCGAAACGAGGAAAGAACTCCTTCAGGAGTACCTTTGCAGTCGTAACAGCTGTATTGTCTTTAGTGGAATATGCCTCAACCCATTTACTGAATGCACAGACAACCACCAACACGTTCTTCAAGTTATTGACCCTGTCTAATTCGATATAATCCATCCGAAGGACGGGATAGTGGGTGGTGCAAAGTTACTAGGTGGTGTAGGGGTACCTCTTCCAGAATTGTGCATCATGCACACCATACAGTATTTCACTAAATGTGCAGCTGTTTTTGAAATGTTGTCATTCTGCCATACAGGGTCTAACAACTTGCAAATACCTTTAGCGTTGATATGGGCTGGACCATGGGCCATCGTGACCACAGGGAGAACATACACATCTGGCAACATCCATCTCTGTTTCCCTGACTTATCAATCCAAAATCTCTCATCGTTCAATTGTGCCATGCTTTCTTGCCATATTGCTAACTCTTCTATTGTAGCCTCACTCTGTATCTCCTTCACGTTCTCAACTTATCCTCAAACATGCTAACTTCAGGCACCCACCTAGCGGGACCTGCTACAAACATTATCTTCATTTTAGTCTGTGCCGTTTCCTTAGCTGTCTGGTCAGCAAAAGCATTCCCCCTACCTACATCATCAGTAATTTTCCTATGGGTGCTACACTTCACTATTGCCAACTTCTTAGGGAGTGTCAAAGCAGACAAAAGCCTCAATATAAGGTGACCATGTTGGATCTTTGTACCATGGGAAGTAAGGAACCCTCTCTCAGCCCAGAGTCACCCAAAATTGTGTGCGACCTCGAAGGTATACTGGCTGTCAGTATCAATATTGATAACCAGTCCCTCGCTCAATTCACAAGCTCGGATAAGGGCGGCTAACTCAGCTGCTTGGGCTGACTGATACGGGACTCGTGATGTCTCTACGACTGTATGCCATGTGGTGATAGCATAAGCAGCAGTTATAGTGCCAGCTGGTAACTTAAAACAAGAGCCATCGACATATAGTTCCCCTTGCGGTTCAGATAAAGGAACATCAGTCAAGTCTACCCGTCCTTTCGTCTCTTCTTCCATCTAGAAGATACAATCATGTTTCTCATTTTCATCATTTTCAGAAGGGAGGGGCAGTAACGTGGCTGGGTTTAGAGTGGCACACCTTTTGATCGTGAAGTGTTTTGCAAACAGCGTCAATTCATAACCGGTCAGACGTGCACTGGTGAGGTGCTGTGTCTTGGTCTTATTCAAAAGTGTATCCACAGCATGGGGTACCATGACTGTGAGGTCAGTATCAAGTACGAGTTCAGCCGATTGTCTTATCAAGACGGCCACGGCCGCAACCGCTCTTAGACAGCTCGGGAGGGCTCTTGTGACAGAATCAAGAACAGCGTAGAAATAAGCACACAGCCGTTGCTTATCTCCAAATTTTTGTGTTAAAACAGAAAGCGCGCAACCAGCCATCTCATGGACGTACAACACAAACGGTTTAGTGTAGTCTGGGGTGCTGAGTACTGGAGCTGAACAAAGCGCAGTTTTCAATTGCTCAAAAGACTGCTGACATTCAGGCGTCCAAGGCAGGGGTTCATGCACATCTTTAGGGGTTAGTGCAAGCAGGGGTTTGGTCATTAAGGAGTAGTTAGGTATCCACTGCCTACAGTAGGAAGTGATACCTATGAAAGCGCGCACATCTTTCTGAGTCTGTGGGATGGGCATTTTAACAATGGTACTAATGCCCTCAGGAGTCAATCTCCTACCCTCTTTCGATAGTAGGTGACCTAAATAGGTGACCTCCTGTCAACAATACTGAAATTTAGAAAGGGAAACTTTACGTCCGTGGTGTGCCAAATGCAACAACAACTTAACCGTACTGTCCCTACAACCTTGTTCTGTGTCAGAAGCGATGAGCAAGTCATACATTACCTGGGGGAAGTGAAAGGGAATCCAATTGGCTCTTTAATGCTTGACTATAAATGCTCGGACTTTCTGTATAGCCCTGAGGAGCTCGACAGAATCGAAAGCTTCTGCCAGCTAGTGTAAACCCAAACAAATACCTGCTGTCTGGATGGATAGGAATACTAAAGAATGCATTTTTCAAGTCGATAACAGAAAAGAATTTAGCAGTAGAAGGACTCATTGTTAAAAGAGTAGTAATGTCAGGGACAACAGGGAACTGGGGAACTACTATTTTATTAACTTCGTGCAAATAAATCACAAAACGATAAACATCTGCATGATCATCAGAGGAACCCAGAGGTGTCCGTTTGAGATTGGGAAGAATAGGGCTATTACAAATATTAGCAGTCGTCTCCTCAACCATACCTTTCTCAATCAAATTCTGTACAATTTGCAATAAAGCTCGCTCGCCTGCCTGCGGTATTTTATACTGAGGGATATGAGGTAAAATAACGTTATCTTTAACTTGGATCGAAACTGGCGATATCTGTAACAGTCCCACATCTGTGTCGCCTGTCGTGTAGTTCCTATAGTACCCATGCAGGACCTGCGCGTTTGGATAACATAAACCGTGGGCTTGGTGGCAGACTGATTCTGTGCACCTCCACCGCGTATGTTAGCCGGATTTGCATTAGCTAGCTCACAGTGCCACTAGAATCTCCTCTTATCGGGGAGAGATTAGTTTCTGGCAACCTTAGATGATGACAACTCTAATTCCTCAGAATCGTGGAAACAATATACTACTTTTCGCTCAGTCTCTCGTGCTTACTTATTCGGTTTGTCTCAGAGAGTTACACAGAATAAACAGTCTGGACGTTTCAATAAGTATTTATTGAACAGTTGTTATTCTAGTGTAAAATATATGTGCTGCAGTAATCAGCAGACAATAGCAGAGATATATTATCCGCAGTACGATAAAAGTGAAAGGGTAGTACAGTTCTACCATATTGCAATAATCATGAATACATACATGAATATAAAATGCGTAATAGAATGTCACCCAAAAATGCGCGTACTCCTACGATGCCTAACTAGATGTACCTAAGTGTACCTAGCATGTGTGTAAGTCTAAAAGCCTAAGAGCCAAGAATCTTTCTAGGATTTAGACGAACCCCCATACCTGAATAGAGAGAGTGTGGGACCCCGACCTGGTCTCGAGTTGGACACCCCGCAAGGGCTGTGTCAGACCGCTGTCGGCTGGAGCGACTGCAAGCAGGAGCCTCAGCGTCTCTGGTCAGTGTGTCAGCATGGAAGTCTCGGTTCCCTCTATCTTACCTTGGCAAGATGTGGTGTATTTAAACCCTAAAGTGTCTCGTCCCTCAGTATGGTTTGTATTGGTCTTTGTTAGACATGAGGAAGACGTCAGGGGTGAACTTTGTACATACATATTATGCGGGAGATGTAGCTGGTGAATGCTCATGCATAATTTATGAGTACATTGTAGGCCTGTGTTTGGGAAAAACCCTGCAGTGTTCTAACCACAGACTAGATAACGTTCAACCCTCAGAGCTCGTTGTGTACTGTAGGGAACTAATGTAGGTGAAAGATCATGCCTATATTAGGGCATAGGAGATCATGACTATAATAGGGCATAGACGATTATGACCAAAATAGGGCATATACGATTATGACCATAATAGGGCATATGCGAATATGACCATATACAGCATATATGAACACGTCTATATTAGGGCCTCTATACGAAACATAACACCCACTCCACTTTCGAATTGGATGACAATGACCATACTTAAAATCTGGACAATTTAAATTTTTTCTTAAAAACAGCTAAAAACATGGTCTTAAAAAGACATTTAAAAATGTTAAAAATCAGCTATTCTTTTGTTGCCACTTGAAAAAGTCAATTCTGTCTCACTTATAAAAGTTGCATTACTACAAGCAGAAGAAGGCCATTCTTTCTCAAGTGAAAGTGTCAATTTAGGAAGTGTTCCAAATTTAGTTCGTTTATTTTTTAAACGAAATGAAGAAGCCGAATTCTTTCCCAGGACGCGATGAGCCAATTCCAGATTAAGTGTCCTGGCTGGGAGATACAGCATTAAAGGTGTTAGCTACTGCAGACAACAAATCCAACGCCTCACAGAGAACGTCAATCGCACATAGATGGAATTCAGCACTACCAACAGTCGGTGCTGCGGCAGCTTGTGCGGCAGTTGTTACCTGAGTGCCTGTGGAGGAGCCACCTAACCCAGCAGGAGCAAACAGCACCTGTGGATTCTCAAGGAATGCGTTCATCAGAATTGGAAGATGCTGGGGACAACGGAGAGCATGGGCCTTTAGATGGTCCAGCACAGCATCCATGTCCGGAGGCGTATCTGATGGAAACGTTAGACACAGATCCAACGTGCATTCTTCTCCGCAAAACAGGCATCGAAGAACAGGTAAGAGGCAGTCCACCCAGACTGGTCTAAACGATAGAAACCAAGAGGCATTCAGTTCTCTTAGGCAAGGTATTCCCAGAAGCTGTACCATGCGTTCACGGTACTTCCGCTCCATGAGTACGTTCGCCATTTCCTCGGAAATTTGGCCATCCATTGCGTAGCAGTAAGATTACAATCAGGACTCCTGCAATTAGGAACAGGATAAGCGGGAGACCTCCAAACACGCTTCCCAACACGGAGTGTATAAAAATTTGGGATTACTCCGAGGACTGTCTGAAAGGTGCTTAATAGTCCTGACCCTATGGTCTTAAATAGGTGTACAATACCGCTCGTATCAGACATGTTAAAGATACGACCCACCATTTCTGCGAAATGAAATGGGCAGTTCGTACGTATAAGCGCCTGTATCTCAGTCGAGGTCCTTGCAACTTGAAGTTCAAAGGTTTCTCGAGCAGAGGTTAAGGGCACGGGTTGCTGTAAAAGCATGGCTTTCAGTCTGCTCAAAGTATCAAATTGTATAAAGGAAACATTCAACGAAGGCCATAACGGCGCCTCCCTGACTGTGTTCAGTGGCGGAAACATTTCTTGCATACAGCAAGTAACCCTGGAGTTAACAGTGACCAGATAGGCGACGCCCGGAAGCATCACACAGCAACCTTGATCGTTTAGCATCAAGTAACTCCCATTCGAGACCAGCTGGAAAACTGGCATGATCATGGCCGCTGGGGTTCCTGACATGTGACAAGATAGATTCGCTACTGAACCACTACATGCTCCGTGCAGAGAAATATCCTGACACATGAGAGAACCGCTTAAAGCGTTCTTGCAGTTTGTACCACTCAGATACACTTCTCGATCCCCATTCCGACATCGATATCTATATGGTAACTGCCAAGTTTTCTTAATGTAACCCTTACCCATTTTTTCATATTTGCCTGCCTTTGCTCAAGGCAATATTGAAACTGAAACGTAGTGACCGGCAGCGTGATTTGGCCATGAATTAGCCATTCAGTTGATGGTAATTCGGCTACAGTGAATGGTAACCTTTCCAGTTTCTCAATACGCAGCATTGTATATTTGGCTCCCCTTTGTGCCATTTCTGTCTGTTTATCAGTTAGATTGTATTCTGAAAACAGAGACGTGGTGTTTATAAAACGCCAGGGCACATAGCCTGCATGCAGAGATTGCAGCGTCCAGCTTAGCATCATAATAGAACATAATTGGCATTGCCCGTGTTGTAACAAGGCCAGATCTTGTTCTAATATGTCGATTGCCGAAGACACAATGTTGCCTAAGGAGTAATTCCTGGAGGTCAAAGTTGTTAACCCATTATCCACTACAGCTAATGCCTTCTCTAGGTTAATACGGTCTATTTCCCGTATTCTTTCTGCGGCCTCTATTTGGGATATTTTCCAGTTTTCATTATAATAGGCATAAATGCCAGCATATATGAAACGTTTCTGACGTGTTTTCCTTGGGCCAGACAAGAAATCCCTAAGGTCCACATCAGGTGTGAGTAAGGTCAAGTGATGTTTAACTTCTGTGAGTGTTGAGGTCTCTAGCCAATCAAGGCACAACTTCCCAACACTATAGGATGTCACTACCCCTGGGTGTTGTCTTTGTACATAGCGTGTATCTGGCGTACTGATACTAAACCCCTCGGTTATACCTAGGAATCTATGTTGACATGTGTTTGTGTCAATGGGCCAAATCAGCCATTCTGTCCAATTGGGATCTGACCTGTTGTACTGGAGAATGTCATCTAATCCTACCCCATGTGTAGTTGAATTCTGCCCCTCACCCATCTGCGATGGTGCTGGAAACCCCGGTGAGTTCATTTCCTTGTTCTTGGCTGGTCCAAGACAGGATGTCTGTTGCACAGTGTCATTTAGAAATATCATCTGCTGTGGAATGAGGCATGCTCTAAAAAGTGCTTCTGTTCCCTGGACCTGCCAGTCCCTAGAACCCCAGATTGATTTTAAATCTATAGTGTCCTTCCATAGGTCGAAACCCTGTCTAGACAACTGGGCCATAAAGGAAGCAGAGTAAATCTGTTTGGTGTTAGTCAACATAATTTTCTGTGCTGATGTTGTTGCCACTTTGTAATAAAATGACTTCGGGTCAGATGTATTAAACCCTGAGAAGTATGTGAATTTCTGTGCAAAAGTTTGCGAACTACCTTTTGGAGGTGTTGGGCAGTGTTCCCACTGGTGGTATTCAAATACATTTCTAGGTGATATGGATTTGTGCAAGAAATGATGACCATAATGTTGGTAACAGTACAATGTATCATAGTCTGAAGTACCTTCTAACATTTCATTGTTCGGAAATGCAGCAGTTTTTTCTGAGTCAGACATCATATTGTTCACAGTTTCAGTGTCCCAATCATCAGACAATTTACTGGAGGTAATGATATCACTTAAAGAAATTTTAAATACATGTTTAAGCTTTAAAAGTTCAGTCGGACCGAATATATCAAAATCAATCTTGTCCCATACTATACCGTCCGGTATAGGAACTGCTGTGATGTTCACTGAAGAGAAGTCTCTTGGTTCACGATGTGACGACTGGTGTGGTTTTAAAATCAAATTGACTCTTTGGGCTGTAGAGCTCTGCTGGAGATATCGTCCATTAATAAGCATACTAAAAGTTATAATTAAACCTAGCCAGAAAAGAAAAAATAGAATCCCAGTGATATACCATAGTTCTATCCAAGGTGACACCAGGTAAGTCTTTCTAAAAAAGTTCAAAAAGGTCAGTGAGTTTCTGTTTGAGTGATTTGTTGGCTGGCGTCGTTTCCGGCTCACTTGGATCCAGTGAAAACGTATCAAAGTTCATGAAATAGCCAGAAGCAGTTCGATCAATTGTTGGAATTGCATCGGGATTTGTTGAAATTGGATTTTGCTCTTGACGAGGCATGTTGACGTAGACGTCTGTAGTCGGTCTGATTGCAACTTGGTTGTTAAGTTGATTTTCTTCTTGTTGAAGTGGAACGAGTTCCATAGCATTGTTGCTTAGTCCTTCATTCCGTACAGGTGGCTCTTCAAACGTGATGAGTCTTTCTGTTTGGACTTCTTGGATTGTAGCGAGAGGAGGGCGTCTGCTACTGTGGAGTCCACGAGGCCTACTGTTTAGTATCGGCCACACACTGTGGTTTGATTAAGTCGATTGAGACAAATCTTTTCTCCTTTTTTCCTGCAAGAGGCGGCAGAAGTACAGTTCTTGTGCCTTGGATTGCTAGGACCGGTACAGCTGTTCTGTAGAATGGTCTGAATTCTTTCTTGTCTGCAATCATTTCTCTGACCAGATCCCCGACTTTTGGGATCCAGACAGGTCTTGCCGTTACTGCCTTGACTTCCTCAGTGGCGGTCTGTTTTAAGTGGACGTTGCTTTGTTGTGTCCTGGATTCATTTAGATCCTGTAAAACAGCCAAACGATCATGGATATCAAATGGTTTTTCATCCGCCACTGTGCCTTCACAATCAAGATCAGGTACCCACATTCTTGTCCCAAATAGGACTTCGTAAGGAGTGACACCCCCTAGAGAGCTTCTTGGCTGATTGTTTATTGCTCGTTGGACCCCATAAAGGTGATTGACCCATATACCGCCTTTGCCTAATACCCTAGCTGTTAAAGATTGCTTTAAGTCCCGGTTTTTCCTCTCCACAACAGAATTACCCTCAGGATGGTACGGAGAGGAGTACCGCAATGCTACGCCCATTACTTCCATGGCCTCTTTGTAAGCCCGAGAGCTAAACGCCGGGCCACGGTCAGAATGTAACGTGCCAACTGCGTATGTGCCGATAAAGGCTCGCAAAACTTTTATAACAGTTTGAGTGTCAGCACAGCGTTGAGGCCAAACCCATAGGAATCTAGAGCAGGAATCCACTGCAACCATGATATATTTCTTGGCCCCATCCGATTGTAGGGGTCCGCAGTGGTCCAAATACACACATGCGAGAGGTTTGTCTGATTTTAGCAATGGTGTCTGTGCTGGGCGTGTTACGGTGGAGCCTTTCATCTGCTGGCAGATGTCGCACTTTAAGACATAGTCTTTGGTCTGCTTTGTTAACCCTGGCCACCAGTAGCGCTGTTTCAGTAAAGAAATAGTCGCTGTGACGCCTGTATGCGCAGAACTCAAACCCTTGTGTGCTGCTAGAATTAAGCCTTGCCTTACTCTATCCCCCACTCCAGGAATCTGAGCATATGGAATGTTTTGTGCATCTAACTTGTAGGAGTACTTGAGTGGAAATTTCTTAGGTACTGCTGTGCTGCCTTTGCGTGAAGCATTGACAGCTACCAAAATCTCGCTGTCTATTCTCGTTTTTGAACGAGTAACTGCAGCTACGGCGGCTGTGCGTACAGCCTCCTTTGCGGCTTCATCAGCCAATGAATTCCCTTCAAAGTGAACGCCATCACGCTGATGACTCGGTGTATGTATCACGTGAGCCCTTGGTAGTTCGTTTCTCAACTCCACTACCTGTTCCCATAGCATTTTATGCTTAATTGTGCCACCTTTTGCATCTTTAAACCCGTTTTGTTCCCAATGATGTAAATATTCATTGTACGACTGTACACAGTAAAAGGAATCACACACAATTAGTGTGGGGAATTTGTGTTCCGTATTTACCAGTGCCAGTATCAGTGCTTTTAATTCTGCTAACTGAGCCATGCAGTCTCCTAGAGATTGCGTTTTAGTGCAACTTGGATGGAACTTTCCATCATGCATGCGACCTTTAACGATTGCACACGCCGCGCTGTAAGCTTGCTTACTCCCTATGGCTGGTTGAGCAGATCCGTCAGTGTAAATAATATATTTATACTGATCTAGAGGCAAAATCTCATTTGGTAGAGGATATTCTTGTTCGTATTGCAGAAATGCTTGTGTTTTTAAACTTGGATCAAATCTGTATTCAACATCCGTTGCAGTAAGAGAATTAGCCCATTGTATCCATCTGGGATATAAGGCTTTCGCATTAGGAATGCTAGCCTTTGTAACAGCCTCTAAGGCTGGTACTGGGGTCACAACTATTATGCAAGCCCCTGAGCCAGAGCTCTTTCTCTTGCTACAGCGGTCTGCACTGCTGTCAGGATTTTTTCTGTTGAAGTAAAACGCATCTCTGCGTTTGTGTACAGGTGTGATTTGTATGCGATTGGTACCGTTTCACCTTCATTGAAAGTTAAATATGTGTACCCGCATTGACCCGCTATTACTCGGATCACTAAGTTGCGTACGTTTACACGTGTCTGTAAATGTTTTGAAGCTATCATGTCTTCCTGTAGTGAACGTAGGATGTTTGTATGTTCCTGTGTCCATTGCCTGACTGAAAAATCAGGTTTTATTAAGTCGTAGAAAGGTTTTACTCTTTCTGCGTAATCCAAAATGTATGTTCGACCAAAATTTAGGAATACCAGAATTGATTGTAAATTCTTTAATGATTTTGGAGGTTGGAGCAGCGCACACTTTTCTAAAAAGTTAGCTGCTAGGCTTTTTCCTTCACTTGACAGCTCATATCCTAAAAATAGGACATTGAGATGGGCAATTTTTGATTTTTTTAAATTAAATTTAAAGCCCTCAGAGACGAATCCCATAATAATGGTGCTCACCCTGGTCAAGTGCCTCGGTAAGTCATCTTCCGTCAGATAAATATCATCTACATAGGACAATGCTTCTTCATCCAAATTTTGGAGTAACTCTGTTACCCTTGCTGAAAACAACCCCGGGCTATTCTTATACCCTTGGCGCAAATGACAAAATTGCCGTTGGGACCCTAGCGCTGTGAAAGCGGTCAGGTACCTGCTTTCAGGCGCAATATTTTGGCAGAAAAATCCATTTGAGATATCAAGTGTTGTTTTGTATTTCTGTCGCACAATGTTATTCATTAATGCGGCACTGTGTGCATTTTGAACTGCAAATGTCTTTGTGCAAGTGTTTAAATGTCTGTAATCCAAAACTAAACGATATGTGTTGTCAGGTTTTGATACGGGAAACAAAGGATTGTTCATAGGTGAAGTGCAATTTTCTATCACCCCCTGGTATTCAAGTTGATCTAGGATCTCCCAGACTTGTTTTTTAGCTTCCTGCTTTATAGGGTATTGCCATTGAGCATTTGCGGAAACTTTTAACGGGATCACGTGGTGGGTTGAATCCTCATCCCAACCAACATGATTTTTGTACAATGCAGGAGCTAGGGCAACCGCCCACTCCTGCGCATATGCATATTTTAGGTGAATGGGAACGAGGTCGGAAAATGCTGGAAAAATTACCTTTTCTCCCTTAGGGCACTCCATGACGAACGCTGGCGGCCAGTCTTACTCTGCTAATAGGATGTCATATCCAGATGACAGATTTTTCCAAAATAGACCTTTAATTTTTCTGGGCTTGTCCCTCTCCATCCGGAGTGTTATCTCATGTAACTTATGTGGGACACTTACCCGAGTATCAGGTGTTTCCACTGTGATATACTCACTCAACTCCGCTGTCACCAGAAATTCCTTCAAGTTCTGGCGAGCTATTGTTACTTCTGCCGCGCTGTCTAGCATCGTCAGAGCCCATTCCCCGTTCAGAAGCTGTGTCCTTAGAATTCTGGGCATGTCTGATCTTGAGACCTGCTACCTTCTTCTTTTTGAACTGAGGTTTTTGTTTATCTTCTTTTTTAGGTGCGTAGTCCACAGCGCGTTGCGTGTCTCTGGACTTTGTATGCTCCTCTGACCGTCCTTCCCTCTCGGAGTTTTTTGATGAACCCTGAAAGGAACGAGAGGAACGTGTATCAGTATCCTGATACCTGTCAGGTTTTTTAATATAATCCCTATTCCTGAGGTTATACCTCCTTTCAGAGGGCTCCTGTTGAGGAGACCTACCTCTGGATTGAGATCTGCTGTCTTTAGACTTTTGTTGTTTTTAATTTTCCCACTTCTTTTTAGAAGAAGTAGGTGTCTGCTTTGTAGTGTCCTTTTCAGGACTGCCCACCAGTTGTGGTTTTAATGCTGTCCCACCTAGACTGTCTCTGCCTAGTTCTGCATATGCAGTTTCAATTATTTTGGGTAGTTCGTGTTGTTGATCTACTGCACTGAGCTCCCTTAGGCGTTGGCGGATCGCCACTGAAGCTGCTTCCCCCTAAATGTTAGCTAGTATTATGGCTGATACCTGATCAAAGTTGTTTAGTAACTTCATCCCTAAGTTTAGGGCAGGTTCTGCTCCGTACTCATTTTGTATCTGTCTCAATACGTCAGGTACTACTGCTAATGACGGGATACCATGTGTTCTGGTATATATGGCAGCAAAGACTGAACCCCAAGAGGTGCAGTCCTCTACTTGTGGTGTGATCCCCATGGGCAAGCAGATTGTTAGTATTCTGTGTTTATCATAGGTGGTAGTATTCGGGAATACCGCCTCAAGCTGAGTTATTTTCTGAGCTATCCAGAATGGTATTTGTTTGCATTTCGCGGGCATTTTGCCCATTACCGCGTGTAATGTTTGAGGAGTAATTTTATTTCCTGTACCCTGAGCTGGAGTACTATTTGCTGCACCTGGTGCAGGTTGGATTGTTAAAGTTCTCATGACGAATTGTGTCAGGTTTCTGTAGATTTTAATTAAATCTCTGTGTTGTATGAGTAATTCTGGCTGTGGCATTGTTCCAATGTCAGGATGCGGTGCGTAAGCCGCTAGTATCGGCCATGTGGCCCCGTCTCCTCCGAGCGGGCCTAATCTTACTCTGTTTCTTATGTGGGGTAGGGCGCCATTAAACCAGTAATGATGTTCCTGGTAAGTGAGTGGAATCTCTATGTCCTCAAACGGGGCATATTCCAGTGGTGCATCTCCTGCTATGTAGTAGTGAAATGTCTTTGTTATGGCATTTGCTGCTGGGAATGTAACCCATGAATAGAATACCTCTGTTTTGTTTGATTCGTGTGCCTCAATCACGTAAACTACAATGCCACCCTTGGCTTGTAAGCCATTTTCTAATAGTCTTATGGTGTCTGTCCTTCTGAATTTTGGTGCAATCTGTTATGCATCCTCAGGATCTTCTTCGTCTGACAGGGGCAGTGGCATTTGTAGTGGATCTAAGACCGCGGTAGTCATCATGTATAGAACACAGAATAATGTTTCAAAGAAACTATGATAAGGTTTTAGGCACAATTTTAGGAACACTATGTCCTTTCAAGCTTGAATAACCAACAGCCAATAAATAGTATTTTCGTACTACTCAGCTGTGGCGGATTTTGTGCCCACCCACTCCAGACGTCTCTGGGGTTTTGTGAGTAGGTTCTCTGAGAATAGCATGACTGAACTACTCAGATTCTACTGTTAAATAAGTACCCAACCAACGTTGGCGGCGCCATGTCGTGTAGTTCCTATAGCACCCATGCAGGACCTGCGCGTTTGGATAACATAAACCGTGGGCTTGGTGGCAGACTGATTCTGTGCACCCCCACCGCATATGTTAGCTGGATTTGCATTAGCTAGCTCACAGTGCCACTAGAATCTCCTCTTATCGGGGAGAGATTAGTTTCTGGCAACCTTAGATCATGACAACCCTAATCCCTCAGAATCGTGGAAACAATATACTACTTTTCACTCAGTCACTCGTGCTTACTTATTCGGTTTGTCTCAGAGAGTTACACAGAATAAACAGTCTGGGCGTTTCAATAAGTATTTATTGAACAGTTGTTATTCTAGTGTAAAATATATGTGCTGCAGTAATCAGCAGACAATAGCAGAGATATATTATCAGCAGTACGATAAAAGTGAAAGGGCAGTACAGTTCTACCATATTGCAATAATCATGAATACATACATGAATATAAAATGCGTAATAGAATGTCACCCAAAAGTGCGCATACTCCTACGATGCCTAACTAGATGTACCTAAGTGTACCTAGCATGTGTGTAAGTCTAAAAGCCTAAGAGCCAAGAATCCTTCTAGGATTTAGTCGAACCCCCATACCTGAATAGAGAGAGTGTGGGACCCCGTCCTGGTCTCGGGTTGAACACCCCGCAAGGGCTGTGTCAGACCACTGTCGGCTGGAGCGACTGCATGCAGGAGCCTCAGCGTCTCTGGTCAGTGTGTCAGCATGGAAGTCTCGGTTCCCTCTATCTTACTGTGGCAAGATGTGGTGTATTTATACCCTAAAGTGTCTCGTCCCTCAGTATGGTTTGTATTGGTCTTTGTTAGACATGAGGAAGACGTCAGGGGTGAACTTTGTACATACATATTATGCAGGAGATGTAGCTGGTGAATGCTCATGCATAATTTATGAGTACATTGTAGGCCTGTGTTTGGGAAAAACCCTGCAGTGTTCTAACCACAGACTAGATAACGTTCAACCCTCAGAGCTCGTTGTGTACTGTAGGGAACTAATGTAGGTGAAAGCTCATGCCTATATTAGGGCATAGGAGATCATGACTATAATAGGGCATAGACGATTATGACCAAAATAGGGCATATACGATTATGACCATAATAGGGCATATGCGAATATGACCATATACGGCATATATGAATGCATCTATATTAGAGCCTCTATACGAAACATAACAGTTGCCCACAGAGTGGGCGGCACATCTTTCAACTCAGCAGGAAGGGGTGCATCTTTGGACAGACACTGTTTAGCACGTGCCACATCCGGATCCATTGTCATATAAACACCTGCCGTAGAGCAATAAATCGTAGCTTGCAATTTCTTCAACAGATCCAAACCCATCAAATTTTCACCACAAGTAGATGTTAGCAAAAATGGCGAATCCACAGTGAAAGGACCGATGGTCAATGCAAGGGGTCTTGAAATGGGGCTTACAACCGGTACACCAGAAAAACCTACCGAAACATTATTATGGCCGGACAGAGCCGCCCCATGGACCATATTTTGAGAAACGGAACTTTTCGTCGCACCTGTGTCCACCAGAAATTCCTTAGTCGAACCTTGCAGTTCCGCTGTTACATAAGGTCCACGCTGGTCCACAGGTATCGGAACTGGTCCCCCACTCTGTCCCTGGCTATCCTAGCTGTAAAACATTCCTGTCACTTCATCCACATCATAATCATCGTGATAGTACTGTCCATCCCGAGGGTCATCAAAGTAATTATTATCAGAACGACCCTGTGAGGCTGCAGCGTTCTGAGCCCTGCCTGCCCCACCAGCTCCACAACCCCTTCCACAGGAACCTCGTCCTCTAGGGACCGCCACCTTCTGCAAAAGCACAGGACACTCACTACGCCAATGTCCCTCCTCTTTACAATACGCACACTGATTCGGACCCAGGGGCGTATCGTTTGGCTGCCTACTAGTACGTGGAAGCTGTCGGGCCAAACCACCACGTCCTCTACCATTCCCTCTAAAAGCCTGTTGCAACAACACCTTTGTCTTCAATTCCTTATGCTTTTTCTCTGTCCTCTCCTTTTCCTCATTATCCCTATGCTCATAATACTGTGCCATATTCAAAATAACAGAAGGGGAAGAGGTGGACCAGGTGCTTTCGGAAGCCTTCAATCGAGTCGCAATCTCAGGAAGCAGATTAGAAACAAATCTATTAACAAACAACCGAACACCTCCCTCAAAAGACAGATCCTGCCCACTGTAATCCAGGAATATATCTTCAAAGCGAGTGAAAAAATCAGACACACTCTTCTTTCTTTTTTCAACAAGCTGTTAACTTGTCCCAATCAACCTTTCTCGGTGAAATAAGAGAATGCATATACGTGATAATGCGACCTGGCAAAGCAAGCATCTCTGATTTAGGCTTATCACCTGGCTTCCTTTCCTGATCCCATACTTTAATTTGATCCCATGTACCCCCCAATTCTGCAACATGGTCTTGAGTATGCACCTGTCTCCAAATATCGACCGGAACCAATAAACCAAAGAACATTTCAATATCTGCAAGTGTCATTACTGTTGAAGAGGCAGCTTCGGTCAATTCTTTATAATATGCAGTGGGATTCTTCCTTGGATCAGGCAAATGAGTCTTAAGAGACAAAACTTCACTCCTTTTCCACGGAGTGTAAACCCATTGTTCCTGAAAACGAGCCACCACACCTGGTCTAGTGACAGTACCGTGCTGATCCGTTAGCTCTGGTATTTTGGGGTGATATAGGGTGAACCTCCCGCATCGGAAACTGAGATACCGATGTGGGGCTCTTCTCAAGTACTACAAAAAGGAAATTTAAAGGGAGGGTCCTAGGGAAAGATTTAAAGACCTGCAAAGGATTACATCCCCAATATTACAAAACAATAAATACTGCAAAATCCTTGGATCTAAGTTGTCTGAACAGAAAGACAAAAAGACACTGACAATATCACACAGATCTAGCTGTGGGATAATCCCTTTAAGGACGAAATCCCTCACCCACCTAAGGTGGCATGCTTCATCATTTGGGATTCTCCTCTCAGAGGAAAAGCCTAGTTCCTCTGAGGGCTACGATCCCCTCTCTGAGAGGGAGGAGCACAGGGATGTTTTGATGTCTACTCTATCTGGATATTATAAATCCATCAAATGAGATATGTAGGGTGGGTGAGGACGCAGCGCAAAGAATAAAGTGACATGGGTGAAGTGATGATAAAACTAGCTAGAGAGAACTAAATACATGCTTTATTTGGATGTTCTCGCTGCCAGGATTAAAAAACAGTGCACCTGCGGTATGGATTTAAACCGCATGTGTGAGGTGAAAGATTGTGGTCGACATGTCTCAGCCGTAAAACCCCTTTCTCGGGCAGGGCTTTCTTCAGGACCTCAAAGATGCTGCTGCTAAGTGAAATGTGTTACAGGAAAATATGAAAAGGAACAGAAAACACGGAACCAAAAATACTTGCGGTTCCTATTCTGCGGAAGGTGACAGTACCCGTAACGACTGGGTATATTGCTTCACCTCAACCTGGCAACAGCTCAGGGGAGGTTTAGTGTAGTCTCGGGTGCTGAGTACTGGAGCTGAACAAAGCGCAGTTTTCAATTGCTCAAAAGACTGCTGACATTCAGGCGTCCAAGGCAGGGGTTCATGAACATCTTTAGTGGTTAGTGCAAGCAGGGGTTTGGTTATTAAGGAGTAGTTAGGTATCCATTGCCTACAGTAGGAAGTGATACCTATGAAAACGCGCACATCTTTCTGAGTCTGTGGGATGGGCATTTTAACAATGGTACTAATGCCCTCAGGAGTCAATCTCCTACTCCTCTTTCGACAGTAGGTGACCTAAATAGGTGACCTCCTGTCGACAATACTGAAATTTAGAAAGGGAAACTTTACGTCCGTGGTGTGCCAAATGCAACAACAACTTAACCGTACTGTCCCTACAACCTTGTTCTGTGTCAGAAGCGATGAGCAAGTCATACATTACCTGGGGGAAGTGAAAGGGAATCCAATTGGCTCTTTAATGCTTGACTATAAATGCTCCGCCTTTCTGTATAGCCCTGAGGAGCTCGACAGAATCGAAAGCTTCTGCCAGCTAGTGTAAACCCAAACAAATACCTGCTGTCTGGATGGATAGGAATACTAAAGAATGCATTTTTCAAGTCGATAACAGAAAAGAATTTAGCAGTAGAAGGACTCATTGTTAAAAGTAATGTCAGGGACCACAGGGAACTGGGGAACTACTATCTTATTAACTTCGTGCAAATCAATCACAAAACGATAAACATCTGCATGATCATCAGAGGAACCCAGAGGTGTCCGTTTGAGATTGGGAAGAATAGGGCTATTACAAATATTAGCAGTCGTCTCCTCAACCATACCTTTCTCAATCAAATTCTGTACAATTTGCAATAAAGCTCGCTCGCCTACCTGCGGTATTTTATACTGAGGGATACGAGGTAAAATAACGTTATCTTTAACTTGGATCGAAACTGGCGATATCTGTAACAGTCCCACATCTGTGTCGCCTGTCGTGTAGTTCCTATAGTACCCATGCAGGACCTGCGCGTATGGATAACATAAACCGTGGGCTTGGTGGCAGACTGATTCTGTGCACCTCCACCGCGTATGTTAGCCGGATTTGCATTAGCTAGCTCACAGTGCCACTAGAATCTCCTCTTATCGGGGGGAGAGATTAGTTTCTGGCAACCTTAGATCATGACAACTCTAATTCCTCAGAATCGTGGAAACAATATACTACTTTTCGCTCAGTCACTCGTGCTTACTTATTCGGTTTGTCTCAGAGAGTTACACAGAATAAACAGTCTGGACGTTTCAATAAGTATTTATTGAACAGTTGTTATTCTAGTGTAAAATATATGTGCTGCAGTAATCAGCAGACAATAGCAGAGATATATTATCAGCAGTACGATAAAAGTGAAAGGGTAGTACAGTTCTACCATATTGCAATAATCATGAATACATACATGAATATAAAATGCGTAATAGAATGTCACCCAAAAGTGCGCGTACTCCTACGATGCCTAACTAGATGTACCTAAGTGTACCTTGCATGTGTGTAAGTCTAAAAGCCTAAGAGCCAATAATCTTTCTAGGATTTAGACGAACCCCCATACCTGAATAGAGAGAGTGTGGGACCCCGTCCTGGTCTCGAGTTGGACACCCCGCAAGGGCTGTGTCAGACCGCTGTCGGCAGGAGCGACTGCATGCAGGAGCCTCAGCGTCTCTGGTCAGTGTGTCAGCATGGAAGTCTCGGTTCCCTCTATCTTACCGTGGCAAGATGTGGTGTATTTAAACCCTAAAGTGTCTCGTCCCTCAGTATGGTTTGTATTGGTCTTTGTTAGACATGAGGAAGACGTCAGGAGTGAACTTTGTACATACATATTATGCGGGAGATGTAGCTGGTGAATGCTCATGCATAATTTATGAGTACATTGTAGGCCTGTGTTTGGGAAAAACCCTGCAGTGTTCTAACCACAGACTAGATAACGTTCAACCCTCAGAGCTCGTTGTGTACTGTAGGGAACTAATGTAGGTGAAAGATCATGCCTATATTAGGGCATAGGAGATCATGACTATAATAGGGCATAGACGATTATGACCAAAATAGGGCATATACGATTATGACCATAATAGGGCATATGCGAATATGACCATATACGGCATATATGAACGCGTCTATATTAGGGCCTCTATACGAAACATAACACCCACTCCACTTTCGAATTGGATGACAATGACCATACTTAAAATCTGGACAATTTAAATTTTTTCTTAAAAACAGCTAAAAACATGGTCTTAAAAAGACATTTAAAAATGATTAAAAATGTTAAAAATCAGCTATTCTTTTGTTGCCACTTGAAAAAGTCAATTCTGTCTCACTTATAAAAGTTGCATTACTACAAGCAGAAGAAGGCCATTCTTTCTCAAGTGAAAGTGTCAATTTAGGAAGTGTTCCAAATTTAGTTCGTTTATTTATGAAACGAAATGAAGAAGCCGAATTCTTTCCCAGGACGCGATGAGCCAATTCCAGATTAAGTGTCCTGGCTGGGAGATACAGCATTAAAGGTGTTAGCTACTGCAGACAACAAATCCAACGCCTCACAGAGAATGTCAATCGCACATGGACGGAATTCAGCACTACCAACAGTCTTAAGAGACAAAACTTCACTCCTTTTCCAGGGAGTGTAAACCCATTGTTCCTGAAAACGAGCCACCACACCTGGTCTAGTGACAGTACCGTGCTGATCCGTTAGCTCTGGTATTTTGGGGTGATATATAGGGTGAACCTCCCGCATCGGAAACTGAGATACCGAAGTGGGGCTCTTCTCAAGTACTACAAAAAGGAAATTTAAAGGGAGGGTCCTAGGGAAAGATTTCAAGACCTGCAAAGGATTATATCCCCAATATTACAATACAATAAATACAGCAAAAGCCTTGGGTCTAAGTTGTCTGAACAGAAAGACAAAAAGACACTGACAATATCACACAGATCTAGCTGTGGGATAATCCCTTTAAGGACGAAATCACTCACCCACCTAAGGTGGCATGCTTCATCATTTGGGATTCTCCTCTCAGAGGAAAAGCCTAGTTCCTCTGAGGGCTACGATCCCCTCTCTGAGAGGGAGGAGCACAGGGATGTTTTGATGTCTACTCTATCTGGATATTATAAATCCATCAAATGAGATATGTAGTGTGGGTGAGGACGCAGCGCAAAGAATAAAGTGACGTGGGTGAAGTGATGATAAAACTAGCTAGAGAGAACTAAATACATGCTTTATTTGGATGTTCTCGCTGCCAGGATTAAAAAACAGTGCACCTGCGGTACGGATTTAATCCGCATGTGTGAGGTGAAAGATTGTGGTCGACATGTCTCAGCCGTAAAACCCCTTTCTCAGGCAGGGCTTTCTTCAGGACCTCAAAGATGCTGCTGCTAAGTGAAATGTGTTACAGGAAAATATGAAAAGGAACAGAAAACACGGAACCAAAAATACTTGCGGTTCCTATTCTGCGGAAGGTGACAGTACCCGTAACGACTGGGTATATTGCTTCACCTCAACCTGGCATCAGCTCAGGGGAGGGGGCACCGCTCTCTCCGTCGATACCCCAGGCGGGTAGAGTCTGCGACCAGGTTGAGGTGAAGCAATATACCCAGTCGTTGAGGGTACTGTCACCTTCCGCAGAGTAGCAGACATATGCTTAAGGGCATGCTGTTGTACAAAAGGCTCATAATCTTTAATCACATTCCACACATCTTCCACACTGTAAATGGGGTTTCGGGCCCACTGCGCAGCCTGATTAGCCGCTACCTTTTTCTCTTCATCTCCCACTTCAGATCGTACTAACAGCCCCATACGTTCCTTAAAGTTCATCCAGTCTCTATCCTCAAATCCACGTACTGGTGTCCCACTACTCAGTAATGTCGGGGATGAAAAAACAGAGTGGGAGTAGCAACGGAAGTAACAGGCACTAACGGCGCTGTTGGCTGCGTCGTAGGTGTAAGAGCTGGCAAAAGGGACGCTGTAATAATAGGTGTGGCAGGAGTACTAACAGTCATAGTTGCCACAGACGGCGAGGACAAAGAAAGGACAGGAGGTGCCGTGGCCAAAACAGTCTGATCAACAGTAGCAGGAGCAGAGACAGCAGAGACAGAAGGAACAGGTGGCTGGGACTGTGAGGTAATAGCGGGATATATCCTCTGCGGGGCATATGGAGGTGGGGGGCGAGTATCTAACAATTCTTCCACAAAAGTATAATTTTCTTCGTGGGCTACATTAGATTTATCAATCTGTAATCGAAACCTCCTATCTTCACGTTCAATCCCTATCTCTTGTTTCTCTCTATCATGTGCTACAGCTTTCTGAGTCAATGTTTGCATTCTCCCCTTTTTTGCCTCCTTTTCCATTTTTAATTCGTCTCTGTTTAGCCTCCTTTTGCCACGTTCGAAGAGAATCAAACATAGACTGCCTACTTCGTTTCGCAAACAATTTTTCCTGTAAAAAACCAATTTTTTGTTCATCAAAAGTGCCCGTCAATGGCCACTGCAACTGGGCATTGTCCCTCGTATATTTGTGCCATAGCGTACTAAACATAATAGTGCCAAGGCCATGCTTCACATACATATCAAAATTCAGAGTGCCTTCTGGATGCGCTGGCTGACTTTCCTCCAGTCGCGCATCAGCAGAACAACAAAGACAGCACAAAGAAACCAGTTTACTTATTCCAGGCATTCTCAAAAGAAAACAAGTTCACTACTTACGCCTGGCAAAGTATTTGCAAACACTTTTCACCCAAAATCGGTCCTCAGACTGTACCAAATACAAACCAAAATGGTACCATATCCACAAAGAGCCAAAACAAACTCACCTGATATATGCAGGTCAAAACAAATCTATTCTCCACTGCCGACTCTTCATAACAAACGGTCAGATCCTAGGGTTTCGCGGTTCAGGACTCCAGTCGGGATGACCACTGGGTGAGGCACCGTCCGGCGGGACAGAAGGGGCAGCGGCGAGTACAGGAATTCTCTCATGCAGGGTTCCCTGATCCGTCCGTCCGACCCAACGATGGCCCGACCTCCCCACCCGTCCGTGGGAGGGGATGGATCACTCACCCGAAGGAGTCCCTGTTCGGGCACAACTGAAGGAAGTGCCCCGATTAGGGTCTTCCGGGTCACTCACGACCACCTCTCAGCCTTCCATACAAATGAAGAGTCGGTCAGACAGTAGAGAATACAAACCAATATATTTATTCAGATACACTCGAGAGGAACCCATTCTGCCCAGTCTCAAAGATTGCTGCAGAGGGACTGACATCAGCAAGCATGGAGATACATTATGTACAATTCAGAACCATTGTAGGTACACCCATAATGGAATTTTCCAGGCAGATGCAGTTAAACAAAGAAGTACAGAAGGATAGGTTTCGATTCTGAAGCCGGGCACACACTATCTCCTACCCAAGGTCACTCTGTCCGTGCCCGCCACTAGAGTAGGGGGAGAATGCCTCTATCTAGTGGGAAAGGTATGCGCTAATAAGAACAGTGTATTCATTAGCAAAGCAAGGTCCAACCTTGGAGAAACAAAACTTACCATAACCCGTTTCTCAAAGAGGCAAGGAGCAGTTTCGAGCATGGTTCAAAATGGCAGCTAAACATAAAATGGTGCAGCGAATGCTAACTTACATAGAACAATGCACGGGCAAAATAACGAAAACATTTTCATTCCAACACCCCAGCATAGAAGCGTCTGTGCATTTCTTTTTACGCTTCTTCAGCACATACACTAACTCAAGAAATCTCTGAGTTTGTGCATGATAGCAGAGGCAGAAAACAGAAAAAATGCATTTACTGCCCTATGTGTGTGAACTCTGCTGTCTGCAGCCCATGCACTAAAGAAATGCATTGACCCTCATCTGAGTCAGCAGGTTTATGATACAGCCCTTTGTCTTGCTTTGCCCTTAGTCAGATAACACAAAATATCACTCTCCCACACGATGGCTCAAACAGAACGAAGCAATGAACATATAACACAACACCACCTAAAAAGGGGTTTCACTTTATAAAATGGAGCACATCAAAGACTGTCTTTTCAAAATAAGGCTTGGAGTTTTATTTATGCAATGCTCTCTAACAGAAAGGCTTTCCCAGATGTCAAATGAACAACATTCAAATGTGTATAGAGATATATATATATATTTGCAAGCAATACTAACACACTTGGCAAATGCACCTGTTATATGAATGGATAATAATAAACAAAAGCAGCAGATGATATTGCTGGACGTCCTGCAAGAAATCAGAAAGATATATACACTAAATACATCAGATGGTTACTTTGGGTGTGCACTCTGACTCACTCACACATCACAAAGTCAATACTCAAAGAATACACCTCAGATAATTATGTTATGTTATGTTATGTTAAACACATTTATAAAGCGCATGGCTGCCCCAGCAACGGGGCGTTCCAGCGCTAGCAGACAAGTCGCCAGAGGAAAGGGCTAGATGGTGGTAAAAAGCCAGGTTTTAATCAATTTCCTAAACGCCCAGTGATCTTGTGTACTCCGAGCAGCAAGTGGAATAGAGTTCCATAGGGCGGGGGCCATGGCCTTGAAAGAGCGCCCCCCTGCTCTATGCCTGCGAACACGAGGGGTACATGTCAGATGCAGGTCAGCCGAGCGCAGAGCACGCAATGGAACATAAGGTGTGCAGAGCCCCTGCAAAATTTGTGGGCCCTGGCCATGTAAGATCTTGTGTGTGGTGCAGAGAGTTTTAAACTGAACTCTGTTCAATTGGCAGGCAATGAAGACGGCAGAGAAGGTTAGAGGTGTGACAGTACTTAGGCAGGGCAAAAATAATGCGTGCCGCTGCGTTCTGAGCCTGCTGAAGTCTTTTAACTACAGTTTTATTCACGCCAAGTAGGAGCCCATTGCAATAGTCTAGGCGAGACTGAACTACAGATTGCACAATCATTCGGCGAGTGGATGCATCAAAGAACCCCAAAATGGGTTTTAGGCCGCGCAGGAGGCCAAAACATGTCCCTGCTACTTTTTTAGCGTGGAGCTCGAATGAGAGGGCATTGTCCATCAGGACTCCTAAGTTCTTGACTGCAATTTTCGGTTGGGGTGGGGTACCCAAAGCCGTGGGCCACCATTGGTAGTACCATTTATGGGAATCTCGGCCGACCAAGAGCACCTCAGTCTTAGAGGAGTTAAGTTGTAGGTAGTTGCCCGCCATCCAATCCGAAATGGCCAGGACATCTTCACGGAATTTCAGTTGGTCTTGATCAGGGTTGTTAGAGAAGGTAAATACCAACTGGGTATCGTCAGCGTAGGATACCATATTAATATTCCGTGCTTTGGCCAGGAGGGCTAGAGGGCGGACATACACGTTAAACAACGTGGGGCTCAAGGCAGAGCCCTGGGGGACCCCACAACTAAGGGGGTGGATGTTGGACAGGTAGGGAGGGGCATAGACCTGAAAAGAGTGTTTAGATAGAAAAGACGCAAACCAGGCCAGAGCCTTGCCTTCGACCCCGATCTCCCCTAGCTGCTGAAGCAGAATTTTATGGGAGACCGTGTCGAAAGCCACATTGAGATCAAGTAAAATCAGTGCCGAAGTTTTGCCTTTGTCCAACGTGGACCACAGCTGCTCTGTGACCGCCAGAAGAGCAGATTCCGTACTGTGCCTGGGTCGGAACCCATTTTGTGACCCATCTAGAATCGCATTGGATTCCAGATATTTGGTCAGGGTAATATTGACGTGGGATTCCATAATCTTGGCCAGATATGGGAGCAGAGAGATTGGCCGAAAATTCTCCGACAGAGACATGTCTAGTGTGGGCTTTTTTAGCAGAGGAATAACCTTCGCATGCTTCCATGATTTAGGGATCTCCGCCGTCTGAGTGATCTGTTGATCAGTTCCCTGCCCTTGATCATAAGACAGTCATTGAATTTCCTAAAGATGTCGGGCTTTAGAGGGTCATCAGGAGAGCCTGATTTAACCTTAGCTACCAGGACGTCCAGGTCTTTAAGAGACATGGATGGCAGATCCTGTAGAGAATGAGAAAGGACTGTCGAAGTAGAGATTGCAAGAGATTTCGAGGCTCCCAGCCTCGTGTCAAGTGCATTGTAGATGCCTTCCACCTTATTGATAAAATACTTTGCCAATAATTCGCATTGCGTGTTGGAGGATATGGTATCATTTGTTCCTGCTGGATGTTTAGTCATATCCTTCTTAAGGGAAAAAATAGTTTTAGAGGGGTTGGGACTTGACGCAATCCCTTGACCCTGCTTGGTAGGTCGCTCCCCCTCCGCACAGCTCCGCCTGTGTGTCCCTGCCCCAGCTGCCGCTGCTGAGTAAGTTCGAGGCCCTCCTCCACCCACAGGCTACCACCTGCGCCTCATCCCTGGTGGCCAGTGGTAGGCCGTAGGTTTGTATTTCTCGGCTTGCCGTTATTGTCTGCCTTATTGTATCCTTGTTTGCCTCCTATTGTATCCTTGTTTGCCTTTTCTGCCTTTACTGTTTGCCTTCTGTTCCCCTCGTTGCCCCCGTGTGTTTGAGCCCGTTTTGCCTTCTGTTCCCCTCGTTGCCCCCGTGTTTTTGAGCCCGTTTTGCCTTCTGTTCCCCTCGTTGCCCCTGTATTTCTGTGCCTTCTGTGCCCATTTTTGCCTTCTGTACCCCTCGTTGCCACCGTGTTCTTGAGCCCGTTTTGCCTTCTGTTCCCCTCGTTGCCCCTGTATTTCTGTGCCTTCTGTACCCCTCGTTGCCCCGTATTTTTGAGCCCGTTTTGCCTTCTGTACCCCTCGTTGCCCCGTGTTTTTGAGCCCGTTTTGCCTTCTGTTCCCCTCGTTGCCCCTGTATTTCTGTGCCTTCTGTGCCCATTTTTGCCTTCTGTACCCCTCGTTGCCCCCGTGTTTTTGAGCCCGTTTTTGCCTTCTGTACCCCTGTCCCCGGTGTTTTTGAGCCCGTTTTGCCTTCTGTTCCCCTCATTGCCCCTGTATTTCTGTGCCTTCTGTGCCCATTTTTGCCTTCTGTACCCCTCGTTGCCCCGTGTTTTTGAGCCCGTTTTTGCCTTCTGTACCCCTCGTTGCCCCCGTGTTTTTGAGCCCATTGCTGCCTTCTGCTCCCCTCGTTGCCCCTCACCACTCCCGCTCCAGCCGCTGCGTCCCCTGCGTCCCCGCCCCCCTGACCGCCCATTCGCTGCCCCTGCCCTGCCACCCGCCTCCCAGCTGCTCCTCCCTCCCACCTCCCCATATATGGCGGCCGCTGCGCGGTGAGGAGAGCGACCCTTGACCCTGCTTGGTAGGTCGCTCCCCCTCCGCACAGCTCCGCCTGTGTGTCCCTGCCCCAGCTGCTGCTGCTGAGGAAGTTCGAGGCCCTCCTCCACCCGCAGGCTACCACCTGCGCCTCATCCCTGGTGGCAGTGGTAGGCCGTAGGTTTGTATTTCTCTGCTTGCCGTTATTGTCTGCCTTATTGTATCCTTGTTTGCCTCCTATTGTATCCTTGTTTACCTTTTCTGCCTTTACTGTTTGCCTTCTGTTCCCCTCGTTGCCCCCGTGTGTTGGAGCCCGTTTTGCCTTCTGTTCCCCTCGTTGCCCCCGTGTTTTTGAGCCCGTTTTGCCTTCTGTTCCCCTCGTTGCCCCTGTATTTCTGTGCCTTCTGTGCCCATTTTTGCCTTCTGTACCCCTCGTTGCCCCCGTGTTCTTGAGCCCGTTCTGCCTTCTGTTCCCCTCGTTGCCCCTGTATTTCTGTGCCTTCTGTGCCCATTTTTGCCTTCTGTACCCCTCGTTGCCCCCGTGTTTTTGAGCCCGTTTTTGCCTTCTGTACCCCTCGTTGCCCCCGTGTTTTTGAGCCCGTTTTGCCTTCTGTTCCCCTCGTTGCCCCTGTATTTCTGTGCCCATTTTTGCCTTCTGTACCCCTCGTTGCCCCCGTGTTTTTGACCCCGTTTTTGCCTTCTGTACCCCTCGTTGCCCCAGTGTTTTTGAGCCCGTTTTGCCTTCTGTTCCCCTCGTTGCCCCTGTATTTCTGTGCCTTCTGTGCCCATTTTTGCCCTCTGTACCCCTCGTTGCCCCCGTGTTTTTGAGCCCGTTTTTGCCTTCTGTACCCCTTGTTGCCCCCGTGTTTTTGAGCCCAGTGTTGCCTTCTGCTCCCTTCGTTGCCCATTTTTGCATTCTGTTCCCCTCGTTGCCCCTCACCGCTCCCGCCGCTGCGTCCCCTGCGGCCCCGCCCCCCTGACCGCCCATTCGCTGCCCCTGCCCTGCCTCCCGCCTCCCAGCTGCTCCTCCCTCCCACCTCCCCATATATGGCGGTCGCTGCGCGGTGAGGAGAGCGACCCTTGACCCTGCTTGGTAGGTCGCTCCCCCTCCGCACAGCTCTGCCTGTGTGTCCCTGCCCCAGCTGCCGCTGCTGAGGAAGTTCGAGGCCCTCCTCCACCCGCAGGCTACCACCTGCGCCTCATCCCTGGTGGCCAGTGGTAGGCTGTAGGTTTGTATTTCTCTGCTTGCCGTTATTGTCTGCCTTATTTTATCCTTGTTTGCCTCCTATTGTATCCTTGTTTGCCTTTTCTGCCTTTACTGTTTGCCTTCTGTTCTCCTCGTTGCCCCCGTGTGTTTGAGCCCGTTTTGCCTTCTGTTCCCCTCGTTGCCCCTGTATTTCTGTGCCTTCTGTGCCCATTTTTGCCTTCTGTACCCCTCGTTGCCCCCGTGTTCTTGAGCCCGTTTTGCCTTCTGTTCCCCTCGTTGCCCCTGTATTTCTGTGCCTTCTGTGCCCATTTTTGCCTTCTGTACCCCTCGTTGCCGCCCTGTTTTTGAGCCCATTGTTGCCTTCTGCTCCCTTCGTTGCCCATTTTTGCCTTCTGTTCCCCTCGTTGCCCCTCACCGCTCCCGCCGCTGCGTCCCCTGCGGCCCCGCCCCCTGACCGCTCATTCGCTGCCCCTGCCCTGCCTCCCGCCTCCCAGCTGCTCCTCCCTCCCACCTCCCCATATATGGTGGCCGCTGCGCGGCCGCGCCGCTGGCGCACCGAAGGCGCGCCTAAGGCAAGACAGTCTGCGCCCGTCCGCGCCTGGACCGCGCCCAGTGCCAGAACCCCTGGTCCCCGCGCCCGCCACGACGCCCGGCTCCGCTACGACTCCAGCACCCTCCACGCACTCAACACCGGATGACGATCGCGCACCTGCTTCCTGGCCTCCCCGAAGTGCACCCAAGGACCCGTCTCCTGCCGCAACTGCAGCTTCACCAGCACCCAGCCCGCCAACCCGCCGACCAGGAACAAACCCAACCACCTCAGTTGCATTCTTCTCAACACCCGCTCTGCCCGCAAACACGCCGTCGAACTCTGGGACTCTACTCGACTCAACCTCCCCTGACGTCGCATTCCTGACGGAGACCTGGCTGAACCCCTCCTCGGCACCCGACATCGCCATTGCCATCCCGGAAGGCTACAAGATCTCCCGCAGGGACCGCACCAACGGAGTAGGAAGGAGGAGCAATCGCCATCGTCCACAGGAACACTCAGAGTCTCGACCAACAACGACGACACCCTCAGCACCGCCGAACACCTGCACTTCCAGATCCACACCGACCCCAACACCACTCTCAGAGGAACCCTCGTCTACAGACCCCCCGGACCTCGACCACAGTTCAGCGACTCCATCACCGACTTCGTCAGCCCTCACGCCCTCGCCTCCATGGACTACATCCTCCTCGGGGACCTGAACTTCCACCTCGCGAACAACAACGACACCAACTCTACCACCCTGATCGACAACATCGCCAACCTCGGACTCAGACAACTCGTCACAACTCCCACCCACTCCGCCGGCCACACGCTTGACCCCATCTTCTCCGCAAGCTCCCACGTCACCTTCAGTCACACCACCGAACTCCACTGGACCGACCATCGCTGCATCCACTTCACCTTCCAGAAAGCCACCACGCACCACCGCACCCAACAGATGCCTCGCCGCTGCTGGAGCAAAGTCACCGAAGACCAGCTAACCACCACCCTAGCCCGGTGCCCACCAGCTGACCCCACCGACCCCGGCACCGCCTCCCACAACCTCAGACAGTGGATCGACGACTGCGCCAACACCATCGCCCCGCTCAACAAACCCCCCAACAGCCACACCAGCAAGAAAGCCATCTGGTTCACTGAAGACCTCCGGGCCTCTAAGCAAACCTGCCGAAAGCTAGAGAAGAACTAGCACCGCGAACAAACACCGGACAGCTACGCAGCCCACAAGAACGCCACCCGCAGACACCATCACCTCATCAGATCCGCCAAAAGGGCCTCCTTCAAAGACCGCCTAGACAACAAAGCACACAACAGCAAAGAGCTCTTCAACATCGTGAAGGAACTCTCTAACCCCAGCTTCAACACCAACGACAACCCACCTTTGCAAGACCTATGCAACTCGTTGGCCGCCTTCTTCCATCGCAAGATCGCTGACATCCACGACAGCTTCAACACCACGATCGCCCCGACAACCACTGAGATCCCCGCCCCCACGACCAACATCCGCACCAACCGCCAGCTCTCCTGGACCAACATAAACGACGAAGACACCATCAAGATCATGAACACCATCCACTCCGGATCTCCGTCAGACCCATGCCCACACCACATCTTCAACAAAGCCAGCACCACCATCGCACCCCATCTCCGGAAAGCCATCAACATCTCCTTCGAGACAGCAACCTTCCCGCATAGCTGGAAGCACGCCGAGATCAACGCCTTAATCAAGAAACCCAAGGCGGCCCCCAAGGACCTCAAGAACTTCCGGCCCATCTCCCTACTCCCGTTCCCGGCGAAGGTCATCGAGAAGACCGTCAACAAACAACTGACCCGCTACCTCGAGGAGAACAGCATCCTGGACCCGTCCCAGTCCGGGTTTCGCAGCAACCACAGCACCTAAACTGCCCTCATTGCCGCCACTGATGACATCAGGACCCTGCTAGACAAGCGGAGAGACCGCGGCCCTCATCCTCCTGGACCTGTCAGCCGCCTTCGACACGGTATGCCACCACACACTACGCACACGCTCCACGACGCCGGAATCCAAGAGAAGGCCCTGGACTGGACCTCCTCCTTCCTCTCCGGCAGAACACAGAGCGTCCGCCTCCCCCTTCCGCTCCGAGGCCACCGAGATCATCTGCGGCGTACCCCAGGGCTCATCCCTCAGCCCAACGCTGTTCAACATCTACATGGCACCACTCGCCCACGTCGCCCGACTGCACGACCTCAACATCATCTCTTACGCCGATGACACCAAGCTGATTCTCTCCCTCACCAAAGACCCCCACACCGCCAAAACAAACCTCCACGAAGGAATGAAGGCCATCGCCGAATGGATGAGGAACAGCCGACTGAAGCTGAACTCTGATAAGACGGAGGTCCTCATCCTCGGATCCACCCCCTCGGCCAGGGATGACTCCTGGTGGCCGACCGCACTGGGAGCAGCCCCAATACCCACCGACCACGCAGGCAACCTAGGAGTCATCCTTGACTCCACCCTCTCCATGACTAAGCAGGTCAACGCCGTCTCTTCCGCCTGCTTCAACACCCTCCGCATGCTCCGCAAGATCTACAAGTGGATCCCCACCAAAACGAGAAGAACGGTCACCCAGGCCCTCGTCAGCAGCAGGCTGGACTATGGAAACGCCCTCTACGCTGGAGCCTCTGCCAAACTCCTGAAACGGCTGCAACGCATCCAGAATGCCTCTGCACGCCTGATCCTCGACATCCCTTGCCGCAGCCACCACACCCCTCACCTGAGAAACCTGCACTGGCTCCCCGTCAACAAGAGGATAACCTTCAAGCTCCTCACCCACGAACACAAGGCACTGCACAACACCGGACCTGCGTACCTCAACAGACGACTCAGCCTCTACACCCCCGCCCGCCAGCTTCGCTCCGCCGACCTCGCCCTCGCCACAATACCCCGCATCCGAAGAGCGACCTCCGGCGGCAGATCCTTCTCCCACCTCGCCGCCAAAACCTGGAACACCCTCCCCATCCGCCTACGGCAGACCCAAGACCTGCTGACCTTCAGAAGACTCCTGAAGACCTGGCTCTTCGAGCAGTAGCAGCACCCTCCCCCTCAGCGCCTTGAGACCCTCACGGGTATGTAGTGCGCTCTACAAATGCTATGATTGATTGATTGATTGAATCAGGTTGGCGTAAAACGAGGCTTTGGTCTTTTGAACTAATTTGTGGTAGGCTTTAATTGCAACCTTATAAGTATTTTTTGCAGTAGCGTCATAGGTACGCCTCCAAGCTCGTTCCAGAATTTACAGTTTTTCTTTTCCCACCTCAAAGTCTCATTGTACCAGGCATGAGTTTGCGTGCGCTTAGCCCCAGTCAGTTTCTTCGGGATACAACAGTCAAACGTATTGTTAATCCAGCCCCTAAAGGCTAGGTCAGCTGCCTCCAAGTCAGTGGGCCATTCTGGGTGGGACGAATTTAAAGTAGATGCAAAGGTGGACCCATCCAGTTTATGCCAAGGCCGCTTCATGGAGGGCTGGCCGGAGGTCCGCATAGGGGCACCTACAATACTGAGGCGCATAGAAATAAGAAAGTAATCCGTCCAGGTCAGAGGATGGGGTGTGTTGACTTCCAAAGACTGGAGATTAGAAAATATCGGATCAAGTAAGTGGCCAGCAACGTGATGGTCCCTCCACTAATTGAGGTAGTTGGCAGGCATCCATATCTCCCAGGAAGTTCGAAATCTCCTGGGAGTCAAGACGTTCCAAGTGTAAATTAAGGTTGCCTATAATGTTCAGATTGGCAGCTTCTAGGGCAAGAGTAGATGCAGTATAAACTAAGGCTTCTTGAAAGGCCTTAGCCGGGCCTGGTGGACGGTAAATAAGGAGCCCAGTAAAAGTAAAATTATGTGACATGTTGATTTTAAACAGGGCACTTTCGCAGTCTGGGATAGTCTGTGGGGAGAGAGTGCAGGAAAAAGCGGATTTAAATATAACCGCTAGACCTCCCCCCCTCCTGCAGGTCCTATTTTGTGTGTGCATCATATAACCTGCAGGAAGGGCCAGGGCGGGGATAGCCACGGAGTCGGAGGTTAACCAAGTTTCCGCCAGAAATAGTATATCCGGTAAGGAGTCTTCCAAAAGATCAAATATTTCTGCATGGTGTTTTACAAGTGACCTGCAGTTAAGGCTATAGATAGTGATATATCTTGAGCCAGATTCCTGATGGAATAACCCAGAGCCCGTCGTGGCTCTAAACCCACACTTATTTCACTGCCTTTGGGGAATATCATACTGCCATTTATATTGCACGCAGGGCATTTTAGGTTGCAAGGCGAGTAGAAGGTCCCTAGGGTAGGTGAACCTGTGGGAGGTCCCAGGACCAGGGGTCCTGGCGCCTGGCGGCATCCAGGCGCGGACGGGCTTGCCTTAGAGGCACGCCCGCTACACGCGTCCGCTGCGCGTCTGTGATGGCATTCGGGTTAAATGGTGGGGAGCGGCAAAGTAAGTCCGCCTCCTCCACGTCCCGGAAATGAGTCACCAGCAAAGGCAGGGCAATCGATCAAGTCTACGCCCTCCACTCAAACGGCAAATCGCAGCGGTGGACCGGGGCAAAGTACTTGGAAAAGTGCAAGGTGCAGGAAATTAAAAATGCGTCAACCAGAAGCAAAGGAGATTTAAAATGCAGCACCCAGGTAGGAACAGTAAAATCACAAGCAGCACAAACACAGTAAAAAAGAAGTGTTTAAAATTAGGCTCTCATAGCTACAGAGTCTGCTGCGCGTCTGTGATGGCATTCGGGTTAAATGGTGGGGAGCGGCAAAGTAAGTCCGCCTCCTCCACGTCCCGGAAATAAATCACCAGCAAAGGCAGGGCAATCGATCAAGTCTACGCCCTCCACTCAAATGGCAAATCGCTGCGGTGGACCGGGGCAAAGTACTTGGAAAAGTGCAAGGTGCAGGAAATTGAAAATGTGTCAACCAGAAGCAAAGGAGATTTAAAATGCAGCGCCCAGGTAGGAACAGTAAAATCACAAGCAGCACAAACACAGTAAAAAAGAATTGCTTAAAATTAGGCTCTCATAGCTACCGAGTCCGCTGCACGTCTGTGATGGCATTCGGGTTAAATGCTGGGGAGCGGCAAAGTAAGTCCGCCTCCTCCACGTTCCGGAAATGAGTCACCAGCAAAGGCAGGGCAATCGATCAATTATAGCCACTGGAAACTGAACATGCGCACATAAACAGCCACGCATCACAATGGCACTAAAATATCAAACACTTCACCTGCCTCAATCTTCATCCTGACCCACTCCAGACTATGGGACTCACAGCCGAAGTCAGGAGACTCAGCAACCAGATGCCTACACTGACGATGCGTCCACCGTTCAGGCTCAAACAATCTCGGTCTCTAAGTCAACAAGCTTCAGCTTTATAATCTCAAAACACACTAAAAGGTTCGAGAGACCTTCCCTCTGTACCAAGGAAACTTACTGGAAGTGGCCACCTTCCATGCAAGCATTCTAAAGGCAAAAGGAGTTCCCACGTTCCCTCTGCATTCTCACATGATCCAGCCTTTATCTTAACAAAGCTTACGAAAGCCTCCGACGGTACATTCAGCAATCTCCTCTCCAAAAACAAAGCAACCTTGAACCTGAATAACCCAAACAACTTGAGCACTCTGGGGCCTGCCTGTGCGCAAAAAGGTCAAGCAAGACAGAGTCAGAATTCAAGATGACATGATGGCATGTCAAAACCAATAGAAAGAACTTCATAATACTTCCCCATGTACAACACAATGCACATTTGTGCACCACTGCCTATAGCATCACTTACTTCATCTCTCAATGTACGACATAATGCACATTTGTGCACCACTGCTCATAACACTGCACTTCAACACCAAAAAGTACATTCCACACCTCTCTCTCTCATGCCTTCAAATGCACATCCCACACGTTCTGTTCCTGGAAAGGCTGTTCTACTCCGTGACAGCTCCTACTTTAAAACTATGAGATTACACGAGAGAAATCTTCAAGGGAAAAAAGGCATATGCAGGACGTACATTCAGGCTAGGGTAAAATTAAACACCAAAAGTCAATTAAAATCATGGTAGTCAAAGGTCATCAAGTGGTGTTAAACCTTTAGCACTACACCCTTATTTTCTGTAAGTTACGTGGAGACCATTACTGGTTACTACAACTCTGTCAGCATCACTTTTTCCTGTATGTCATTTTTAGGTCGAGCCTATAGCGGCAGCGCACATGCGCTGCTCGCTTTGCAAGGCATCCAGTAATCGGGTATGGAGTGGAAGCTCCACCCACTCTCCACCCACTCTCCACCCATGTTTTTAATTGGCTCGTGTCATTGCCTTTCGTAAATGCTGCCATCTGATTGAATATGAGGCTTGTTAGTCCCTCCTTATTCTGGCCATGTCATCATTAGTACCCTCCCATGGCTACTGGCCCCTTTACTTCGAGTGTTACACAGTACTTAGACTGTGAGCACTACTTCCCCCCCTCCCGTTGTCCGTGAATCGCAGCTTGCCTAACTTGTTTTATCTTTCGCCCTTATGAGATGCTGTTTATTTATTTATTTTGAATTTAAAGTGCTAGTAATACAGATAATTACAGGTGTGTGGAGCCAACGCCAAGGCTTGAACACTGGTCCCCAGCACCCAAGTCGGCAGCGCTGACCGCTGAACCACAGCCGCACCCTCTGAGAGCAGCATACAGTTGTCTCTCCATGATTGTTAGGTAGGGGTTCGTGTCCCACCCTTCCACTTTAACTTGCCTCAGAGTTGACGTCCTAGCGGTTCAGAAGCTGTTTTGTTCCCGTTTCTTCCTCTAGTCTCTTTTTGTTCACTAAAGGGTCTCCTTTTAAGAGAGTCCTGCTCGCTACTGGAACTGCTGCATCCACAAGATTTACTCAACCTGCCCGACTTCTACTGCCAAACGCAGGCTCAGATTCCTCCTTCTCTGTGCTCCAGGGGAAGTGACGGAGCAGAGCATGCATCAGGGTGTTTGGGAGCGAGCATGCTTGTAGCCCGCTCCTTCTGGTGGCACACTCGTTTAATTATACGCATTAAATCCGGGCAGGGAAGGCCGCTGTTGTGTACTTGATTAACAAACTGTCAATAAAAGTTTTCGAACTGTCAGTGGAAGCTGCGGGTGGACTGTGTGCTGACTGATCTTAGAAAGGAGGTAAGTGGACCATCTATCTTTTCGCTTGAACAGGTGTAGAGTCGGTTGAACATTTTGATACCCTATTTGCTGAGGTGCGCATGCGTACAATGATATGCATGCGTACTGAAATGTGTCTCGGGAAAACGGTATTTCTCAACACCACCCCTCCCGCCTTCCCCCCTTTTATTCATATGGCTATGAGAAGTGAGAGGCTTGTAAATAATTTCACCAAATGAACTTCAGCCTTGCACGTTAGTGTATTTTGATTCTGGGATGTACGTTTTAATGCTGGAATGCAGAGAGGTTATACAAATAAAGAAAATGAAACAGATGAAGAAGAAACTACATGCAGTGAGGAGCAAGACTTGCGAATACAAATATGATACAACTGTGAGAAAAAACAAAAAGAAGCACAAGATTCAGAGAATGAAAGACGACTAATAAAACCAGGAGAGGGAAAGACTGTTGTACTGACCTTCATTAAGAGACAGATGTAGCCATGGCCACTGGAATCATGTGGCACAGTTCGAGTTCGCGCTATATACAAAAAGGGGGCCTTCCACTATGTGCAAACACGTCATCAGGTAACTTTTGATCCGTTTGAGCTAGAAGCAAATGTGTGTTTTTTGGGAAGATCTACAGTTTGTACCGCAGATGCTGGATTATGTGGCAAATGCAGCAAATCCATAACAATGCAAAAAAAGCTGTGACCGCAGATTCACATAAGTCCAGTGGCCCTGGATATGACATATATTGCAACAGCACAAGCTTCCCTTATATACAGAGAATGTGTTGACATAGGGGACAAAGCCATTCTTTCTTTTTTGTTACCCCTCCTGGTAGGCCCTCATTTTTAACCTAGAGCAAGTTGCATTCCGGGATTAAAAGGTTGTATTTTATCTTTGGAAGTAAAGCCTTGCAAAATGCAGCAACGTAAGTGCTATTCACTAAAACACCAGCACCGGCTGGATTGTGTCACACAAGCCTCGGGTTGCCATCACTGTGTTTTTTTTTTATTAGCTTGACCAGTATTTTAAGGTACAAAAGTTTGTAAAATTGCTAAAACCGTTTTCCCCCTAATCAGTACAACATTTATAAATATAAAAAGAAATGACTACAGCTGCATTAATGATCCCAGACTGCTGATAAAAGTAAACATTGACAGCAAACAAATGTTAAACAAGCACTTGCAATGCAATAGGTCTCGCAATAGCGAGATTTTGAGCTGTTGGCATTGTACATTCCACACCACTTTTTTCAATCCAACAACACAATTACACAACACACCACATACATCCAATCCACACGACAGAATTCCGCATCATGCCACATAATTCAAAAGCACGCCGCATAATTAAACTCCACAAAATACCACTCCACCACACAAAATGCCATTCCACATAATTACACTCTGACACACAATCCCACTCCACATAATTACAGTACACTCAATACCACATAATTACTATCCACATATTTCCATTACACACTATGCCACATAATTACTCTACACAAATCCACTCCATACAATTCCACTACACACAATTCCACAACTAACAATTCCAAGGCACATAAATCCACTCCACACCACATACATTCGCTCCAATCAAAAACACATGGGTAAAAGACATTCTCATTTACACCTCCAATACCTCTAACTCTCACAAATGCGAGATCAATTTGCATTGCAAATGCTTATCTGTGGTAACCACCACTTGCAGCATAATCTTAATAAAAACAGGAAATTAGGTCACATCAAGGTAGCCCAATATTTGCGATCTAACATAAGATTAGGCTTGCATGATAAAAAAAACATGTTCTCAAATCAATACCAACTATTGCACTGCTCCTCTTTTCTTAAAATATATAGGTTTGGAACAGAATGAAACTATTCTACTTACATGTTTTTCTCTTCATGTGCTTGTTTCATTTGTCAGGGGTTATGTGGCTTCTTATCTGACGTGTGCATATGTCAACGGATATGAACCACTGTTTTTTACTGTTGTTTTTGCAAAGGAATTGTTCAGGTTCACAGTTTTTCATCAGCCTGGCATGTCTGTGCTTTTTAGCAACAGACAAGTGGCCCTAGGCTGTTTGTCACCAGGCAGGTATCAAACAGGCATAGCAGTGTGGTTTATCTTAAAACATGTTTTTGTGTGTCATATCTTCAGATAGTGGCTTCCATCTTCTTTGTTTTTCAATTGGTGCTGCTGTGCTGTTTGCCAACAAGGAATTTGTTTTCTCCACAATAGATGCTGTATCTTATCAAATAGTTTAATGACGATGTCTTTTATGAAAAAAGTATTTTCCTGGAGTTTGTTGAACCACGCAGAGTTGTCCAAGTTAGGATATTCTTGTAGTGAAACCTCTTTCTCAGCACAGAAGGCGAGGTGTAGTGAATGAACATCCCTCTCTCTCATAGAAATCCCTTCTCGAATGCAACAATACTCATCTGTGCTGAAACCCTTGCTCACCATCTGCTCCAAGGTAGAAACACGTTTTGAATTACTTTTCAACTAGCTACATGCTTCTAGGCCCTATGAGTAGTTCTCACTGTTCTCTGTGCCTGCAAGCTCCACAGCGATGGTTATGGGCATATAAGAGAGGCGTGGCAAAGCACAGAAACGAGAGAAGTCAAATTTGCCGCGCCTGTGTCTCTGAGCCAATCACCTCCTGCGTAAGGTCATTCCTGCAGTTGGAAAACAATAAGCAAGAGGTGCCCAAAATCACATGTGCTGGAGTCTATCCCGCGGCTGTCTGTTGTTTATTATTTATGTTTCACTTTCACAACGTGGTCCAGGTTTGCCCATTGCACTCAGATGCCGCAGCGTGTGCTTTGACTGGTGGCGATTTGCTGGGTCTGGTGGCTCAGTGGACTAATGATCCAGCGCAGGGGCCTGTGTTCAACTTCATGGTCACAAGTTCAAATCCCGGCGGGTCCACTCAGCCTTTCATCCATCTGAGGTCGATAAAATGAGTACCATTGAGTTGGGTAACAATAAACATCTGTTATTCAGCGGCAAGATACCTACAGGTGAACGTGCTCTTTACAAATACACATGTTATCTTATGTTGACTCAAACATTGAGGCCACCAGCACTGTCATGAATGTTGATTTGTGAACGAGTGAGACACAGCATTTTCAAAGGCAGCAGGCTGCAGAGTAATCTGATTTTTGGGTAATTTTAGGGCTGGAAGGCTGCTTCGTTGTTAATGCAGCTGAGTTCTGGTGTTGGAGAGACTCCTCTCGGGTGGTCCCATGGGCCCTATGATGCTTGACTAATGCATTTTAGTGCTGTGATGTTGACACTGGCACTAAATTGCTTTAGTCTAACCCAGGGGTCTCCAACCTTTTCTGTAATGAGAGCTATTTCTGATCATTGAAATTCTTGGTGAGGTACTGAAGGTCAAGGAACTCGCACATTGTTGCCAGACATCCCCTCGCCCTACTTCATTGACTTTAAACTTAATGTCCATGTAGCCTGATATTATGGTTTGAATAAAATACTGTGACTAGGGTACTTTGATAGGGCTGCCATGTGCGTCAGTGAGTACATGGTCTATGGGGATGTATGAACGTGTGTGAGTGAGTGGATATATGTTTATGGGTGACTGAGAGCCTGTATCATATGTACTTGTGACACAGGTCTTACCTTTCACCATATGTGGCACAGTTACATGTACAACACAAACATACAACCATGTTTTTTAAATGGGAGAAATTTAAAGTGCAGAAAAATGTTCTACTAAAATGTTCCTAATAAGGAACATTTTTCTGCACTTGATGGAGCATTTTTCTGCAATTTAAATTTCTCCCATAAAAAAAATGGCTGTATTTTTAGTTATAAATATGGCAGCGTGTTTACCAGCCACTAGGAGCAAGGTGCCTGCTGTGTGTAATGCAACACTTTGAAATGGGAGAAAATTCAACTGAGGAGTTAACGTTATGTTTATATGCATTACATAAAACTCATCATTTTAATCTTCTTCCATGTCAAAGTGTCTTCACAAACAGCAGGTATTTTACCCCCAGTGGCCTGTAGACATAGTGCCATATTTTTTTTAATTAATTTCAAATTATTTTATTTAATTTTCACAAGGCATAATTAACACAAGGACAGTGGTAAAAGAAAAAAATACAGAGAGGTGCAGTACAATGCACCCGTATGTAAGAATTACAGCAAAGTGGGAAGGGGGAAAGACTGTGCAGTCTTTACATCAGTGTTTCCATTGCTTCACTATCATTCAATATCATGAAAAATGCATACATAGTTAAGTTAAGAGACAAGCTTAACTACACATTAACATTTGCTCCAGGTATGTGTTTCCAGACAGATTAATGTTAGAACTATACATCCAGGTTTAGTCTATTAACTAATATACATGTACTAAAGCCAATCATAAAGAGTATGCATACATCTCATTGTGTTACTTCTGCATAATATATACATGTAGGGAGGTTATTCAAATCATTGAGTTACCTTGCAGAGCGATGGAGAAAACTGTCAGCAATAGGTATGGGGGTAGACTGGATGTGGTTTAGGTGCACATGTCAGGCTTGAGCCTTTAATAAGGAACCTGAAGGAGAGAGGGCACAGCTTGGATTAGGTCGGTGAAAAGTTGGGGACACTGCCTATATGTCAACTATAATCATGGAGGATCGAAGTTGAAAGAGGTGGCATCAAGTGAGTACCACATCGTTATGGAGGGGGATCATCATGGGGAGAGCTGTAGCGCAACATTGTCAGCCCCCTCAAAAAGGTGAACCGTTCTTGCTACATGCGAAACGAGACAATATTGACGTCTTTCCAGTTGTTCAGTATCAGCATGCAAGCTAGAGTAAGCATACGATCCAGTAGACAACTGTCATTTTCATTTTTTAGTTGAGAGTCTAGGAAGCCTAGAATTATATACGAAAATTCTCTAGTGGGGACAATTTTGAAGATGCATTTAATACAGTCAAAGATCTTGTCCTAGTAGGTTTGCAAGATGGGACAATAGAATAGCATGTGAACTAGATTCCCTTCATGTAGGCCACAGTCCCAGCAGTTGGGGTTTTGGGTAAGACCAATCTTCTAGAGTCTAGAGGGGGTCCAATATGCTCTATTAATAATCATATATTTTGTTTGGGAGAGCACAGGTGAGACTTTGTTTGTGAAAGGGGTTTTGTTTATACTTCCCCACTCTGCAGAAATGTTACTTGTGTTCAGTTCCATTTCCAATTTTAGTTCGTTTCGGGAGAGATTCTTACAAAGGTTTGGTAGGAGGAGTTTGTATATTCTGGATACCATGTGGCCTGCATTGGATAGGCGACCTAACAAGGAGGGTAGTGATGGATCAGCAGTTGAGAATGTGCCTTTTGCGATCTGTACTTTCAGTTTTAGTAATTTGTAGAAGTCTAAGTTGTCTAGGTTGAATCGTGTCTGTAGGGTGGAGAAATGTTGTGGTGAGTCCCCTTCATAGATGTCTTTGATTAGATTGATGCCCTTACCCGACCATTTTGGCCAGAATATTGGGAGACCATCAATTTTGAGTTTGGGGTTGTTCCATAAAGAAACCAGGTTGGAGTTCTGTATTTTAACCAGAGATTGGAGGTCTAAGCGCATGAGAGCTTTTTTTTGTGTTCTGTATGATGTATTTGGAGTGCGGAAGGCGGAAGGAATGCATTGTTGGGAGAGCTGCAAGGGGTATATTATTTATGAGTGATTTTTCCACTGCTACCCATGGCGGTTCTTTTGCTGGGTTATGAAGAACCAATTTGCGCCTTGTTTACAGAGGTAAGCTGTTTGGTAGTTTCTGAACATGGGTAGGCTTAGGCCTCCTTTGTCTTTGGCTAATCAGAGCTTTTTTAAGTGAGATTCTCGTTTTTTACCCTTGCCAGAGAAAGTTTCCAAAAACGTTATCTATCTTTTTTAGAAAATCTTCAGAGAGAGTCATGGGCAACATACTGATGAGGTAGTTAACTAGTGGTGTGATCATAATTTTCAAGGTCTCCACCCTACCCCACCATGATAGGAATTCAGGGGACCACCCTTCGAGTAGCGGGTTGATTTTATTAAATAACGTTCTTTCGTTGGTCCGTAGGGTGGTAATTAGATCGTTGGTGAATTCTAGTCCTAGATACTTAATACATACCTGCGCCCACACCAGTCCGGAGGTCCCTAGTACATCTTTGTTACCTTGATTATTAAGAAGTTTAACTTCAGATTTGTCTTTATTAAGAGAATATCCAGAGACTTCAGAAATTTTGTGGATTTATGACATTAGGGCCGGATTGGCGGAGGGGGCTTTTTCACACATGATCAGTATGTCGTCCGCATAAGCAACAATTTAATTTTGGTGCTGCTAAATGTGATACCTGGAATGTCCTGGTCCTCCCTCAGGTGCTGAAGGAAAGGTTCCAGTGCTAGGAGAAATAGTGGTGGTGAGAGGCGGCAACCTTGCCTGGTACCTTGTTTTTGGTCTAGTAAGGAGGAAATAGTGCCTTCAGCTCTGACCCTAGTGCTTGGTTTGTGATATAGGGCCATGAACATCCGTATGAGGTTATCACCTAGGTTGAATCTCTCTAGAGCCAAGCGCTGGTACTTCCAATCAACTTTATCAAACGCTTTTTCCGCATCTAAAGTGATCGCTACTGTGGGGGATTTTACTAGTTTGGCTTTCTCTATGGCATGACATAGTAGTCTCGTATTGTCACTAGAAATTCTATGTTTTAAAAAGCCTACCTGGGAGGGGTGAATGAGTTTGGAGATGTATTGTTGTATGCATGTGGATAGTATTGTGGCATAGATCTTACAGTCCAGGTTTATCAGCGAGATTGGTCTGTAGTTCTTTGGAAAAAAGAGGGTCTTTGCCATCTTAGTACCCCTAATTTGGCCGGTTAGCAAAAGTGTGAGTACAGTTTTAAGAGGGGCGAGACTAAGGAGGAGGCGAACGTCTTGAAGAATTTAGCATTGTAGCCATCCGGACCTGGAGCTTTACTAATCTTAAGCTTCTTAATAGAATCTTCAATTTCTTCTTTGGTAATAGGAGCATTAATGGAGAGTTTTTCTTCTTCTGTTAGTGAGGGAAGATTAGTTCCATCCAGGTAATCCTTGCAATTTGTATGATCTACAGCAGTGTTATTCTCGTATAGTTTTTAGTGAAAATCTTTGAATATGTCAGCTATATTGTCGGGGTTAGTGGTAATCTTTCCGTCCTTGTCTTTGATTGCATTAATGGTATATTTTTGAAGTTTAAATTTAGATAGGAGGCTAGAGTTTTGCCAGCTTTGTTTGATTCACAGTCTTCAATAAGCTGTTTGTTGCTTTGATTGGTCAGGATTTCATTGTAGAACCTCCAGAGGGAAGGGTTCTGCCGGACTGGGGTCATTGATAGAGAGGGTGATGCAAGAATGGTCTGAAATCACTCGGTTCAATTGTGGTTTGATCGACTTTACTGAAGGAGTTATCCAAAATTAGCATGTAGTCAATACGGGAGTAGGAGTTATGTGGGAAAGAATAGAATGTGTAGTCCCTTTCGGTATGGTTCTGAGTTCTCCAGGCGTCAATCAAGTTAAATTTAGCGCATTGTTTTTTTAAGTGCTTTGTGGGATTTTTGCGGGTGGAATGGGAATTGTGAGTTCCATTTTTATAACAGGAAAATACAGGCATTTGTTTGAAATGTGGGGAATTTAAAGTGAAGAAACATGCTTCATAAAACATTAGTACTTAATTGGCTTAATTTAAAGTGAAGAAAAACATTAAGACAATATTTCATAGAAATATTTTTCTTAACTTTAAATTTCTCCCATTTAAGAGAAAATGACTGTATGTTTCAGTTATAAATATGGGCACTGTGTCTACCAGCCACTAGCAGCAAGATGCCTGCTGTGTGTAAATGCAACACTTTGAAAAGGAAGAAAATTAAAATGAAGAGGTAACTTAATCATTAAATTAACTTAATTGTAATTTTCTCTCATTTAAAAGTATTTATAAATATTATTTTGTTCTCATGCTCCAATATTGAGTTGAGAATGACTTTTATTTAAGAGTTAAATACCCCAGTGCTTCAGTTCTGAACCTCTCTGACTCACCTGGGTGATAAATCTCAGTGGAGCACTGCTCCTTATGAGGCCCTGCTATCTGCAGCCTGATAATAATGTTAAATAAACATAGCCTTCCCTTAAATTTAAAAAGAAAACACAACAAGTATTTATTGCAGTTCTTATTTAAAAATGAACTCAAGGTTTGGAGCCATTCTGAAGGTTTCTGAGAGCTTATGGTAGCTCGCGGTTGACTGGTTGGAGACACCTGGTCTAACCTCTGATGCAAGGTTCTTGGCAGGGCTGCTGGATCCAAGGTGGATTTGAATAGCCTGATGAAAACCTCACAAACCTATAAATCTCAATTTATGTTTCAAATGTTTTGAAAATCTTTTGCGAAGGTAAGTCTGCCAGGCACTGGTTTCATGGGTATTAATAGTCATCCAAGCATATGACCATTTGCAAAAGTTGTTAGTTCTTTTTATCTTGAAGGTGTGACATACTTTATAACTTTTATTCAGTGATTTTTGAAATACACTAAAACTTACAGGCAGTGCCCAAAGTTTTTTAAAGTTTAAGTTTTGTGATGCTATTTCGAGCTAGTTTCTCAAAGTTTTATTCTTTTGGATTCGTCATTTCCTTCAAAATGAGAATATTAAATGTTTGTTTGTGTGAGGCTCTAAGGTTACGGCACATTTTTAGAAATAACTTCTACCTAGTCCTGCACTGGAACACACAAAACGTGCTTCCCTATGTTAGTCCATCTTACTGAAAAGTTGGACATGTGCTAATTTGACTGTAATTTTCTGGGACAGATGGTGAAAAATTATAACTTTTCCGGCATTTCCCATTTCCGGGATGCCTGGGCATCCTAGTGTTACCACAAACGTAATTGCTGATCCCAGGTGGTAAATATTCAAATTTGTAATATGTTATGTTATGTTAGTAACTTTTATAAAGCGCGGCGATTACCCATGGGTGTCCTGGCGCTAGCAAATACGTCCTAAGGCAAAAAACAAGGAGGGAGGAATTATTCAGAAAAGAGCCAGGTCTTTAGGCCCCTCCTAAAATTTAGGAGATCCGTAGCGTCTCTGAGGTAAAGAGGCAGGGCGTTCCAGGCCTTCGCTGCGCTGACAGCGAAGCTTCTGTCCCCCACAAAGCAGTCCTTCTGAGTGGAACTGATACCAACTTAGCACCTGTCGAGCGGAGTGCTCTGTTAGGAATGTACCAGTGGAACAGCTGGTTCAGGTAGTCTGGGCCTTTGCCGTGAACTTGTTCCTGTCAACGTTTGCAGACAAAAATGAGGGTTATATGTTCATTGTGGTACAAACATCACCAAAGGACCGCAGACCTATTAGGAGTTGGTGCTTTGGTGGAAATGCAGATTCATTGGTACATTTTTTTGGGGGGAAATATTTTTATTTTCATTTTCAATGAAGTATTCAACAATGACATAGCATTTATACAGTCAATCAACACACAGGAAATTGCCGCTTTGTAGTTGTCGGTGAACAATGCAGTACATAACTCCCAACGAAACCCCCCACCCCTCACTAACTTTGACAGCAGACGACCACAAAGAAATGGGCAATATAATGTTTATTCCTCAGCCCAGTCCCCCTCACGCTCTTCATTGTTTATCAGATTTCCCAGAGAATAGTGTGAGGTCAATTTACCCCATATTCTGTAAAATTGTCTGGGGCAGCCCCTGCTGAGATGAGTCACCTTCTCAGCAATCATATACATATCCATGGCATTTCTCCATTCCTGTAATGTAGGGCTCTCTGCAGATCCCCAGTGACAGGCTATATCTCTCTTAGCAATTACCATGGCCAGGTAACAGAACAACAACTGAGCTCGTGGCAGATCTATATATTTGGAAAGCCTCAGAATAATTAATTTAGGGTCCATAGGGAGGGGTAGTGTAAGCATGGTATAGAGTTCCCCCGTGATGGCTCTCCAGTATTTCTGTACAACTCCAGATTGTGTGGAAAAAGTAGCCCTCGATGTCTGCACATCGCAGGCAGGAGGGGTCAGGTGCCTTGCCCGTGGCATGAAGTCGTCGCCTTTCATAGTAGACTCGGTGTAGGACTTTGAACTGAATCAACCGGAGCCTTACTTTTATTGCTACTTGATGGGGCTGCATCGGGCTGCCTCCCAATCTATATCTTCCATATCTCCCACATCCGTCTCCCATTTCCCTCGCAGGCCCCTCAGATTATCTGGTTTGTTATTGATGAGGGTTCGATATGTGGAGGAGATCCCTCCCCAGGCCCTCCGTCAGGAGCCTTCCCTCCAATGCTGCAAATTCAGGGATTCCCTCCCCAGGGATCCCCTTAGCTTTCCATGCGTGTCTGAGCTGTGCACATATTAGAAATTGGGTATTATGCATATTCACACTTCAACGAGGAGAACAGCATAAGATCACCCCCCTTCAGCAGATCTCCTATCTTAGTGATCCCTATTAGGTCCCATGCCCTAAAACCCTTCAATTTACCGAGTTCGGTAAGCCATCTTCCCCTGCCACAATGGTGTTTCCCTAGTGGGCCTGCCATGCCACCCCATAGTTTTCATAGCTCTGGCCCAGTTCTCTATTGCCACCCTGGTGGCAGGAAGATGATGTGGAGTCCCTCGTCCCCCATATAGATAGTGAAGGCAAGATTGTAGAGTCCACTGGGAACACTCCAGTTTGAAAGGTGAATGATCCAGGAGGGGCATATAGCCAGTCATTGACATTAATGAGGTGGGAGGCCCAATAATACCCTTGAATGTCGGGTAGGGCAATGCCGCCTTTATATTCCCTATCCCCACATCTTTTCAATATATATATCCGTCCTCTTATCGTTGCGTTACGACAGATGGGAGTGCAAATCTACAACTATTTCTGATGATATGCAGCTAGTCTTCCCCATCAATGAATCTATAGAGTCCCAGGAATTTCTTAAAAAATCCATGCTGTTCATCATGAAATGGATGAACAAAAATCAATTAAAACTAAATGCCGAAAAAACTGAAATCATCATCCCCAACAATAAACTCCAGCATTGGACCCCCACCCACTGGCCCTCCGAGTTAGGCCCGCCTCCGGCATTAAAAAACTCATTAAAAAAACCTAGGCATACACATTGACTCAGACCTAAACATGAACACGCAGATTGGAGCAGTTACCTCCGCTTGCTTCCTCCAACTGCGGAAACTGAGGAAAATCAGAAGATTCTTCAGTAGAGAGGCATGTATCCAAATTGTCATCTCTTTGATTATGTCAAGAATTGATTATGCTAACTCTATATACCTAGGTCTTCAGCGCAATCAGATACATCGTCTACAGATAATACAAAATCAGGCAGCCAGAATTATATTCCAGCAAGGCAGACGATGTCACATCAAGCCGCTGCTAAAAGAGTTGCACTGGCTTCCAGTGGAGCAACGCTCCAAGTTTAAAGCCGGTTGTATTCTTTTTAAAGCCTTGCATGGGACCTGCCCTAAGTACATTTCATCAAAAATTCACAAGTACATCCCCCACCGTACTTTAAGATCTATGCACATGAACTACTTAGAGGTCCCAGTTTGTAGACGCAAAAGAACAGGAGGCTCACGCTTCTCAATATTAGGACCCAAACTCTGGAACGCCCTCCCGCCCCCATTGAGACTTGAGTCAGACCTCTTTCATTTTAGGAAGATGTTGAAGACCTGGCTCTTCACCCAAGCTTACAGTTAGACCAGGACCATCCGTACCAGTAACTCTTTTAGGAAAGTAACTCCTCCAGCGCCAAGAAACCGTTGGTGAACGAGCGCTATAAAAGTTCCTATTAACATAACATAACATAACATATTGGTTCCACTGGAGCATGGTCAGGGCCATCCTGGGGTGTTTACCATCCCACAGAAATGTACGTAGGTCCCCCTCTATTGCTGTGAAGACATCTGGAGGAATCACGTAGTAAGTATGTTGAAGGGCATACAATAGCTTGGGTAATGCTATCATGACTATTTCTGCTCTTCCCAGTAATGTGAGAGGGAGCCCCCTCCACCTGCCCATGTGCTCCCGACAATTATGTACAACCCTTCCCAAATTGCGTTACTGGCATGTCTCTTTATGAAGATTCAAAAATATACCCAAATATTTAAATCCCAGGTCCATTTGAGGGACAGTCCTGATTTTCTTGGGCTCCCCTGGTTGCTCCAGGCCTGCCCTGACTCCCCTTGCTGTGGTGAGTCCCCTGGTCCTTGCTGTGGTGTCTTTTGAGTCCCCTGGTCCTTGCTGGGCCAGACGTAACCTTCTTTGACCTTCTTCGTGGGTTGCCGTTGCCAAGGCTTGTTGGTACTCCCGCCGGACACCGAACCCCCAGCACTCGACATCCTTCGTGGGACAGCTCGTATCCGGCTCCTGGTTGTCCTCGACATCTCCTGGTCCCTACAGCTGTAGAGTCAAGGTCTCCTTCTTCGCACCTGAAGCACCCGACATCGGTGGGCATTCGTCTACCGAGACCCCGGTCACTCTTGAGTGGCCCAGACTCTGTCCCCTCTGCTTTCAGGTTCCTTCCTTCAAGAATCCACCTGTGGGTTCCACCGGACACTTATCTTCTTTCCAGCAGTTGCATTTCTTTGAATACTCCCTTTGAGAACGACAGCGGTTTTCGACCCCACTTCAGCCCTATGTATCCAGCTTCCCTGGGATAGGTAACTCTGGTACTTCGGTATCCACGGGTGGGGTGGCTCTCCAACCTTTTATGTTCCAAAGGGTTTCCTTTTAACCCACTGATAAGGGTCCTTGAACTTTAAAATTGCAACAGCGACTCTCCCATTGAATTGTACGTAGCACGCGGTCGTGTTCTCACACTGCACCCGTCCTCTGTGGGGTTCTTACTTACTCACCTTGGGTGGTTCCATGGGGTCCCAGTGATTCTACAACCTCTAGACTCTGTCTTGACACGAGTCGTGGTCCATATATCACTATTTTAGTATATGGTTTGGTCTCCCACGGGAGCCCACTGTGTATTAGTGCTACTTACAATTGTTTATGTGCTACAGTATTGTGTGCTTTGTGTTTATCTGCGTGTAGCAGATACTGTGAGGTATTTAAGGTGTTATAATAATAAATATATATTCTTATAACTACTGTGTGGTTCTCCTTTCATTTAACCAATACAATAAGGTTGCATTCTGGTAAAACAAGCTGCTTAACATTCCATCAAGACTAAGCCTGAAGGCTGCTCTCCACAGCTACCACTTGGATAGCTTTCTAAGGTTATCTTTGACCTCTTAAATCACCATAAGGGTTGTTTGGACTGGTGCAAGGTGCCCACTTTAATTAGTGGGCATCATATACCAGGCCAACTTCTCACACCCTGCCACTCTCCCGATCGGAGCTTCTGGTCGTTCATCACTCCGCTCAGGTCCAGGGTGTTACTAGCCAGCGGGGCAGAGCTCTCTCTCTCTCTCTCTATATATATAGAGATCAAGGCCCTTCGGGGTTGAAACGCGTAATGGCTGCTGTTTGGTGAGCGGAAAAATAAAGTAAACTTTACCAGCACTAATTCTGTGGTCCGTGCTCCAGTCCTTGGGAGAATCAACGCGTGGTGGTTGGAGTGCAGCTGATATATATATAACCGTTAAGACTCAGAGTGCTGCATAAATTATGTAAAAAAAGGAAAAAACTCTGTGTAGTTCCAAAGGTTATGTGGGAAGCAGCTCCTGTATAGAGCACCCTACAACACCAGCGACACTCTGAATCTGCTCACCTCAAATGCCTGTTTTTCTAGCAAAGTTTTCAAGCATAGGATTAGCACAGTGCCATCCACGCAGAGCGGCAAAATGACAAAAGACGTTTACTGCTCTAGACACAATATTCATGCACATACACGCAGCACCCCTCCCCTTTTTTACGAATTCGGCCTGGGGGATGGGATTTCCAGGGCCACTAGTGGCTCGGGGAGCGGGGCTGCAGGCCCCCTCCCCTTAATTAAATTTACCCGGCCCTGCGGAATGGGGTCCTTGAGTCCCAAATTGGGCTGGGGAGGGGGATCACATCACCCTCCCGATATACATATATATATATATATATATATATATATATATATATATATATATATATATATATACATATATATATATATGTATGTATAGACAAATGATTCTTCGCTCGCGCAGAAAATATCCAGCACTCCTTGAAATACTTTCAACTCGCCTCTTTATTTGTAAAGTAACGGCAACATCTAAGGGTTTCGACAGCTGCCTGCTGTCTTGTTCACGATGTATGGCGCCATTTTCCCAGCATTTTTAAATATATATTTTTTAGCATGTTTTCCATTTCCATGATTTTACTTAAGCACAGGCACTTTAAATGTGAGGGTGAAGCTGCTGAGCGTTGTCATGTGATCAAGGCCGCTTGTACGGCCGAAACGCGTAATGGCAGAGGACTGGTGAAATAAATGAAAATTTCTGCACTAAAAGATGTCTGCACTCGTTTTTCCGGAGGATTGTGGCGAGGAGAGGAATATTTACCGGCATTGGACTGTTGCCGGTTAGCAGACCCCTTCCCAGGAAGAAGGCTCCGTAGCAGGCAGTCTGTTTTGCCTCGTCAAGGTTTCCCGCAAAAGGCACACAGTCACGGGCTCGTGGCTCTGCTTCAGCGGGGACCCCGGGGGCATTCTAAGGAAGTTTTGGTCAAACGGACGGAGCTCCCCAGCAGCAGCAGTACAATTTTGGATTTCAAGATGTGGAGCACATGAGGAGAGGCAGTGACACAGCGGAGACACCGCTCGGCTGAGCAGGGACACGACGGGGCAATTGCCTCACACAGTGAGTGCTCCAAGTAATTCAAAGCATCTGGTGAATATTAGTGCTGCAGGGGTGGGAAGTGTGCATACATCCCTAAAATCCGGACTGTGATACTGTATCGCTAAAAGATTTAAGGATATAAATCATAATTAATTATACCAAGTCAAATGTCTGCCGACGCGCTCAGAAGCCGCGAGCTGGCGGCAGTGGAAATGTTCACGGATTCCTTGGGGGATCAAAGTGCAATGAATAAAGAAGGACTAGAGGCCCCGAGTACCAGCATCAACGGGCTCAAAGAAAACTTTAAATTGCTGGAAAAATACAAACGCCAAGAGCAATCTAAATGGTGGGAGGCGTGCTCACTAAAAAGGTATCTGGATGTAGGGAGAATCCCTAGGGGGCTGCGTATCATGATAGCCCCCAGTTACGAGACGCCGAACCCCTAATGATGGCTGAGTGGGGTGAATGTAACCTTGAGTCTTCAAGGAGGTTGGTACAAATACTCGTAAAATACGCCGAAATAGACAGGTCTGATTTACAAAGCAAAATTGAAGCCCTTGAAGAAAAAATTAAACAACAGGAAGGTGATTCACGGCAAGCACTGAAAATGAGGGAAGAAATGACGAGCAGACTGGCAAAAGAGGAGGATAAAATAAAGGCCCGCAAAACATACAAATTTAAGAGAGATCGGGATGATTATGCTAATGGACAGATTTTCACATTTGCTCGTCGGTATGACTCACTAAGGGCAGCAACGGCAAATAAAAGAATACAGGGAGACAAGGGAGCAAGCAACCAAAATGCTGAACTATCCTCAGTGTCGGAGACAAGCTCGGTACCCGAGAGTGAATCAGAAAATGAGGGGACAAATAGATAAAATGGAGATTTGGGTATAAGGCTGACATTGGGGGAAGAATTGGGAATTTTAAAACAGGGCAGGAGAGAAACACTACGACCACGCAAACAAGAAATGGTAACAAAACCAAATCCCAGAGGAGACGGGGGAGACGCCAGGCCCGCAGGATATGGAGAATCAAAGAAGCGGGGCCGAGGACGGGCCAAACGGAACTAAGCAATACTGAAAGAAGCGAACAAAGCACTGATGGGAAACAAGGAAAACAAGAGGCAAACACAATAATAAATCTTGGCAATATTAACCTTTCAGCACCAGAGGCTCAGATTCTATCCCTGGGATTATCTTTCTGCCCTGAAATGAATTTCCAATACACCAGAACAAGAGCGGATGTTTATCAGTTTACACGAAAATTAAAACTCAAACAATTTCATTTATTAAGGCCTACGGCTGAAGCTACGACGACAGTCTCTACAACAAGATTGGAAAAAGATATGCCGGGCCTGCAAGTCTCGGATGTAGATTTATACAGGGATATGTGCCAATTGGAAAGTGGGGAATTATCAAATAGCCAGAATATCCCCCCTTTAGGCACACAAGCAAGGCCTCAAACACCATTTAAAATGAAATCAAAGTTTGTCCCCATATCGGTGCGTGACGGTTTGGATGCCTTCAGTGATCATGTTGTCAACCAGATTAAAAAACTAACACATGCAACGGATAGATCAAAAAGAGTATATACCAGCAAAGAGACCAGATACAATCAGTTGATTTCAAAACTAAGAAAGGAAGATGTGGTTATTCGAACATCGGACAAAGGCGGAAATATAGTCCTATGGCCCATGAAAGACTACTTAGAAGAAGCATACAGTCAGCTGAATGATCTCCAATGTTATAGAAAAAGTACTCCACTAAAGTATAAAAACACTCAAGATTCTCTTTTTAAAAATTTGATTTCCTGGAAGAGTTTGGGTCTTCTAAGCTGGGATGAGTACAAATTTATCAAAAAGGAACATCCGATGGCACCTCATATTTATTTTTTGCCTAAAATCCACAATGGGGTCCTTGAGGCCCAAATTGGGCTGGGGAGGGGGATCACATCACCCTCCCGATATATATATATATATATATATATATATATATATATATATATATATTATATATATATAAACATATATATATTTATGTATAGACAAATGATTCTCCGCTCGCGCAGAAAATATCCAGCACTCCTTGAAATACTTTCAACTCGCCTCTTTATTTGTAAAGTAACGGCAACATCTAAGGGTTTCGACAGCTGCCTGCTGTCTTGTTCACGATGTATGGCGCCATTTTCCCAGCATTTTTAAATAAAAAACAACAATACGTCATGAACAGCAACATAGGACACAAAAAACCAGCACTATTGGATCGTGGTCGTTCCTCACATTGTATGGGCGCCATTTTTACACATGTTTTTTTGCGTTAATATCACACTTTTTATATACAGATTTAACTCATTCTATTGCAAGTGCATATTTTAACATCTTTCAAGCACACTTCATGACTATTTTAGCCTTTACGTAGTGGTTTGAAATGCAAGCCTACTTCATCACTTTACTGCTAAATAGTTCATATTCATATGTATGCTTTTTAAATCGCCTTTCATGTTTTATGGTCACCTCATACAAAGATAATTCTCCGAATTGTACTTATACTGAGCATTTTTTCTTTGTGTTGGAATTCATCATATGTGAAAACTATTTTCTTTCATTAAAGTGCAAGTGCTTGTACTCTTTGGTATTTTAAACAATTCTAATACTTTTCAGAATATTTCATGGTAAAAAATATATACATATTAAAATTCATATATATACAATAATATAATATACCATGTGCAAAATTATTCCCTTTTATAAAGTGCAAGTGCTTTAAAAGGTGCTAATACTAGTGCCTCAGTATTATATACCCTATCATTCCTTCCTGTACTTCATATACAAAGTGCAAATGCAATAAATAATCTAAAAACTGCATATTATAAAATTCATATGATTATTTTCAAATTAATTCAATTCACAATTATGATGTATTTCCATAATTCCTAAAAATGCCCAGAATAAAAAGATATTTTGCCTTTCGGTACCTAAAATCCTATGATTCGCTGTTTACAAAAATATAAAACTAATATTTTAAAAGAAAATTGGTCATCTGAGTGTGGTGGTTCTGTAACTCTTCTTAGTCCAGGCATGTGAATAAGTCTTCATCTACGTTTAAACCATTTGGTACTTTACTGTCTAGCTCCAGGATATAATGTGTCTCTAACCTCCGGAGTTCCTTTTCCCTGTTCCCTCCTCTTTTTTTCTTCGGGATTTCTGCAATACAACTGTACTGTAGGAGAACAGGGTCACTATGATGAAGTCTCTCAAAATGTCTGGCAACCGGGTATGTTCTATCCTTATTGACAATTGCTCTCCGGTGCTTTAATATCCTTTTAGTGGCAGGTAAGGTAGTGCTTCCTATACATACCTTTTCACAGGAACACCTTAGCATGTAGACCACTAAACTAGATCTACATGTAAAGAAGCCCCTGATATTAATGGTTTTGTTAAAAGGTGTTCTAAAACTCGTTAAATTTACTCCACTCTGACACGCCTTGCATTTGAAACACTTTTTAAAACCCATTTTTCTTTGGAGCCACGTAAAAGTTCCTTCTTTTCTTTATACTCACTTCTTACTCTACGATCCTTTAATGATTTTGATCTCTTGTATGTTATTTCTGGATGTTTTTTTAATTTTTGGGCCTAATACCGGGTCCCCTTTTAAGAGATACCAATGTTTATTTAAAATGGCTCTCACATCCTTATGTCTCGTATTAAAAGTTGTGACAAATCTCTGAGTTTCCTTGCAATTTTGTTTTGTCTTTTTTTATCTCTGTTCTAGATGGTTCAAATAGTGCTTTTTCCCTATCTAGTTTCCTTGCCTTCATAGCGGCTCCCCTTACAATTTCTAGTGAATACCCTCTTTGTAGGAAGCGACTGGTCATTTCCTGTTCTGTTTTCTCATATTCCATCTCACTACTACATGCCTTTTGTGCTCTATAAAACTCCCCAAAAGGTATGCTTCTAATAAGTGGGGCAGGATGGGAGCTTCCTGCATGCAAGATTGTGTTCCCAGCTGTTGGTTTGCGGAAGACAGTGGTTTCTAACCTGTCCCCCTCTACTCTGACTCTTATATCAAGGAAATCGATATGGGTTTTGCTTTGGTGTTCTACAAATTTCAGGTTCAGATTATTTGAGTTAAGATCCATGACAAAATCAGCTATTTCTGTTTCCGCACCCTGCCACAGTACGAAAACATCGTCTATGAATCTAACCCATAATAGGACATTATCGGTCCATTGTTCCAGTTCAGGACCTCTGCGCACCTGCTCCTCCCACCAGCCAAGATGAATATTGGCATAGCTGGGGGCGAAGCAGGTGCCCATGGCCGACCCTGTTCCTGCTGGAACAAGTCTTTTCCAAACCAGAAAATATTTCGTGTAAGACACCACTCCATCATTTCCAAGAGCATTCTATTATGTCTCAAGAATCTCAAAGGTCTTCTATTTAAGAAATATTCTGTGGCTCTTAATCCATCATTGTGTCTAATGCTTGTGTAGAGTGTTGCTATGTCCAGTGTCAACAAAACCATTGTATCCTCCCAGCGTATATCATAAATGTGCTTTAAAAAGTCGGTAGAATCTTTTATATGAGATGTCAGAGATTTTACAATTGGGTTAAGATAATAGTCAATATATTTTGACACATTTTCAAATAAGCCCCCACATGAGGATATGAGCGGTCTACCTGGCAGGCAGTCAATATCTTTATGCACCTTAGGTACCATGTAAAAGACTGGTATTACAGGATTGCTTTGCCTCCTAAACATATGTTCGTCCCAGGTTAGCAATTCCTCCTGTTGCCAGTGTTCCAGTCTCTCAAAGAATTTTTCCTTAACCGATTCATAATCCTTTATTTCAATCCGTCTAAAGCACTCTCTATTTTCAAGTTGACTTAGTGCCTCTTTTTTCTATGCTTCTTGTCCCCAAAGAACGACATTTCCTCCTTTGTCTGAGGGTTTTACCAATATTCCATCCTCATTTTGAAGTTTTTTTTATCGTCCTTTGAATTTGCATTTGTTGGGGGTTAGATTTTCTCTTTTGTTGTGTAACTTTGTACTGCAGATTTTTCAGATTCTGTATTACATTGTCTGAAAAGACATCTAAATTGTCGCGTGCCATTTGTGGTACAAAGCGCGAACGTGGACGAAATGGTGTATGATCCTCTTTGGTCAGGCGCAGATTATGGAGACTAAATTCCTCATCATTAGTTTCAGTGTATTCATTGTTTGCTGCACCTTCCCCATTTACATTATACAGTGACCATAGATCTTCAAGAATCAATGCATCTGTTACAATCAGAGTATTAGGTTCATTTTGAGCATCCATATCTGGTGCAGATGGCAAGTTGGTATTTTCACCATTGTGTATTTTCATGTTGCTGTCTGAATAAAGGACCCTGCTGGAAGTTGCGGGTTTCTGCCTGTGCTTGAGTGCATCTCCGTGTGTGGACAACTTTTTGATGATATTTCCAGCCTGTCCAGGTCGGGGAGATGGCACCGCAACGATAATTAAGTGGACTGCTGATTTTGGATACACTGAAATCACGATAGCAGAAGTACAGGTTGGACATTTATTTTGACTGGCCACACAACTGGAGGCTCATTGGGGCTTTTTAAATATGAATGTATGTTTTGAGGCAGAGGAATGGGGCAAGCACTACAAGTCCCAGGAGGCCGTTGTCATCCACCCACCTGAGGGTGTAAAAGGAATCAATGACACGACTGGTGCTTGCGCAGAACTGCCAATTTGCATACAGCCCGTGAACAAGGAGCATTGAAGCTCCGAAACGCGTAGGGCTATGTTTTTTCTGGAAATGTTGCCGGTTGCTGTCTGAATAAAGGACTCTGCTGGAAGTTGCGGGTTTCTGCCTGTGCTTGAGTGCATCTCCGTGTGTGGACAACTTTTTGATGATATATATATATATATATGCAGTGCACTATGTGAACAAGGCCGCATGTCTGGCGGCCGAAACGCATCTTTGGACAATGATGGTTAATTAATAAACACCTTGCCACTTCAACTGCTGTGGAGTCTGTGTCCTTGTGTAGTGCCGGTGTGACTGGACACTCTTGGATTTTCATGTGGATATATATATATATATATATATATATATATATATATATATATATATATATATTTATATTATCTACTGGCGGTCGCCAGTAGATAGTTATAGTTAGGACCTATTTTCCATAGGAAATCCGCGACATTCTATTTGAAATAACTCTCTTGCCGGTTGACGAATCTTCGCGAAATTTTCAAACTTTATGGCCCGCTCCGGTCCGCTCCTACCCTGAAAGTCTCGGGGTGATTCATCAAGCGGGGGCCGAGAAAAAGGGGGTCCCAAAACGTGTTTTTCCCATTCATTTTCCCATAGGAAACTTTAGACACGGCTACAGCCCGAACTGCTGAACGGAATTACACCAAATTTGGCAAAGAGGTAGTTCTTGGTTCAGAAAGAACCCTTTTGTTAAATGGTGTAAATCCGTTCAGTAGTTGCGGAGAAATTAAAAAAATAAGAGTCAAAAAATCAATTTCCCATAGGAAACTTTATGCAAGGCTACAGCCCGAACTGCTGAACGGAATTACACCAAATTTGGCAAAGAGGTAGTTCTTGGTTCAGAAAGAACCCTTTTTGTTAAATGGTGTAAATCCGTTCAGTAGTTGCTGAGAAAATCAAAAGTAAAAACACATATATATCTGGGCGGAGCCTAACCACACATGTCATCGTGAGATCTGATTGGCTGTCAGCACTTCATCCTGGAATTGCTGGCAGCCATCTTGAGACCAATATACATGATAGTACCCCATTGAAATGCCTTGTAGTGAATCAAAGATTTTGAGGGTTACCAAAAGGAGAACTATTAAGGGTGATAACAGACTTTAGTTACATTAGAATTCATTTGTTGATGGTACCATACTAATTTCAGGAATTGTGGTGTGTTCTAAGGTGATTTTACCCTGTGAAAAACCTTCTGCTGGGATATCATGAATCATGTTTGAGAGAAAACTATTTTCACATGCTTGTCCCATACAGTTTTGGAAGGTGCTCCAGAAGCTAAAATGAGAGCATATTTTCTGTAAATTCACATTATCTTTCTCAGTCATGTGAGAATGAAGTCTGACATTCTCAGTAAAACATGTACATCCAACAAGGGCAGAGACTGTCAGTTGATTCCTTTGTGTTCTACTGCAGCTTCCCAGAGTGTTCTAAAGAACAACTAGAGTGCTAACAGCCTTACTTATGACAAAAGTATGGCACACCTGAAGCCATCTTGATTGGAATAAACTGGTAACACTTAAAACATTTAATTTAAAAAGGAACAAAATGATGGGGTTCATTTTGTCATAGAAATTATGGTTAGTGCTATAGAAAGAAAAATTAGGACATGTTTCAAGTGAGATCTCAAATATCTTCCTGTTATATTTCAACAGGAGCAGCCTGCCAGTTGATGCCTTTGTGTTCTACTGCAGCTTCCCAGAGTGTTCTAAAGAACAACTAGAGCGCTAACAGCCTTACTTATGACAAAAGTATGGCACACCGGAAGCCATCTTGATTGGAATAAACCGTTAATACTTAAAACATTTAATTTAAAAAGGAACAAAATGAGGGGGTTCTTTTTAAATAGAAATTATGGTTAGTGCTGCAGAAAGAAAAATGAGGGCATGTTTTAAGTGAGATCTCAAATCCTCTTCTATTTCATTAGAAAATTCTGACATGCAGACTGAAACAATCACTTTCAATACCAGCAGCAGACTTCCAGTTAACTCCCTGGTGAGCAGTAGCTTTAGTACAGTGATCTAATGAGCAACTAGAGTGCTAACATTCTGAATTTATGGCAAATGTGAGACACATCTGAATGCCTTCTTGATGGAATCAAAGTAAAAACTGAAAGCATTTCCTACTGAGGAGACTGCAGTAAATGAGGAAATTAGGAAACTTCATAACAAAGAAGTCTTCCAAGATGGCCACCAGAGAAAAAAGAGCCCAAATGTAGCACAAATATTACCCAGATGTAGCCCACATATAGCCCAATGACAAAAGTGTGCAAAACACTTTTTATTTTTAGTTTTTTGCAGTTTTATGTAGTGCAGACTGGTCAGGTATTGGAGCGTTGCATCTTAAAACATGACCCCCTACACTACAAAAACACTACTGCACTACTCTAAACCCTAAAACACTACCCCAGCACGACTCCCTACACTACACAAGCACCACTGCACTATCCTAAACCCTAAAACACTACCCCCAGCATGACCCCCTACACTACACAAACACCACTGCACTACCCTAAACCCTAAAACACTACCCCCAGCACGATCCCCTACACTACCCAAACACCACTGCACTAACCTAAATCCTAAAACAATACCCCCAGCACGACCCCCTACACTACCCAAACACCACTGCACTACCCTAAAACATGACCCCCTACACTACACAAACACCACTGCACTACCCTAAACCCTAAAACACTACCCCCAGCACGACCCCCTACACTACACAAGCACCACTGCACTACCCTAAACCCTAAAACACTACCCCCAGAACGACCCCCTACACTGCCCGAACACCACTGCACTGCCCTAAACCTTGAAACACCAGCCCCTGCACGACCCCCTACACTGTTCGAACACCACTGCACTGCCCTAAACCCTGAAACACCACCCCCAGCACGACCCCCTACACTGCCCGAACACCACTGCACTGCCCTAAACCCTGAAACACCACCCCCTTCACGACCCCCTACACTGCCCGAACACCACTGCACTGCCCTAAACCCTGAAACACCACCCCCAGCACGGCCCCCTACACTGCCCAAACACCACTGCACTGCCCTAAACCCTGAAACACTATCCCCAGCAAGACCCCCTACACTGCCCAAACACCACTCCACTGCCCTAAACCCTGAAACATCACCCCCAGCAAGACCCCCTACACTGCCCGAACACCACTGCCCTAAACCCTGAAACACCACCCCCAGCACGACCCCCTACACTGCCCGAACACCACTGCACTGCCCTAAACCCTGAAACACCACCCCCAGCACGACCCCCTACACTGCACGAACACCACTGCTCTGCCCAAAACCCTGAAACACCAGCCCCAGCACGACCCCCTACACTGCCCGAACACCACTGCACTGCCCTAAACCCTGAAACACCAGCCCCAGCACGACCCCCTACACTGCCCGAACACCACTGCACTACCCTAAACCCAGAAACACCACCCCCAGCACGACCCCCTACACTGCCTGAGCACCACTGCACTGCCCTAAACCCTGAAACACCAGCCCCAGCATGACCCCTACACTGCCCGAACACCACTGCACTGCCCTAAACCCTGAAACACCAGCCCCAGCACGACCACCTACACTGCACGAACACCACTGCACTGCCCTAAACCCTGAAACACCAGCCCCAGCATGACCCCCTACACTGCCCGAACACCACTGCACTGCCCTAAACCGTGAAACACTAGCCCCAGCACGACCCCCTACACTGCCAGAACACCATTGCACTGCCCTAAACCCTGAAACACCAGCCCCAGCACAACCCCCTACACTGCCCGAACACTACTGCACTGCCCTAAACCCTGAAACACCACCCCGTGCACGACCCCCTACACTGCCTGAACACCACTGCACTGCCCTAAACCCTGAAACACCACCCCCAGCACGACACCCTACACTGCCCTAAACCCTGAAACACCATTCCCCCTGCACGACCCCCTACACTGCCCGAACACTACTGCACTGCCCTAAACCCTGAAACACCATCCCCAGCACGACCCCCTACACTGCACGAACACCCCTGCACTGCCCTAAACCCTGAAACACTACCCCCAGCAAGACCCCCTACACTGCCCGAACACCACTGCACTGCCCTAAACCCTGAAACATCACCCCCAGCAAGACCCCTACACTGCCCGAACACCACTGCCCTAAACCCTGAAACACCACCCCCAGCAAGACCCCCTACACTGCCCGAACACCACTGCACTACCCTAAACCCTACAACACTACCCCCAGCACGACCCCCTACACTACACAAGCACCACTGCACTACCCTAAACCCTAAAACACTACCCCAGAACGACCCCCTACACTGCCCGAACACCACTGCACTGCCCTAAACCTTGAAACACCAGCCCCTGCACGACCCCCTACACTGTTCGAACACCACTGCACTGCCCTAAACCCTGAAACACCACCCCCAGCACGACCCCCTACACTGCCGAACACCACTGCACTGCCCTAAACCCTGAAACACCACCCCTTCACGACCCCCTACACTGCCCGAACACCACTGCACTGCCCTAATCCCTGAAACACCACCCCCAGCACGGCCCCCTACACTGCCCGAACACCACTGCACTGCCCTAAACCCTGAAACACTATCCCCAGCAAGACCCCTACACTGCCCAAACACCACTACACTGCCCTAAACCCTGAAACATCACCCCCAGCAAGACCCCCTACACTGCCCGAACACCACTGCCCTAAACCCTGAAACACCACCCCAGCACGACCCCCTACACTGCCCGAACACCACTGCACTGCCCTAAACCCTGAAACACCACCCCCAGCACGACCCCCTACACTGCCCGAACACCACTGCTCTGCCCAAAACCCTGAAACACAAGCCCCAGCACGACCCCCTACACTGCCCGAACACCACTGCACTGCCCTAAACCCTGAAACACCAGCCCCAGCACGACCCCCTACACTGCCCGAACACCACTGCACTACCCTAAACCCATACACACCACCCCCAGCACGACCCCTACACTGCCTGAGCACCACTGCACTGCCCTAAACCCTGAAACACCAGCCCCAGCATGACCCCCTACACTGCCCGAACACCACTGCACTGCCCTAAACCCTGAAACACCAGCCCCAGCACGACCACCTACACTGCACGAACACCACAGCACTGCCCTAAACCCTGAAACACCAGCCCCAGCATGACCCCCTACACTGCCAGAACACCACTGCATTGCCCTAAACCGTGAAACACTAGCCCCAGCACGACCCCCTACACTGCCAGAACACCATTGCACTGCCCTAAACCCTGAAACACCAGCCCCAGCACAACCCCTACACTGCCCGAACACCACTGCACTGCCCTAAACCCTGAAACACCACCCCGTGCACGACCCCCTACACTGCCCGAACACCACTGCACTGCCCTAAACCCTGAAACACCACACCCAGCACGACACCCTACACTGCCCGAACACCACTGCACTGCCCTAAACCCTGAAACATCACCCCCAGCAAGACCCCTACACTGCCCGAACACCACTGCCCTAAACCCTGAAACACCACCCCCAGCAAGACCCCCTACACTGCCCGAACACCACTGCACTGCCCTAAACCCTGAAACACCAGCCCCAGCACGACCCCCTACATTGCCCAAACACCACTGCACTGCCCTAAACCCTGAAACACCACCCCCTGCATGACCCACTACACTGCCCGAACACCACTGCACTGCCCTAAACCCTGAAACACCATTCCCCCTGCACGACCCCCTACTCTGCCCGAACACTACTGCACTGGCCTAAACCCTGAAACACCATCCCCAGCACGACCCCCTACACTGCACGAACACCCCTGCACTGCCCTAAACCCTGAAACACTACCCCCAGCAAGACCCCCTACACTGCGCGAACACCACTGCACTGCCCTAAACCCTGAAACATCACCCCCAGCAAGACCCCCTACACTGCCCGAACACCACTGCCCTAAACCCTGAAACACCACCCCCAGCAAGACCCCCTACACTGCCCGAACACCACTGCACTGCCCTAAACCCTGAAACACCAGCCCCAGCACGACCCCCTACATTGCCCGAACACCACTGCACTGCCCTAAACCCTGAAACACCACCCCCTGCATGACCCACTACACTGCCCGAACACCACTGCACTGCCCTAAACGCTGAAACACCACCCCCAGCACGACCCCCTACCCTGCCTGAACACCATTGCACTGCCCTAAACCCTGAAACACCACCCCCTGCACGACCCCCTACACTGCCCGAACACTACTGCACTGCCCTAAACCCTGAAACACCGCCCCCAGCATGACCCCCTACACTGCACAAACACTACTGCACTGCCCTAAACCTTGAAACACCAGCCCCAGCAAGACCCCCTACACTGCCCGAACACCACTGCACTGCCCTAAACCCTGAAACATCACCCCCAGCAAGACCCCCTACACTGCCCGAACACCACTGCCTTAAACCCTGAAACACCACCCCCAGCAAGACCCCCTACACTGCCCGAACAACACTGCAGTGCCCTAAACCCTAAAACACCACCCCCAGCACGACCCCCTACACTGCCCGAACACCACTGCTCTGCCCAAAACCCTGAAACACCAGCCCCAGCACGACCCCCTACACTGCCCGAACACCACTGCACTGCCCTAAACCCTGGAACACCACCCCCTGCACGACCCCCTACACTGCCCGAACACCACTGCACTGCCCTAAACCCTGAAACACCACCCCCAGCACGACCGCCTACACTGCCTGAAAACCACTGCACTGCCCTAAACCCTGAAACACCAGCCCCAGCACGACCCCCTACACTGCCCGAACACCACTGCACTGCCCTAAACCCTCAAACACCAGCCCCAGCACGACCGCCTACACTGCCCGAACACCACTGCACTACCCTAAACCCTGAAACACCAGCCCCAGCAAGACCCCCTACACTGCCCGAACACCACTGCACTGCCCTAAACCCTGAAACACCAGCCCCAGCAAGACCCCCTACACTGCCCGAACACCACTGCACTGCCCTAAACCCTGAAACTCCACCCCCAGCAAGACCCCCTACACTGCCCGAACACCACTGCGCTGCCCTAAACGCTGAAACATCAGCCCCAGCAAGACCCCCTACACTGCGCGAACACCATTGCACTGCCCTAAACCCTGAAACACCACCCCCAGCAAGACCCCCTACACTGCCCGAACACCACTGCACTAAACCCGGAAACACCAGCCCCAGCAAGACCACCTATACTGCCCGAACACCACTGCACTTCCCAAAACCCTGAAACACCACCCCCAGCACGACACCCTACACTGCCCGAACACCACTGCACTGCCCTAAACCCTGAAACACCACCCCCAGCACGACCCCTACACTGCCCGAACACCACTGCACTGCCCTAAACCCTGAAACACCACCCCCTGCACGACCCCCTACACTGCCCGAACACCACTGCACTGCCCTAAACCCTAAAACTCTACCCCCAGCATGACCCCCTACACTGCCCGAATACCACTGCACTGCCCTAAACCCTGACTCACCACCCCCTGCACGACCCCCTACACTGCCCGAACACCACTGCTCTGCCCAAAACCCTGAAACACCAGCCCCAGCACGACCCCCTACACTGCCCGAACACCACTGCACTGCCCTAAACCCTGAAACACCACCCCCAGCACGACCGCCTACACTGCCTGAAAACCACTGCACTGCCCTAAACCCTGAAACACCAGCCCCAGCACGACCCCCTACACTGCCCGAACACCACTGCACTGCCCTAAACCCTCAAACACCAGCCCCAGCACGACCCCCTACACTGCCCGAACACCACTGCACTACCCTAAACCCTGAAACACCAGCCCCAGCAAGACCCCCTACACTGCCCAAACACCACTGCACTGCCCTAAACCCTGAAACACCAGCCCCAGCAAGACCCCCTACACTGCCCGAACACCACTGCACTGCCCTAAACCCTGAAACACCACCCCCAGCAAGACCCCCTACACTGCCCGAACACCACTGCGCTGCCCTAAACGCTGAAACATCAGCCCCAGCAAGACCCCCTACACTGCGCGAACACCATTGCACTGCCCTAAACCCTGAAACACCACCCCCAGCAAGACCCCCTACACTGCCCGAACACCACTGCACTAAACCCGGAAACACCAGCCCCAGCAAGACCACCTACACTGCCCGAACACCACTGCACTGCCCAAAACCCTGAAACACCACCCCCAGCACGACACCCTACACTGCCCGAACACCACTGCACTGCCCTAAACCCTGAAACACCACCCCCAGCACGACCCCTACACTGCCCGAACACCACTGCACTGCCCTAAACCCTGAAACACCACCCCCCTGCACGACCCCCTACACTGCCCGAACACCACTGCACTGCCCTAAACCCTAAAACTCTACCCCCAGCATGACCCCCTACACTGCCCGAACACCACTGCACTGCCCTAAACCCTGACTCACCACCCCCCTGCACGACCCCCTATACTGCCCGAACACCACTACACTGCCCTAAACCCAGAAACACCACCCCCAGCACGACCCCCTACACTGCCCAAACACCACTGCACTGCCCTAAACCCTGAAACACACCCCCAGCACGACCCCCTACACTGCCCGAACACCACTGCACTGCCCTAAACCCTGAAACACCAGCCACTGCACGACCCCCTACACTGCCCGAACACCACTGCACTGCCCTAAACCCTGAAACACCAGCCCCTGCACGGCCCCCTACACTGCCCGAACACCACTGCACTGCCCTAAACCCTGAAACACCACCTCCAACACAACCCCCTACACTGCCTGAACACCATTGCTCTGCCCTAAACCCTAAAACACTCCCCCCAGCATGACCCCTTGCATGACCCAAACACCACTGCACTGCCCTAAACCCTGAAACACCACCCCCAGCAAGACCCCCTACACTGCCCGAATACCACTGCACTGCCCTAAAGCCTGAAACACCACCTCCAACACAACCCCCTACACTGCCTGAACACCATTGCTCTGCCCTAAACCCTGAAACACTGCCCCCAGCAAGACCCCCTACACTGCCCGAACACCACTGCACTGCCCTAAACCCTGAAACATCACCCCCAGCAAGACCCCCTACACTGCCCGAACACCACTGCCCTAAACCCTGAAACACCACCCCCAGCACGACCCCCTACACTACTCGAACACCACTGCACTGCCCTAAACCCTGAAACACCACCCCCAGCACGACCCCCTACACTGCCCGAACACCACTGCTCTGCCCAAAACACTGAAACACCAGCCCCTGCACGACCCCCTACACTGCCCGAACACCACTGCACTGCCCTAAACCCTGAAACACCAGCCCCTGCACGACCCCCTACACTGCCCGAACACCACTGCACTGCCCTAAACCCTGAAACACCACCCCCAGCACGACCCCCTACTCTGCCTGAACACCACTGCACTGCCCTAAAGCCTGAAACACCACCTCCAACACAACCCCCTACACTGCCTGAACACCATTGCTCTGCCCTAAACCCTGAAACACTCCCCCCAGCATGACCCCCTACACTACCCAAACACCACTGCACTGCCCTAAACCCTGAAACACCACCCCCAGCAAGACCCCCTACACTGCCCGAATACCACTGCACTGCCCTAAAGCCTGAAACACCACCTCCAGCACAACCCCCTACACTGCCCAAACACCACTGCACTGCCCTAAACCCTGAAACACCACCCCCAGCACGACCCCCTACACTGCCCGAACACCACTGCTCTGCCCAAAACACTGAAACACCAGCCCCAGCATGACCCCCTACACTGCCCGAACACCACTGCACTACCCTAAACCCAGAAACACCACCCCCAGCACGACCCCCTACACTGCCCGAGCACCACTGCCTGCACTGCCCTAAACCCTGAAACACCAGCCCCAGCACGACCCCCTACACTGCCTGAACACTACTGCACTGCCCTAAACCATGAAACACCATCCCCAGCACGACCCCCTACACTGCACGAACACCACTGCACTGCCCTAAACCCTGAAAAACTACCCCCAGCAAGACCCCCTACACTGCCCGAACACCACTGCACTGCCCTAAACCCTGAAACACCAGCCCCAGCACGACCCCCTACACTGCCCGAACACCACTGCACTACCCTAAACCCATAAACACCACTCCCAGCACGACCCCCTACACTGCCTGAGCACCACTGCACTGCCCTAAACCCTGAAACACCAGCCCCAGCATGACCCCCTACACTGCCCGAACACCACTGCACTGCCCTAAACCCTGAAACACCAGCCCCAGCACGACCACCTACACTGCACGAACACCACTGCACTGCCCTAAACCCTGAAACACCAGCCCCAGCATGACCCCCTACACTGCCCGAACACCACTGCACTGCCCTAAACCGTGAAACACTAGCCCCAGCACGACCCCCTACACTGCCAGAACACCATTGCACTGCCCTAAACCCTGAAACACCAGCCCCAGCACAACCCCTACACTGCCCGAACACCACTGCACTGCCCTAAACCCTGAAACACCACCCCGTGCACGACCCCCTACACTGCCCGAACACCACTGCACTGCCCTAAACCCTGAAACACCACCCCCAGCACGACACCCTACACTGCCCGAACACCACTGCACTGCCTTAAACCCTGAAACATCACCCCCAGCAAGACCCCCTACACTGCACGAACACCCCTGCACTGCCCTAAACCCTGAAACACTACCCCCAGCAAGACCCCCTACACTGCGCGAACACCACTGCACTGCCCTAAACCCTGAAACATCACCCCCAGCAAGACCCCCTACACTGCCCGAACACCACTGCCCTAAACCCTGAAACACCACCCCCAGCAAGACCCCCTACACTGCCCGAACACCACTGCACTGCCCTAAACCCTGAAACACCAGCCCCAGCACGACCCCCTACATTGCCCGAACACCACTGCACTGCCCTAAACCCTGAAACACCACCCCCTGCATGACCCACTACACTGCCCGAACACCACTGCACTGCCCTAAACCCTGAAACACCACCCCCAGCACGACCCCCTACACTGCCTGAACACCATTGCACTGCCCTAAACCCTGAAACACCACCCCTGCACGACCCCCTACACTGCCCGAACACTACTGCACTGCCCTAAACCCTGAAACACCGCCCCCAGCATGACCCCCTACACTGCACAAACACTACTGCACTGCCCTAAACCTTGAAACACCAGCCCCAGCAAGACCCCCTACACTGCCCGAACACCACTGCACTGCCCTAAACCCTGAAACATCACCCCCAGCAAGACCCCCTACACTGCCCGAACACCACTGCCTTAAACCCTGAAACACCACCCCCAGCAAGACCCCCTACACTGCCCGAACAACACTGCAGTGCCCTAAACCCTAAAACACCACCCCCAGCACGACCCCCTACACTGCCCGAACACCACTGCTCTGCCCAAAACCCTGAAACACCAGCCCCAGCACGACCCCCTACACTGCCCGAACACCACTGCACTGCCCTAAACCCTGGAACACCACCCCCTGCACGACCCCCTACACTGCCCAAACACCACTGCACTGCCCTAAACCCTGAAACACCACCCCCAGCACGACCGCCTACACTGCCTGAAAACCACTGCACTGCCCTAAACCCTGAAACACCAGCCCCAGCACGACCCCCTACACTGCCCGAACACCACTGCACTGCCCTAAACCCTCAAACACCAGCCCCAGCACGACCGCCTACACTGCCCGAACACCACTGCACTACCCTAAACCCTGAAACACCAGCCCCAGCAAGACCCCCTACACTGCCCGAACACCACTGCACTGCCCTAAACCCTGAAACACCAGCCCCAGCAAGACCCCCTACACTGCCCGAACACCACTGCACTGCCCTAAACCCTGAAACTCCACCCCCAGCAAGACCCCCTACACTGCCCGAACACCACTGCGCTGCCCTAAACGCTGAAACATCAGCCCCAGCAAGACCCCCTACACTGCGCGAACACCATTGCACTGCCCTAAACCCTGAAACACCACCCCCAGCAAGACCCCCTACACTGCCCGAACACCACTGCACTAAACCCGGAAACACCAGCCCCAGCAAGACCACCTATACTGCCCGAACACCACTGCACTGCCCAAAACCCTGAAACACCACCCCCAGCACGACACCCTACACTGCCCGAACACCACTGCACTGCCCTAAACCCTGAAACACCACCCCCAGCACGACCCCTACACTGCCCGAACACCACTGCACTGCCCTAAACCCTGAAACACCACCCCCTGCACGACCCCCTACACTGCCCGAACACCACTGCACTGCCCTAAACCCTAAAACTCTACCCCCAGCATGACCCCCTACACTGCCCGAATACCACTGCACTGCCCTAAACCCTGACTCACCACCCCCTGCACGACCCCCTACACTGCCCGAACACCACTGCTCTGCCCAAAACCCTGAAACACCAGCCCCAGCACGACCCCCTACACTGCCCGAACACCACTGCACTGCCCTAAACCCTGAAACACCACCCCCAGCACGACCGCCTACACTGCCTGAACACCACTGCACTGCCCTAAACCCTGAAACACCAGCCCCAGCACGACCCCCTACACTGCCCGAACACCACTGCACTGCCCTAAACCCTCAAACACCAGCCCCAGCACGACCCCCTACACTGCCCGAACACCACTGCACTACCCTAAACCCTGAAACACCAGCCCCAGCAAGACCCCCTACACTGCCCAAACACCACTGCACTGCCCTAAACCCTGAAACACCAGCCCCAGCAAGACCCCCTACACTGCCCGAACACCACTGCACTGCCCTAAACCCTGAAACACCACCCCCAGCAAGACCCCCTACACTGCCCGAACACCACTGCGCTGCCCTAAACGCTGAAACATCAGCCCCAGCAAGACCCCCTACACTGCGCGAACACCATTGCACTGCCCTAAACCCTGAAACACCACCCCCAGCAAGACCCCCTACACTGCCCGAACACCACTGCACTAAACCCGGAAACACCAGCCCCAGCAAGACCACCTACACTGCCCGAACACCACTGCACTGCCCAAAACCCTGAAACACCACCCCCAGCACGACACCCTACACTGCCCGAACACCACTGCACTGCCCTAAACCCTGAAACACCACCCCCAGCACGACCCCTACACTGCCCGAACACCACTGCACTGCCCTAAACCCTGAAACACCACCCCCAGCACGACCCCCTACACTGCCCGAACACCACTGCACTGCCCTAAACCCTAAAACTCTACCCCCAGCATGACCCCCTACACTGCCCGAACACCACTGCACTGCCCTAAACCCTGACTCACCACCCCCTGCACGACCCCCTACACTGCCCGAACACCACTACACTGCCCTAAACCCAGAAACACCACCCCCAGCACGACCCCCTACACTGCCCAAACACCACTGCACTGCCCTAAACCCTGAAACACCACCCCCAGCACGACCCCCTACACTGCCCGAACACCACTGCACTGCCCTAAACCCTGAAACACCAGCCACTGCACGACCCCCTACACTGCCCGAACACCACTGCACTGCCCTAAACCCTGAAACACCAGCCCCTGCACGACCCCCTACACTGCCCGAACACCACTGCACTGCCCTAAACCCTGAAACACCACCTCCAACACAACCCCCTACACTGCCTGAACACCATTGCTCTGCCCTAAACCCTAAAACACTCCCCCAGCATGACCCCTTGCACTGACCCAAACACCACTGCACTGCCCTAAACCCTGAAACACCACCCCCTGCAAGACCCCCTACACTGCCCGAATACCACTGCACTGCCCTAAAGCCTGAAACACCACCTCCAACACAACCCCCTACACTGCCTGAACACCATTGCTCTGCCCTAAACCCTGAAACACTGCCCCCAGCAAGACCCCCTACACTGCCCGAACACCACTGCACTGCCCTAAACCCTGAAACATCACCCCCAGCAAGACCCCCTACACTGCCCGAACACCACTGCCCTAAACCCTGAAACACCACCCCCAGCACGACCCCTACACTACTCGAACACCACTGCACTGCCCTAAACCCTGAAACACCACCCCCAGCACGACCCCCTACACTGCCCGAACACCACTGCTCTGCCCAAAACACTGAAACACCAGCCCCTGCACGACCCCCTACACTGCCCGAACACCACTGCACTGCCCTAAACCCTGAAACACCAGCCCCAGCACGACCCCCTACACTGCCCGAACACCACTGCACTGCCCTAAACCCTGAAACACCACCCCCAGCACGACCCCCTACTCTGCCTGAACACCACTGCACTGCCCTAAAGCCTGAAACACCACCTCCAACACAACCCCTACACTGCCTGAACACCATTGCTCTGCCCTAAACCCTAAAACACTACCCCCAGCATGACCCCCTGCACTGACCCAAACACCACTGCACTGCCCTAAACCCTTAAACACCACCCCCAGCAAGACCCCCTACACTGCCCGAATACCACTGCACTGCCCTAAAGCCTGAAACACCACCTCCAACACAACCCCCTACACTGCCCGAACACCACTGCACTACCCTAAACCCAGAAACACCACCCCCAGCACGACCCCCTACACTGCCCGAACACCACTGCTCTGCCCAAAACACTGAAACACCAGCCCCAGCATGACCCCCTACACTGCCCGAACACCACTGCACTACCCTAAACCCAGAAACACCACCCCCAGCACGACCCCCTACACTGCCCGAGCACCACTGCCTGCACTGCCCTAAACCCTGAAACACCAGCCCCAGCACGACCCCCTACACTGCCTGAACACTACTGCACTGCCCTAAACCATGAAACACCATCCCCAGCACGACCCCCTACACTGCACGAACACCACTGCACTGCCCTAAACCCTGAAAAACTACCCCCAGCAAGACCCCCTACACTGCCCGAACACCACTGCACTGCCCTAAACCCTGAAACACCAGCCCCAGCACGACCCCCTACACTGCCCGAACACCACTGCACTACCCTAAACCCATAAACACCACTCCCAGCACGACCCCCTACACTGCCTGAGCACCACTGCACTGCCCTAAACCCTGAAACACCAGCCCCAGCATGACCCCCTACACTGCCCGAACACCACTGCACTGCCCTAAACCCTGAAACACCAGCCCCAGCACGACCACCTACACTGCACGAACACCACTGCACTGCCCTAAACCCTGAAACACCAGCCCCAGCATGACCCCTACACTGCCCGAACACCACTGCACTGCCCTAAACCGTGAAACACTAGCCCCAGCACGACCCCCTACACTGCCAGAACACCATTGCACTGCCCTAAACCCTGAAACACCAGCCCCAGCACAACCCCCTACACTGCCCGAACACCACTGCACTGCCCTAAACCCTGAAACACCACCCCGTGCACGACCCCCTACACTGCCCGAACACCACTGCACTGCCCTAAACCCTGAAACACCACCCCAGCACGACACCCTACACTGCCCGAACACCACTGCACTGCCTTAAACCCTGAAACATCACCCCCAGCAAGACCCCCTACACTGCCCGAACACCACTGCCCTAAACCCTGAAACACCACCCCCAGCAAGACCCCCTACACTGCCCGAACACCACTGCACTGCCCTAAACCCTGAAACACCAGCCCCAGCACGACCCCCTACATTGCCCGAACACCACTGCACTGCCCTAAACCCTGAAACACCACCCCCTGCATGACCCACTACACTGCCCGAACACCACTGCACTGCCCTAAACCCTAAAACACCATTCCCCCTGCACGACCCCCTACTCTGCCCGAACACTACTGCACTGGCCTAAACCCTGAAACACCATCCCCAGCACGACCCCCTACACTGCACGAACACCCCTGCACTGCCCTAAACCCTGAAACACTACCCCCAGCAAGACCCCCTACACTGCCCGAACACCACTGCACTGCCCTAAACCCTGAAACATCACCCCCAGCAAGACCCCCTACACTGCCCGAACACCACTGCCCTAAACCCTGAAACACCACCCCCCCCAAGACCCCCTCCACTGCCCGAACACCACCTCACTGCCCTAAACCCTGAAACACCAGCCCCAGCACGACCCCCTACACTGCCCGAACACCACTGCACTGCCCTAAACCCTGAAACACCACCCCCTGCATGACCCACTACACTGCCCGAACACACCTGCACTGCCCTAAACCCTGAAACACCACCCCCAGCACGACCCCCTACACTGCCCGAACACCATTGCACTGCCCTAAACCCTGAAACACCACCCCCTGCACGACCCCTACACTGCCCGAACACTACTGCACTGCCCTAAACCCTGAAACACCGCCCCCAGCATGTCCCCCTACACTGCACGAACACTACTGCACTGCCCTAAACCCTGAAGCACTACCCCCAGCAAGACCCCCTACACTGCCCTAACACCACTGCACTGCCCTAAACCCTGAAACATCACCCCCAGCAAGACCCCCTACACTGCCCGAACACCACTGCCCTAAACCCTGAAACACCACCCCCAGCAAGACCCCCTACACTGCCCGAACACCACTGCTCTGCCCTAAACCCTAAAACACCACCCCCAGCATGACCCCCTACACTGCCCGAACACCACTGCTCTGCCCAAAACCCTGAAACACCAGCCCCAGCACAACCCCCTGCACTGCCCGAACACCACTGCACTGCCCTAAACCCTGAAACACCCCCCCCAGCACGACCCCCTACACTGCCCGAACACCACTGCACTGCCCTTAATCCTGAAACACCACCCCTAGCACAACCGCCTACACTGCCTGAAAACCACTGCACTGCCCTAAACCCTGAAACACCAGCCCCAGCACGACCCCCTACACTGCCCGAACACCACTGCACTGCCCTAAACCCTCAAACACCAGCCCCAGCACGACCCCCTACACTGCCCGAACACCACTGCACTGCCCTAAACCCTGAAACACCAGCCCCAGCAAGACCCCCTACACTGCCCGAACACCACTGCACTGCCCTAAACCCTGAAACACCAGCCCCAGCAAGACCCCCTACACTGCCCGAACACCACTGCGCTGCCCTAAACCCTGAAACACCACCCCCAGCAAGACCCCTACACTGCCCGAACACCACTGCGCTGCCCTAAACGGTGAAACATCAGCCCCAGCAAAACCCCCAACACAGCGCGAACACCATTGCACTGCCCTAAACCCTGAAACACCACCCCCAGCAAGACCCCTACACTGCCCGAACACCACTGCACTAAACCCGGAAACACCAGCCCCAGCAAGACCACCTACACTGCCCGAACACCACTGCACTGCCCAAAACCCTGAAACACCACCCCCAGCACGACACCCTACACTGCCCGAACACCACTGCACTGCCCTAAACCCTGAAACACCACCCCCAGCACGACCCCTACACTGCCCGAGGACCACTGCACTGCCCTAAACCCTGAAACACCACCCCCTGCACGACCCCCTATACTGCCCGAACACCACTGCACTGCCCTAAACCCTAAAACTCTACCCCCAGCATGACCCCCTACACTGCCCAAACACCACTGCACTGCCCTAAACCCTGACTCACCACCCCCTGCATGACCCCCTACACTGCCCGAACACTACTGCACTGCCCTAAACCCAGAAACACCACCCCAAGCACGACCCCCTACACTGCCCAAACACCACTGCACTGCCCTAAACCCTGAAACACCACCCCCAGCACGACCCCCTACACTGCCCGAACACCACTGCACTGCCCTAAACCCTAAAACACCAGCCCCTGCACGACCCCCTACACTGCCCGAACACCATTGCACTGCCCTAAACCCTGAAACACCACCCCCAGCACAACCCCCTACACTGCCTGAACACCATTGCTCTGCCCTAAACCCTGAAACACTGCCCCCAGCAAGACCCCCTACACTGCCCGAACACCACTGCACTGCCCTAAACCCTGAAACATCACCCCCAGCAAGACCCCCTACACTGCCCGAACACCACTGCCCTAAACCCTGAAACACCACCCCCAGCACGACCCCCTACACTACTCGAACACCACTGCACTGCCCTAAACCCTGAAACACCACCCCCAGCACGACCCCCTACACTGCCCGAACACCACTGCTCTGCCCAAAACACTGAAACACCAGCCCGAGCATGACCCCCTACATTGCCCGAACACCACTGCACTGCCCTAAACCCTGAAACACCAGCCCCAGCACGAACCCCTACTCTGCCTGAACACAACTGCACTACCCTAAACCCAGAAACACCACCCCCAGCACGACCCCCTACACTGCCCGAGCACCACTGCCTGCACTGCCCTAAACCCTGAAACACCAGCCACAGCACGACCCCCTACACTGCCTGAACACTACTGCACTGCCCTAAACCATGAAACACCATCCCCAGCACGACCCCCTACACTGCACGAACACCACTGCACTGCCCTAAACCCTGAAAAACTACCCCCAGCAAGACCCCCTACACTGCCCGAACACCACAGCACTGCCCTAAACCCTGAAACATCACCCCCAGCAAGACCCCCTACACTGCCCGAACACCACTGCCCTAAACCCTGAAACACCACCCCCAGCAAGACCCCCTACACTGCCCCAACACCACTGCACTGCCCTAAACCCTGAAACACCAGCCCCAGCACGACCCCCTACGCTGCCCGAACACCACTGCACTGCCCTAAACCCTGAAACACCACCCCGTGCATGACCCCCTACACTGCCCGAACACAACTGCACTACCCTAAACCCTAAAACACAACCCACAGCATGACCCCCTACACTACCCAAACACCACTGCACTGCCCTAAACCCTAAAACACTCCCCCAGCATGACCCCCTGCATGACCCAAACACCACTGCACTGCCCTAAACCCTGAAACACCACCCCCAGCAAGACCCCCTACACTGCCCGAACACCACTGCACTGCCCTAAACCCTGAAACACCACCCCCAGCACGACCCCCTACACTGCCCAAACACCACTGCACTACCCTAAACCCTAAAACACGACCTCCTACACTACACAAAGACCACTGCACTACCCTAAACCCTAAAACACTACCCCCAGCACGACCCCCTACACTACACAAACACCACTGCACTACCCTAAACCCTAAAACACTACCCCCTACACTACACAAACACCACTGCACTACCCTAAACCCTAAAACAATACCCCCAGCACGAACCCCTACACTACCCAAACACCACTGCACTACCCTAAACCCTAAAACACTACCCCCAGCAGTACCCCCTACACTACCCAAACACCATTGCACTACCCTAAACCCTAAAACACTACCCCCAGCAGTACCCCCTACACTACCCAAACACCACTGCACTACCCTAAACCCTAAACCACTACCCCCAGCACGACCCCTACACTACCCAAACACCACTGCACTACCCTAAACCCTAAAACACTACCCCCAGCACAACCCCCTACACTACCCAAACACCACTGTAATACCCTAAACCCTAAAACACTCCCCCAGCACGACTCCCTACACTATCCAAACACCACTGCACTACCCTAAACCCTAAATCTACCCCCAGCATGACCCCCTACACTACACAAACACCACTGCACTACCCTAAACCCTAAAACACTACCCCCAGCACGACCCCCTTCACTACCTAAACACAACTACACAATTTGTTACAGGCGTTGCAACGCAGGCCTGTGGTGCTTACTGGAAGTACTTGGTGGGCTAGTTGGGCCCCAGGGACCCTCAGGATTCAAGGTGACCTAATCCCCCAACTTAAAACGCGCCACGGGGCGCGTTTGCACAGTGGTGAAGGGAGGGGGCGGGGCCTCAGGTGACATGTGCGCAAACACGCTCCCTTGAATCCTGAGGGACCCTGGGGCCAACTAGCCCACCAGGTACCTTCAGTAAGCACAACAGAGTTGCGTTGCAGAGAGGTGAAAAAAGGTGCGTGGCCTCGGAACGCCTCTCTGCAACTCAGCTCTGTGGTCCTAACTGTAGGTACCTGGGGGGCTAGTTGGGCCCCAGGAACCCTCAGGATTCAAGGGGACTTAATCCCGCAACTTAAAACGGGCACGGGGCACGTTTGCACACGCGTTTTAAGAGGTAGTTTTAATCCCCCTGCCCTATTATGTACTAGGGACTTACAGAGGAGGTCATGCTAATCACAGGGGTACCCCAACGCATAGTGTTCCCTAGTGTATGAAGGTGTTTTCACTGTATTCTAAGTGTCTTTTAGCATAGCACTGACTCTGGTTAGTCAGAGTCAGTTACCACCAGTACCTGTCTGAAAAAGTTGTGGGCACAGGATGATTTTGCAACATGGCCTCTTTCTGCTCCTCTGTTGGTTCTTTCTGCACATCTTTTCTTCTTCCTGCACTTTTCTTCGTCTTTGTGGACTTCTGTTGCTTCTTTCTGCATTTCTTTTGCTTCTTTCTGCTCGTTTTTTCTTCTTTCTTCACATGTCCTACCTCTGTAGGCATAGTTAGAAACTAGCATTTAAAAAACCTTTGAAATTCACTTAAAAAATCATAGGTTTCAGGCACGTTATAGTTAGAAATTAGCATTTAAAAAACCTTTGAAATTCACTGAAAAAACCATAGGTTTCAGACACGTTATAGTTAGAAATTAGCATTTAAAAACCTTTGAAATTCACTGAAAAAACCATAGGTTTTAGGGACAGTTATAGTTAGTTGGACATTTCACTCGTACAAAACCATAGAAATTCCCCCGTTATAGTTAGTTCAGCTAACTATAACTCGCGCCCCGCAATGCACTGCTGATGACGTCACATATTACATCACTCATGACATGGTCAGTGACATCACTGATGACATCACTGATGACATCTCAAATGACATCACTGATGACATCATCCATGTGATAATTTCATGCATCTTCTCACACCCTAATATAGCTTTTGATACACCCACTCTAAATTACAGACTGCCATTCTCAAAACCATACACACTCCAATACCAATAACTACATACCCACTCACTGATTCTTAGGTCTACACACACACATCTACTCACTCACCCGTACAGTCACTCATACTTACAGTCACTCAGTACAGGACTATCATATGCACTCATACACCTATATAAACACTCACACACCGCCACTCATCCATAGAGGTACTCACACACCTAGTCAGTCATGCAAAAAATTTATCACACACCCATTTACTCACCTACACAGTTATACACACACTAGCTCACTTACTCATACAAATACTAGCACATTCTTACGCTCTTATACAATAACTGATACAAGCACACACGCATCCATACAGCCACTCTCACAATCACACACTCTCACTTATAGCCATTTAAATACTCTAACACACATATATACTGCCTTTTACATATGTAGTTACTCGCACATGTACCACTGAGATATACATTCACTCACTAACACACCCATACACACACTCACCCACCCAAGCAGTCCATCACAGATGCACTCTTGAAATCATGCACCCAGTGAATCACCCACTCAGACATCTATGTACAGAGTCACACACACCCCACCCACACAAACACTCAGGCAGCCATACAGATACTCAGAGAACCAATCAATAACCCATATAGACACTCATGTAGCTATTCGCAAATCCATGCATCCACTTACACACCAACAAACAGACGGATACAGACATTCACACAGTTTAGTCACTAACCCATGCATTCAGTAAGATACGTTTAATCACTCACTTTTAGAGTCAGTCACGCACGTACTAAATCATCCATTCAGACACTTAAACACCCACTCATTCTTCAATACGCCTTTCCCTATATATATTAAACATATTTAAACTTTACAGAAACACACAGTCACTGGATGATGTCATCAGTGATTTCATTTGAGATGTCATCAGTGATGTCATCAGTGATGTCACTGACCATGTCATGAGTGATGTAATATGTGACGTCATCAGCAGTGCATTGCGGGGGCGCGAGTTATAGTTAGCTGAACTAACTATAACGGGGGAATTTCTATGGTTTTGTACGAGTGAAATGTCCAACTAACTATAACTGTCCCTAAAACCTATGGTTTTTTCAGTGAATATATATATATATATAGTGGTGAATGCCATTTTCTTTTTCTTTTTGCTGCAATTCTGCAGGAGTCCCACAAGAATATGGTGAAAACCACCATTTCTTTAAAAGTTTTGCCCCGGGGTGGTCCCTCTGGGTCCAGCCCCCAGGGCTTAAGGGGGCAGGGTATCCCTACCCTGCTCCCTTATATTTAATTTTTTTTGTTAGTTCAGGACAGAGGACTAAGTTCCTGAGTTCTGTAATAGCTGCCAGCAACCTTTCTCTCATGTTGCCTGCAAACAATCAGAGTGCTCGCTCCCGTGGGAGTCTGACTCCTATGGAAGCAAATTGGCCCAAGGGGGAAAAAAAGCTCCCTGGGCCAATGAGCACACTCTATTTTTGAACTGCCGCTCCCTCGGACCCAACTGTCCAGATATATTAATATTTTTGTACCTTAATTTTTCGAACACTACTGAACGGATTTACACAATCTGTGAACCAAGATCTAGCTTCTTGCCAGATTTGATGTAATTCTGTTCGGCAATTTTTGTGGTAGAGCTGCATAAAAAAGTCTATGGAAAATGTATGGGAAAATTTGCTTTTGGGACCCCCCTTTTTTCTTGACCCCCACTTGACGGATCACCTTAAACTTTCCAGAAAGGAGCCCCCCTCCCTGAGCCATTATCGGCCCTGGGGACCCCACCCCCCAGGGCCCACATTTCTAAAATGTGGCTGCCCCGCTGCCCACCCAGGGCACCTACCATACACTTGTTGGGGGCTGCGGGGAGAACCCCAAGGCCCCCACAGCCCCAGCCTGGCCCCCACATGCAATAGGAGCCGGCATTGCTCCCACCCGAATGGAGCAGCTACTAATGCTTCTCCCTCTGGCGGAAGCAACAATTTGATCTGTTTCCCTGTCCACAGATCAAAACTTTGCTCCCAGCGAGCGGGAGCATTTTTGAAGCTCCCGCCTGCTGGGAGCAGACTTGGTGTTTGCTCCCAGCAGGCAGGTGATTCAAAAATGCTCTCACCAAGCATGAGCAAACACAGGTTTCCCTGACCGCACCAGTGCCGGCAGGGAAACCGCTATGTCATGGGGTGGGCTCCCCAAGACATAGCTTGTGAGTGGACCCAAGGGTTTGGGCCCCCAGGGCCATTATTGGCTCAGGGAGGGGGGCAGTGCAGCTCCCCGCCCTTAAAGTAATTGCCCCGGGGATGGCCTCCCCAGGGCTTTTAATGCCTCAGGGAGGGGGGTTGCATGGCCCCCTCCCCATTAGTCAAAATTTCAGCCCTGGAAGTAGGCTCTCTCTTGCTAGTCAAGGCTCGAGAAGGGCCCCCCCCTCCCCATACACTATGGGCCCGATTCACAAAAGTAATCTGAGATAAACGTCTACATTTACGACTTTTGGCATTCACAGAAGGCACTTACGATTTTTGGTATTCACAGAAATCACTTAGGACTCCTATCTTTACGTCCACACTCGGGCTGGAATTTCCACACCCGGGGCGGAATTTCCGCACCCGGGCCGGAAATCCCGCACTCGGACCGGAATTTCCGCACCCGGGGCGGAATCTCCGCTTCAGGGCCGGTATACCCGTATTCGGGCCGGATGATCATTTTCTTCGATGCTAAACACCTGTCCAAGTGCTTACCATCCCCCGACGTGCATCAGAGGAAATCAATTGACACCAACAGCAAGACCAGCACCACAAACCACATAAAAGCAGCACACATTCAAGGAACAGGTTTGGCCACAGAGAGTTCCTGTTTTCCTTCTCTGTGCAACACTACTGGAAAATGTACCAACTGAGGAAGAAGAAAAATTTCACAGATGAGGAGACTACCATGATTCTGGAGTTCATTGTGAGGCACCACAAACGGCTACATGGTCTCCCCTCTTACTGCACCAGTGGCACAAAGAAGGTAGCTCTATGGCAGCATTTAGCCACTGCTGTCACAGCATTGGGGGAGGATGTGCACACAGTTCGTGACATTAAGAAGAAGTGGCAGGATGGAAAGAGGCGGGTGAAGGAGAAGTACACCAGGATTGAGTTGGCCAGAATTCTCCCTGGCCCACAATCCGGAACCCGCATCCGTCTCACCACACTTGAGGAGGATGTCCTCAATACAAGCCACCCTCACATGCTCCATGGGCTTCCTGTGAGTGATGTCAGCAACGTGGTACCAGGTAAATGTGATGACAAGTATATAAAATGACTGTCTGTGTTGCACCCCCATTGTGATTAAGGAAGTTGTTCAAAGTTTATATAAAAATAAAGTCAGTCAGAGGCTGATGTGTTTCCCTCTGATGTGTTTCCCTCTGCACCACAAGTCCCAGAATCCTTCTGAATTAGAAATGGCAAATCCCATTCCCACTATTGAAAACATGGGCCCAGCACTGCTGCCGTATATACCTAACACTGTTAAGTAGCAATAGACAAAGTGCCCCTTCCACTTATCCAGACGCGGCCAGATCAGTCAAGAACGTCGGGGGGGGGGTGCAGTGCAGAGGAAAATCTACAGACAACGGAATAGGGAAATTAAAAAACAATCATCCAAAAAATAGCTCACCTTGTGCTTGCCGCATCACCGAGCACAAGGTGAGAGAATCCTCATACTAAGACATTTCTTTCCACTATTCCGTTGTCTATTTCCCACCCTGCCCCGCCATTACACACCCAACGCCCCACTGCTCCTACCTGCACCAGCCGTGACAGTACTTCAGAATACTGTTAGCATGCTGAAGATATGAGGAAATGTAAGACAAGTTACACATGTACATTTTCGATTTGGTTACTTTTCTTTCTTCTCACCTATTGACACATTCAGCCTGAGTACAGACGAACACAGTAGCAGAGGTCCCTACATCTTCTGGGAGGAAACAACATCATCCAGAGCAAGGCATACCACCCTCACTAACTGGTAAGTCAAACTGGTCAGAAGATGGTCAAAATGCATACATTGTCAGCAGACAACAGAGGGACATATAGGGCCCGAATCTCAAAGGTAACCGGAGATGAAAATCTAACTTTACAACTATTGGAATTCTTAGAGGACATTTACCTTTAGCAAATAACATTTGTGAATAGCGAAAGACAAAAAATTGGATATCTAGGCTCATCATACCTTTGTAATTTGGGAACATTACATGTATTCCATCAACAGGTCCCGAACCGTGAACTCAATCCTGGAATCGAGTGTCACAACAAGTCAAAAAGGAGTCTCCACTATATTGTAATTGTTATTGTAGACAAAATCTAGAAATCCAATGTTAACAAATATAACAATGATGAACAAGAAGTGAGATTCAATTGTCAGGAGTATTGAGAATGCGTCCAGTGTCCAAATTATAATGCTTTTTCAATACATGAAATTATCCAGTCAACCAAGCTGGTTATATTTATTAACATCGGATGGCATGTTTATTGGCCATAAACAAAACACGATAATGGACCTTTCTTTAGGAATTGTTGTGGTATCAATTTGATAGACGTTGCTTCTAGGCAGTGGGGCCATTATAAGTTGAATGTGGGATCACTCATGATATTTAGTGCCACACACTTCTGCAACGGTAGTGCCCAACCTGCTTGTGCTTATCCTTTGTGCCTGAAATTGAGTGCATCACATGTGGCAGCTGAAATGTAAAGTTGCAAACACACTTATCATTGTAGGTCCAATGATGTTGTCCCAGATTCCAGTACCCCCATTGACTTCTGCTACAAGGTTGGCTGTGACATCTGGTCAGGGACCACACACTGGGCAGGTGCAGGGCCATGATAAGTGAACCCAAGAATAATGTACCTGAATGCTCATGCTCATGAAATGTGCCTTTAATCTCCGCTGTCTGTATGTGTTCTACATCACTGTTGTCCTGCATCACAACATGCCTACATATGGCATTTAACCACATACCAGATCACACCCTGGTGGCTAGTGAAAAGATGACACAAAATGTATGCTAAGTGAGAGCAGAATGGACATAAAATAGTATATAGTGTCAAATGAAGTGTACCAGACACAACTGGATTGTAATTCAATTATATGAAAACTCTCTTGCAAAATATCAATGGACAAATCCTATTGAAATTGGTGTGGATGAGGGTCGCACTGATGCCAGGAGTGTACTTTTGTGATGGATGTATGGGCTGCTAAGGTGAATCTTGAGGTAGTGAAATTTTCAAATCTCTTGGCTGAAAAACACAACGCAAATCCAGTGTAGGCGGGAACTATGAAAGCTTCTCAACTTACCCACAATGTGGGATCCTAGTCAAATGTTGCACTCTGCTTGCCTCCTCTTCTAATGTATTCACCTATATAAGTGAGTGTATAATATATGAGGTTAGGATGTATGCTGTACAACATAAACATTAGAAGGAGTATTACCCCGAAGAGATCAGCGATGAAATCCGCGAGATACGATGAGAGTGAAAAAAAGGAAAAAATTCCTTTTTAAAAAGACCCCTCACTCACCAACCTAGTTGGTGACATGCTTCATTATAGGGGTCCCACCCGAGTAACCGAATGTTACCCGGGTGTGCTTCAACACCTAATTTACAGTGGAGCTGGTTAGTCGCAATGGTAGTGCAGGTTAGTGAAAAAGTGAATTTTAAAATGTCTTTATTGTACTCCCTAAAATTTAATATGGAGCAATAAGACAAGATTAAAACCAGTGTGTGATACCTAAGTAGGCTTCAATGGCCTGCGGTATCTACGTAAAAAAGTGATCGTGATGGTCTACATGTTTCAACCTGTAGGTGGTAGTACTAGGTTTTCTTCAGGACCTATGTGGTAACCCGAGCGGTATGCACACACTAAGGCGCACCACGTCTCTGAGTCACTCGTGAACCATGCCGTGTACTCACAGTATGGTAACCTCTCAGCCTTCTGTGAAAGGATAATACTTAAAAAGTCCCCTCTCAGCCTTCTGTGAAAGAGAAACAGTCTGAAAAATAAACAAACAGTCACACGTAATTTAAGTACATACTGTTTGAAAATCAAGATAACTCTTTCGTATCATAATTGTGAACTATTCCAACATGGTACGTGCAGTATTGCACACACGCCGTGCACGCCATACAGTTAGTGCATTTCCGAGTCCACATGCTATTGGTGAGTGGTATACCATTATAGAATAGGAGTGAGAGCACACCTATTAGTGCAAATAATCCCCACAGTGAACATTCTTAAGTGGGTGTCTTCATGCTCAACTTGAAGTGAGCGTGTTTTAAATTTCGGAGCTATTCAAAAAATTGTATGCACTACTAGTGCAAAACGAGAATAGACTATGTGACACGTAGGGAAAGACAGAGAATCAAGGTTAGGGCTTACTGAGGACTAATGACTGCCTCGCCTCATGGAGACCGTGGGGAGGGCGCTGGCTTTAGTTACACTCTGTAAATATAAAATCAAGTATTGAGGATATTTAAAAGGAACATATGTAAAAGATAAAAAATTATGAGTGAGTTAAGCGGAGCCCACCCGCATCTGTCAATTGTACTCACTGCGTCAAACCATGCCGCCCGCTTTTCCACCTACGTTAAAGCCCTGCACGGAGTCCCGAGGATCCAACAGTCGGTCTTCCTGTGGCTTATATCCCGGAAGTTGGCGGTTTGTTCCGAGTCACGTGACGCGTGACGTGGTCGCGCAATCGCGTGCTTACGCCAAAAAAGGGGCGTGTTCAAGGGCGAATCTGCTACAATATAGTGTGTGTTTGAGGGGTCTCAAACACTGAAGGGCGAATTGCCTGAAAAGTTCAGGAAGTCTCTCAGAAACCAGGAAATCTGTTAATTATGAATGCATCATCAGAAAAGGGGTAAATTTATAATGGCTTTTAGCGTGAATCTGCTATATCTGAATGATAAATCGTCTCAGTATATAGAGATATGAGACGTCTTATAAAAAATATATATATGGCATCTAGGGACAAGTTGCCAGAAAAAATGTTGCTATACCATAGTCTCATGATTTGAAATGGGTCTCTAGCAGGTTCTCAATCGATTTGCCCCATTCCATGGTTGGTACATTTAGTTTAAATTTACAGTGATGAACAAACAATGTTCATAATATGCGTTGAAGGAGAGGCTAAACGGGGGATTTTATCTCTGCTTGACAGAGTTCCACGGTATATTATCATTAAACCCATTCTTGTTTGAAGACAATCTGTAAATCCAACGTTGCTCTTTCTCAAAGAGGCGTTGTTGAGTCAGTTCACTGGGGTTGATTTGTTCAATAATTGTCCATTTCATGTCGTTAGTGGTGTGGTTGACCTGGAGAAAATGCTCGGTCAGTTTAGTTGTTCCTTTTTTACACCTGACTGTGCTGCGATGTTCACAAATTTTTTGTTTGATTTTTCTACCAGTCATACCAACGTATCGTAGTCCACACGGGCACGTTATAAGGTATACAACGTTCGTGCTGTTGCAGTTAGTGGGCGCCCGTAATGTCCACACCCTCCCAGGTTCAAGGTTCAGTGTTCTGGTTGCAGTGGTGAGATGGCACACGCTGCAGTTACCACAGGTATAGTGGCCTGTAATGTTAGGTAGGCCCCACGCGTTCAAGACTGTGGACGTCTTGTCCTGTTCTTTTTTATGTGGACGGGTGGTTACCAGTATGTCTTTAAGACTCCTAGCCTTCTTGAAAGAAAATAGTGGTTTTTCCCAATGGTGTGTACCTGTCTGGAGGATCCCCAATGCTTATTTATGGAACGGGTCACTTGGTTGGAAACTGTGCTATACGTTGTAACACACGTTAATGGGATTTCTCTTGTTGGGGTTCCTTTTTCTTCAAAAAGGACATCCCGATGTTGATTCCTTGCGCGTTTCTGGCAGCTACTCAGTATCTTCATAGGATATTCCCCCTCTCCGTTAGTTTCTTAGAGAGGTCAGCTGCTTGGGTTTTGTAATCGCTGAGTTTGCTACAATTCCGCCTTAATCTAAGGTACTGTCCATAGGGTAGGTTTTTCCTCAGAGCCCTGGGGTGAAAACTCTCAAACCTGAGCAAGTTGTTCTTAGCTGTTGGCTTATGGTATGTGTGTGTTTCCAGTTTGCCATTTTCCTTCGTAATTACGATGTCCAGGAATACCATGGTATTATAATCCACTGCATGGGTGAACCTCAAATTCCTGTCGCAGGAATTGATCCAAGATATGAAATCCATTAAGAGGTTATTGGGTCCTTGCCAAATGGCAAGGACATCATCAATGTATCTCTTCCAGAACACAATATGTGTAGAGAAAGGGTTGGCATCACCTAATATAAATTTCTTCTCGAAATCAAAAACATAAAGCCCTGCCACACTCGGGGCGAAGGTGCTTCCCATAGAAGTGCCGCCTATTTGGAGGTACAAGTCCCCCTCGAATTCAAAGTAGTTTCTCTTAAGGGCTAATGTGGCACAATCGAGAATAAAATGTTTAGGTGTTGTGTATGTCCATTATGTTTCATTCAAAGCCTTTCTGAGTACCGCCAGGGTGTCATCTTGGGGGATACTAGTATAAAGGCTTTCAATATCGAAGCTCACCAGGACCGTTGTCTCATCAACAGTTATATCCTTTAGGAGATTAAGTAGACTTTTGGTGTCTTGCAAATAAGTTTCTGTGTTCTGAACCAGGGTTTTTAGAAAGTAATCGCAAAACCGTGAGAAGGTTCGAGTAGAGAACCTATTCCCGACACGATGGGTCTGCCTGGGGGAGGGCTTTTATTCTTGTGCATTTTGGGCAGTGTGTAAAAATAGGAGACCTTTCCTTCGCAATTGGTAAGGTAATCCGCCTCTTGTTTCGATATATATCCCCTGGACTCAGCATGGTCCACTAGGGACTTGATCTCTTGTTTCAATTCCTGTGTCGGGTTGGTAGTTAAGGGGACATAATTTTTTCTGTCAGTCAGCGGCATTCCGTTTGGTAGGCCAGCTTGTCCTGCACTACCACGCCACCCCCTTTGTCCGCCTGCTTAATGATGATTTCAGCACAGTTCTTCAGGTTATCTAGAGCCTGATTCTCTTCTTTACTTATGTTGTAGAAGGGTTGAATCGCCTCCATTTTCTCAATGTCATTGTAGACAGCTTGTTCAAATGTTAATACTTCCACAGGAATGGTATGAGGTGGAGGTACAAAAGTGGATTTTAGGCGTAAGCCTGTCTCACATTCATCATGGGTTTGTTCTTTTTCGCCTTGTCTCTCAAAAAAGGCCTTCAGTTTTAATTTTCGAAAGAAACCGGCCAGTTCGCAATGGAGATTGAATTTATCCAGCCTCGTCGTTGGGACGAAGCCCAATCCTTTGTGAAGGACCTGCTCTTCAATTGTAGAGAGTGGTCAGGAGGCCAGGTTGGTAACTAGACCCTGCTGCTGCTTGTCCCTGCCTGTGGCTCCTGTGTCTTGCTCCTCGTGTTGTTCCCCACTGGGTTCTCCTCTTCCCAGTGTACCTGGTTCTGACCCTTTCTTCTGCCTCTTCCCCTTCTGCCTCTGCCTAAAAAAGGCGGCCTGAATGTATTTTGTGAGAACAGAGGTTGTGGAAATGGTGGTTGCCACCCATACATTGGGTTTTGTTAGTGTGGATTGGAAGGGCCCTGGAACCCACCCATTATTGGGACTTGGTAATTGGGCCATGTGTTTTGGGACCTATTCCGCCCTCTCTGTCTAAATCTCCCGCTGCCTGTGCTAGAGCTACTGCTAGACGAGGAATCATCATCATCCGTTGTCAGCTAAGTACTACCATGATGTTGTAAATGGATTATGGGAACAGAGGACACTCAAAGGATGGACATAACAAATTTGTGATCTCTCAGTCCAAAATGAGCTTTGTTACTTCATGTGTAGCGAAGCACAAATAAGCCACAAAATGTACCTGACTATTGCACATCTCACATATGAACTCTGCAATGTAATGTTTGATCTGATGTGCTAATGTGAAACTGGTCAGCCTAGTGATGGACATACCTTTCGACTTGTCAACAGACAACACCATACTCGTGAAGCATGATGGTCTTAACGGTGAAGGTGTAATCAATGTAATGCGGAGGAGTCCTGATTATTTATCCCCTTCCTTCAAATATCAGTAACCTTCTAATACATGTTTGTCTGTTGATGTGTCATCTCATTGATGTCAGTGCTGTGTGGAGGTAACAGCCGACAACTGCTGCAGTGAGCAGGGGCCCACATGTAAAGTCCATGAGGTAAACATGCTGCACATTAGCCAGGAATATCATATCAATGGTCATTGAGAATGACACATACATGTTAGCTCATAGCTACCATCTGGTGTACTGAAATATGGATATGATCATCCCGGGGAATGCAAGGCATCCTGGCTGCAGCAGTGAAACCCTCTCGCACCTGTCCATCAGGTAAGTGTGGCGTGAAGTGTTTCCCTATAATAGATTCCAAAACCATGACAAAGATCCAAATCCTCTTCTGCATAGAATCTGCAATCAGTGTTTACAAAGTTACATACATACCATTTCATTTTTATAAGTGTCACATGTGTCTGTTTGTAAATTAGTAATGCAGATCATTGACTATGTTGTCACTTCCTTCTGTAGCTGCTGGATCGGGGACCGCTTCATCATCTACACTATGAGGAGCCAGGTTCAGCAGCTGACATCAGGGGAGATCGCAAAGGGACACAAAGCTGTGGCTGGAGCTGGTGAGTTTGCATGTGCATTGTACATCTCCATTCAACACCTCAGTGCTATGGTGTGAGCTGTCATGTGTAGGGGTACCCAAACCAGGTCACATGAGCTTCATCTGTTGATGCAAAGTACAGTAGAACCAACCCTTGTGTTGCACCACATCTTATACTAGGTCAATTACTTATCCTGTTACATCCTCTGTGTTCCAGGTGATGATGACGATGAGGAGGATGGACCTTCCACCAGTGATGGGCGACGGGCAATCAAAGGCGAAAATCCACTACAGGCAGTAATGTCGGCTGCAAGTACTGTGCAAGAGGAGGAGAATGAAGTACCTGAGGAGGCTGAAGAATTTGACGATGATGAAGACTATCTGTCTATCCTCTCAGAGGATGACGATTCAGATTCCATGGCCAGAAAATTTCCCACATCGGCCAAATTCGGCAAGGCCTCACACCCTCCACCCAGCAAAGTGCCTCAGCCTCAACAAAGAAAGGTTGCCTGTCCTCAGCATAGAGCTAACCAGCCACAGCTCACACGCACTCCAACACATACATCACTCCCTCATAGCCCTCACATCCAGTACAGACGTGGTAGTTCCCCTATAAACTCCTTCCTATACATTGCATCCCAGGCATTCTCTCCACCATCTGAGGTAAGTACCAACCCTGTTGTGATGCAGGTATCCCCTGGGCACCATTCTCCTGTTCACAGGCTTCCACCTGCCACCCTCCCCCCTGCTGTTGGACCTGGCGGTCTCATCTATGGCCGACCCCTGCAGAGAGGACCTGCACCTGGCCGTAGTGGCCAGTGGGAGCAGGACTTCTTCCAACAGCAGGCAGATGTGAGGCAGAACATTCGTGCCATAGGGGCTACCCAGTCAGACATGTCTCAGGCCCTGCAGGACATGCGTCAAATCCCTCAGGTGGTGGACAGACTGACCCATGTTTTGGACAGGATGGATAGATCTTGGCAAGACATGTCCAAGAATATCAGATACATGATATCCATCCAAAGGGAAGAGAGTGCAAGACACCATGCCTTGGCCATGAAGATGATGGAGGGCATGCTGAAAGTGATCCATAGTCTCTCTTCATGGTCAACGCAGGGAGGGGAGCCATCACATCTGCCTGTAGCACATCACACCCACACACCTGTATCCAGTCACTCTCCCCTCCTGCACATCCACCACCCCCTGAACAGGCACTACCACCACCTGCACAACCACCCCCTGTCCAACTGTACAGACACAATCCCCCCCTGCACATGAACTTCACCCTGTACAGGCACATGTACCACACCAACCTGCCCCTCGGCGACATCCAGACATAATCTCTCACAGCGATCCTCACCTCCAAAGTCGCAAGCACGATCCCCATTGATCACATCCAAAAATGTTTTGTCCAGTGTGAATATCTGTAAATAAAAATAAAATCTCATCACAAGTCAAGACTATTTTGCATATTATGTCCTGATAGGCAAAAGTTTACCAATTGTGGTGGCCTAGAGATGTGAGGATGTATGTGTGTGCATGACACATGTACAAGTGTAACCCCATCATTGCAACAAGCTCTCATGTGCAGAGCAGATAATTCCCAAAATATTTGTCCATATTTTGTACAAGACATTCACAATGAAGTTAATCAAGATAGAGAAGTATGATTCAAAATAACATTTTATGGAAAAAAATTGTGGGATTAGAAATACAACAACAGCACGTTTGGAAGGGAGAAAGGAAAGCAAATGATGTTCTTAATACAGAAGGAGAAGGGAACTTGGAGTGGGGTGGGGCAACATAAATATAACACGTCAGGGAGCGTCAGGGGAACCAGTCTGTATACAAGGGGCAAAGTAAATAATTGTCCAAAAAGAAAATTCTGTCCAGCACGTCAAGTGTCCTTCTGGTCATCCTCAATTTGCACAATGTCCAGATCCTCTGAGTCCGAGGTGGGCTCCTGGCTGGCCGGTGCAGGACCAGGCACCACACGGGGTTGGGACACACGAGGAGTACGGGGGGAAACAGTGTGGTGCAACGGACAGGGGGAGACATTGAAGGTAGTGTGGGAGGGAGTTTGGGATAGGACAGACAACATGGCTGCAGTCAGGGAATTGACACTGTCAGTGAGGGTGGCCATAGCTCGTGCATTTTCCTCTTGCATCATGTGCAGCTCTGTACACATCTGCAGCATGATGCGAGAGGCCATGTCTGGCTAACCCTCACATGCCCACATCAATTCCTATGGTACAGCCACAGGAGTAACAACACAGGGAGGGGTTTGGGTAGAACATGAGGGGTGTGGTGCCTCGGGTTCGGAGCCGATGTTGGTGTCTACCTGGCAGCCACGATGAGGGGGACTGGTTGCAGGGGATGCAGCTGGAGGCCCCGATAGAATGGGGGCTTCTAGAATTAGGGAGGGGCTGATGGCAGGCCCAGGTTGTGTAGTGGCCTGCCCCGAGAACACCTCACCAAAAGTAAGTAGTGAATGGTCCGAGGTAGAGTAGATCTCCTCCCCCCCTGGCCAGAGGTGTCCAGTTCTCCCCCCCTTCAATGTCCTCAGCCTCCACCCGGTCCGTAGCACCAGAGGTGTCTTCCTGCTCAGTCCGGGTGGGCGCAATCCCCCTGCCTCCTGATGTAGAAGGTCCCGCCTCATCCTCTTCTTTCCCACTTGTGGATAGAGGTCGTGGCCGCCGGCGCACAAAAGATGTCCTGCTCCAAACCGTGTCCTGCTGTTGGTCCTTTTGGCCAGCTGAGCCCACTGAAATGTAAGACAAATCATGATGTAGTGGTTGTACACGTCAGAACAAGACACATAACTAGATGAGCCAAGGGCAGACTTTGTTCTCCTCTGATCACATTATACAGTTGGCAGTGATTCGGAGCTTAAATTACGTGTATGTTCACTGTCATCCCCTGATTTGAGTCGGACATGGACATCTCTCTTGAATTTTGGTGGCTTACACATCTGTACTGACCAACCCTCAGATTTGGCATTCTTGTGATCTGTGTGTCCTGTCACAGCTACATAAGCAGCTTCCAAACCCAGTCTACAAAAGGAGATCAGAGAGAGTCCAGATGGTATTGGAATGGGCCTGTGATATGGAGTCTCTGCACTTTTACTTCCGAACAAATGTTATCTGCTGTGTATCATTGTATGAGACAACACAAATTCCGATTGGGGGTCACACATCCATATAGGGTCTGGGCTATTAGGTTTGCTAAGTTGTGAGTCTAACCTTTTGATATTCCCTCACAAAAGCTGACAATCCAGTGCCACATATTGCCTTCGAAGACTGATCAGGTAGTGCTGTACACTGGTAAAGAGTAGTGGCTAGTTGTTACTGTTACCTGTACTTGAAAAATGGCATACAAACCACTGAGGGTAAGACGTGTGTCTGTGGATACACTTGGCAAAATTGGAAACACTTAAGAGTGAGGCAAGGATCTCAAAGTCTGTCTTGACTCCATGGCACATGATGATCTGTCTTAATCAGAACCCAAACTCACCAAATGCAATGCAAGTCACAGCATTCAATACCCATTGGCCTCTCATACTCACACTGGACAGTGTCTGTACCATTCCTCATCCAATGCACACATCGGTTATGATTCCCTTGGTTCACTGTTAGTGGTGCTGGCAGTGCACATTTATGTACAAATGCACGTGTGTGGCTCAATTCCCCAGTTGTCATAATAAAACTACCACTCCCAGAATACACTCTGCCCTGTACAGTCAGTGTGCTACAGTGAGCCTTTTGCTCGATGATGACTGCTGCATAGACACAGAATAGTAAATGGAGGCATGGGACACATGATGGTACAGATCTGTCTTCACTCACATCATACTTTCAGACACATATTGCATATAACGCACTTACCAGGCCTCTGCTGCTCATGCTTCTCCAGCTGAGCATAGAGGGTCGGCCAAGCTGCATGCAGGACCCTCCTGTACAGTGGCGAGAGGCAGGGACGATGCACATGGTGCTGGGAAGACTGGCCCAATAGCTCCTCGGCCTTGTGCCGGGCTCAGCGTTTTAGGTCCTCCCAGCGCTTGCGGCATGCCCTTGCCTTCCTGGTGTATACGCCCACTGCACTGCAGCGCTCCTCAATGTTGACCCATAGTATGGCCCGCGCTGCATTACTCATCTGGTCCTCTGGCCCCCCATATAGCTGAGGATATTTGTTGAGCACCCCCTCAGCTAAAATGTCTAATTCCCTTTCAGTGAAAGGGGGTGCTTTCTCCTAATAACCCTCAGCCATTTTGAGGGTAATTAAATTGAACTGAGCAGCAGGATGGCAGAGGATCTGATCTGTGAGAGAGGATGACTCAGAATAAACACAAAATGACTGTCAACAACTTCCTGTGATGTATTTCCTGTCTACTACTTCCTGTATGTCATTTCCTGTATGAAAGAATGGGTTTCGGTTGGTTTTCGGAGCTTCCGGCCTGAAGACGTACTCTCCGGTTGTGGAGCGTAGGATCCACATATGAGGCGTATGCTCCGCAGACGGAGGGCACGCATTTATGCCGGAAGTTGCGAAAAAGGACCGGAACCCATTCTTTCATACCGAAAATGACATACAGGAAGTGGGAGACAGGAAATACATCACAGGAAGTTGTTGACAGCCATTTTGTGTTCATTCTGATTCATCCACCATCACAGATAAAATCCTCTGCCATCCTATTGTTCTTTTTGCGGAGTGTAAGAGAAAATCATAGACATGAAACAAAAGGTAGAACAGACCATTAAATGAGATTTGGGCTGGGACAAGGGGGGGGCTGGCACAATATCACACCCCAGGATAGTTTTCTCCTCCTTTGCATTATGGTACATGTAGTCCATATTTAGTGCTCAACATAAGAGTTGTCTGTTGTGTTACATTACATTTGGGGAAGCAGTGCTGTGTATCCCAGACACATAGTGCCAGACTCACCCAGAACATCATCATTCCTGATGGGGGCCCATCATTTGTGGGGGAGTCAAATCTGTTGGGGGCAAAAACTCAACAATGCAATAGTTAGGCCCTTTTGTGATTCAGACACCCATTCTCAAAAGGTCCGGGAAGGTCTCTCAGAACATATACATCTTATCCTCTGAGTCAATAGATTCCTTAGTGACATCCACTACACTGATTGCTGACATCGGCACATTACCTGATGCACGGTCAATCTTTTGACTCCTGTCAACAGCTGTGGTTTACATACAGTTAGTGTGGCTTGCAAAGTAGTCTCAGGATGGAATTTTAGGACAGAGTCATAATTATCCAACTTTCATCATTGATGTGAGAAGTTGGCCTGGTATATGCTGTCCACTAATTCTAGTGGGCACCTTGCACCAGTCCAAACAACCCCTTATTGGAGATAGGTTAAAGACAACCTTTATTGAAAGCTATCCTAGTGGTAGCTATGGAGAGCAGCCTTCAGGCTAAGTCTTGAAGGAATGTAAAGCAGCTTGTTTTACCAGTCTATAATCTCTTGAGTGACCAAATGAAAGAGGACCACACCAGGTATATATTCAAAATATATGTATTTATTGCTAAACACACCCCTCTAGTCTCTTTATGAGGCTAGAGTTCGAAGTACATAAGTTATAAGTTAGTTATCAACAGTAATAGCACAAATACACGTTTGAGCCCTAGGGGCGTACCAAACCATATACCAATAAAGTGGTATAAGAACCACGACTGAGCTAGACTCAAGGCCTAGAGCCTGTAGAAGTGCTTGGACCACAAGGAACCACCCAAGGTAGTGACACAGGGGACCCACGGGGGACGCGTGCAGTGTGAGAACGCAGCCGCGAATCGCCATTGACTTCTATGGGGAAAGTCGCGGTTGGAATTTTAAAGAAAAGGGACACTTAGAGGAGGACTTGGAGCAAACCCCTTTAGAACTGGGTTGTTCTAGATTATATACCCACGGGAGCACCGGAGTACTCGAGTTACCTCACCCAGGGAAGCCGGGTGCATAGGTGTCTTTCGGGGTCAGGTTTCGTCGTCGTTTTCAATGGCGATCTGCTGCAAAGTGCTGCTGGCGGCCAAGTCGAAAGTGTTCGGGTGGATCCTAAGGTGGATCGAAGATCTGAAGAACCTGAAAGCAGAGGGGACAGAGTCTGGGTCAATAGCCAGTGACCAGGAAGGCGATGAGCGGATGCCCACCGATGTCGGGTGCTTCAGGTTGGTTGACGGTCGTCTTGACTCTTCAGCCACGAGGTCCAGGAGGCGTCGACGATGACCAGGAGCTGGATTCGAGCTGTCCCACGACGTCTGTCGATTGCAGGGGTGTCGGCTGTGAGAAGTTGGCCTGGCATATGCTGTCCACTAATTATAGTGGGCACCTTGCACCAGTCCAAACAACCCCTTATTGGAGATAGGTTAAAGACAACCTTATTGAAAGCTATCCTAGTGGTAGCTATGGAGAGCAGCCTTCAGGCTAAGTCTTGAAGGAATGTAAAGCAGCTTGTTTTACCAGTCTATAATCTCTTGAGTGATCAAATGAAAGAGCACCACACCAGGTATATATTCAAAATATATGTATTTATTGCTAAACACACCCCTCTAGTCTCTTTATGAGGCTAGAGTTCGAAGTACATAAGTTAGAAGTTATTTAAACACAGTAATAGCACAAATACACGTTTGGGCCCTAGGGGCGTACCAAACCATATACCAATAAAGTGGTATGCGAACCACGACTGAACTAGACACTAGGCCTAGAGCCTCTAGAAGTGCTTGGACCACAAGGAACCACCCAAGGTAGTGACACAGGGGACCCACGGGAGACGCGTGCAGTGTAAATACACAACCGCGATACGCCGTTGACTTCTATGGAGAAAGTCGTGATCGGGAAATTAGAGAAAAGGGACACTTAAAAGAGGACTAGGACAAAACCCTTTGAGATCTAGGACTTTGAAGAGTCTCTACCCACGGGAGCACCGGAGTACTCGTGTTACCTCACCCAGGAAGCCGGGTGCATAGGTGCCTTTCGGGGTCGGGTTTCATCGTCGATTCGAATGGTGATCTGCTGCAAAGTGCTGCTGGCGACCAAGAGAAAAGTGTCCGGGTGGATCCAAGAGTGGATCGGAGTTCTGAAGAACCTGAAAGCAGAGGGGACAGAGTCTGGGTCACTAGCCAGTAACCAGGAAGGCGATGGACAGATGCCCACCGATGTCGAGTGCTTCAGGTGCGTTGACGGTCGTCTTGACTCTTCAGCCACGAGGTCCAGGAGGCGTTGTCGGCGACCAGGAGCAGGATTCGGGCTGGTACACGATGTCTGTCGAGTGCTGAGGTGTCGGCGACCGGATTGGACCCAACAAGCCTTGGCAACGGCAAGTCTCGGTGAAGATGTAGATCGTCGATGGTGCAGACCAGCAAGGTCTGTGGAACTCACCCAGCGAGGGTAAGTGAGGGCAGACCTGGAGCAACCAGGATGCCAAGATAGAAAAGGATTGGCCTTCTTTAAGGGCTACTAGCCAACGGGCTAGCGACCGCGAAGGAGCCTCGTGACGCCGCACGTGGAGCTGGCTTACCGGACACTCGTGGAGTGGGGGCCAGTGATCTTCGGTGCAGGTGGTGCTGGAGGCTAGGGCTACTCGGAGCCCAAAGCACGACTTCTTGGGAGACACAGAAGAGGATGCACTTGCAAATGTGCTCGGTGTCCAGGGGTCACGGTCTCAAGTCACCCACGATAGCCACGGGCCTCAGCTTTGCTGGGGACTCAGGGTAGCCTCGGGGAAGTCTGAGAATCCACCTCTGGTGATGCGATGACTTCGGCGTCCGACGGGAGCTTCAGAAATGCGAACCGGACAGATGCTTCTTTGGTGCCTGCCAAGCAGGGGAGTCACTCCTTGACCCCAAGGGAGATTCTTCTGTCCTCTAATCGTGAGTACAGCGTCGAAGGTCCAGGATTCAGTTTCAGAGTTTCGTCCAGGGATAATCTAAAGTCCTAAGGACTGGGTTCCTATCTTTATACTAAAGATAGGGGTTGGACTACTCTGTGGCCCCACCTATGGGTGGGTCAGGGCAGAGGGGTGGCTACACCCTTTCCCTTTGTCCAGTTCGCGCCAAAGCAGGGGCTGCAAGCCCCTGATCCGGTTTGAACTGGGGTATGCACAGGGACACCAAATGTGCCCCCAGTGCAGGACTTCAAAGCACACAGATGGTGCTCCCGCCCAGCCCCAATACACATTGTCCTGTCTGGGGAGGTGGTCACACCTCCCTGGGACAGGAAACCTATTGTCCAGGCCTCCCCTGCCGGAGTTTCGTCCAGCAGCAGGAGGCCAGACTCGTGTCTGTGGCAGCAGCATCCATTTTGTGATGCCAGGGCTTTGGAGAGAAGTTACCGGGTTAGTCAGAGTTAACATGTCTTTCCCTCTAGAAGGGTGGAATGCTACCCCCGCCGCCAGAATTGGCGGGGGGTAGTATTCCAAGATGTTTGACAACAAACACGACATGTTTAGGTGCAGCCATTCCAAAGTTAGCATTTTACCGCGAGGTTATAATGCGCTTAAGAGTATATGGTCAGGCTGCACTACAAACAGCATCAGAGATGGTCTCCGAACGCTGCAGAGGGGCCCTGCTCATGCAGGGGCACCCTCTCACATAGGAACCATGCACTCTGCCTTTAGGATTGATAAGGCCTGCCTTAGGAGTGACTTATAGGTTTATATGTGTGTATGTATTTAGTGATATAGGTAACCTATATCACAGTAAAGGGTGCATGCACCACCTTACCCAGGCTGCAGTAGCAGACCTGTGGTGTCAGTTTGGATGGCCTTCCAGGGGTGGCATAATACATGCTGCAGCCCCTGGCAGGCCTCTGAGGTACCTATGCCCTTGGTACATAGTATACCATATACTAGGGACTTATAAGGGCACTCCAGATCCCAATCAGTGATGTGCCTAAGGCACATGGAAACCATTTTAGAGAGGAAGCAGCTAGGCTGGGGTTCTGATTAGCAGGGCCCCAGCCAGACTAATGTCGAAAAACAGTGAAGCATCAGCAAAAAGTGGGGGTACCCATGTGAAGCAGATCCTACTCTCCTACACAACCCCCCAAACGTAGGGACATTAAACTAACCATGCCCAGTTAAGTCTTCATGTTCTAAGTGGAAATACCTAGAGAGTCCATCTGCATTCGCATGGTTACTCCCAGGCCTATGTTCCACTGTAAAGTCCATCCCCTGTAGGGAAATGGACCACCTAAGCAGTTTGGGGTTTTCACCCTTCATTTGTTTTAGCCATAAGAGGGGCTTATGGTCTGTCTGAACCAGGAAGTGTGTACCAAACAAGTATGGCCTCAACTTCTTCAGAGCCCAGACCACAGCAAAGGCCTCCCTCTCTATGGCTGACCAACGTTTCTCTCTAGGGGTCAGCCTTCTGCTAATGAAAGCTACTGGCTGATCCTGACCTTCTTCATTCAATTGTGACAGTACAGCCCCTACCCCCAATTCAGATGCATCAGTTTGAACAATGAACTTCTTGGAGTAATCAGGACTCTGCAGAATGGGAGCAGTGCACATGGCCTGCTTCAGGTCATCAAATGCCTTTTGACAGCTAACTGTCCACTGAACCTTTTTGGGCATTTTCTTAGAAGTTAAGTCATTCAGGGGTGTCACTATTGATCCATACCCCTTGACAAATCTCCTATAGTACCCAGTCAGGCCTAAGAAGGCTCTCACCTGAGTCTGGGTAGTGGGAGCAGTCCAGTCCATGATAGTCTGGATCTTGCTCTGCAAAGGTTGAACCTGGCCTCCACCCACAAGGTGGCCCAGGTACACAACCTGACTCTGCCCTATCTGGCACTTAGTGGCCTTGATAGTCAGGCCTGCCTTTTGCAGGGCCTGTAAAACATTCCTGAGGTGGACCAGGTGATCCTCCCAGGTGGAGCTAAAGACAGCAATATCATCTAGATATGCTGCACTATAAGCTTCCAGACCTGTGAGAACTGTATTCACCAACCTCTGGAAAGTGGCAGGTGCATTCTTCAGACCAAAGGGCATTACCACAAATTGATAATGCCCACTAGGGGTTGAGAATGCTGTTTTGGGCTTTGCAGCATCAGCTAGTCTGATCTGCCAGTAGCCAGCTGTTAGGTCAAATGTGCTGAGATATTTGGCAGAGGCCAAAGTATCTATGAGCTCATCTGCCCTGGGTATTGGAGGGGCATCAGTCCTAGTGACTGCATTGAGACCCCTGTAGTCCACACAAAACCTCATCTCTCTTTTTCCACCACTGGTGTGAGGTTTTGGTACAAGGACCACTGGACTAGCCCAAGGGCTATCTGAGGGTTCAATAACTCCCAAATCCAACATTTTCTGGACTTCAGTCCTGATACAGTCCCTGACATGGTCAGGTTGCCTATAAATCTTATTTTTAATAGGCAGACTGTCCCCAGTGTCCACTTCATGAGTGCACCAGGTGGTCTGACTGGGTGTCAGTGAAAACATATGTCTAAACTGATTGAGGACTTGCCTGCAATCAGTTTGTTGCTGGGTAGTGAGGCTGCCTGCCAAGGCTGCACCATCAACTGACCCATCGTCAGGGTTCTGTGAGAGCAGGTCAGGGAGTGGGTCACTCTCTTCCTCCTGCCCTTCATCAGTAGCCATGAGCAAGCCCATGTCTGCCCTGTCCACATATGGTTTTAACCTGTTGACATGGAGAACCCTGTGGGGACTCCTGGGTGTTCCTAGGTCTACTAAGTAAGTGACCTCACCCTTCTGCTCAACAATAGTGTGGGGTCCACTCCATTTGTCTTGGAGAGCTGCTGGGGCCACTGGCTCCAACACCCACACCTTCTGTCCTGGCTGGTAAACAGTCAGAACAGCCTTTTGGTCATGCCAGGCCTTTTGAAGTTCCTGGCTAGCCTCAAGGTTTTTGGTTGCCTTTTTCATGTACTCAGCCATCCTGGAGCGGAGACCAAGTACATAGTCCACTAGATCTTGCTTTGGGGGCTTGAGAGGTAACTCCCATCCTTCCTTCACCAAGCACAGTGGACCCCTCACAGGGTGGCCAAACAGAAGTTCAAAAGGGCTGTAACCAACCCCCTTCTGAGGCACCTCCCTATATGCGAATAAAAGGCAGGGCAAGAGTATGTCCCATCTACGCCTAAGCTTTTCTGGGAGCCCTTTAATCATGCCCTTCAAGGTTTTGTTGAATCTCTCAACTAAACCATTGCATTGTGGGTGATAGGGTGTGGTGAACTTATAAGTCACTCCACACTCCTTCCACATTGCTTTTAAGTACCCAGACATGAAGTTAGCACCCCTGTCTGAGACTACCTCCTTAGGAAAGCCCACTCTTGAGAAGATTCCCAGGAGGGCCCTTGCCACCACAGGTGCTGTAGTGGTCCTGAGGGGAATAGCTTCTGGGTACCTGGTGGCATGATCCACTACCACCAGGATAAACCTGTGCCCAGAGGCTGTTTGGGGATCCATGGGACCAACAACGTCAATCCCTACCCTTTCAAAGGGCACCCCCACCACAGGTAGTGGTATCAGGGGGCCTTTGTAGTGCCACCTGCCTTGCCACTGGCTTGGCAGGTTACACAGGAGCGACAAAACTCCTTGCTGTCTTCAGACATGTGGGGCCAGTGAAAGTGAGGGACAATTCTGTCCCAATTCTTGTTCTGGCCCAGGTGACCTGCTAAGGGAATATCATGGGCTAGGGTCAATAGGAAGCCCCTGAACTTCAGAGGTATTACCAACCTCCTGGTAGCACCAGGCTTGGGGTCTCTACTCTCTGAGTACAGGAGTCCATCATCCCAATACACTGTATGGGGACCACTAGCTTTTCCAGCAGCCTCAGCAGCAGCTTGCTGTCTGAGGGGTTCAAGGGAGGGGCAGCTCTGCTGCTCCTGGCTCAGATCTGCCCTAGAAGGTCCCCCTGTCCCCAAGAACTCAACCTGGTCAGGTTCAAGTTCCTCTGGGACAGTTCCTTCTTCAGGGCTGAGATCATCCCCCTCAAGGGACTGATCTTCCTCCTGAGCCAAGGGGAAGGCACTGCCTTAACCCTACTACTCCTCCTCTTGGAAGGCACTTGGTCCATTCTTCCAGAATCCAAGGCCTGTTCAGTGCTAGACATTTTGGCTTGTGACCTGGTCACAGCAAACACATCTGCAGGGATCCCCAGCATTTCTGCATGGGTCCTGAGCTCCACTTCTGCCCAAGCAGAAGTCTCTAAGTCATTGCCAAGCAAGCATTCGACTGGTAGGTTTGCACTTACCACAACCTTCTTAAGGCCAGTTACCCCTCCCCAGGAGAAGTTAACAACTGCCAGAGTATGGTCTGTTCTGACATTGCTAGCATTGGTCACTTGGTACATTTCACCAAGTATAACTTGCCCAGGATGCACAAGGTCTTGTGTCACCATTGTGACACTTGCCCCTGTGTCCCTAAATGCCAAAGCCTCTCGTCCATTGATTAAAGGCTGTTGTCTGTACTTGCCCAGATTACTGGGACTCACAGAGGAGGTCACATCCATGCCTCCATCACAGACTAACACAGCCTGAGTCAGTTCTCTGACTAGGTCAGAGCCCAACTCAGTACCCAGGGTGAACCCTACTAAACCCTTGGCTGAAGCACTCCCACCAACTGTAACTGTACTAGGGGGAACAGGTGCCTTAGGGGCATTGGTGGGTGCTGGACTTGAGTCTTTGGACTTGGTGCAATCACTGGTCCAGTGGGTCTTTTGCTTACAGACCTTGCACCATGGTTTTCTTTGGCCTCTCCCTTTGGTAGACTGTGAATCCCCACCAGAAGAAGATTTTTGGGGGCCTGATGAAGACTTTTGATCTTTACCCTTCTCCCCACCCTTTTCAGAGTTCTTAGCATCTTGCTTCTTGGTTTCCCCACCTTGGTTCTGTACCTTCTGCTTCACCCTGGTTCTGACCCATTTGTCTGCCTTCTTTCCCAATTCTTGGGGAGAGGTCAGATCAGAGTCTACCAGGTATTGATGCAACAGCTGATTTTGACAGTTATTAAGAATCTGCTCCCTCATTATCAGATTGTACAATCCTGAGAAGTCACACACCTTACTGCCCATCAACCAGCCTTCCAGAGCCTTGGCAGAACAATCCACATAGTCTACCCAGTCTTGAGTCTGTGCTTTTTGGGTATCTCTGAACTTCAACCTGTACTGTTCAGTGGTTAGGCCAAACCCATCAATAAGAGCACTCTTCAAGACCTTGTAATTGTCAGCATCCTCCTCTCTAACAGTGAGGAGCTTATCTCTACCTTTGTCAGCAAAGGAGAGCCACAAGAGTGCTGCCCACTGCTCCTGAGGGACCTTCTGTACCTTACAGGCCCTCTCTAGAGCAGTTATCCACTTGTGGATGTCATCCCCATTCTGATAGGGAGGGACAATCTTGCTCAGGTTCCTCTGGTCATAGGACCTTTCCCTATCTCTAGGGACATGGCTGCCACCATGGGACTCTAGTCCCAACTTTCTTTTCTCTCTAAGGAGATCCAGGGACTCCCTGTCTAAGGCTACTTGCTTCCTTCTGAGTTCAAGCTGAGCTTCCTCATATTGAATCAGCCTCTTTCTTCTCTCATGAGAGGATTCCCTCCTATGAGATGAGACAGAGCTCCCTATTGAGGTGCCAGAGTGGTTAGACTCCTGAGAAGAAGATCTAGACCTTCTGGGCACACTCACAATCCTTCCTGGGGGACAAAGGGAGCATCATTCTGATCCTCCTCTTCCTCTTCCTCAGGAGGGGTTGGATTATCCAGGTCAGGGCCATTGTCGCCCTCCTGGCCAGTTTCAGAGGGGGGCTGGGGGTACTGGTACCCCCATTCCCAACCTCATCTTCTGCCCCACCCTCAGCTCCTACCCCTTCAGTCCCCAAGGGCTTACTAAGGTCATAAGCCACCAACAACTCCTTGAGGTGTTGGGTGGTGGGGCTTTGGCCTGTCCTTATTTTTCTCAAGTTGCATAAAGCTCTCAATTCCAAGAATGGGAGTGTATCATACTTGGAGGGTGAAGCTCAATGGCTTCCTGCAAGGATTCTTTGGATCCTGCCCTTAAAGACATTACTAGTGTGGTGTGGTGTATGCACTACCTACTCTAGTGTGGCCTACTAAACTCTCTTGAGTTGTAGAAAGGGTTGTGCTATCCCTTAACACACAACTCTAAGTTCAGTAGAACTTACTGTATTCTAAGCTTAAATTATATGTACCTTAGGTACCTTTAGTGGTTTTCAGTTGATCAATTCAATTGAGATTATCTGGTAAAACAATAGCAAGCTGGAATCCCACACGCTGCACACCAATGTGAGAAGTTGGCCTGGCATATGCTGTCCACTAATTATAGTGGGCACCTTGCACCAGTCCAAACAACCCCTTATTGGAGATAGGTTAAAGACAACCTTATTGAAAGCTATCCTAGTGGTAGCTATGGAGAGCAGCCTTCAGGCTAAGTCTTGAAGGAATGTAAAGCAGCTTGTTTTACCAGTCTATAATCTCTTGAGTGATCAAATGAAAGAGCACCACACCAGGTATATATTCAAAATATATGTATTTATTGCTAAACACACCCCTCTAGTCTCTTTATGAGGCTAGAGTTCGAAATACATAAGTTAGAAGTTATTTAAACACAGTAATAGCACAAATACACGTTTGGGCCCTAGGGGCGTACCAAACCATATACCAATAAAGTGGTATGCGAACCACGACTGAACTAGACACTAGGCCTAGAGCCTCTAGAAGTGCTTGGACCACAAGGAACCACCCAAGGTAGTGACACAGGGGACCCACGGGAGACGCGTGCAGTGTAAATACACAACCGCGATACGCCGTTGACTTCTATGGAGAAAGTCGTGATCGGGAAATTAGAGAAAAGGGACACTTAAAAGAGGACTTGGACAAAACCCTTTGAGATCTAGGACTTTGAAGAGTCTCTACCCACGGGAGCACCGGAGTACTCGTGTTACCTCACCCAGGGAAGCCGGGTGCATAGGTGCCTTTCGGGGTCGGGTTTCGTCGTCGATTCGAATGGCGATCTGCTGCAAAGTGCTGCTGGCGACCAAGAGAAAAGTGTCCGGGTGGATCCAAGAGTGGATCGGAGTTCTGAAGAACCTGAAAGCAGAGGGTACAGAGTCTGGGTCACTAGCCAGTGACCAGGAAGGCGATGGACAGATGCCCACCGATGTCGAGTGCTTCAGGTGCGTTGACGGTCGTCTTGACTCTTCAGCCACGAGGTCCAGGAGGCGTTGTCGGTGACCAGGAGCAGGATTCGGGCTGGTACACGATGTTTGTCGAGTGCTGAGGTGTCGGCGACCGGATTGGACCCAACAAGCCTTGGCAACGGCAAGTCTCGGTGAAGATGTAGATCATCGATGGTGCAGACCAGCAAGGTCTGTGGAACTCACCCAGCGAGGGTAAGTGAGGGCAGGCCTGGAGCAACCAGGATGCCAAGTTAGAAAAGGATTGGCCTTCGTTAAGGGCTACTAGCCAACGGGCTAGCGACCGCGAAGGAGCCTCATGACGCCGCACGTGGAGCTGGCTTACCGGACACTCGTGGAGTGGGGGCCAGTGATCTTCGGTGCAGGTAGTGCTGGAGGCTAGGGCTACTCGGAGCCCAAAGCACGACTTCTTGGGAGACCCAGAAGAGGATGCACTTGCAAATGTGCTCGGTGTCCAGGGGTCACGGTCTCAAGTCACCCACGATAGCCACGGGCCTCAGCTTTGCTGGGGACTCAGGGTAGCCTCGGGGAAGTCTGAGAATCCACGTCTGGTGATGCGATGACTTCGGCGTCCGACGGGAGCTTCAGAAATGCGAACCGGACAGATGCTTCTTTGGTGCCTGCCAAGCAGGGGAGTCACTCCTTGACCCCAAGGGAGATTCTTCTGTCCTCTAATCGTGAGTAGAGCGTCGAAGGTCCAGGATTCAGTTTCAGAGTTTCGTCCAGGGATAATCTAAAGTCCTAAGGACTGGGTTCCTATCTTTATACTAAAGATAGGGGTTGGACTACTCTGTGGCCCCACCTATGGGTGGGTCAGGGCAGAGGGGTGGCTACACCCCTTTCCCTTTGTCCAGTTCGCGCCAAAGCAGGGGCTGCAAGCCCCTGATCCGGTTTGAACTGGGGTATGCACTAGGGACACCAAATGTGCCCCCAGTGCAGGACTTCAAAGCACACAGATGGTGCTCCCGCCCAGCCCCAATACACATTGTCCTGTCTGGGGAGGTGGTCACACCTCCCTGGGACAGGAAACCTATTGTCCAGGCCTCCCCTGCCGGAGTTTCATCCAGCAGCAGGAGGCCAGACTTGTGTCTGTGGCAGCAGCATCCATTTTGTGATGCCAGGGCTTTGGAGAGAAGTTATCGGGTTAGTCAGAGTTAACATGTCTTTCCCTCTAGAAGGGTGGAATGCTACCCCGCCGCCAGAATTGGCGGGGGTAGTATTCCAAGATGTTTGACAACAAACACGACATGTTTAGGTGCAGCCATTCCAAAGTTAGCATTTTACCGCGAGGTTATAATGCGCTTAAGAGTATATGGTCAGGCTGCACTACAAACAGCATCAGAGATGGTCTCCGAACGCTGCAGAGGGGCCCTGCTCATGCAGGGGCACCCTCTCACATAGGAACCATGCACTCTGCCTTTAGGATTGATAAGGCCTGCCTTAGGAGTGACTTATAGGTTTATATGTGTGTATGTATTTAGTGATATAGGTAACCTATATCACAGTAAGGAGTGCATGCACCACCTTACCCAGGCTGCAGTAGCAGACCTGTGGTGTCAGTTTGGATGGCCTTCCAGGGGTGGCATAATACATGCTGCAGCCCCTGGCAGGCCTCTGAGGTACCTATGCCCTTGGTACATAGTATACCATATACTAGGGACTTATAAGGGCACTACAGATTCCAATCAGAGATGTGCTTAAGGCACATGGAAACCATTTTAGAGAGGAAGCAGCTAGGCTGGGGTTCTGATTAGCAGGGCCCCAGCCAGACTAATGTCGAAAAACAGTGAAGCATCAGCAAAAAGTTGGGGTACCCATGTGAAGCAGATCCTACTCTCCTACACAACCCCCCCCCAAACGTAGGGACATTAAACTAACCTTGTCCAGTTAAGTCTTCATGTTCTAAGTGGAAGTACCTAGAGAGTCCATCTGCATTGGCATGGTTACTCCCAGGTCTATGTTCCACTGTGAAGTCCATCCCCTGTAGGGAAATGGACCACCTAAGCAGTTTGGGGTTTTCACCCTTCATTTGTTTTAGCCATAAGAGGGGCTTATGGTCTGTTTGAACAAGGAAGTGTGTACCAAACAAGTATGGCCTCAACTTCTTCAGAGCCCAGACCACAGCAAAGGCCTCCCTCTCAATGGCTGATCAACGTTTCTCTCTAGGGGTCAGCCTTCTGCTAATAAAAGCTACTGGCTGATCCTGACCTTCATCATTCAATTGTGACAGTACAGCCCCTACCCCCAATTCAGATGCATCTGTTTGTACAATGAACTTCTTGGAGTAATCAGGACTCTGTAGAATGGGAGCAGTGCACATGGCCTGCTTTAGGTCATCAAATGCCTTTTGACAGCTAACTGTCCACTGAACCTTTTGGGCATTTTCTTGGAAGTTAAGTCATTCAGGGGTGTCACTATTGATCCATACCCCTTGACAAATCTCCTATAGTACCCAGTCAGGCCTAAAAGGCTCTCACCTGAGTCTGGGTAGTGGGAGCAGTCCAGTCCATGATGGTCTGGATCTTGCTCTGCAAGGGTTGAACCTGGCCTCCACCCACAAGGTGGCCCAGGTACACAACCTGACTCTGCCCTATCTGGCACTTTGTGGCCTTGATAGTCAGGCCTGCTTTCTGCAGGGCCTGCAAAACATTTCTGAGGTGGACCAGGTGATCCTCCCAGGTGGAGCTAAAGACAGCAATATCATCTAGATATGCTGCACTATAGGCTTCAGACCTGCAAGGACTGTATTCACCAACCTCTGAAAAGTGGCAGGTGCATTCTTCAGACCAAAGGGCATTACCACAAATTGATAATGCCCACTAGGGGTTGAGAATGCTGTCTTTGGCTTTGCATCATCAGCTAGTCTGATCTGCCAGTAGCCAGCTGTCAGGTCAAATGTGCTTAGATACTTGGCTGAGGCCAAAGTGTCTATTAGCTCATCTGCCCTAGGTATTGGATGGGCATCAGTCCTAGTGACTGCATTGAGACCCCTGTAGTCCACACAAAACCTCATCTCTCTTTTCCCACCACTGGTGTGAGGTTTTGGCACAAGGACCACTGGACTAGCCCAAGGGCTATCTGAGGGTTCAATAACTCCCAAATCCAACATTTTCTGGACTTCTGTCCTGATACAGTCCCTGACATGGTCAGGTTGCCTATAAATCTTATTTTTAATAGGCAGACTGTCCCCAGTGTCCACTTCATGAGTGCACCAGGTGGTCTGACTTGGAGTCAGAGAGAACATATGTCTGTACTGATTGAGCACTTGTCTACAATCAGTTTGCTGCTGAGCAGTGAGGCTGCCTGCCAAGGCTACACCATCCACTGACCCATCATCAGGGTTCTGTGAGAGCAGGTCAGGGAGTGGGTCACTCTCTTCCTCCTGTCCCTCATCAGTAGCCATGAGCAAGCCCATGTCTGCCCTGTCCACATATGGTTTCAATCTGTTGACATGGAGAACCCTGTGGGGACTCCTGGGTTTTCCTAGGTCTACTAAGTAGGTAACCTCAGCCTTCTGTTCAACAATGGTATGGGGTCCACTCCATTTGTCTTGGAGAGCTGCTGGGGCCACTGGCTCCAACACCCACACCTTCTGTCCTGGCTGGTAAACAGTCAGTACAGCCTTTTGGTCATGCCAGGCTTTTTGAAGTTCCTGGCTAGGCTCAAGGTTTTTAGTTGCCTTTTTCATGTACTCAGCCATCCTGGAGCGGAGACCAAGTACATAGTCCACTATGTCTTGCTTTGGGGGCTTCAGAGGTAACCCCCATCCTTCCTTCACCAAGCACAATGGACCCCTGACAGGGTGACCAAACAAAAGTTCAAAAGGGCTGTAGCCAACCCCTTTGAGGCACCTCCCTGTATGCAAATAAAAGGCAGGGCAAGAGTATGTCCCATCTTCGCCTAAGCTTCTCTGGGAGCCCTTTAATCATGCCCTTCAAGGTTTTGTTGAATCTCTCAACTGAAACCATTGCATTGTGGGTGATAGGGTGTGGTGAACTTGTAAGTCACTCCACACTCCTTCCACATTGCTTTCAAGTATCCAGACATAAAGTTAGCACCCCTGTTTGATACAACCTCCTTAGGGAAGCCCACTCTTGAGAAAATTCCCAGGAGGGCTCTTGCCACCACAGGTGCTGTAGTGGTCCTAAGGGGAATAGCCTCTGGGTACCTGGTGGCATGATCCACTACCACCAGGATAAACCTGTGCCCAGATGCTGTTTGGGGATCCATGGGACCAACAATGTCAATCCCCACCCTTTCAAAGGGAACCCCAACCACAGGTAGTGGTATCAGGGGGCCTTTGTAGTGCCACCTGCCTTGCCACTGGCCTGGCAGGTTACACAGGAGCGACAAAACTCCTTGGTGTCTTCAGACATGTGGGGCCAGTGAAAGTGAGGGACAATTCTGTCCCAAGTCTTGTTCTGGCCCAGGTGACCTGCTAAGGGAATGTCATGGGCTAGGGTCAATAGGAAGCCCCTGAACTTCAGAGGTATAACCAACCTCCTGGTGGCACCAGGCTTGGGGTCTCTACACTCTGAGTACAAGAGTCCATCATCCCAATACACTATGGGGACCACTAGCTTTCCCAGCAGCAGCTTGCTGTCTGAGGGGTTCAAGAGAGGGGCAGCTCTGCTGCTCCTGGCTCAGATCTGCCCTGGAAGGGCCCCCTGTCCCTAAGAACTCAACCTGATCAGGCTCAAGCTTCTCTGGGACAGTTCCTTCCTCAGGACTGAGATCATCTCCCTGAAGAGACTGATCTTCCTTCTGAGCCAAGGGGAAGGCTCTGCCTTTACCCTACTACTCCTCTTCTTGGAGGGCACTTGGTCCATTATTCCAGAATCCAAGGCCTGTTCAGTGTTAGACATTTTGGCCTGTGACCTGGTCACAGCAAACACATCTGCAGGGATGCCCAGCATTTCTGCATGGGTCCTGAGCTCCACTTCTGCCCAAGCTGAAGTTTCTAGATCATTGCCAAGCAAGCATTCAACTGGTAGGTCTGCACTTACCACAACCTTCTTAAGGCCAGTTACCCCTCCCCAGGAGAAGTTAACAACTGCCAGAGTATGGTCTGTTCTGACGTTGCTAGCATTGGTCACTTGGTACATTTCACCAAGTATAATCTGCCCAGGATCCACAAGATCTTGTGTCACCATGGTGACACTTGCTCCTGTGTCCCTAAATGCCAAAGCCTCTTTTCCATTTATTAATGGCTGTTGCCTGTACTTGCCCAGATTACTGGGACTCACAGAGGAGGTCACATCCATGCCTCCATCACAGACTAGGACAGCCTGAGTGAGTTCTCTGACTAGGTCAGAGCCCATCTCCTTACCCAGGGTCAACCCTACTAAACCCTTGGCTTGTGTAGTCCCACCAACAACTGTAACTGCACTAGGTGGAGCAGGTGCCTTAGGGGCATTGGTGGGGGCTGGAGTAGAGTCTTTGGACTGGGTGCAATCACTGGTCCAGTGGGTCTTTTGCTTACAGACCTTGCACCATGGTTTCTTTTGGCCTTTCCCTTTGTTAGACTGTGAATCCCCACCTGAAGAAGATTTTTGGGGGCCTTGTGAAGACTTCTGGTCTTTACCCTTCTCCCCACCCTTATCAGAGTTCTTAGAATCTTGCTTCTTTGGGTCACCACCTTGGTTCTGTACCTTCTGCCTCACCCTGGTTCTGACCCATTTGTCTGCCTTCTTTCCCAATTCTTGGGGAGAGGTCAGATCAGAGTCCACCAGGTACTGATGCAACAGCTGATTTTGACAGTTATTAAGAATCTGCTCCCTCATGATAAGATTGTACAATCCTGTGAAGTCACATACCTTACTGCCTATCAACCAACCTTCCAGAGCCTTAGCAGAACAATCCACATAGTCTACCCAGTCTTGAGTCTGTGCTTTTTGGGTATCTCTGAACTTTAACCTGTATTGTTCAGTTGTTAGGCCAAACCCATCAATCAGAGCACTCTTCAAGACTTTGTAATTGTCAGCATCCTCTTCTCTTACAGTGAGGAGCTTGTCTCTACCTTTGTCTGCAAAGGAGAGCCACAAGATTGCTGCCCACTGCTCCTGAGGGACACTCTGTACTTTACAGGCCCTCTCCAGTGCAGTTATCCATTTGTGGATGTCATCCCCACTCTGGTAGGGAGGGAGGGACAATCTTGCTCAGGTTTCTATGGTCATAAGACCTTTCCCTATCTCTGGGGAAATTGCTGCCACCATGGGACTCTAGTCCCATCTTTTTCTTTGCTTTTCAAGCTCTAGGGACTCCCTGTCTATAGCCAACTGCTCTCTTCTGAGCTTCAACTGAGCTTCTCCATATCTGAGCAGTCTCTCTTTCCTTTCATGAGAGGATTCCCTCCTATGAGAGGAAACAGAGGTCTCTATTGAGGTGTCAGATTGGTTAGACTCCTGAGAAGGAGATCTAGGCCTTCTGGGCACACTCACAATTCTTCCTGGGGGACAAAGGGAGGTCATTCTGATCCTCCTCCTCCTCCACAGGAGGAATTGGGTTTTCCAGGTCAAGGTCATTTTCACCTTCCTGGCCAGTTTCAGAGGGGGGGCCCAGGGTTTCTTCAACCCTGACCCCTTCCTCATCTTCTGCCCCACCCTGTCTGCCTACCCCTTCAGACCCTAGGGGTCTGCTGAGATCATCTGACAGTAGCACCTCCCTGAGGTGTTGGGTGCTGGCACTTTTGCCTGTCTTCAGCTTCCTAGTATTGCACAATGCTCTCAATTCCAAGAATGGGAGATTATCATACTTGGAGCGAAGAAGCCCACTGGCTTCTGGCAAGGACTCACTGGGTCCTGGCTTTGAAGACATTACTAGTGAGGTGTGGTGTATGCACTACCTACTCTAGTGTGGCCTACTAAACTCTCTTGAGTTGTAGAAAGGGTGTGCTATCCCTTAACACAAAACTCTAAGTTCAGTAGAACTTACTGTATCCTAAGCTTGATTTATATGTACCTAAGGTACCCTTAGTGGTTTTCAGTTGATCAATTCAATTGAGATTATCTGGTAAAACAATAGCAAGCTGGAATCCCACACGCTGCACACCAATGTGAGAAGTTGGCTGGTATATGCTGTCCACTAATTATAGTGGGCACCTTGCACCAGTCCAAACAACCCCTTATTGGAGATAGGTTAAAGACAACCTTTATTGAAAGCTATCCTAGTGGTAGCTATGGAGAGCAGCCTTCAGGCTAAGTCTTGAAGGAATGTAAAGCAGCTTGTTTTACCAGTCTATAATCTCTTGAGTGACCAAATGAAAGAGGACCACACCAGGTATATATTCAAAATATATGTATTTATTGCTAAACACACCCCTCTAGTCTCTTTATGAGGCTAGAGTTCGAAGTACATAAGTTATAAGTTAGTTATCAACAGTAATAGCACAAATACACGTTTGAGCCCTAGGGGCGTACCAAACCATATACCAATAAAGTGGTATAAGAACCACGACTGAGCTAGACACAAGGCCTAGAGCCTGTAGAAGTGCTTGGACCACAAGGAACCACCCAAGGTAGTGACACAGGGGACCCACGGGGGACGCGTGCAGTGTGAGAACACAGCCGCAAATCGCCGTTGACTTCTATGGGGAAAGTCGCGGTTGGAATTTTATAGAAAAGGGACACTTAGAGGAGGACTTGGAGCAAACCCCTTTAGAACTGGGTTGTTCTAGAGTCTATACCCACGGGAGCACCAGAGTACTCGAGTTACCTCACCCAGGGAAGCCGGGTGCATAGGTGTCTTTCGGGGTCGGGTTTCGTCGTCGTTTTCAATCGCGATCTGCTGCAAAGTGCTGCTGGTGGCCAAGGCGAAAGTGTTCGGGTGGATCCAAAGGTGGATCGAAGATCTGAAGAATCTGAAAGCAGAGGGGACAGAGTCTGGGTCACTAGCCAGTGACCAGGAAGGCGATGAGCGGATGCCCACCAATGTTGGGTGCTTCAGGTTGGTTGACGGTTGTATTGACTCTTCAGCCACGAGGTCCAGGAGGCGTCGACGATGACCAGGAGCTGGATTCAAGCTGTCCCATGATGTCTGTCGATTGCAGGGGTGTCGGCGACCGGATTGGACCCAACAAGCCTTGGCAACGGCAAGTCTCGTGGAAATAGAAGAAGGACGGTGGTGCAGACCAGCAAGGTCTGAGGGACTCACCCAGCGAGGGTAAGTCAGGGCACGCCTGGAGCAACCAGAGAAGCCCAAGCAGAAGAAGATTGGCCTTTGGGAGGGCCCACTAGCCAATGGACTAGCGACCACGAAGGAGCCTCGAGTGGACGCACTTAGAGCTGGCTCACGGGACACTCGTGGAGTGGAGGCCAGTGATCTTCGGTGCAGTCGGTGCTGGAGGCGGGGGCTACTCGGAGCCCAAAGCACAACTTCGTGGGAGACCAGGAAGAGGATGCACTTGCAAATGTGCTCGGTGTCCAGGGGTCACGGTTCCACGTTACCCACGACAGCTACGGGCCTCAGCTTTGCTGGGGACTCAGGGCAGCCTCGGGGAAGTCTGGAAATCCACTTCTGGTGATGCAAAGACTTCGGCGTCCGGCGGGAGCTTCAGCGATGCAGACCGGACAATTGCTTTGTTGGTGCCTGCCAAGCAGGGAGTCACTCCTTGACCCCAAGGGAGATTCTTCAGTCCTCTAATCTTAAAGTAGAGCGTCGAAGGTCCAGGATTCTGTATCAGAGTTTCGTCCAGGTAAATCTAAAGTCCTAAGGACTGGGGTCCCATACTTATACTAAGTTAGGGGTTGGACATACTCTGGGGACCCACCTATGGGAGGGTCAGGGAAGAGGGGTGGTTACACCCATTCCCTTTGTCCAGTTTCACGCCAGAGCAGGGGCTGGAAGCCCCTGAACCAGTTTGAACTGGGGTATGCACAGGGACACCAAATGTGCCCCCAGTGCAGGACTTCAAAGCACCAGAGAGTGCTCCCGCCCAGCTCCAATACACATTATCCTGTCTGGGGAGGTGGTTACACCTCCCTGGGACAGGAAACCTATTGTCCAGGCCTCCCCTGCCGGAGTTTCAGTCAGCAGCAGGAGGCCAGACCCGTGTCTGTGGCAGCGGCATCCATTTTGTGATGCCAGGGCTTGGAAAGACGTTACCGGGCAGGCCGGTGTGTACATGTCTCTCCCTCTAGAAGGGTGGAATGCTACCCCCGCCGCCAGAACTGGCGGGGGTAGTATTCCAAGATGTTTGACACCAAACACGACATGTTTCCGTGCAGCCATCCCAAAGTTAGCATTTAACGCGAGGTTATAATGCGCTGAAGAGTATATGGTCAGGCTGCACTACAAACAGCATCAGAGAAGGGTCTCCGAACGCTGCAGAGGGGCTCTCCTCATGCAGGGGGCACCCTCTCACATAGGAACCAAGCACTCTGCCTTCAGGATTGACAAGGCCTGCCATAGGAGTGACTTATAGGTTTATATGTGTGTATGTATGTAGTGATATAGGTAACCTATATCACAGTAAGGGGTGCATGCACCACCTTACCCAGGCTGCAGTAGCAGACCTGTGGTGTAATTTTGGATGGCCTTCCAGGGGTGGCACAATACATGCTGCAGCCCGTGGTAGGCCTCTGAGGTACCTATGCCCTGGGTACATAGTATACCATATACTAGGGACTTATAAGGGCACTACAGATTCCAATCAGAGATGTGCTTAAGGCACATGGAAACCATTTTAGAGAGGAAGCAGCTAGGCTGGGGTTCTGATTAGCAGGGCCCCAGCCAGACTAAAGTCGAAAAACAGTGAAGCATCAGCAAAAAGTGGGGGTACCCATGTGAAGCAGATCCTACTCTCCTACAATTGACAACAGACTGCAAACCACATTTTGTCCATTTGAAGCAGGCCTGTGCACACATCTAAATTACGTTGCAGAGTAAGTACTCTGTCTCTCGAGATCCGAGAAACAAATACAGTAGATGCATATATTTTAAGAGACAATAAGCAATTCAGAAGTTGTTTTATGTTCTTCTTTAATCTTGAACGGTTGCCCAGCCAACAAGTGTTTCGTCTGGGGAAGTGACCCAAGACTTCATCAGGGTTTGAGGCAATACGGAGGAGATCTTGTCCCAGACGCTGTGACTGCACTCGTTAGATCAGCGTCCTCGCTGCTTCAGCCTAGCCATTCCTCTGGCTTCCTCCGGAACATTATCTCCAGTACTTGTGACGGACCTTATTCGTGTCCGCTCTGCCTGCAGATCCACATTACCCGTGAACCGGGTCGGAAATATAACCGGTTCGGAGTGGATTACTTAACGCACTTATTCGGATCCTTATTCCGGAGTACTTCATCTTAATTACTACAACCTCCTTTACCAGCCGGGACGGAAGTACAACCGGCAGAGAGTTCCAAGATCTCCTCCGTATTGCCTCAAGCCCTGATGAAGTCTTGGGTCACTTCCCCAGACGAAACACGTGTTGGCTGGGCAACCGTTCAAGATTAAAGAAGAACATAAAACAACTTCTGAATTGCTTATTGTCTCTTAAAATATATGCATCTACTGTATTTGTTTATCGGATCTCGAGAGACAGAGTACTTACTCTGCAACGTAATTTAGACGTGTGCACAGGCCTGCTTCAAATGTATTAGACCTCTGGTCTGTAACTTAGGGGGTTCAGGGGCAACCCCTTCCTGTAGGCACCGTCCCATGAATGCGTCTAAGTGACTTGCGTACACCCGTTGCAGGCGCCACATCCTACCTACTCATATAAACCCTGTTCCTTGCTTCACATTTTGTCCATAACACAACAGGTTGCTCATGTGAAAAAAGTGGCAACCAGCTGATCACGGACTAGCATACCCGGACCTCTGTTATGTGCAATGGCTCGGTTGCCCGGATTCAGAGCTAGCCGAGGTACAAGAGGTATGACTTAAAGCTATGTTGTGCAAAACACAACAGGCTAATATGATCTTGCACACGACTTCAGGGGAGTACATCAGCACACCCCCTGTACAGTCAAGACATCTGAATCACGACTTCAACAGACCAAAAGTGCGCTCTATGATGGCTTGAGTTTGTATGTGTGCCCTATTGTACCTACGCTGAGGTAAAGTGGTTGGATGTCTGTAAGGTGTGAGGAGTTGAGGGAGAGTGCATACCCAGCATCGCCTGAGGAGAGAAGATAGGGCAATAGGTTACATTTCCCTCTTAAACTTAAACTGAACATGATCTATACTTTGGTACATGCAGTGTCTGTTGAGACCGTGTATGTGGCTTGATGATTCTTACTGTACAATGGTTGTTAATGTAAGGTGGCATTCATACATTTCATTTACACATATCCCTCATTTTTAGTGCTTGGTACTTACCCAGTAGCCACATGTTGCCAAATTCTCCCGCAGCCATCTGCCGGGCAAGAAGTGACATGTGGAATGCAAAGCTGTCATGGGTACTGCTTGGAAACACTGCATGCACATCAATGAATCTCCCACTGGCATCACAGACACCCTGCACATTGATGGAATGCCATCTGTGTCTGTTGCAGAATACGTGTGCAATGCGGCTGGGTGGCTGAAGGGCCACATGGGTACAATCAATTGCGCCCAGCACACGTGGGAAGTGAGAATTGAGATAGAAATCCCTAGCTGCTGTTTGTCTCCTGTCCAATGTATGGGGCATTCGTATGTGGAGGTGGGCTCTTGAATTGATGCAGCTCAGTACCTGATGCAAGCACCGCAACTGGCTTGCCTGAGAGATGCCCACAAGGTCACTGGAGACCCTTTGGAACGACCCCGTCGCAAAGAAATGGAGAGCAAAAGTATCTTGAGATATGCTGGAATGGCATGGGAGCAGCAGGTCACAGAGTCAAGTTCCTGCTCCAACTCACATACCATCTCCAAGATGACTTCTGGAGGGAAACGGTATCTGGCCCTGACATCTTTGCTGGAGATCCCAAATAGGTTTATCCTCTGTCTGAATATCCTCTCTACTCTCCTCCTCCTCCTCAAGTATTCTTGCCGCATGGCAAGGGGCAGAGCAACAAACACAGTCAGCGACATGTTGGAAGATTTGTGTGTGTCTGCTCTGCTTTCATATGTGCTTCAGGGCTGGGATTGGCTGTTGGGCGGCAGTGTTTCAGCTGGAGCATGGTGGGCGATGGTAGGCACTTGGACAGGTGTTAACATTGAAGAAAATTATCATCCGGCCCGAATGCGGGTATTCCGGCCCGGAAGCGGAGATTCCGCCCCGGGTGTGGAAATTCTGCCCCGGGGCGGAAATTCCGGCCTGAGTGCGGACGTAAAGATAAGAGTCGTAAGTGATTTCTGTGAATACCAAAAATCGTAAGTGCCTTCTATGAATATCAAAAGTCGTAAATTTAGACTTTTGTCTCAGATTACTTTTGTGAATCAGGCCCTATGTGTTCTGCCCCATGGGTGGGCTTCCCAGGGCCTGTTACGGCTTGTGGAGGGGGGGCCTAGTGCCCCCCTCCCATTATTAAAATAAAGTGGCCCCGGCCACGGGTTCGCTGCAATTTTTGCCATTTTTGGTTTTGGTGCCACGGGGGTCCCTCTGGATACCCACCATGGAGCCTAGGGGATCAGGGGATCTCTACCCTTCCCCCTTATATATATACTTATTAAACATATTCAGAACAGGGGACTCAGTCTCCAAGTCCAAGTCCTGCAATGGCTGCTAGCAACATGTTCTCATGTTTCTGGCAGCCAATCAGAGCGCTCGCTCCGGCGGGAGTCTGATTCCCAAGGTTAATAAATCTCCCTGGTCTCTCGAGATGCTTGCGGACCCAACCGTCCAGATATACAATTATTTTTTAACTCAGATTTCTCAAAAACTACTGAATTAATTGACATCAAATCACAAACAGCACAATCTGCTTACCAAGATCTAGCTTCCTGCCCAATTTGGTGTAATTCCGTTCAGCAGTTTTTGCTGTAGCCTGTCTTAAGGTAGTCTACGAAAAATGCGTAGGAATTTTGCATTGTGTGACGTCTCTTTTTCTCAGTCCCTGCTTGACGGGTCACCCTGAAAATTTCCATGCACAAACTAGTCGAAAAGTAGCACAGTTTTGGAAAGTTTTGTCAAACTGTGCCAAAGTTTAAATCAAAATAAACAGAATGAAAAACTCAAGAGTGATGAGTATTTGTGAATATATTTGTGTATGTATCTCTGCCCTAACTGCTAGTAAATAAGTTCTTGTGGTATAGTGTATTCATGTGTGTTTAGGTATATGGGGAATATGCCTTTATCTGTGTAAAGTAATGACATAGTCTAGGTTCTGTTATGAGATGAGAATGTTGTAATAGAGAATGTGAATAGCGGGGAGAGCCAGTGAAGCCGTTGGGGACCAGTTCTCTCTTCTGGGCTCCTTATGTTTAATACTTATGTTCAAACTGTGTATCAATGAAGCTCTTGTGGATTTACAAGGAAGACTGCTGTGAATTCTTCTTCTTCACTTCAGTTCTTCCATCGTTAGAAGTGCGACAGAGACTCACATCCCAAGGGCGGGCTGGTTACAGGCTTTGGTCTGTAAAGTACATAGATAGAGCTTGGCTGTGCCTGGAGTGGACATTAGACCTTGGAGGCACTGCTGCCTGCATGCGACCTGTGCTGAGAATAATATCCCTAATGAATTGGTTGTATATGCCTTATAAAGGTAATGGCAGACTGTAAAGCGCTCTGATACCCTCAAGGGTCATGTTCGTGTTATATAAAACTTTCTAAATAAATAAATAAATATCACGCTGTTCATGCAATACTTATGTTGTGGAAAAACGCACAATATTGTGAGAAACAGTAGCGAATAATAAAAGTAAGTATAGCAGGGCAACATTATATCAGTGTTAGGCATGGCATTTTCAGCAGGGAAAGAGAATAGTTATAAAAAACCGTAATGTTTCACAGGTCATAGGTCATATAGGCCTCACACATTAGATATGAGGGTGCTCATGCAAACCTGCATATGCCCCATAAATTCTAATGTTTAGTGCCAATTCATCTCACAGGTTGGTGTTTGTTCTAGAGATAAGATGTAGTACACCAGCATTGAAACAAATTACTTTGGTGTGAAAAGAAACCCTACCAATAGTGACTTAATGCGAAGAAAAAATGACTCACACCTGAAAGAAATCAACTTGTGATCTGTGCTTTGCAGAACTGAAAGCTGTTAATATGTGGGAACATAATATTCAATTCACTGATACATTTTATGTGAAACTGGAACACTTCACTTAGTTTTACTTTTACTCTGTTTTAAAGTATCAGAGCATGTGCACATTGTTCACAAAAGCTCCCGAATAACTCACACAGTTGCCAGTTCCACTCATTTAGCTGGCAGTCCATATATTAGTAGTGCAGAAGTGGCATTATAGTTTTAGCAATTTACTGGGAACGATTGTAATTAGCCCTGGGCACATCAATGGGAGATGAAAACTGCAGGCATCACTGGGTTTGTAAATATTGTAATGTAACTTGAGATGCTTATCACTCAGCTGTCTTTTGAAAATTAATTATTTCCCAATTGCTCCCTACTGCCGTTGTTTCCCCTGGAAAGCAGAACAGGAAATGCATTGATGTACATGAAACACATATCTTGGCTAGTGACGTTGCTGCTCAGCAATTATCCAATACACTGTAGGAGACCAGGCTTGTGTCTCAGTGCATGTTTCTGACTGTGAGGAAGCGAAACAGCAGGTCCCCGGCAGTGCCTGTTATCTTCAAAGGACGACATTTGACGGCTATAAAGAACCTCCCCGACCCTCCACTTATAGTGACTCATGCTCCTTAGGTTCTGCTACCCAAAAGGTTGTTCTCACATTTCCACCCTCTCTCCCCCTTACTGGATTTCTGGCCTTATTTATGGAGTCTACATAAATAAGGCTTTTCCTATTTTCCACTGATTTGAGGTATGTTAGTTATGCAAATCCGATAGAAAATACATTTAATTAAAGTAAGTCTGTTCTGCTGGCTTTTGTTATTGAAGGTTAGCAGGACTCAGCCATGTAAATTAACATTAACTTCAAAATGGCTGTAACTGGAGCAGAGAGCCCCCATCCTCCCATCACATGCTACTTGTGAGAGGCTGGCCTGGTATATGATGTCCACTTATGTAAGTGGGCACCGTGCACCTGTCCAGACAACCCTTATGGTGATTTAAGAGGTCTTAGACAACCTTAGAAAGCTCTCTAAGTGGTAGCTGTGGAGAGCAGCATTCAGGCTTAGTCCAGAAGGAGTGTAAAGCAGCTTGTTTTACCAGAAGGTAATTTTATAGGTATAGATTAAGTGAAAAAGAACCACATGAGGGGGCAGATTTACAAGCCACTTGCGCCAACTTTACGCCGCCGTTGCGTCACTTCTGTGACGCAGTGTCGTCGTAAACAATGCGCCACGATGTGACATATTTACAATATGACACATCTAGGGAGATGCGTCACGTTGTAAAGCCCTGCGCTACATTATACCTGCGTCAGGTATAATGTATGCAGGGTGGGCGTTCCGTCGCAAGGAAGCCTCATAAAAGTGAATCAGTGAAATCGACTTTTACGACGCCACTGCGTCAAAACCTTGCGCCTGCTTGAAGCAGGCGTAAGGAGTGACGCAGCATGGTCGGAATAGGCATTCCTGACCATTGCTGGAGTTGCGTCGTGCTTACGACACGACTCCAGCAATGCGTTGCCTTTCCGACAGAAGATGCGTCACGCATCTGTCTGTCCTTCAGCCACGGTGCGCCGCATTGTAAATGCGGCGCATCCATGGTGGCGCAAGGCTATTTTTCCGTCACGCAAATGAACTGGCACATCTCTGCAAATATGCAGAGATGCGCCAGTTCTTGTAAATCTGCCCCAATGTATTTATAAAAATATGTATTTATTATATAATACTCACTAACACATACAGATATCTCCTACCCGGAAATATGCACAATGCACACAAAACTTTGCAGAGAAATTATGTAAATAGCACAGAATACACAGTGGACCATATACTAAGAAAGTGGTATAAGAACCACGACTCATGTCAAGACAATGTCCAGGGGATGTAGAAGTGCCGGTGACCCAAGGAACCACCCAAGGTGAGTAACTAGGAGTCCCACGGAGATCGTGTGCAGTGTGGGAACATGACTGCGTTCTCCGTGCAAATCAACGTGTAAGTCGCGGTTGCAATTTTAAAGATTAAGGACCCTTCCCAGTGGACCCTGAAGAAACCCTGTAGAAGACAGAAGGTTGGAGAGCCACCCCACCTGTGGATACCATAGTACCCACGTTACCTACACCAGGGAAGCTGGGTACATAGGTGTGAAGTGGTGTCGGAAACCGCCGTCGAACCCAATGGAGAACTTCAGGAAAATGCAGCTGCTGGGGAAGGAGAAAGTGTCCGGTGGAATCCGAAAGTGGATTCAGGATGTGAAGTACCTGCAAGCAGAGGGGACAGAGTCTATGTCACTCAGGAGTGACCCAGAGACCTGGAAGACGAATGCCCACCGATGTCGGGAGTTGCAGGAAAGTTGACGGTGACTTTGACTCTGCAGCTGTGAGGACCAGGCAATGCTGTGGAAGGCCAGGAGCAGTGCAGGAGCTGTTCCACATCGGATGTCGAGAGTTGAGGGGTCGGTGTCTGTCGGGAGCACAAACAAGCCTTGGCAACTGCAAACAGCATGGAGGTCAAAGAAGGTGCAATGTCGGGACCAGCAAGGTCCAGGGGACTCACCACAAGCAGGGGAGTCAGGACAGGCCCAGAGCAATCAGGGGAGCCCAAAAGAAACAAAGGTGACCCTCAACAGGACCCACAGGCCGGAGGCACTGGAGTCGCAAGAGGACCTCGAGCAGCTCACCAAAAGATAAAGGCCTCGGTGCAAACGATGCGATGTGGACAAAGACTTTGGTCACTAGAGATGCTTGAGGTTGGAGCTACTTGGAGCCTGAAGATCTTGGTGGAAGGAAGCCAACAAGCCTTTGCAACTTCAAGTCGATGCAGTGCACAGGGGTTCGGTTCCTGCAGCTCCCACGAGGGATACTGGCCTAAAAATTGGTGAGAGGGCAGGGCAGGCCTCGAGAGATGTGGGGAACCACCACCTATGTCGTTGAACCTTTCAGAGTCCGTAGGAGCTCAGGATCAGAGACTGGTCAGCTTAGTTGCAGTGCCTGCAGATGCAGGGAAGTGACTCCTTCACTTCAAGGGAGATTCCATCACGTATCTTGGATGCCCACAGACTTTGGAAGGGTCCTGTATGATGCAGAGGCACACACGATGCAGCAGACTGAAAGGGGGATGGAGCTGAGCCCAAACGAAGTCCAGCGAAGTCCATAGTGCCCAGACGGAAGAAGTTGAAGTGGTTGAAGTTGAAGGTTACTCCCATGTCCTTTGTCCAGTTTCTCACCAGAGCAGGAGTCAACGGCTCCCAGAGCTGGTTTGAATTGGACTATACAAGGAAGCACCAAATGTGCCCCTCATGCAGACTGAGTGACGCTGGCAAGCGCACCCACCCGGCCCCAATACATTAAATCATGTCTGGGAGGTGGTCACACCTCCCTGTTACAGGATACCTATTGTTCTGCCCTCACCTTCTCGAGCTTGGCTCAGCAGCAGGAGGGCAGAATCGTGTCTCTGGTCGGCAGCAGCCATGTTGTGCTGTCTAGGTCTGAAAGACTGTTACCGGGAGCACTGAGAGCCTAACGGAGGCCCGTTCTAGTGCTTGGAATCATACCTCCCACACCGGAAATGATTCCAACATGTTTGATACCAAACATGATAGAATTAGTTGCAGCCAATTTCGAGATGGTCATCGCGTAAATACGCGGTGCCCCTCTATATGGTATATCACTTACAACCCGGGAGAATGGACTCCGTAGGCTGTAGGGGTGTCCTGCTCATGCAGGGGCACCCTCACACTTAGAACCAAGCACCCTGCTTTCAGGATTGAAAAGACCTGCTATAGGGGTGACTTATATGTTTCAAGTGCAGTGACCCTAGATATAGGAAACCTATATCTTTCGTAAGTGGTGCTAGCACCAGCTTACACAGTCTGCAATGGCAGGCCTGTAGTTGCATTTTGAATGGCCTCCCATGGGTGGCATAATGCATTTTTTAGCCCAATGGGGACCTCCGGGGTACCTATGCCCTGGGTACCTTAGTACCATATACTAGGGACTGATAAGGGTACCCCAGTATCCAATCTGGGATGCACCTAAGTACTGACCACAACAATTTAAGGGAGAAAGCAGAGAGACAGGGGTCCTGATTAGCAGGATCCCAGTCAGACTAGTCAAAAACAGCCTAGCAGCAGGCAAAATGTGGGGGTAACCATAAAAGCAGATCCTGCTTTTCTACACAACCCCCCCCCCTAAACGTAAGGAGATGAGACTAACCTTGACCAGTTGAGTCTTCATTTTCTAAGTGGAAATATGTGGAGAGTCCATCTGCATTGGCATGGTTACTCCCAGGTCTATGCTCCACTGTATAGTCCATTCCCTGTAGGGAAATGGACCACCTCAAATGTTTGGGGTTTTCACCCTTCATCTGTTTAAGCCATAAGAGGGGCTTATGGTCTGTCTGAACAATGAAGTGAGTGCCAAACAAGTATGGCCTTAACTTCTTCAGGGCCCAGACCACAGCAAAGGCCTCCCTCTCTATAGCTGACCAACGTTTCTCTCTGGGGGTGAACCTTCTGCTGATAAAAGCTACTGGTTGATCCTGGCCCTCTGCATTCAGTTGTGATAACACAGCCCCTACCCCTAACTCTGATGCATCTGTCTGGACAATGAAAGTTTTAGAGTGAGCAGGACTTTGCAGAATGGGAGCATGCACATGGCCTGCTGGAGGTCATCAAGTGCCTTTTGACAGCTTACTGTCCACTGAACTTTCTTGGGCATTTTCTTTGATGTCAGATCCTTCAGGGGAGTCACTATGGACCCATATCCTTTCACAAATCTTCTGTAATACCCAGTCAGGCCCAAGAAAGCTCTGACCTGAGTCTGGGTAGTTGGAGAAACCCATTCCATTATGGTCTGGATTTTGCTCTGTAGTTTGTTGAACTTGGCCTCCACCTACCAGGTGGCCCAAGTACACAATCTTGCTCTGCCCTATCTGGCACTTAGTGGCCTTGATAATGAGGCCTGCTTTCTGCAGGGCCTCCAAAACATTATTGAGGTGGACCAGGTGATCCTCCCAGGTGGAGCTAAAGACAGCTATATCATCTAGATATGCTGCACTATGGGCTTCCAGACCTGTTAGAACTTTGTTCACCAACCTCTGGAATGTGGCAGGTGCATTCTTCAAACCAAAGGGCATTACAATAAATTGATAATGCCCACTAGGCGTTGAGAATGCTGTGTTTGGCTTGGCATCCTCAGCTAGTCTGATTTGCCAGTAGCCAGCAGTCAGGTCAAATGTACTCAGAAACTTAGCTGAGGCCAAATTATCTACAAGTTCATCTGCCCCTGGGAATTGGGTGAACATCAGTCCTAGTCACTGCATTGAGACCTCTGTAGTCTACACAAAACCTCATTTTTCTTTTTCCACCCTTGGTGTGAGGTTTGGGTACTAGGACTACTGGGCTAGCCCAAGGGCTATCTGAGTGTTAAATTACTCCCAACTCCAGCATCTTCTGGACCTCTGTCCTGATGCAATCTCTGACATGGTCAGGCTGCCTGTAGATTGTATTCTTAACAGGTAGACTATCACCTGTGTCCACTTCATGGGTACACCAAGTGGTTTCACTGGGTGTCAGGGGAAACATATGCCTGAACTGATTGAGGACGTTCCTGCAATCAGTCTGCTGTTGATCAGTGAGGCTGCAAGCCAAGACCACTCCATCTACTGATCCATCATCAGGGTTCTGAGAGAAGAGATCAGGTAGAGGGTCACTCTCTTCCTCCTGTCCCTCATCAGTTGCCATGAGCAAGCCCATGTCAGCCCTGTCAACAAAACGTTTTAGCCTGGTCACATGAAGTACCCTATGGGGACTTCTTGGAGTACCCAGGTCCACCAAGTAGGTGACTTCACCCTTTTGCTCAAATATAGTGTGGGGTTCACTCCATTCATCTTGGAGAGCTGCTGGGGCTACAGGCTCCAACACCCACACTTTCTGACCTGGCTGGTAGACACTCAGGACAGCCTTTTGGTCATGCCAAGCTTTTTGGAGTTCTTGGCTGGCCTCCAGGTTTTTGCTGCCCTTCTTCATATGCTCTGCCATGCGAGAACGCAGGCCAAGTACATAGTCCACTATGTCCTGTTTGGGAGGTTTGAGAGGTAACTCCCACCCCTCCTTCACCAGACACAAGGGACCCCTAACTGGATGTCCAAACAGAAGTTCAAAATGGCTGTAGCCAACCCCCTTCTGAGGAACCTTCCTGTAGGCAAAGAGAAGGCAGGGTAGTAGGACATCCCATTTTCGCCTAAGCTTTTCTGGGAGACCCATGATCATACCCTTTAGGGTCTTTTTGAACCTTTCAACAAGCCCATTGCATTGAGGATGGTAGGGTGTGGTGAATTTGTAATTCACTCCACACTTTTTCCACATTTCAGTTATGTAACTTGACATGAAGTTTGTACCTCTGTCATTCAAGACCTCCTTAGGGAAGCCTACTCTGGAAAAGATTCCCAGGAGGGCCCTGGCCACTACAGGAGCTGTAGTGGTTCTAAGGGGAATGACTTGGGGGTACCTAGTGGCATGGTCCACCACCACCTGGATATAACTGTACCCAAATGCAGTTGGAGGGTTCAAGGGTCCAACAGTGTCAATCCTTACCCTCTCAAAGGGAACCCCAACCACTGGAAGTGGAATTAAGGGGGCCTTTGTGATGCCACCTGACTTACCACTGGCTTGGCAAGTGGCACAGGAGCGACAAAACTTCTTAGTGTCTTCAGACATATGGGGCCAGTGAAAGTGAGGGACAAGCCTATCCCAAGTTTTACTTTGCTCTAAGTGTCCTGCCAGATAAATATCATGTGTTAGGGTGAGTAGGAAACCTCTAAACTTCTGGGGTATTACCAACCTCCTGGTGGCACCAGGCTTGGGGTCTCTACCCTCTGTGTAAAGAAGTCCTTCATCCCAGTAGATCCTATCGGACCCACTGATATTCCCTGCAGCCTCAGCAGCAGCTTGCTCTCTGAGGGGTTCAAGAGAGGGGCAGGTCTGCTGTTCTAAACTCAAATCTGCCCTGGAAGGGCCTCCTGCCCCCAAGAACTCAGCCTGAACAGGGACTAAGATCATCTTCCTCAGGAGACTGATCTTCATTCTGAGTCTGTGAGGAGGGCAAAGTCTTACCCTTCCTACTCCTTCTCTTTGAAGGCATCTGGTCCATTGTTCCAGGATCCAGGGCATGTTCAGTGGTAAGCTGTTTGGTCTGAGCTCTTGTGACAGCACACACACTTGCAGAGATGCCCAACATTTCTGCATGAGTCCTGAACTCTACCTCAGCCCAGGCTGAAGTTTCCAAATCATTGCCCAACAAACAATCTACAGGTAGGTCTGAAGATACCACAACCTTCTTAGGTCCAGTTACCCCTCCCAAGCTGAGATTCACAACTGCCAAGGAATGGTCAGTCCTGACATGCTAGCATTGGCCACTTGGTACACTTGTCCAAGTATGATCTGGTCAGAAGACACAAGTTTCTCTGTCACCATAGTGACACTGGCCCCTGTAGGCCATTGACTCTTTTCCATTTATTAAAGGCTGTTGTCTGTACTTGCTCATGTTAGTGGGACTTACTAGTAAGGTGGCAAGATCTATGCCCCCATCACAGACCAAAACAGCCTGAACTGGAGTCCTGACTAAGTCAGAACCCACCTCAGAACCCAAGGTTAACCCTACTAATCCCTTGGGGGCTGTACTACCACTTGTACTGGAGCTAGGCGGTGCAGTTGCCTTAGGGGCAGTGGTAGTAGGAGTAGTTTCCTTGGCCTTTGGACAATCAGCATCCTTTGTCCAATGGGTCTTTACTTTACAGAAGTAACACCAAGGTTTCTTTTTGCCTTTCTTTGAATTTTGTGGCTCCTCCCAGATGCAGGTTTTTGGGCCCTTGGGAAGACTCTTATCTTTGCCCTTGTCCCCACCCTTATCTTGAGTTTTAGAAGAATCTTGCTTCTTCTGGTCACCACCATTGACCTGGTTTTTCTGCTTCACTCTGGTGCGAACCCATTTGTCTGCCTTCTTTCCCAATTCTTGGGGAGAGGTCAGATCAGAGTTCACCAGGTACTGGTGCAAAAGCTGGTTCTGACTATTATTAAGGATCTGCTACCTCATAATCAAATTGTACAATTCTTGGTAGTCATGCACTTTGTTTCCATGTAGCCAGCCTTCCCGAGCCTTAATGGCACTATCGACAAGATCTACCCAGTCTTGGGTTTGTGCTTTCTGGGTGTCTCTGAACTTAATCCTATATTGTTCAGTGGTTAAGCCAAACCCATCTATGAGAGCACTCTTCAGTACTGAGCAATTGTCAGCATCCTCTTCTCTAACAGTGAGGAGCTTATCTCTATCTTTGTCAGCAAAGGAGAGCCACAAGATAGCTGCCCACTGTTCCTGGGGGACCCTCTGAACTTTACAGGCCCTTTCCAAGGCAGCTATCCATTTGTGGATGTCATCCCCAACATGGTAGGGAGGGACTATCTTGTTCAGGTTCCTGTGGTCAAAAGAAGTTTTTCTAACTCTAGGGACACTGTTACTGCCACCAAGGGAATCTAGTCCCAATTTCTTCCTAGCTTTCTGGACCTCTAGGGATTCTTTGCAAGGGCCAACTGCTCTTGCCTGAGCCTAAGCCTTGCTTTCCCAAGTTCAAGAAGTTGGTATTCCCTTTCTAAAGAGTTTTCCCTCTTACTAGATATGGAGGTCCCTATTGACTGTCCTGAAGCATTGATTCTCTAGAGGATGATCTAGACCTCCTTGGTCTACTCTGAACCCTCCCAGGAGGCACAAAGGGGGCACCCTCTGGGCCATCTGCAGTATCCTCTGGGAGATCTGAGTTTTCCAGGTGGGAGTCATTAGACTCCTCCTGGTCAGGTTAGATTCAAGGTTATAGAGGGCCCCCTTCCTGTCCTATCTTTGGTCCCCTGCCCACCCACTCTTTCCTGTTCATCTGATGCACTAGCCTTCTGTAGGTCATCTAACAGTAACACCTCTAGAAGGCGTTGAGTGTTAGGGCCTTTCCCTGTCTTAAGCTTTCTAGAGGCACACAGGGCTTTCAATTCTTGGAATGAAAGCTCACTGTATCTAAAAGGGAGAGAGCAACTGGCATCTCCTTTAGCAGACATACTAAGTGTGGTGTGGTGTTGCACCTACCTAACCTAGTGGGAACTAAACTCTCTGACGCTGGCGAAAGGGTGTGCTAGACCCTTGGCTACCCAACCCTAAGTTCAGTAGAACTTACTATTCTAAGCTTGTTTTATATGTGCCTAGTATTAGTGATGTTTTTTCAATTACACCAAAGATTTATCTGGTAAAACAATGCAGGCTTGAATCCCAACCGCTACCACCAATGTGAGAGGCTGGCCTGGTATATGATGTCCACTTATGTAAGTGGGCACCCTGCACCAGTCCAGACAACCCTTATGGTTATTTAAGAGGTCTTTGACAACCTTAGAAAGCTCTCTAAGTGGTAGCTGTGGAGAGCAGCCTTTAGGCTTAGTCCAGAAGGCGTGTAAAGCAGCTTGTTTTACCAGAATGCAATCTTATAGGTATAGATTAAGTGAAAAAGAACCACACAATGTATTCATAAAAATATGTATTTATTATATAATACTTACTTACACATACAGATATCTCCTACCCAGAGATATGCACAATGCACACAATACTTTGCATAGAAACTACGTAAATAGCACAGAATACACAGTAGACCCCGGGGGGGACCAAACCATTTCTAAGAAAGGGGTATAAGATCAACGACAAATGTCAAGACAATGTCCAGGGGACGTAGAAGAGATGGGGACCCAAGGAGCCACCCAAGGTGAGTGACTAGGAGCCCTTCGGAGATCGTGTGCAGTGTGGGAACACGGCCTCGTTCTCTGTACAAATCAACATGTAAGTCGCGGTTGTAATTTTAAAGAATAAGGACGCTTCCCAGTGGACCATGAAGAAACCCCGTGGAAGACAGAAAGTTGGAGAGCCACCCCACCCGTGGATACCCTACTACCCACGTTACCTACACCAGGGAAGCCGGGTGCATAGGTGTGAAGTGGTGTCGGAAACCGCTGTCGAACCCAATGGAGGACTTCAGTAAAATGCCACTGCTGGAGAAAAAGAACGTATACGGTAGAATCCGAAGGTGGGTTCAGGATAAGAAGTACCTGCAAGCAGAGGGGACAGAGTCTATGTCACTCAGGAGTTACCCGGAGACCTGGAAGACAAATGCCCACCGATGTCGGAAGTTGCATGAGAGTTGACGGTGACCTTGACTCTGCAGCTGTGAGGACCAGGCGATGCTGTGGAAGACCAGGAGCCATGCACAAGCTGTCCCACACCAGATGTCGAGAGTTGAGGGCTCGGTGTCCGTCGGGAGCACCAACAAACCTTGGCAACTGCAAACAACGGGGCGGTCGATGAAGGTGCAATGTCGGGACCATCAAGGTCCAGGGGACTCACCACAAGCAAGGGAGTCAGGGCAGGCCCTGAGAAATCAGGGAGTCCAAAATAAACAAAGGTGACCCTCAACAGGAACCACAGGCCGGAGGCATTGGAGTCGCAAGAGGACCTCGAGCAGCTCACCAAAAGATGCAGGCCGCGGTGCAAACGATGCGAAGTGGACAAAGAATTTGGTCACTTGAGATGCTTGAGGTTGGAGCTACTTGAAGCCCGAAGATCTTGGTGGAAGGAAGCCAATAAGCCTTTGCAACGGCAAGTCGACACAGTGCATAGGGGTTCAGTTCCTGTGGCTCCCACAAGGGATACTGCCCTCAAACTTGGTGAGAGGGCAGGGCAGGCCTCAAGAGCTGTAGGGAATCACCACCTGTGTTGTTGAACCTTTCAGAGTCCATAGGAGCCCAGGATCAGCAGACCGGTCAGCTTAGTTGCAGTGCCTGCTGTGCAGGGAAGTGACACCTTCACTTCAAGGGAGATTCCTTCAGGTGTCTTGGATGCCCACAGGCCTTGGAAGGTTCCTGTATTGTCGCACAAGCACAGACGATGCAGCAGACTGAAAGGGGGACGAAGTCGAGTCCAAACAAAGTCCAGCGAAGTCCAAATTGCCCAGACGGTAGAAGTTGAAGTGGTGTCTGAATTGAATTGTGTCCCACGATGAATCTACGGACCTACACCCAGGTAAGCCTTTAAGTACCCTAAAGAAAGGGTTGGGACAATTCAGGGGACCCTCCCAGAGGAGGGTCTGGAGAGGGTGGAGGTTACTTCCATGTCCTTTGTCCAGTTTTGCACCAGACCGGGAGTCAACAGCTCCCTGACCTGGTTTGAACTGGACTATGCAAGGAGGCACCAAATGTGCCCCTCATTCAGACTGAGTGGCGCTCAATACACTAAATCCTGTCTGGGAGGTGGTCACACCTCCTTGTGACAGGATGCCTATTGTTCTGCCTTCCCCTGCTCGAGCTTGGCTCAGCAGCAGGAGGGCAGAATCATGTCTCTGGTCGGCAGCAGCCATGTTGTGCTGTCCGGGTCTGGAAGACTGGTACCTGGAGCACTGAGAGCCTACCGGAGGCCCGTTCTAGAGCTTGGAATCATACCTCCCACACCGTTTACAGTGTGGGGGTATGATTTCAACATGTTTGATACCAAACATGGTAGGATTCGTTGCAGCCAATTTTGAGATGGTCATCGCGTAAATACGCGGTGCCCTTCTATATGGTATATGGCTGCTACACTGGTATATGGCTTCTTCACTTACAACCTGGGAGAATGGACTCCGTAGGCTGCGGGGTGTCCTGCTCATACAGGGGCACCCTCACACTTAGAACCAAGCACCCTGCCTTCAGGATTGATAAGGCCTGCTGTAGGGGTGATTTATAGGTTTTAAGTGCAATAGATATAGGAAACCTATATCTTTCGTGAGTGGTGCTAGCACCAGCTTACACAGGCTGCAATGGCAGGCCTGTAGTTGCATTTTGAATGGTCTCCCATGGGTGGCATAATGCATGCTTCAGCCCATGGTGGACCTCTGAGGTACCTATGCCTGTGTACCTTAGTACCATATACTAGGGACTGATAAGGGTACCCCAGTATCTAATCTGGAATGTACCTGAGTACTGACCACAACAATTTAAGGGAGAAAGTAGAGAGACTGGGGTCCTGATTAGCAGGATCCCAGTCAGACTAGTCAAAAACAGCTTAGCACCAGGCAAAAGGTGGGGGTAACAATAAAAGCAGATCCTACTTTCCTACACTACTCCTCCCATCTGTTCACAGGGCTGGAGTGAGAATCAAAAGCCTGGCAAACATTTTTTAAACTTGCCCCAGCTACCTTGTTGTCTCCTTTCTTTCTGTGATTTTCTTCCTCTTTCATTCTCACTCTCGGCTCTCTCGCCTCTCGTTTTCTCTCTTTCTTTGCCTACTGCGCATGCTGCCATAAACCTCAGGGAGCCGGTGACACAATGGTCGACCTCGGCCATCAAAAAACAGCCTCCAGTAGCTCTAGCCCTGTGGGGAAATGGCTCATTGAATAAGTGGCCAATCCCGCCCCGTCTGTTCGACTTAAAATTTGGCAGTTTGCAACTACAGTGCAAGACCGCTGCTTTTCCCCTTATGTGACCAAATGTTGCTGCAGCTTTGAAGCGCTTGGATCGATGTCAGAGAAGAGAACAGCTTAGCTCAGCCTAGTAATGCAGCTTCAGAGTCACATCCCAGACCACAGCTAGTGAGCAATGCGACCAGTGAAATGTTGTCAAATCTAACCTTGCGGCTTCGAAGCCAAGATCACAGTGTCACTAAATAATCCTGTGCTTGTCTCTGTGGTAGGTAGACTCAAAAGGAATCAGTCTTAACTTAGATGTAATGTATAAAGTATTTATGCATTACTCAAACAGTAATAAACGGAAAACATAACACAAGTGAAATCCTAAACCAATTTACAAAAATAGAGTACATTTCAATAAGTACAATTACACCAAAATGAGAAAAATAAAATAAGTAGAACCGGAGTTTTGAGTTTTAGAAAGTCTTTGGTAAAAATAGTGCCAAAAGGCGCAAAGCATTGACTGTGGATGTCTAGTTGTGTTGGACTTGGACAAACTCAAAAGTCCAGGCCAACCACGATAGAGGGTGAGCCGGATACAGGACCAGGGTCTGTCTGCTGAAAGTTTTGCCTTCTGACCTCAATATGAGGACTGTGCAACATGAGTCTGCGTGGTTCTGCGTTGCTCTGTGTTAGGTCTGATAAAGCTTTTAGTCAGAAGCTACAGGACTCTGTGTTGCTCAGCGTTGGATCTGGTGAAGCCTTTGGTGAGAAGCGGCGCAGCACAGCTCTGGGGCTCTGCGTCTTTTGGCATCACCCTGCTTTGTTTCCAGTGAAACCTTCAGTTAGTTAGGCAGGCAGAAATGCACTCTGACTCCAACCGAGGGTCCAGGACCATGAGGCAATACTTGGAGGTCGTTGCTCACTCTCACAGAAGCTAACAGTGGGGGGCCAGAAAGACTTATTAAGCCATAGGCTATAAAGTGTGGTGAAAAACAAACAACGGACCCCTTTCATCAACTCCCATAAGAGTTGCCAAATTATCATTATGCTGCATTGATAAGATATTATTTACTGAGCACACAAATAATGGACTTTCCCCAGTCAGAGCTATCTGTTCATTTGTCTATGTATTGTTTGAGACTTTAAAATGTTTATTCACAGATTCTCATACTGAGGACACAAAAGGGGTATTAGCATTTAGAGCCAAATTATTCCTGACAGGAAATGAACCATCACCTGTCAGATCTAGAGTGTTGGACTGCAATGAGTTTTTTCCTGATTTTATAGCTCATAAAACTCTCTGGTCGGAGGAGCGTATCAAATTAGGAGCAGCCATTACTCAAGACTGTAAAAGATTGCAGATTCCCCTAGTTAATGGTGAAGGAAAGTCCTGATTTTATTAAGACAAAGGAGGCGAATATGAAGCAGTCTCATTTTCTGCAGTTCCTTAATAGCACATTAATAGAACTATAATTCCCACAATCCTGCTTCTTTACGCAGGCGGAAATAACACATAAGAAAGACACCAAACACTATAAATAGGTGTGGCTATAAAACTTCCTCTTTTCTGATTGTGCAGTGATCTATAATCCATGAAGAAATCGAAACAAATAACAACAAAAATCCAATAAATAGTACTAACATTTCTTCATTCTTTTATCCACAGTCCTCAGAACAAGAGTCCCCCATCCAAGTGGTATCTTTTTTTTCATCCTGGTCAAGCCTGGAGATTTATAGTGTTGTCTAAGTAGTCGAAGTTGTCACTAAAAATAATCCTTAACCTCCTTTGTCTTGTAGTGTCATCAAGTAGTTGAAATTGGCACTAGAAATAGTCAAAGAACTACTTATATCATGCCACATAAGGTGGTAAATAGTATTCACCTCTTTTGCCTTTAATAAAATCAGGACTCTCCTTCACCATAAACTAGGAGAATCTTCAATTTTATTACAAGACAGGAGGCTTTATTATTCAAGTTAATGCTTTTGATGCCTTACCCCTCTGTGCTGAGTGAGCACCAAAGCAGCCCATACCCATTCCTGTCATGTCACTTTCACCCACCTACTAAGTGTGGTTTAAGTTACTGAGGTAAAGGGCTTACAATAACTGTGGGGCCAAGGTTTTTGCATACATATGTGTAACCTACTGGCGGTCACCAGTATGAAATTATAGTTAGGACCTAGTTTCCATAGGAAGAGGGTTTTTTCATTTGCTAATAACTTTGGCATCGTTTGACGAATCCTCGTGAACCTTTCAAAACTAGTATGACTCACTTCAGCTGCTGTCTTGAAATTTTCGGGGTGATCCGTCAAGCGGGGGCCGAGAACAAGTGGAGGTCCCAAAATGTGTTTTCCCCATGTTAATTCCCATAGGAACTTTAGACAAGGCTACAGCCCGAACTGCTGAACGGAATTTCACCAAATTTGGCAGAAAGGTAGATATCGGTCCAGGAAAGTGCCTTTTTTAAATTTGGTGTAAACCCGTTCAGTAGTTTTAGAGATATTAACCAAAATCCAAATTTGTATATTTAGGGACGCGGAGGCTGTGCAAACCCTCATGCTGAGATCTGATTGGCTGCCAGCACTTCAAACCAATAAGTGTTGGCAGCCATCTTGGGACTCAGCTTGAGCATAAAACATAAAAAAAAGAGAAGGGGGCAGGGTAGGAATACCCTGCCCCATTAGGCCTCTTGGGAGAGGGTCCTAGAGGGATCCTGCCAGGGCAAAAAAAATTGTTTTTCAAAAAAGTTTCTGTAGGAACCTTGCTGGAGCCGCGGCTCCCACCGAATTTTAACAAAAGAAGTGCGGTCCCCCGGGTGTGCCAGGTCCGGGGGGCATGCGGCCATCAATGTAGAAAATAAATGGGGGGGGGTCTTGCAGACCCCCATGCCCTGGGGACCCCCACCTCCGGAGGCTATTTTAAAATAAATTGGGGTGGGGCCTCATGGACCTCCTGTGCCCCGGGCACCACCACCTCCCTGGGGCCAAATTCTATCCATCTGTGATGTCATTTGAGATATCATCAGTGATGACATGAGTGATGTCACTGACCATGACATGAGTGATGTAATATGTGAGGTCATAAGCACTGCATTGCAGGGGCATAAGTTATAGTTAGCTCAGGTACCTATAACTGCTGGTTGTGTTTCAGTGAAATCTGAGCACAAGTATAATGTCCATGTAACGTTTATTTTTTTCAGTGAATTGATAAGTTTTTTAAAATTCTAATTCCTAATTGTAACGTCCCTGTAACCCTTGCTTTGTGAATTTCTACTTTTTTTAATGTTATTTCCTAACTATAACATCACTGTAACCTTTGGCTTTTTATTTGAATTTCTAAGGTTTTTTAAATTTTATTCCCTAAGTTTAACTAGTAACCTTTGACAGTGGGTGTGTAAGTGAGTGAATGAGTGTCTCAGTAGGTCTGTGAGTGGTTGTGGGTGTGTGTGACTGGGTGTGTGAGTATTTGTATGGATGTGCAAGTGGGTATGTGAGTTGTTGTGGAGGTGTGAGTGGTTGTGTGGATGTATGAGTGGTTGTGTGGGTGTTTGCATGCATGTGTGAGTAGTTTTATAGGTTTGTAAGTGGGTTTGTGAGTGGTTTTATGGGTGTGTGATTGGGTGTGTGAATGTATATGTAGGTGAGTGACTGGGTGTCTGAGTGCCTGTATAGATGAGTGAGTGGGTGAGTCAATCTCTGTATGAGTGAGTAAGTGCATGTGTGAGTGCCTGTATGGGTAAGTGATTGCATGTGTAAGTGGGTGTATGTGTATAAGTGGGTGTGTGAGTGGCTGTATGACTGTGTGTGTGAGTGGCTGTATGGGTGAGTGAGTGGGTGCATCAGTGACTGTATAAATCAATGAATAAATGTGTGAGTAGGTGCATGTGTCTCTGAATGGGCATGTGAGTGCTTATGAGAGCATAAGAGTGTGCGTATGAGAGACTGCATGGGGGTGTGAGTGGGAAGTTGTGTGTTGATAGAGTTATCAGTGATGTTATTTGAGATGTCATCAGTAATGTCACTGACCATGTGATGAGTGATGAAATATGTGAGGTCATAAGCAGTGCATTGCGGGGGGTAAGATATAATTAGCTCAGGTAACTATAAGTGCTGAATTTGCAATGGTTTTGTACGAGTAAAATCTGAACCTAAATATAACGTGCCTGTAACCTTTGTTTTTTTCAGTGAATTTCTAAGGTTTTTTTAAATTCTATTTCCTAACTATACCGTCCCTGTAACCTTTGTTTTTTTCAGTGAATTTCTATGGTTTTATTTACTTTTTAAACCTAACTGTAACCTGTCACCTTTGAGAGTGGTTGTGTGAGTGGCTGTGTGGGTCTGTGAGTGGGTCTGTGAGTGTATGTTTGTGAGTGAGTGTGTGAGTGTCTGTGTGGGTCTCTGAATGTGTGTGTGAGTAGCTGTGTGAGTGGGTGTGTGTCTGAGTGGGGCTTTGAGTGCCTGTGTGGGTCTGTGAGTAGGTCTGTGAGTGGGTCTGAGAGTACCTGTGTGGGTCGTTAATGGGTGTGCGAGTGCTTGTGTGGGTCTTTGAGTGCCTGTGTGAGCATCTGAGTGGGTGCGTGAGTGTCTGTGTGGCTCTGTGAGTGGGTCTGTCAGTGCCTATGTGGGTCTGTGAGTGGGTGTGTGAGTACCTGTGTATGTCTGCGAGTGGATGTGTGAGTGTGAGTGGTGCTATGCATTTTAGGCATTTGCATACTCAGGGTATTTAAAAGGGAGAACCATAGACTCTGCTCTCACCAGGAGATGACAAGAAAGAAACAACTCATCACAGCCACAACACATCAGATTGTGCTCCAATAGATCAACGATGAATTCACCTCCGTTAAGCATTTCATATCGTTTTTCAATGTGGAATACAAGAGGAAAAACACTTACTTTGCCTTCGCCAAGCCCAAGAAGTTAGGATTGTTTGTGCTTTACTGAAGTGGAGCTTCAACTGGGGCACCTGCTATGTTTATATTTGTAAGTGCTTCCAGTTGATGTTTAGTTTTCTGTGAAATCAGCACATTGGCCAGAATCAAACCTCATTTTTTCCAAGAAGAGCGCTCAGTTTTGCGGAAAATGTCTACCCAATTGGAGTACTTTCATTTGGCTAATTACTAAGTGCTACATCGTTGGGTAAATGTCTTGCGCATATTCTACTCTACAGCTGCATAAAGGACCACGAGGTGTGCATGTAATTTTGGCAATGTGATTGTTCCTCGACCGTCTTCATCTACAAATCTGTGAAAATGTGAATCCGTGTCAAGAGAAGACGACAAATCTACAAAGAGGTGAATCTTCACTAAACAGGTGTAATTCCCCTTAACTAAAAGAAGTAAGTGCTACTTTGTTTGGTGGAGATGTCCTCATATTCCTCTGCATCAATGATGCATCACCAAAATTGGCTTGAGGGGCCTTTTGGTAAGCTGTCCATCAATGTGGGAAAAGGCGGGAAGACATACTACTAAGGAAAATGGGCGTGGCTAAACAGACGGGTTGCACATGATTTTAGGCATTTGGGTACTCTGGATAATTAAAAGTGAGAATCATGGACTCTGGTCTCAGCAGGAGGGACGAGAAAGAAATCACTTGTCACAGTCACCCTAGATCAAATTACAATCCAATATATAAATATGCAGTCACCTCCATTAACCCCTTCCATGCATCGGACGGCCCCCGGCCGTCCGACGTCACGGTGGGCGTGTGCGTCGGATGGCCGGGGGCCGTCCGATCTGCGCACGCGTGAAATTTGCCCGCACCGTGGGGGAATTCCATGCACATCAAAGGGGTTAAGGATTTCAGATTGTTTTTCAAAGTGGAATACAAGAGGAAACACACTTGCTTTGCCTTCCCCAAGCCCAAGAAGTTAGGTTAGGCCGATTTCAGCCCCAGGGACCTCATATCCCGGCCTTAGTTAAATGTGGTAGGGTGTCCACGCGGCCCCCCTCACCGGGCCAATTACAACCCAGAGGACCCCTTTCTCCGGGGCACAGCCACAACTCCCTCAGTGCTCTGGAGCCCACCAAGTGCCCCCAGTGTGGTTTTATGGCGCGTGCGATGGGGGAGCCCCCGTGGTCTCAGCTGGCTACCCGCCTCCTGCGGGAGCCAGCAATGCTCCCACACGCAGGGAGCTGCTAGAAATGCAGCTCCCTGTGTGCAGGAGCGATAGTTTCATCTGTTACCCTGCCCCCATGACAGATGGCAAGGAAACAGATGAAAATTTAACTTCCAGCAAGCGAGAGCAGTTTGACAGTTCCTGCTTGCTGGGAGCGGAGTTATGTTTGCTCTCGCTTGTGAGAGCTGTCACAGTTCCCACCAAGCGAAAACAAACTCCTATGACCCCGGGGTGGGCACCCCAGGACATAGCAGAAGCCAGCCCTTGGTGTGGCGGTCCCCAGGGCCATTATTGGCTCCAGGAGGGGGGCTGTGTGGCCCTGCACCTTCTGTTTCCACAGGCCAACCCCAGGGAGGTGGTGGTCCTCGGGCTGTATATGGCCCGGGAGGGGGTCACGCCCATGTGGCCCCCTCTCAGTTTTAAATATTGCATAGGCCCGGAGAGGTGGTGGTCCCCGGGACCGGGGGGGTGGTCAATGCGGCCCCCCTTCATTTGCTTTTTGCCCCGGGGAGGTGGTGGTCCCTAGCACTTCTAACAGCACCAGGAGAGGGGTCTGCACAACCCCGGTGGAAAAAGTTTTTGGGGGGACTCAGCTTCAGCCAAGTACCAAGATGGCTGCCAACACTTCCTGGTTGAAGTCAAGGCAGCCAATCAGATTTCAGGATGGGGACTGTTGGATCATCGGAGGATCTGCATCCCTATATATACAAATGTTGTTTTCTTTTAATATCTCAGAAACTACTGAATAGATTTACACCAAATAACAAAAAGCATTCTTTCTGGACCAAGAGCTAGCTTTCTGCCAAATTTGGTGTAATTCCGTCCAGCAGTTTGGGCTGTAGTCCTGTTAAAAATTTGTACGGGAATTAACATGGGAAAAGCACTTTTTTTGACCTCCCATTTTTCTCGGCCCCTGCTTAACAGATTGCCCCAAAACTTTCCAAGCACAACTAGAATTAGCGGCACCCTTTTTTTCGGAAAATTTCGTGAAGATTTGTCAACCGGTGCCAAAGATATAGGCAGGCCAAAAAATGCGTTTCCTATGGAATCATGATCCTAACTATAACTACCTACTGGCAATTTTATATATATATATATATATATATATATATATATATATATATATATATATATATATATATATATATATATATATATATATATATATATATATATATATATATATATATGTAGTAATTCACTCAACATGATGTAATTGAAGTAGTTTATTTGTAGAGACTACACAGCTGGCAGGTCCTCACATCGCCAGGTCCAGCAGTAATTGGCATTCTACAATTCTAACACTTGAACATAAACATTCTAGGCATGCACATAACTCCTATGACATCATGACATCTGAGACAGCAAAAGCAGTAAGTACAACATACCTTCCCTTCTTCTACAGAAAACAAAGCAAAAAAACAAGGAAAATAAATGAAAAAAAAACAAAAGTACAGTAGGAAATACAATGAGGAAAACCCTAGGATCACTCACAAAATCTTTTAGGAGTGACTATGACCTTGGAACTCCTTCTAAGTTCACTACAGCCGGGTAGATCAGTTACCCGACTACCTGCGCAGTCATTGGATACAAAAGAAGGTCTTACCTTAACAATTTTGGAAAAATCCCACCAATGGCCACCCTCCACCTGAACAGCATTGCTGCCAATCCTCACAACTTTGGTGGGTTCACCCTATTTACCCTTTCCTTTTTTGACATGAACAGGAGACCTGATCCGAACAACATCCCCCACAACCAGAGGAACCATTTTGACACCTTTTTTTTTTATCAAACCAAGCTTTTTGTTTACTTTGGGTCAATTCAGTATTCTTCTTAACCATATCCATGAGTGTCTCCACATTAGACTCTGATTTGAGCCATTTGCTCATCCAACCAGGCCTGAAACAAGTATTAGCCCTTCTACCCCTTAAAAGGGTAAGACCTTTGTAGAAGAATGAGGCGTGGTCCTGTAAAACCATAACATGCTTTCCAAAGACTTGACAACATCATGGTTTCTGGCAACGGCCCATCTGATGCACTCACCCACCACATGGTTCATTCTTTCCACCAGACCATTAGTCTGTGGGTGATATAAGGAACTTATTAAGTGCTTCTCCCCACTCGAAGTTAAAAATGTCTCAAACTCCTTGCTCACAAATGGAGTTCCATTATCAGAAACGAGAAACTCAGGGAATTCTTCTCTCAAGCAAACCTCTCTCAAAAATGAAACTATACTAGCAGTATTGGCTTCTCTGACCATTTTTATCTCTGGCCATTTTGATGCACAGTCCATAAGCACCAAGATATACCTGCACTGAATCGGTAGGATTTCAAATGGACCCATGACATCAATACCCAACTTGACCCAAGGACCAGAAGGGAATTTGACAGACAATAAGGGTAGTGTTATCCCTTTGAATGTTTTCTCAGAAGTACCAAACACAGGACAATTTTGTACTAAATCATTTTTCTCAGTATCCATACTTGGCCACCACCAGAAGTCCTCTTGGATATGACGTTTAGTGAGCGTCGCACCCAAATGTTCCTTGTGAGCTTTCCTGATAATAATATGTCTGATGGAGTGCTGTGGATTGAGTTTATCACATCTCAAAAGTACACCATCCTCTAGGGAAATTTCAGGTTCTACTTTGCAAAAGGGTTGCAAAAGAGGAGACAACACCTTTTCTCTTGGCCACCCCTCTCTGACCAACACGCACTCCTGTTGGAGAAGATCATCTTCTTTTAAAGCTGCTCTCCAATCCTCTTCTGAACCCACCATAAGATTAGGAATATCCATGGCAGCCACAAAACAATCCTCAGCATCTTCGTCACACAACTCTTGAAAATTCATCTCTTCACTCTCATCTTTAATTTGTGGAAAGCGAGACAGAAAATCTGCCCTACCGTTCCTTCCACCAGAGATATGCGATATGTCAAATTGGTATTGCAACAATTTACTGACCATCCTTGTTATTCTTGGTGTGCAACACTTACTGGGACCAGAACCCAAAATGGAAACTAATGGTTTATTGTCGGTAAGCAGCTTGAATCGCTTTCCCCAAACATATGGGCGATATTTCTCTATAGCCCACAAACAGGCAAGCAATTCCTTTTTAATTACAGAGTATTGGCTCTCTGCATTCCTTAACACCCTTGACGCAAATGCCACAGTGTTTTCTTTATTTCCACAACTTTGCGTGAGGATAGCCCCTAATCCTACCTGGCAAGCATCAACCGCTATATAACAAGGCAAGTCAAGATCAAATGGTTTGAGAGCACCAGTATTCTCTAAAGTGGATTTGACTTCATTGAAAGCACCATTGCATTCCTCAGACCATTTAAACTTGATTCCCTTCTTGAGTAAATTGCTGATAGGTTGGATGATAGAAGCAAAATTAGGAATAAACCTTGAGTAATACTCAAACAAACAAAGCCAGTCTTGTCCTTAGGTATGGAAGCATTGGAAATAGCCTCAACGAGGCCTTGCCTGGGTTTGATTCCTTCATGTGATAACAAATGAGCAAAATATTCGATCTCTCTACAGAGAAGCATGCACTTCTCAGTCTTGAGGACAACCCCATCCTTTTGAAAAATGTTAAGCACTTTCCTAAAACAATATCATGAGAAACATTGTCTTTAGCATATATCAGCACATCTTCCTGAAAAACATGCACTTCATCGACATCTCTCAAAAGGTTTTGCATGACCCTCTGAAACACCGACGCCGTGGATGCTATGCCAAAAGGCATCTGTCGGTATTGAAATGTCCCAAGAGGAGACATGAAAGCAGTGAGGGAGCGTGAGACGGGATGTAATTCAATCTGGTGATAGGCGCTGGCCAAATCAAGTTTGGAAAACACTTGAGCACCCTTAACACCCGTAAACAAATCATTGATTTTAGGCAAAGGGTGAGAATCAACCGAGATCTCCTTGTTTAGTGACCTTAGATCCACACACACACGCAGCTGTCCACCTCTCTTGCGGACAACTACCAAAGGGGACAACCACAAAGATGATTCTGTGGGTTCTATGATGCCCTTGTCACACAGACTCTTGAGTTCTTTGATGAGAGCATCTCTTACACTAAATAGGACATCTCTGAGCTTGTGTTTGACTGGAATGGCTCAGTCTCTAACAATAATCTTGTGCCTGAACCCACATATTTTCCCAAGAGTGTCGCCAAAAACAGAGGGAAATTTGCGTTTCCACTTCATACCCTCTTCTTCACAAGTAACTAACATCACTTGTTCTTTGGTGCCTGGCTTAAGTATCTTCCCAAACAATCCCTGATGGAACCACCCAAGAATATTAAGTCCCTTAACAGCAACATAAATTTTGCCTCTGATCCTTCTCTCTTTGAACATCAAAACATCTTCAATGAAACCCAGAAGTTCTATTTTGCGCCCTTCATATGAGACGGGCGAGCGATCAGGTGGAAACAATTCCCTGTTGCCCCATGTCTCAACAAACAATTTCTGGGTTATCATGGTGATCCTGGCACCAGAATCTACCAATAAGTTGAGTTTTTTGTCCCCAACACACACTTGTGCAATAGGATCAACACATGAAGAAGGGTCCCCTGCAACAGGTTCACTCAACACTTTGTTCGAGGAATTGTCATCATCAATGACCATGGAAATGATTTCTGAGTCAGAGTCGTCTTCAGACTCCACAGCACATTCTATTGTTTTCTTTTGCAGTTTCCTCTTAAGACACACTTAGGCAAAATGTCCCATTTTTTTGCAAAAATTACACATAACATTAGCAGCAGGACATCTACCACCTTTAGGGTGTGGAGAATTCCCACACCAGAGACATATATTGCTAGGTATACCAATGTCTACTTCATGTTTGGTCCCATTAGCCCCACTATTCTTGACAAACCTTTGTTTCTGTTTAATGTTGCCCACAACCACATTCACACTTTCTGATGGGTTGTCATCAATTTCTTTCAACAAGACCTGTGAAATCTCAATACTCTTAGCCACTGGTTTCATCAAGAGACGGATTACCCACGGCAAGAAGTTTTTGTCTAATATGCTTATCTTTGCATTGACAAACGAATTGGTCTCTGATGAGCTGATCAGTGAAATTTTCAAATATACAGACCAATGCCAACCTTCTTAAAACAGACACATAAGCATCAACATCTACTCCTTCTGATTGTTTTCTCTTGAAAAACTTATGTCTCAAAACCATAAGACTTGGCTGTTTGACAAACCTTGTTTTAAGTTTGCGTAGAGTTTCTTGATATTCGTCAATATTTTCTCCTGCTTCAAGAGGTATATCGGGTAAATGTTTAAAAATTGACCTCCCCTCAAAACCTAACGAGTGGAGCAATAAACACTTCTTTCTTTCAGCGCTAAATCTAAGTGTGCCAATGACTCCTAAATATGTTTCAAACGCGTCAAACCAGACCTCCCATTTAACAGATGGTTCACCAGGAGTGGCTAGAAAAGCTAGGGGTGGAGTGATGGCTTGCATAGTGCACATATCAGTGAATTACAACACTAGTAATATATAGTATAGCTGAAATAACTTATATTGTGATAAGTTGGTGAATAACTTGCACAGCACAATAGAAATGCCAAAGATATATTGGAGAAAGAATATAGTTGAGGAATACTCATGCAACTAGAATAAGGTTAATTTTGAAACATTAGATGTAAAATGATAATTCGAGATAATGAAGTTTAAGGATCACTGATCCCAAAGGAGTTTGGAAGGGAGAAAGTGTGTGAATCACTGAGATCCACGTTTGGACAAATAAACACTTAAACAAACAAAAATGACTGGCTGAAAGTGTGTGAATCACTAAGATCCACGTAGAAAAATGGCAACCTGAAAGTGTGTGAATCACTGAAATCCATGTATATAACAATGGTAAGCTGAAAGTGTGTGAATCACTGAGATCCACGTATAGAAAAATGGCAGGCTGTAAGTGTGTGAATCACTGAGATCCACATATGAATAAGCGTACAAATATTCAAAATGTATGAGAAAATAGGTGTGCGAATCACCGGGACTCACAATACTCATGTACGCAGTAGAAGAATGAAGCCACAGGGTAGCGTAGTACACAGCCGCAGGTTGTCATGGTAACTTTGTCGAAAGGAATTGCCGCTTGCTGCCGTGGCGTAGTTGCGACATCAGGGGTGTGCACATGCACCCTGCGCGAGAGGCAGAGACGTGCACGAGAAGGCTGGGGCGCGAGCAGTAAACGTAGAAACGGTGAAAGTCCAAAAATTGCCAGAAACTGCTCAAAACTATGGACGTTGACCCCAGGGCATGGCGCCAGCCAAACAGCAGTGGACACGAAGAGATGCGGTGGCTCTGTCGGCAATGCATCGGGAACCTGCTGAGATCCGGTCAAGCACCAGTGTGACAAAGCCTCCAGGACGGACGAATCGATTGAAATTCCACACGGGGAACAGCACCAAAACCGGAACAATGTGAATCAAGGTAGGACCAGAAGATGGTAGCGCTTGAAGAAAAGCTTAAAGAGTCTTCGCTCTTGAGTTCACGGCGTTTTGATGAGTTGATGAGTAGAGGTGAGGTTGGCTCACGCTGCAAGTTCCGCTGTGTAGTCAAATCATCGCCAAAATTTTGTAGTAATTCACTCCAACACGATGTAATTGAAGTAGTTTATTTGTAGAGACTACACAGCTGGCAGGTCCTCACATCGCCAGGCCTAGCAGTAACGGCATTCCACGATTCTAACACTTGAACATAAAAATTCTAAGCATGCACATAACTCCCATGACATCATGACATCTGAGACAGCAAAAGCAGTAAGTACAATATATATATATATATATGGATATCACAGAAGGGCTTTGTGAAATGCACAAAATGTAAAGCTTGTAATTATGGCCGCAACAGGACAGAAATTACAACAATTCAAGGCCTGAAAAAAGTTATTAAAGATAAGATCACGTGTGAATCCACTCATGTGGTCTACCTTTTGGAGTGTATATGCGGCCAGAAATATATTGGCAGTACTGTGAATAAATTAAAATTGCGTATCCTCCAACATTTGCGAGCCATATCAAATAAGGACTTTAATTATGCAATGGCCAAACATATCTGGAGAGAACATGAAGGAATCTTAAACAAGAATAAACTCTCATACTCTGGTATTGAACAAATAACAGCTCATATCAGAGGGGGAGATAGAGAGTTGACATTGAGACGTGCAGAATCGAGATGGATTGTCAATTTAGGAACAGAGATACCATGGGGACTAAATGCTGATGCGGAATTATACACCTTTCTGTAAAAACATTCCTGGTTCTCCTCGTCTTAATGGAATGTCCTGATTTTATTCGCATTTTATGTCAGGCATGTGATATGTATAGGATCACAAACAATGGGCCTGATGTTGATTAATTAACTCCGTCTGATCCATATGAATTGTATTGATGTATCCCGTTTAAGACTTTTAATTATTGTGATCATGTGTAATTTTTGCATTGGCCATTTTTAGAATCGTGGTAAACAAACTGATTATTTATGTGGGCTTTTTAGCAGAAATATTGATGCGGGGTAGCCATGAATAGATGAATTTCTATCGGTAGTAATCTTAGATTATGGAGGATTGCTTTCCACATAGACTAGGAATTTACGTTAACATTAAATAGGACAGCATTCATCTAATTGATAAGCAATTTGGCCATCTTTTGGGGATTAAGGGAGGTGGCTGGTTTTAGACCATGATATATAATATGGTTTTTAACATATAGGCACCTGGCACTTTATTATGGAGTGCGCAATACATAGGAACAAATGTATAGCACTTCAGTTTAAGTTGGAGAGTAACTGGGAGGGGATTAGTGATAGTTGGTCAGGATAACTAACATCATTCTCTTCTATATCCAGCAATTTCGTCCTTATGCACCCATTTCCCATCTTCTAGAACAAATGGCAGCTGCACTTTTGCACTTTAATATGTATACGCACTTTGAGGTTTTTTCCTGCTATTTGTCACATATTTATCTCCGGACTTTGTACATACATGTTGGAGAAACAACACAATGCATTTTTTTAGAAGCATGAGTCACTTTCATTGTCTGTTCCTGGAGGGATAAAAGATGAACAATTGTATCAGAAATAGACTAGTAGACATGACAAAAGAATTGGCCATATGGGCCCAAGAGGCTTGGGAGGATTCATCATATAGTAATGACTGAATGTCAGATTATTACTCCAGGGCCGTCTATTTGTGAATTAGTTGGGATAATAACAAAGAGTTGAACATGGTAAATTATCTATTTAAATTTTGGAATAAGAATGCGACAACCTTTGCTTTGTCATGCAATCCACCTAGTATAAATATAAGGAGTTGATATGTGTACTTCACAAGTGGATATTATGAAAAGAGATATACAGATTGAAATAATGAAAATAGAGATTGAAAAAGAATTTTCGTTTAAATGTCATAATGTAATTGAACACAATGCATGTATATGTCCCCTTTAAGAAACTGACCTTGTTTTTAATTGGTGGTGGGGGAAATGAGCCATGCTTCCCTTTAAATAGCACATTTTGTTTTGCACATGTTGACCCAGTAGAAGGCGCAAGCCGAAACGCGTAGGTCATTTCTGTTTTTGTATGCACCTCCTGCACTTTGCTTGAGAGGCTTCTAATGCAAGGGGCCTCCTGAAACAACGAAAATTATTAAAGCCCTTCGGAAGCCAGATCCTGGTAGTGCCGTGCTTCATTTCGCCCTGGAAATCATGTGTCAAGAGTGAAGGGCTTTTGTGTGGAGTAAGTGAAGGAATATATATATATATATATCCTGACATGCTAAGACAATAAATTCTCTTTATTGCATCTTCAACTGGAGTCTGTGCCCTTGTTTGGGATCCTGGATATATATATATATATATATATATATATATATATATATATATATATATATATATATATATATATCTACTGGCGGTCGCCAGTAGATAGTTATAGTTAGGACCTATTTTCCATAGGAAATCCGCGACATTCTATTTGAAATAACTCTCTTGCCGGTTGACGAATCTTCGCGAAATTTTCAAACTTTATGGCCCGCTCCGCTCCTACCCTGAAAGTCTCGGGGTGATTCGTCAAGCGGGGGCCGAGAAAAAGGGGGTCCCAAAACGTGTTTTCCCCATTCATTTTCCCATAGGAAACTTTAGACACGGCTACAGCCCGAACTGCTGAACGGAATTACACCAAATTTGGCAAAGAGGTAGTTCTTGGTTCAGAAAGAACCCTTTTGTTAAATGGTGTAAATCTGTTCAGTAGTTCCTGAGAAAATCAAAAGGAAAATCACATATATATCTATGGCCGCGTCGGATTCGCGCACCCTCCCGATCACGAGCTGTCTGCTAATTGGCTGTCAACACTCCAAACCAGGAAGTGTTGGCAGCCATCTTGTTCCTCGGTAGAACCGAGGAACAAGAAAGCAGTAAAAAAAGTGCGCAAAACGCACAAAGGGGGCAGGGTAGAAACACACTGACCCCTAGGTCTGCTCAGGGGTCCCACAAGGACCCCTGGGTAGAAAAAAGCATTTTTTTTTTTTAATCGGCAGGATGCGCTCAGGGAGCGCGGATCCTGCCGAAAGAAAAATCGAAGCGCGGTCTCCAGCGCTTCGATGGTAATTTGCCCCGGGTGGCCCAAGTCCCGGGGGCATGGTGGGGGGTTTTAATTTATGTAGGGGGCCTCTAAGGCCCCCAAGCCCGGGGACCGCCACCCCCAGGGGCTTTAGAAAAAGGGTGCGGGAGGGCTCTTGGCCCTCCCGCAGCCCCGAGGACCGCCACTCCCGGAGCTTCTTTATTTGTTAATTTAACCTGTGTGGGGGCTCCAGCCCCCACATGCCCCGAGGACCGCCACCTCCCCGGGGCACTAAACATTTGAATATGGGGGTCCGTTACGGACCCCCAAAGCCCCGGGGACCACCACCTCCCCGGGGCTGTGAAATAGTTGGGAGGGGGGCCGCGCAGCCCCCCTCCTGGAGCCCTTGATGGCCCTGGGGACCGCCAGCCCCCAGGGCCAGCTCCTGCAGTGTCCCGGGGTGCCTACCCCCGGGACACTGCTGTTTGCAATGACAGGACGGGAGCCTCGCGGCTCCCGTCCTGTCATTGCAAACTTGCTTTGGATATTGGAAGAGAGAGCAGGAAACCTGCTCTCGCTTCCAATATCCAAAGCTGATTGCTTTCCACATGGGGAGCAGCATGTTAGCTGCTCCCCATGTGAAAGCAATGCCGGCTCCCATAGGACACGGGAGCCGGCGGGACTGTGGGGGTTTGGGGACCCCCACAGTCCCCAACGAGAGGCCAGGCCCCGGGGATGGGGTCCCCGGGGCCATAAGTGGCCAGGGAGGGGGCCACGCAGCCCCACTCCCCAAATTTAAAAAAATAAATTAATTAAAAAAAAAGTGCAAGGCCGGCCCGGGGATGGGGTCCCCGGGGCCTTAAATGGCCAGAGGAGGGGGCCACGCAGCCCCCTCCAAATCAAAAAATCAAAAAATCGAGGCCATGCCCCGGGGATGGGGTCCCGGGGCCAATACAGGCCCAGGGAAGGGGAGCCACGCGGCCCCCTTCCCGTTTTTTTTTTTAAATTTAAAAAATAAAATAAAATGCTCAGGCCCCGGGGGATGAGGTCCCCGGGGCCAAAAGTGGGCAAGGGAAGGGAGGCCACGCAGCCCCCCTCCCATTAAAAAAGAAAAAGAAAAAAAAAAAACGACCGGCATCGTGCCGGAGGCCCCGCCCCCTCCCTGCAGTACTCTGCAACGCGCCCCTGGCGCGTTTTAAGAAGGGAAGTAATTCCCCTTGAATATTGGGTGTCCCTGGGGCCAACTAGCCCACCAGGAACCTCCAGTATGCGCCAGGGGCTGCGTTGCAGAGAGGTGTACAGAGGCCACGCCCCTTTTTACACCTCTCTGCAACGCAGCTCTGTGGCGCTTTTAGAAGTACATGGTGGGCTAGTTGGACTCCAGGGACCCTCAGGATTCAAGGGGACTTAATCCCCCAACTTAAAACGCGCCACGGGCGCGTTTGCACAGTGGTGAAGGGAGGGGCGGGCTTCAGGTGACATGTGTGCAAACAGGCCCCGTGGCGCGTTTTAAGATGGGGAATTAAATCCCCTTCAATCCTGAGGGTCCCTGGGGGCCAACTAGCCCACCATGTACTTCTAAAAGCGCCACAGAGCTGCGTTGCAGAGAGGTGTAAAAGGGGCGTGGCCTCTGTACACGTCTCTGCAACGCAGCCCCTGGCGCATACTGGAGGTTCCTGGTGGGCTAGTTGGCCCCCAGGGACCCTCATGATTCAAGGGAACTTAATCCCCCAACTTAAAACGCGCCACGGGGCGCGTTTGCACAGATGTCACCTCAGGCCCCGCCCCTCCCTTCACCATTGTGCAAATATTCCTCTAAAATCTGCCGAAATACGAATTCCGATTTACTCACCTGTTATCAGGAGAGACCTCAGTGCTGCATCTTTCAGCCAAGTACTGATCCTGAAAAGTAATTTTAACCGTACTTACCAGTAACTTGAATTTCCTTCCATAGGATATCATTGCCTGCTTTTTGCTGAAAAAGTTTCTAAGTGTCGATTTTTGAAACATACAAATATTCATCTAAAATCAGCCGAAATACGAATTCCAATTTACTCACCTGTTATCAGGAGAGACCTCAGTGCTGCATCTTTCAGCCCAGTACTGATCCTGAAAAGTAATTTTAACCGCACTTACCAGTAACTTGAATTTCCTTCCATAGGATATCATTGCCTGCTTTTTGCTGAAAAAGTTTCTAAGTGTCGATTTTTGAAACATACAAATATTCCTCTAAAATCGGCCGAAATACGAATTCCGATTTACTCACCTGTTATCAGGAGAGACCTCAGTGCTGCATCTTTCAGCCCAGTACTGATCCTGAAAAGTAATTTTAACCGTACTTACCAGCAACTTGAATTTCCTTCCATAGGCTAACATTGACTGGTTTCACTTGGAAATTCTTCTAAGTGTGGAGTTTTGGAACTTTATAATATTCCTCTAAAATCAGCCGAACTACGAATTCCGATTTACTCACCTGTTATCAGGAGAGACCTCAGTGCTGCATCTTTCAGCCCAGTACTGATCCTGAAAAGTAATTTTAACCGTACTTACCAGCAACTTGAATTTCCTTCCATAGGCTAACATTGACTGGTTTCACTTGGAAATTCTTCTAAGTGTGGAGTTTTGGAACTTTATAATATTCCTCTAAAATCAACCGAACTACGAATTCCGATTTACTCACCTGTTATCAGGAGAGAACCCAGTGCTGCATCTTTTAGCCCAGCACTGACCCTGAAAAGTAATTCTAACCGTACTTACCAGTAACTTATATTTCCTTCCATAGGAATCCATTGTCTGGTTTTCAGCAGAAAAGTTTCAGTGTCAATTTTCACAAATTACAAATATTCCTTAAAAATCGCCTGTATGACTTAAATGCATTCTTTCAACTGTTTACAGGAGATGCACCAGTGCTGGATCCAGGATCCAACACTGAGTAAGAAAAAGTAACGATAACACTACATACCTGCTAAGTGAATTTCCTCCCATAGGATAACATTGGTGATTCTATGTGAAAAAGTTTCTAAGTGTCAACTTTTAAAATACAATAATATTCCTTAAAAATCACTACTGTAACCAAAACGCTTTTACTCAACTGTTTACAGGAGATGTCCCAGGACTGAATCTAGGATCCAGTCCTGTGGTTAGAAAAGTAATCCATAAAGTAACTAATTGCATTTAACTAGAAAATCACATTGAGCTCAATGTTGCATTGTGTTTGAAATTGTGTTGCCCATTGCAACAACTGTAACTACTGTACTTAAAACTCTATTGCCTATTTGCAAACTATTTAAACTAAAGTAATTCATTCTGAGAAAGTATATTTTGTAATGTAATGTATAATGTAATTACAATGTAATTTAATAAATTAAATATCTAAAAATAAATAGTTTTAAAAAATGTAGTAAATCAGTATCAAAAAAATAAATATAACAATTAATACATTTAAAAATTGACATTTACAAAACCTTTGAAATTCACTGAAAAAACCATAGGTTTTAGGGGCGTTATAGTTAGAAATTAGCATTTAAAAAACCTTTGAAATTCACTGAAAAAACCATAGGTTTCAGGTACGTTATAGTTAGAAATTAGCATTTAAAAAACCTTTGAAATTCACTGAAAAACCATAGGTTTCAGACACGTTATAGTTAGAAATTAGCATTTAAAAAACCTTTGAAATTCACTGAAAAAACCATAGGTTTTAGGGACAGTTATAGTTAGTTGGACATTTCACTCGTACAAAACCCGTGAAATTCCCCCGTTATAGTTAGTTCAGCTAACTATAACTCGCGCCCCCGCAATGCACTGCTGATGACGTCACATATTACATCACTCATGACATGGTCAGTGACATCACTGATGACATCACTGATGACATCTCAAATGACATCACTGATGACATCATCCATGTGATCATTTCATGCATCCTCTCACACCCTAATATAACCTTTGATACACCCACTCTAAATTACAGACTGCCATTCTCAAAACCATAGACACTCCAACACCAATAACTACATACCCACTCACTGATTCTTAGGTCTACACACACATCCACTCACTCACCTGTACAGTCACTCATACTTACGGTCACTCAGTACAGGACTATCATATGCACTAATACACCTACATAGACACTCACACACCGCCACTCATCCATAGAGGTACTCACACACCTAGTCAGTCATGGAAATAATTAATCACACTGCCATTTACTCACCTATACAGTTATACGCACACCAGCTCACTTACTCATACAAATACTAGCACATTCTTACGCTCTTATACAATCACTAATACATGTACACACTCATCCATACAGTCACTCTCACAATCACACACTCTCACTTATACCCATTTATATACTACAACACACATATATACTGCCTTTCACATATGTAGTTACTCACACATGTACCACTGAGATATACATTCACTCACTAACACACCCATACACACACTCACCCACCCATACAGTCCATCACAGATGCACTCTTGAAACCATGCACCCAGTGAATCACCCACTGATACATCTATGTGCAGTCACACACACCCCATCCACACAAACACTCAGGCACCCATACAGATACTCAGACAACCAATCAATAACTCATATAGACACTCATGTAGCTATTTACAAACCCATGCAGCCACTTACACACCAACAGACAGACGGATAAAGACATTCACACAGTTTAGTAACTAACCCATGCATTTAGTAAGATACGTTTAATCACTCACTAATAGTCAGTCATGCACCTACTATATCATCCATCCAGACACTTATACACCCACTCATTATTCAATACACCTTGGCATATATATTAAACATATTTAAACTTTACAGAAACACACAGTCACTGGATGATGTCATCAGTGATGTCATCAGTGATGTCATTTGAGATGTCATCAGTGATGTCATCAGTGATGTCACTGACCATGTCATGAGTGATGTAATATGTGACGTCATCAGCAGTGCATTGCGGGGCGCGAGTTATAGTTAGCTGAACTAACTATAACGGGGGAATTTCACGGGTTTTGTACGAGTGAAATGTCCAACTAACTATAACTGTCCCTAAAACCTATGGTTTTTTCAGTGAATTTATATATATATATATATATATATATATATATATATATATATATATATATTTATATAGATAGTTCCACCAAGGGTCCTTGCGCTTGAGTGGGCACTCGACGATGCTCTGACCCTGAGGTAATATATGCCTTCTGCAGCTCGCTTTCTTTCAATCCTGCACTATTAATTGCACGGCTGTCCGAGCCGTGGGAGAGGAGCACCATTCTTGAACTCTTAAGAAGGCTGTGGAGGGGAACAATCACTCTCCGTTCGGCACGATGTTCTCTGCAAATTAGCCCGCAATTCTAGAAGTCCGTCCTACTGAAGGATATTAAATAAGCTTAAATATCACAGGGGCATGGAGCCTACTATAGGAATACTAGACTTGCCTGTGGGACTACAATAACCAGCATGCCACTGAGCATCATTGTCATCATTGTAAGCCACGCCCACTGAGGGTGGTCACAATCAAATAAAAGAAGAATGGTTAAACAGGCAAGCGTTTGTTTGTGCCTCTGTGGAGCCCATGATTAAGAGGCGTGGTTGCCTTGAAACGCGTCTGGCATGGAAGTAATGCAGGATTGAAAGAAAGCGAGCTGCAGAAGGCATATATTACCTCAGGGTCAGAGCATCGTCGAGTGCCCACTCAAGCGCAAGGACCCTTGGTGGAAATATATATATATATATATATATATATATATATATATATATATATATATATATATATCCAAAAGTGAATTGGCGTCTGAGACACCCCCCTCCAAGCGGGTCGGGGCTCGTTACGAGCGGACGCCGCCGCTCCTCCAAATCCCAGCAAATCTTACCGCATCCAGTAAGAACGAGCCACTCCGGTTGTAGATGGTGAATAAAGATTTATTCAGGCATAGATACAACGCATTTCGACCTACCCAGGTCTTGGTCACATGACCATTACAACGAGCTTCCATGTTTTTAACTTTTCAAATGTCACACATGACGCAAATGACGCACAAACGTAAAGGAAAGACTTCCATACATTTATACCATCACCGTGAGTAAATATTTAAAGTGCATAGCTATTATAAATTCCCAACTAGTGCAAATTAATTCAGTAACGCATAAATCAATCCTTTTTACATTCTGTATAATATTAGCATATACATTAACCTCGGGTTATTACATTTGATTGTTTCTCAACGACACTGTGGGGGTATTATCCATGCATGAAATACATTACTAGAGATATAGGGTATAGTACCCTTTCAGTCCCCACCGTCATTTGCAACATTCAACAAAAACGGTAATTCATTTATATGACAACCTGTAACATTGCCTTCCATCATGGTTATGCCAACGAAGGAGAAACATAATCCATTATAATTCATAATGTGTGATCATTAAGGTATAGTACCCATATTTCCTTTCTTAACTCCTTTTGCAAAGCTACCAAATGTTGTCCAATACTCGATATTCCCATGGTTCATCATATCTTTACATGTCACCCATACATGAAAAACATAAAAAATGTATATTACACAATTCTTATAAGGAGAGAACGGCTGTTACTTGGAACAGTGCTCTTAAACTCCTTAGTGTGACTTCTGTATTTGGGAGCCATAGTTACACAACTGTAATTCTGTAAAGGGAAAGAAGAGTAATTACGTTAATCGCCATACGGAATAGCGTAAGACATTCCAGATTAATTATGTCATTCGTATATCAATGAATCTATCGTATTGCCTTCTGCGCTACTATGCAAAAGCTAAAACATTTGTTGAAGAGTCATGCGCTACACAAACAAAGTAAAGTGAATAGGTGATGTGTGTCAGGTACACAGACATAATAAAATAAACTATACCTCATAAAACAGGTTTCAGGAACCTCTGAAACTCTAGGTCCAGAAATTGTACGGGAGATCCTCATGTCTATTATAAATGAACGTATAACTCCTTGTCATTGTTCATATCTATGGGAACACTTCCAGCTTGCAGAATGAATCTTGAATCCGATCTGCGTAAAGCTTGGATACGGTTACCACCTCTGGGGTTCTTGGGGATAGTGTCCAGACCAAAATACTTAGCAGTGGTCCAGTCACCATTGTGTGCCTCATGAAAATGTCGGCGGTACTATAGCTAAAGTCCTTATTAGTTATAGCCCGCCAGTGGTCTAGAATTCTTTTCTTTACAGGGAACGTCGTGGATCCGATGTACCACTTCCCACAAGGGCAAGTGATTACATAGATAACATAGTCGGTTCCACAGTTGATCTTTTTCTTGATCTTCCACTGCCTATTGGTTCTCAATAGCTTAACTTTGTTGACATTCTCACTGTGGCTGCAGGCTTTACATTTCCCACATTTGTGGAATCCTCCTCCCTTCTCCAACCAATTAGTCTTCCGCTGTTCCATGTGGCTTCTGACTAACATGTCCTTAATGGAAAGACTTTTTCTGTATGTTATTGATGGATTCTGCCCCAATTTTGCCTTTAAGGTGGGATCCTGTGTTAAAATGTCCCACCTTTTTAAAATAATTTTCCTAAAGTCTGCGGACTGGGTGTTATAGTTCATGATCAGTCTAATTGGGGCATCCATGTCATCCTGTTTTATTCTGGGTGCCCGATATAGGGCTTCATTCCTCTCAATGGTGTCTGCTTTACGGGCTCCCAGTTTGAGCATTTTTAAGGGATAACCTTGTGCTCTAAACCTACCCATCATCTCCTTTTTATTTTTTTCATAATTACTCATGGAACTACAGTTCCTCTTAGCCCGTAAGAATTCGCTGAAGGGTATACTCCATCTAAAAATGGGGGGGGGGGCTGCTAGCTGAGTGAAGTATAGAATTCCCTGCTGTTTTCTTCCTGAACAAATCTGTGTGTAATTTGTTGTCCTCAACGGTTAGTCTGATGTCCAAAAAATCTACTGTGTGTTGACTGTATTGCATGGTAAATTTTAGATTCACGGTGTTACAATTCAATTCAGTTACAAATCGTCGTAAGTCATTTTTATTGCCCTCCCACACAAAAAACACATCATTGATGTATCTTAGCCACAAGTTCACCCTGCATGTCCAATGTTCCAATGCTTTGCTGATTTTTGAAGCAAGAAAGGGAGAAGGGAGAGGTTTTTACCTCTTCCTGGCAATTCCGGACTTATGCACGCTTGCATGAAAAGATTTGGAATGTGGCAGCTGGACAGAAAATGAGGTCGGTGGATAAACACTGTCAACACAGCAAGTTTCTCAAGGCAGTAATAATGCATTGTGGGACTTGCATGCACTAAGCGAAGTCACGTGGGGACATTGACATAAATGCACCAATGTCTGGTTACCTCTTTACCTATGATTAAGGCATTCTGCCGAAACGCGTCAGGTTTGTGTACTTGCAGTCACATCTTGCATTAAAATAAACGCTGCTAAAGCTCCGTGAATTGGCCTCAGCAAACTTTGTTGTGTGTATATATATATATATATATATATTCAAAAACCGGAACCCACCGCCGCTGCTCCTGCTTGTCCTGGGTGCTCACTCCTGCGGTGGTGAACCGCGTATAATGTCAGGCTAAAGGGGGGGTCTGCACAATAAAGTGTTTCAGCTAAAAAACTACTCCTGTGTGAGTGCTTTCCATTTGGGTATGGGAAAGGCCTACCTTGTTGTCGAAAATATATATATATATATATATATATATATATATATATATATATATATATATATCCATTAGCACATCCCAGCACCCTGCCTTCGCCCCTGCATCACTCCTCACAGCCAACGGGTAAGAAAATAAAAGGCACGGCTTCAGTTCCAAATGCAATCTTTTATTTTATTTTCATCATGTGAGGTGATGTGATTCAGGCAATAAGTCCTTAAGATTCTCATCCATTTTGAGGATTTTCCAATTTTGTTTCACCAACATCCTAATCTCAAAATTGGACATGTCAAAATCCATAATGTATCTGGGAACTTCAAAATCCTCCTTGTTGCTCCCAGTCTTTGGTTGCACCAACAACAAATTCTCTTGTTTCTTTCCCTTAGCTCTACAAAGGACATCTTCCAAAACCTCTAAGGGATATCCTCTTATTCTGAATCGTGGGTACATCTCCTCAGCCTGCAGGTCAAATTCTGTCTCCTTCGAGCAATTCCACCTGGTTCGAAGAAATTCCACATATGGGACACTCCATTTTGGGCGGCGTGGGTGCCCACTGTTGGCATGGAGGATACGATTCTGTTGGTTGATTTCCAGTGTATCTTTGTGCATATTTTGTTATTATTGACGTAGATATCCAAATAATGTATTTCCTTTTTGCTGATGTCATAGGTAAATCTTAATCCTTGCACATTATTATTTAGTGATTTCAGGAAGGTTTCAAAATCAATCCTTTCTCCTTCCCAAACAATACATATGTTGTCAATGAAACAAACCCATACATTTTTTTGTTACATGGCAGACGTGTTCTGTTCGTTCCACACGACTTTCGCCTCCTACAACATTGCAGTTTCCTGTACTAACAGGAAGTAGTCGCTGTTAAATATAAACACATTATGATGGAGACAGAAGTCCATCATCTCTAGTAACATGTTTGAGTGCTCCAAAAGGGATACTGAGCAGGATTTCAATAAATATTTGCATGCTTTGATCCTATCTGCATGCTAAATGGATCACCCCAAAACTTTCCATGCACAACTAGAATTAGCAGCGCACTTTTTTGGGACAATTCCGTGAAGATTTGTCAACTGGCAGCAAAGATAGGCAAGTCAAAAACGCTTTTCCTGTGAAAACATGGTCCTAACTATAACTACCTACTATATATATATATAATCTGAGACATCTGACCACACACAACTTACAGTGGAAGGAAAAACACAGAAATTCTATAGTAGTAGATTAATGTTTTGCACATCTTGTGATTGTAAAATGTACCCAAGCTGGAGAAAATTGCATGGTGGAAATATCTAACTCTCTAACAGTTAGTATCATTCTGAAAGAAACTAGCCATATTGGGGCTACCACCTTAGCCAGTAAACCTTTAAATGACAATTTACCATTGGCCTCCCATGATTGGAAATGTTGTAAAAGCAAGTTGACATCCTGCAACATAGAATATCTTAAGAACATTATCATCAAATATCTATGGACAATCTACATGTCATAGAAAGTTCTCCCACTGGTTTACCCTCAACTTTCTGGTGTTTTGCTGATATTGCTGATCTGTAGTTATTGACTTGCGGCCAACCCCCAGAGATGTCAAGAAATTTAAAACACTTGTGACATCGACATTCCCCACAGCTATTCCAGATATACCAATTTGGCTTTTAAGCTCTAGTTGGGCCTTCACTGATATAATTGGAAGCTGACTCCCGAAGGTCTGGGAAGTCTGTAAACATCCTCTGTCGTGTAGTTCCTACTAATTCATAGGATCTGCGCATTGTTTGGACAACATAAACTAAGGGCTTGGTGCCTAGAATGTTTCCGGACACCCCCGCAGCATATATTGTTGGCCTATAGATCAGCTAACTCACAGTGCCACTGCAAGCCCACCCTAACTTACCAAGGAGCGAACAGTTTCTGGCAACCACTGAACATGACAACCCTGATTCCTCAGGAATTGTGGAAACAGTACAGAACCTTTCGCTCAGTCACTCGTGCTCACTTGTTCTCAGAGCAATATACAGAGAATACACAGTGGGACATGTGCAATAATATTTATTGAATCAACGTCGTTCTTGCATAAAATACGTGTGCTGCAATGATTAGGAGACAGAAGCAAATAAAGGAGATACATTTCTACCATGGTGCTAAAGCAATGAATATATGCAGGAATATATGCAAAAATGTTAATCTAACGTACTCCTACGATGCGAACCCTACACTAAGGGGCCGATTCCGATCTCGGCGTAGGGCTCGAATCGGATTCGCTAACCGGATCCGATTCGGAGCCTATTTCCGACCGATTCGGACGCAGCAGTCCGGGCGAGCGAGTACGATGCGTATTCGCGCGACCGACTCGTCCGGGCGTCCCGACCGCTCCGACCGACTCGATCCCGGGTCGAACCGCACCGACCGACTTGCACGGACATGACTCGCACCGCGCAATGGAGACGTTCCCCGGCCGGGTAAGTACGATGCGCGCCGCGAGCGAGTCCGACCGAGCCGCGCACTCCGGCTCGAAAGAGCTGTCGGAGCCGTACTTTGGGGTCCGTGTCGGACCCCCCTGTATGCGTAGCTCGCGCGAGTACGCACACAGGGGGGACCCATGGGTCCCCCTACCTGTGCGTGTACGGCGCGAATCGCTTCGCCGCGTACACGCTGTAGGGGGCGCCCTTGTCCGCATCGCACCCATTGAGTCAATGGCAGCCCGCGTACGCATTGTACGACAGGCTCCCATTGACTTCAATGGGAGTCCGACCGATGGCATACGTGCGCATCGTACTCGTTCGGTCGGGCTGCACTGGTCCGATTCGGTCGGAAATCTCTCCGGGTCCGGCTCGGTCGGAGAGATTTCCGGCCCGAATCGGAATCGGCCCCTAAGTGTACCTAGAGTGTATGTAGGTGTAGAGCCAAGAATCCCCCCTACGGACGATCCAACCCTATTACCTGATGGGAGAGAGTGAAGGACCCCGTCTTGGTCTTGGGTTGGACACCCCCTCACGGAATGTCAGACTGGTGCATGGTGATTTTCTCAGCAGGCAGGGACCTTTGGTGTCAGCAGAAGTGCCTCCTCTACCAATCTATCGGGATGCCTATTATTCATAATAAAAGCAGCCTTTGCGATGTGTGCTTTAGATTAGTGATGTTATGGATATGTGGATAGCGCTGTGGCACCGTGGATAAAGATAGGACGACTTCTGTACCTAGTGCCTAGAGAGGCCTAGTACATGATTTTCAGGGCATTGTGACAATGTTGTGCGAAGCTGGATGTATAAACAAAGTAGTTTCAGAGAAACTAATCCAACATTGTTGTGCATGCAAATGTGTGCAAAAGGTCACAGCTGAAACGTTATTTTCTAGGACAACGTAAGGAATAAGCTGCCTTGCTACATGGGGCTAACTCAGGAATATAACACCTGAAATGTTCTAAGCTGCCAGTGTGTGCTTGCCCCTCACACTAGATTGTGATACTGCTGGCAAGGGTTCTCCAAAAACTCCAGAAATACCGATATCAGAATTAAACAGTCCACTGACAACTCCAGGAGAGATAAATACCATGGCTGTGCTCTCCGAAGGGTATCACAATTGTTACACTCGCCAACCTGTGAATCTCAGAAATGCATCTGGCAAAGGTGGAAAATCATTAAGCTTTCAACCAGACCAGTCTGCCTGAAGAAAAGCATCGGTAGTCAAAGATTCTGGATTTGGGCTCCAACTGTAGAACTTCCCCAACTGAGTTTTTAGTCATGTGGCAAACAGATCTATTTTGAAGAGTCACCACATTTCAACAAGGGACTTGAAGACATGAAGATGTAATCACCAGTTTCTGCTGTCATAAGGACTCTATGAATATCAATCCACCAACAAGGTCATGGGCCCGTAAAGTTTCAAAGCAATTGTTTGAGGGAGACAAACCTCCCACTGCAACCTGGCTAGTTCAGTCAATAATCTTGACTTCATATCACCCAGTCTTTTTTATGTATCTAACTGCTGTCAGGTTGTCCATCCACTGAAGAAAAGTTCATCTTATCCTGTTTTTCACTAGGCTTCAAATTCTGGAGGGCCCTGCAAGAAGCTCCAAACATTTTATGTGCATTAATGACTCTTACCTGAACCATCTTCCTCCAGTTAAAAACCTACCACATCTTGTGTGCAACCACAGAGACTTGCATCTGATTTGTACACAATATTTGGAGGAGATAGGAAAAATGTCTCTTCCGTTCCATGCATCCACATGACCTAACCACCATCCTATTTCTTCCCCTGTGCCCTTATCTAAAGGAATAATATCTGAATATTCCAGACCTCTTCTTAGATTTTTCATCTTTAAACATTGAAGAGCCCTGTAATAAAGGGGACCCAGAAAGATTGCCTGAGTAGAGGATGAGAGCGGACTAACCACTCTTCCTAACTGGGGCACAGAAATTCACTGATGTGTTAGTGTCATCCTCAACTCCTTTTTGATTGGCGTTAACTTCACATCTAAAATTGACAGAACCTGTCTGAGTCCATCATAAAAAAACTCCATCTACTTTGAAGGAGCTAGATCTGATTTCTCCCCGTTGACAATAAGTCCTAGATTCTGAATTAACGCTACAGCAATGTGAAGTTGTCGCAACAGCAGAGATTTCTCCTGTCCCAGAAAAGTTATGTCATCCAGATATATTAACAACTTCAGTCTCTGTGTGCTGAGTGTTGCCGCTATTGACTTTAGCAACTGGATAATGCACCAAATGAGCGGAGGATAGACCAAAAGGAAGGGATGTGAATCTGAACGCTTAGCCCTGCTGCAGGAACTGCAACTACTTCCTGTGGTGATGGAATATTAGCACAGTTAAGTGCTGTCTTTTATATCCAGAAGCATAATTCAGTGCCCAGCATTAAAATGCCCCTGACACTTACCATTGTTTCCAGTTTTAAGTGCCAGTGAAAACACAATGATTTAGGTCCTTGACATGCATTACTGGTTGAAATGTTCTGTTCTTTTTCTGTGCCACGAATATGTTGCTGACAAGTCCCCTGGGGTGCTGCACACAAGGCTCTTTTTTCCCTTTTCACAAAAATTTGCGCAAGTCCTCTGAAATCAAGTCCTTTCCCTCCTGGGAAAATTGCACAGGTATTGGTCTTGACTGTACTGGAGTGACATAAGTCTCTATATGAAACCCCATGAAACTCTCTGAGGAAGCCCTTGGGGACAGGGCCCAGGGGTTCTTCAGAGAGCAAATAGGCAAACTTGGCCAATGTGCCCCATCTCCACTTTCAGCATGGAGGAGGAGAGTATGCCTACCTTGAATTCCCCCTTCCCTTGCCCGACCACTTGCTAATTGAGAAACATTCTCCCCCTCTTCTTTGTGGAAAGAATATTGTTCTGGAATATCTGACTGCAGACTGTAGGGGTAGGGTCTAAGAAAGCTGATCAGCTGGTGAAACAACCCCCAAATCTTCCAGGCCTGTGAGAAACCCGACTAAAAATCCTTGCCAGGGAAGAGTGGGCCTTGTGCAAGGTTACAAATGTCTGAACAAAGCATCCACCCTCCTTAATTTACTCTTCTCCAAACATACATTCCCTGACTATACTTCCCCACTTTAGATCCTGCAAGACCCCCCAACTTTGTATCTATATGCAATAATAAATATTTACGCCTCTAGTATCACAACTCTGCAATCACTTTACCCAAAAAATATATTGCCCACTGGCACAATTAGATATGGTTTCTGGGTCTAAACTTTCACCAAAACTCTTTACCTGTTCCACTAAGCATAGAATCTTAGTCATCGGGCCCAAGGCATCCAGCGTTTTGACTTGGCATGAGGTCCTTGCCCTATCTAACCCCTTCTAGGGTCCTTACCCCTGTACTGAGAAAGATAATGATGTTCGGGTCCAAAATTTGTATCATAGCTTCCTTATCCTAATCATAGGCTTAGGATATTCAGTCCTCATTATTGCTTTTGTCGCTCTACCAATAGAGCCCTTGATCTTAGATATAATGGGCTCATGTAAGAGGGGAGAAGGAGGCCATTCTGATGAATTAGGATGTTAAATAAATCCTTGTTTAAACACGAGGTAACCTCATGCATCCATGATTACCAAATGTGGCTTATCCAATGTTTTTAACTTTTTCACAACATTACTGGCAACATCATCATCATAACATGTTTCACTATAATACAACTCATAAAGGCTTTGCTCATCAAGAAATTCAAGCGGTCTCTTGCTTGGAGCCCTGAGAATGCCCATTACTAGGTCCTGGTATTTTGACCATATGTCATCTTTCTGCTGAGTCCAACCACCATCAACAAATTCTCTCTCATACCTCTTAGGGGATTCCATCACCATATGTTTAACTTTCATCAGTTGTTTTCCACCTTACCTAGATCCCTCCACCTGCTGCACAGAACTGTTTCCACATGTGGTATGCCCAATGAGTTTGAAATAGCAGTTGCTACTGAACTGTCAATGTTAGTAGCCACATTCATAAAGGATGAATAGCCTTATGTATAGAGTTTGACACTGAGGTATCTAAAAAGTCGCAGAGGTTCTTTTTAAAAATGTCATCTTCATTTGCCTGCTTATTAACATTACTATGGTCTCTGTCCATAATGAAATGTATTTCTAATGATTGCTTCACAGGGGGTTGGGCCCTCACAATATGCATAAATATCTAGAAATAGAATAATAAGCAGATGCTTATTTTCAGTGCAAGAAATTTTTATTCAAATCCTCTTTTTTTGCAGCCCACAGTGGAGTGTAACTAATTGGATTATTACTTGGGGTGGATGACTACCCACCTCAAGGAATAATCAAGACCCTAGTCATAGTGAACCCTCAAAAGTCACCAAATTAATCTGAGCTCCACCCCTGGTAGTTATGGCACAGAGGAGACAGGCCTAACTTAATGCAAAGTGTAAAGTATTCATGCAGTACCAAAACAGCATTAAAGTTGAAACGTAAAACAATAAATTTCCCAAACCAAATTAGAAAAATAGAGTGCAGTTTAACACACAAAATGACACCAATATGACAGACATCCAGTAAGGGGATCCAGTTGTATGAATTTGAAAGTTTTTTTAAGTAGGAATAGTGCCAAGATTCATAAGCTGACAATGATAGTCAATAGCCGCGGTAGACCAGAACCTTGGTGCAATTTGAAGGTGCCCGCGATAGAGCAAGGTCAGATACACCAACCAGGATTGTCCTGGTCAAATTTTTACCATCAGAAAAATAGGTCCCAAGCTACCACAAGAGTATACTTCTAATGCCCCACCCCCAAGATCTCAAGGGGGACAATTAGAGACTCTCTTGATGTCAGGCAGGGGTGAACAGGAGGGTCCAGTTCAGGTTTACTTGCCACTGGTCAGCTCGGCAGGTGCGAGAAAAGATGTCTTGAAGCTTGTTGTATCCCTGTAGCTTTAACAGGAGGTCAGCATTATGACCTTTGGAGTCCATTTCTTTATCCTGGGTACAAAAAAGATCAGGTGCATTCCTTTCAGGGCTCTTCTCAGATCACAGGCAGCAGGGCCAGGAATGTTCTGAAGTGGGTGCCTGAAGGCGCCACATTTATGCCTGGCACAAGCTAGTGGGTTAGAATGACTTCAGTGCGCACCCTAACCAATGAGGTGGATGTTTTGGGGCCAACCCTACCCACTTGGGGCATTTGCAAATTGGCAAAGTCTTCGGCCACACTAAGCTTGGTCTCTGAGGGCTGAGTGTGTGTAGGGGAAATGTACTATGGTAGTCTGAATGTCCTTCCACATCTAACACTAAAATCCAGGTTGGGACAGTCACTTTACACGCAATAAACACAGATACAGACGTCTGGTAGAACAACAGAAGTGTTTTGAGCAACTAGACAGTAGTTACATATCCTGTTTTCCTTCCTTTCAAATGTGCCCCAAAATATATGTTATCCCAAAAGACCTGTCAAGCAGGATTTGACATCCAATCAGAATCTGACACTGTAATTTCAAAAAGGATGCTCATAATCCCCCTCCCTGCACATTCTGGGAGGTTCAGAGGAGTCATCTCTGCCCATTCAGGTCAGTCTACTGTTTGTTCCTTGGAGTCACTTCTCACCTTTTTCACACCTATTCAAATGCTAATTATTGGCTGGCAGAAGTGTGAGAACCAATGCAATTTTAGCCTCCAAGAACTTCAGGCAAGGAAAAGGTAACTTTCTAAAAGTTGCTTTTCCTTAATACTTGTTAAAAATCAGACTTCACCATTAAATTGGATTTTTAAAAGTATTAAAGTAGTTGCTCAATTATTTTTCTTACTATTTCCATTCCCAAGATACAGTATTAGGATTGTAATCCATACTGTGGGTTTGAACAAAGGACAGCTAGGCCTGCCACAGTGAAAAAATAGCTTTTGAGTGCTAGTCACTGTGAGGACTTCTGAACATTAAATTGCTACATGTCCTGCTTTTAAATACCATGCACCATGTCTTGTGGGCACAAAGCCTACATAGGAGTGACTTAATAAAATATAAAACTGTTTAAACTGCCACAATCAAGCTACCATGGTGATGCTAGGTTTTACACTGTCGTATTGGATGGCACAATAGGTGCTGCACTCCAGTAGTGACATTTAGCTTACAGGTTCCCAGTACATTTTGTAGCATATATTTGATACATATATGTAAGTTAAAATATGCCAAATAGGAGTATACCAATTTCATCATGTTGAAAGAAAGAGCACAGGCACTTTGCCACTGGTTGTCAGGGTTGAAGTGCATAGAGGTCTAATGCCAGTACAAATATAGAGTCCAACAAAAGGCAAACAATCTGGGATAACCACTTAAAAGAGGCACATTTCCTACAAGGAGATGGTCTATATCTGAATTGTAATGGGAGCCACAGTTATGAATAAGCTAGTGTTGACAAAGGAGGATCAGGGTTTGTCTTTTTTGTGTTTGTTCTTCATTGACCATGGCTACTGGAAAGTGGGAGGTTGACCATTTCTGTCATGGATCTGGACTCATCAAATCAGGTGTCAATGATTGGACACCATGAAGGTCTTGTTAGCTTCCTTCATGATTGCCTGTAGACAGGGTTGCTCCTGCCAGTAGCCACAATGCCACCCTGTACAGAATAACACACAGAAAAGGTGATTGAAGATAAACTCTTGTAACACAGAAGATAATGTAAGTACCAAGCTGTCCCTGATATCAGATATCTAAATGAAAATTTCTGAAAGAAATACACCTGCAAGGACTAAAAAATCATGGGACAAAAAGTGGGTGGTAGATGCTATGAGAAATAGGGGGCACTGAATCTACCTCTCTTAATAGCCTCCTATGAGCACTATTCAGACAGGAATTGACCTCACAGGAAAACACCTGCGTTATCTTGAACTGGGGGGCTGGGGGAGAATATAATAATGTCCTCTGGACAATCCACCTTCTTGGGAATGGCAGTTTACAGACTTTGTAGAAAAGTGGATTATTATTTGGGTTGAAAGGGTCTACCTCAAAGGAAAAGACCTCCACCTGCTGGATGCGACAAAAAATAAATAAACCTAAGCTGAATACCTGAAAACGTGACACTGAGCAGTCAGCTTTAAATAAAAGGCAATGTGAAAAGTATTTAAGTATTGCATACACAATAGAAAAAGGCACACAAAACGCAATAAAACTCCACAACCAATTTTAAAATAAAGACAAAATTCTTCTGAGTAAACAATGGCAAAAATCCAATAAGGGGAACTCGAGATATGAATATTTTTGAAGTTTTAAGTAGAAATAACATCCAAAAACGCAAAACCCAATGATAGTCTATGGAAGCGGTAGACTGGGACCTAGATGGAATTGGAGGCCAACTGCAAGGGACTCCTGGTTGGATAGAACAATTGGATTGGTCCAGGTGAAGTCTGGAAGTCAAAACGTTTGCAAAATTTAAGTCCCACTTTATAAAGAGACTTTGCAACTTTTTTGAAGAAACCCATTGAAAGTCTTAATGCAGAAAGGGGCTTTGTCACTTTTTTAGAAGGAAACCCTCCCAGATTAAGCTGCAGCTGAAATTGTAGCATCTGCCATGTAATCAAACACCAAATACTTGAAACAGGTTGGTTCCAGCGCAGAATGGAACTTCGTCGATTTTCTTAGATCCTGGGAGCCTTGAGCTGGATAAAGCTGAAAATCAATACGACGCCACATAACTGCCAAATGATTACTTTTTCAGGTGTGTCCCACTGAGACTCTGGAGGAAACATTTTCAAAAGTTACATAACTTTCTGCTGGTGCCCAAACACCCACAGGAGAGCACTCAGGCAGAGGCACATAGAGAGTCTCAGGGGGTCATGCAGAGGGCAACAACAAAGTCCAGTCCCAATGCAGTTGTTAGTGCTCAGCTGGGCATTTCCAGGAAAAGGCCTGTTGCAGCCGGCTGTGTCCCTGTAAGCACCTAGGTGGTCAGCCAATTTGCCCTTGAAATATATGGGCCTGATTACAAGTTTGGCGGTCAGGGTACCGCTGTCAAAACGGCATCAGAATCACCGCCACCCAGTTGGCAGTCCACCTGCCCTATTATGATGCATGCTGTTTCATAGATGAAAGACCACCATGGTTCCGCTGCCGCCGCTGCCAGGAAATCTCGACTGCGACAGTGGTGGGATAGGCAAATGCATCTGTCAAAGGGAGGACCACCAGTGATACAGCTGACTCTATCACGATGTGCCTTCCCGCCGACATGACTGTGGCGGTCAAATCTCCACATCTCACCTTTACATAACGTCCAGTCCCAATGCAGTTGTTAGTGCTCAGCTGGGCATTTCCAGGAAAAGGCCTGTTGCAGCCGGCTGTGTCCCTGTAAGCACATAGGTGGTCAGCCAATTTGCCCTTGAAATATATGGGCCTGATTACGAGTTTGGCGTTCAGGGTACGGGTGTCGAAACGGTATCAGAATCACCGCCGCCCAGTTGGTGGTCCACCTGCCCTATTATGATGCATGCTGTTTCATAGATGAAAGACCACCATGGTTGCGCTGCCGCCACTGCCAGGAAATCTCGACTGCGACAGCGGTGGGATAGGCAAATGCATCTGTCAAAGGGAGGACCACCAGTGTTACAGCCGACTCTATCACGATGTGCCTTCCCGCCAACATGACTGTGGCGGTCAAATCTCCACATCTCACCTTTACTCAGCTTCACATGTCCTGTGCCGACATGGAGTCAATCCTACCCATCCTGCCGCTGCTGTTCCTGCTGGATAACATTCAAAACCGACATGTCATGGACGCAACCAATGGTAAGCCACACTATTACTCGTTTCCGTCGACTTCTCAGCGGACCCGCAATGGACATGTCAAGGGGTTTGGGGTCCCTGGGCCAAACATGTTTTGTGGGCACCTGTTTGGAAAAATTCTGAATGTATTATCCTATTACAGCTCCAGTGGTGGCTCCTTCGCGAAGGCGGAGGAGCGTCGCCCCACTGGTCGCAGAGCAGGAAAAATAATTATAATAACCTTGGTATTATCATTTTATTTTTCTTTGCGATGGGGCTGAGTTAGGGCAGGGCTGGGGTGAGAGGGGGAGGAGTGGTTTGCACACTCCAAGTGTGCATGACTGCTTGGCCGGCCATCTCGGGCAGGCCAAACAGTCATGCACACTTTGCATCTTCCCCACCAAGCTGTAATGCACAGCCTGGTGAGGATCATGCACAGACTCCCTGTCCCCGTCTGAGCGCTGAACCACGGCGCTCAGACCAATCACAATGCTGCATTGCAGCGTTGTGATTGGCTTTAGGGAGCCTTGGTGCTTCCTGGTTGGGACTGTAGAAAAGCAGCAATGCAACAGAGAGCCGGTGGCCGTTTTAAAGGTAAAGTGGTTTATTTTTATTTGTTGTTTGTTTTTTTCAACTCCGCCACCCCCTTTACCTGCCAGCAGCCACTGTACAGCTCTATGATGCCCTCTTTGGCCAGGTCACTGACACTGCACAGGCAAACTCTACCAAAGTCGACATGTGTTTACATCTAATAATCAGGGATTGGGATGCGTGCATTAAATTGTGTCACACAACAGCAACTCCTCATCAATATCACAGCTATTATTCTCTGTGACACCCTCACATTTCTCACATGCTAGGTCTTGTTGTGATATCAAAGATACATCTGTGAGGATGTGTCATGAAACTGAAACTCACCTTCTCTGCTAAATCTCTGTAATGGACTCACACATCACCCACATTAAAATGTAATGTCAGGTAAATGGGATTCCAAATAATCACTGTGAGAAGCATTCAAAGGGCACAATGTAAAGACTCTCTGCAGAAGAGGTATGCCTACCAGGGGGACCCCGGAAAATCTGGGGCCCTGGGCACAGTGCACATGCCTCAAAACCTCTAGGTGCACAGGACCAGTGGCTTGAAGTATATCAGGGACAACCAATAGCATAAGTCATAAAAAAAACACAGCAGTAACAGCATTTGTCACACATTTATATAAAGTAGGTGTAGTATACACACACAAAAATGGACACATGTCCGTGAAAATGTCTACAAAGGTATGACAATTTAACACCCTCCGTGTGTGGATAAACAAATAACTAACTTGCACAGATCAAACACATATCCAATAGGCCCGGGCAGTAAACTCTGCTCTGCTCGTGAAGTTTGCAGAATTCGGGCATTCCATGCTCTGCGGCAGAGCACGGAGTTCCTGAATTCTGCCTTCCCGGGCACGAAGCTGAGTTTATTTTCCATTTGTGCACTCAAGATTTGTTTTGGCGCTTGCTCACAAGTGCCACGATAATCTCTACCTGCTAGTGAGCTCGTGCAATACTTTGCGCTTGTGTGCATGACTTCCGGCCATCACGGCGCCAATGTAGTGCAGATCGCGAACGTACCGCTCGATTACCTTATGTGCTCGAGAAGCAGCTGAGAAGCTTTTCGAGTAGATCTACTTCTCTGGAGTTGTTTTTTCCATGTGAGAAGCCTTTTTTTAACTTTATTTTCCAACAGGAAGGAAGTGTCCCACACACTCCAACTTCCTGTTCCTGTCCAGCAGGCTCCTACCAGTGCTTTGTCCATCGCTGAAAGGATCACTCTCCTTGTCTGCTGCATATATACCATTGGATTTAAGGAATGAGGGCCTGATTACAATGTCAGGCAGAAAGCCTTCGACCGCCGTAGTCGGATGATGGCGGTCGGAGTTTAAACCTGTGGGGGGATTCTGACGTGGTTCCGACGGCATTCGGAAACACTTCATAATCCCTTAAGGACGGAATGTCAGGATTATGATGGCACTTACCGACAGTAGTTCCATGTCGACCTTTCTGACATGGAACTGCTTTGGGAAAGTGTCTTCCTACTAGGGCCCCCATCCCTCAGCGGCCTCTGCTGAGCTGCCCCTCTCAACATCCCTGCACCATGTGGTGCCTGCCACACGGTGCAGGGATGTTTACAAACTTCCATTTTTCAATGGGAGCTTGTGCTGTGGGTGTTTTCAGCGGTCGCATCCTAATTGGGTTGTAGAAACCGCTGACCTGTGGTCGGGCGGTTCCTTCACCTCAACGGTGTCCACCCCACATCATAATCAGGGCCTTTGTATTTGAGATTTCACAAGTAAGTTCAAAAACTAGTGTATAAGGGTGTTGTTTGTTTGATTGGGGGCATGCACCCGGATGTATTTGTACTTTTAATTGATTTGTAAAATTTATTGTGGTGGGTGGGTTGCAGTTTAAGTAGGGGCCTAGTTATTTTTTTGCATGTAATTTATCTTGTTTTGTAAAGGAAAAATGGGCCTTCCAGTCAGTAGGCCCAGTACTAGTCATGAGTGAATGAAACAACTGTTTCTGTGGTGTCAGTTGAATTGAAACATCATTTAGGCCATGGATCACATTGGATTGAATTGCAAAATGTGTTTTTTTGGGGGTAGTTCACATTTCATTTCTGCAAACAGTGTATGGGTGGGGTAATATATTTGATGCCTTTGGAGGATGTGTGTTGTTGTAGCATTTATTAGCCCAGTTAATTATCGTTTTTGTCATTGCTGAATTAATGCTGTTTTCTCCTGTGTTACCATGCCTCCTTTGTTTGGCCAGTGTGTGAGTGTGTTTGCCATAGGCCACCATTTGTTTGTTCCCCATGACATGTGGCCAGGGGTAATTTTTTGTTTAGTCAGTGTCCATAGGCCTGTATGTGTTCTTTGTTTTCTATGCCTCCTGCTTGTTGTTTGACAATGTGGCTGGTGGCCATTTTGTCTAGGTAGCCACTGTGCTTTTGACATAGGCCTGTATTTGTACTTTGTTTTCCATGCCTTCTGCTTGTTGTTTGATCATGTAGCTGGTAGCCATTTTGTGTAGGCACCAGTGTGCTTTTGCCATAGGCCTGCATGTGTTCTTTGTTATGGTTATGCCTCTTTGCTGGTTGTTGTTGTGACCATGTGGCTGGTGGCCATTTTGTGTAGGCAGCCAGTGTGCTTTTGCCATAGGCCTGCATGTGTTTTTTGTTGTGGCATTGCCTCTTTGCTGGTTGGTGTTGTTGTGATCATGTGGCACTGGCTTGCAGCCATTTTGTGCGTCCATCAAGTGTGCCTGTGCCATAGGCTTGCATTGATGGATGAGATATCAGTTTAATAATATGCTTGAGGATCATTGTAGTATGTATATTAATAAACAACCATCGGAAATCACTGATTTTTTTAAATTAGCATTTTTATTTTATCTTTTAATTTTTTAGATGTAATTTTTTTATTTCACTTATTTATTTTTAATTTTTAATTGTTTTATTTTAATTGTAATTTCTTATTTTAATTTTCAAATTGTTTACAGTTTTTCAAATTTATTTTTTTATTTAGATTTTATTTTTTTGACATTAAAATAAAATTTCTGTAAATTATTTTTTCCCCCCATTTTGCCTTAGTCGAGCCGTCATTCATCCATCCACCATAGGCGCACAGTGTCGCAACAGCATTCAGTTTTTTATATATATATAATTCCATTTCCTTCTGGACACCCTGGCAGCGGTGCATGTTTACACACATCAGCATCATCTATTTGTGTGATGAATGATTATTCTATTTCCCCTGAACCACATTGCCTGCCATTGGCGCACACTAACCTCCATTTTATTAAAAGATTAGTATCCCATTTACCCATGCAGTTCCCTAAGTGCTACAGGTCTCTCCTTTAGAACATTTAGTGGACATAAAGGAAAGAGCTCTATCATTCTGTATACAGTGTGTGTTATTCTGATGGGGAAGTACATTTTATAGTATGGTGGTGTGGTTTGACTTTAAAGCGGTTATTATTTATTACCTAAGTAAACAACCACACTAATATTGCCTTTGTCTGTAGTAATTCAAACTGCAAACAATGCCTCGTGACGTTTCACACAAAATATTTTTCTTGCTTGTTTGCTTTTCGGTGCACAAGAGAAGCGGCATCACCCACATTACTGCCAAACAGAAGGCCTGTGCAGTCATACGTCAGTCCTCCAATCTCTTTCACATGTGCAGCTTAGTGCAACTGCCAACTGAGAGCTATAAGATGGCCCCAAAGAAAGATGCTTCCAAGAAAGTGCTCAGTAAGAAGAATCAGCCTCCCACCAGTGGCATTTCACCCCAAATCTTTTTTGGACCACCACATCGTGTGCCTGTCACTCTGGCCTCCAGGGAGCAAGCTGAGAGCAGCACTTCTGCATCAACAGCAGCACCCCAATGTAAGCCCAAGACCCTGTCTTTCAGTGAGGTGGCCACTGCAATCATGACAACGCCGATGAGCAGTGACACTGAATTAGATTTGTCCCTTTCACAAAGTAGTACCCAATCGTTTCAGGAAACAGAGCAAAGTGGACAGCAGCCAGTAATAGTACATTTTCCTGATGTTGGAGCAGAACAGGAGGTTGAGCGTCCTTTCGAGCAAGAACCTCCTCTTTTGGAACCATTGGCTCCCAGATACCCAGCAAGGAAAAGGAAGGGTGCTTCTCCACCATCTTCCCCAAGCACCACTTCTGATGATGATGATAGGGACATGGATTGGACCCCGCCAGTGTCCAGGACAACAGGAGAGGCTAGGGAAAAGAAAAGTTCCTGAAAGCCTTAGACTTATGGAAGAGGATGATGAGGAGGATGACATTGACGAGGCAGTCATTGTAGAAGGTGACATAGAGGAGTCCTACATAGCTATTCAACCTGCTCTGAGGGATGTGGGACAAGTAGCACCGCCAGCTCCCATACTTGCAAGCCCCCAGCTGAAACCTGCACCAACCACTACCTCAGGAGAAGATTCGCTGCAGAGAGGCAATCGACAACACGCCCACCTACCTCCAGTTCTTTTTCAGTCATTGGCAGTGGCATAGTAAAAAAGTACTTCTACCCAGTTTGAGACTTTTTTAATGTTAGCACACAGGGCTAGCACATTGCAGTATGCAACATTTGTAACAAGCATGTTCGTCGAGGTATGCCTGGTTCACATTATGGTACTGGAGGCCAAATAACCCATATGAAAAAACACCACGCAATCCGTTGGGAGGAGCACCTTAAATTGCTGAGTGTGGTCATGGTGGTGGCGATGGGGAACATCAGCTACAAGTCCAATCACGGTGGGAGGTGGTGATGAGGAAGCAGAGGGTGACATCCTCACGCAAAGCAGCCCTCTCTGCAGCAGTGCACCAGCAAAACCCCCCACTTCAGTGACTTCACAATGTCATAAGAAGACTTAAAGTGAGATGGAGACACCATGGCATACAGTGACTGCCCCACATTAAGTCTACCACAATCTACTTCTCGAAAGACGCCTGTGTCAGTGACCCCAGAAATGAAGAAAATCCAGGCTACTGTTGCAGGCATGTATAGGCAGGAGGGGCTCTACGAGCGGAACCACCCAACTGCACGTTTGTACAATGGGAAGCTGGCAAAAATGTTACCGCTGGACCTCCTCCCTTTTTCTTTAGTGGAAGTAGTGGGATTCTTAGAATTTGTGGCAGCCATCTGTCTGAAATGGAAGGTACCAAGTCGGACCTATTTTGCCAGAGTTGCTGGTTCAGCGTTGCATCACGATGTGCTGCAGTTGGTTGGGCAAGCTTGGCTGCAAATTGTTGTTCACATTATCCACCTGACGACAGACATGTGGACCATTTGTCAGGCAACTGATTACATGTGCATCACTGACACACTGGATCTCTTTTGGGTCTTGGCCCTGAAGAAAGTTTTAAGAGCATTCGGCGGTATGCAACAGTGGCCATGATCACCATGGAGAAAATCACATACAGCTGTAAACATCTTGGACGAATTTAACAGCAAGGTGTATGAATGGCTGCGACACAGAGGTCTCAAAATTGGATTTATTGCCACAGACAATGGCAGTAACATATTTAAGGCCATGTCAATCGGAGGCTATTTCAGGGTCCTGTGTTTGGCCCATTGCATCAACCTGGTGGTGCTAGAGTTTCTCAAACAAGAAGACATAGTCAGCAACATACTGACCACTTGCAGAAGAATCTGCACTCATTTCAGCCATTCTTTTAAAGCCCGGGAGCATTTGCGGATTATTCAGCGTATTGATAGAGCACCAGTTAAAGCCCTGATATAGGAGTGGTCAACACACTGGAATTCGACCTATTACATGTTGCAACATCTGCTCAGCAGTTCAAACAGATCAATGACTATGTCATTCTAAGAGGAGGGGATGCCGTTGGGAAAGCTATGCAAACACAAGGAGATGATGGATGGAGCGCTGAAACTTTTCAGACACTCACCCCCAGACACAGATCTGGGTTGAATCCATCACCATTCTTTAGCTCACTTCGCCCCCAGTTCAGACCCAGCCATATGCAAATCAGTCTTGAACCTGTTCCTCATGGGGACAGTCTAGCCTGAACTGCCAAGCCAGGTCTTCCCGGGTCCAGAAACAAGCATCCTGGGACCGGTTTTGGAGTAACACCCCTCATCAACCAGGCTAGCATGAATCAAGAGGCAAAGGGAGCAAGGGAGTCATGTCTGGGCATACCCTGGCAACTTAGGGTGAACAAAGCAAACACAAAGAGATGATGGACAGAGTGCTGACATTTTTCAGACACTCACCCCCAGTCACAGATCTGGGTTGAATCCATCATCGTTCTTTAGCTCACTTCACCACCCCAGTTCAGACCCAGCCATATGCATATCAGTCTGGAACCTGTTCCTCATGGGAACAGTCCAGCCCGAACTGCCAAGCCAGGTCTTCCCTGGACTGGAAACAAGCATCCTGGGACCGGTTTTGGGGTAACACCCCTCATCAGCCAGGCTAGCTTGAGTCCAGTGGCAAAGTGAGCAAGGGACCCACGTCTGGGCATGCTCTGCCAACTTAGGGCATACAAAGCGAATACAAGGAGATGATGGACGGAGCACTGACATTTTTCAGACACTCACGCCCAGTCACAGATCTGGGTTAAATCCATCATCGTTCTTTAGCTCACTTTGCCACCCCAGTTCAGACCCAGCTATATGCAAATCAGTTTTGAACCTGTTCCTCATGGGAGCAGTCCAGCCCGAACTGCCAAGTTGGGAAAGCTATGACCATGGATTCATACAAATGGGGTCTAGTCAAATGCCTGACACAGATGCTACTCCCTTTTGAGGTTTTCACATGGGGAAGTTAGCAAGGAGGACAGTATGAGGGGTCAAGCTATCCCATTGTTACATCTGCTCCAAGACCAGGTAAAGAAGGTGTCTGAAGTGTTCACCCCCAAAGGTGTGAATGAAAACGCAGTAGCACATGCCTTGGTTGAGAGTTTAGTTCTTCACTTGGCGTGTAATGCAAGGCTGCAACATGACATCATTGCATCCAAAGAGTATATCTGTGCCACGGTACAAAAAACTTCTGCCCACTTTAATTCCTTTTTCTGAAAGGGATATTTCAAAATACAAGAGGTGGATTGTTGAGCAAGCCGGAGACCTGGAAGAAGAACGGCTGGAACTTAGAGTCCCACCCTGCAGTTCTGGGGTGCCGCCTTCAACTTGCAGAGAGGGCAGTCTTGTCTCACAGCAGCCAACAACACCATCAACCAGAACCCCAGCAACAGAAGGACTGGACCTAGCCTCTGCATTGCATTGGTTTCAATCGGCAAGGCTTCAGTCCAGTGCAGAGGCGATGGCAAAAGAGGTTGAGAAAGTGGAAGCACCAATGACCACCCACAGGATGTTCCAGGAGTATCTGGATGATCCAAAAGAGGTCTATGTGGATCAAAACCCATTGATGTATTGATATGGGAAGATGCGCCAGTGGCCAGAGCTCAGAACGCTAGCAATGAAATATCTGGCTTGTCCTTTGCCAGTGTGTCTGCTGAGTGTGTGCTCAATGCAGCTGATGCAGTTGTTACAGTGAGAAGGCCCAGTCTGTTGCCTCAAAATGTGGAGAGGTTGACTATGAGCAAAATGAACCAACATTTCATATCACACAATTACACAGTTCCTGAACCAGCACAGGAGGAAGAGAAGGATGATTGGCCAGAATCAAGTGTGTTAGCTTTCCAACTTTTAGGTGAACCACCTGAGTTTAAGGATGAACTCTACTTCCCGGACTCAGTATGCCAGTGCCCCCATAGAATTTTTTTATTATTTCTCATTGAACTTCTTTCTTTGCAAAAAAAAAGTATCTAGTAGAACATTAATATTTTTGTGCCACATTTATGCTGCCCCACCATTTTCTAGTCACATATATTGCTGGATTGCAGTTGGTCGGACTAGTGTGCATTGAAGAAGCCTCCACAATTCCTTCCTGACATTGGAGACAATGCCTGCCCCCACTCGCATGCATATCCTTTTTTGCATCACTTAGCACTAGCAGGGCTCAGAAGATCACTGGTTTGCAAGAGTGCCAATACCAAATTCCAATGTGTTGCCTGTGTCAAAGATGAATACCTACTACCTAACCTGCCCGTTCTTGGATTGGAATAGGTAATGCAAGTATTGCAACTTTGAGTGAGTGAGTGATTGTGTGAGTGATGATGATTGATGATTCATGGGGTGGCAGATAGTGAGAGAGGGTGTTGTTGAACTGTGACTTGGAAACTTGCTTGAGATGATCCAATTTTGGGGCCTGAGTGATGGGTGGTCATTTTTCCTGGGGGATTGATTGGCCTTTACAAACATACTTAGCGAAAATGAATTAACCTGTACGGTCCACTCCTACGTTTCTTCTGTTTTTTCATCACCTAGGCGGGCTGTCCCAGATGATCATTTGATTAACAAGACTTCTAAATTCCAATCTGTTGCGTGCATCAAAGGGGAGATAATGTACCTACAAACGTGCTTGGATTGGAACAGGTAACCATTGCACCAATGAGTGATCTAATTATCGAGTGATTGTGAGTGATGATTGATGATTCTTGTGGTGGCAGAGAGTGAGGGAAGGTGTTGAACTGTAATTTGGGAACTTGCTAGAGATGATTTGCAATGTTTGGAGCCTGAGTGATGGGCGATCATTTTTTCCCTGGAGGTGATTCGCCGGTTCACACTTAGCCAGATTTACTTGCAGCGTCCTCTCCTTTTTCTGGTTCTTCAGAGACCAGAACAGTCACTTTAGTTAACAAACAAAAACCTATGCAAAATACTGTAATTCTGTTTTTTCACTTGTTCTTCAACAGCAGTACACTACACGGCTGTCTTGCTCGGGGTCATGACTGGTCTGGGACGGAGTTACTTGGAGTCAGGAAGAGGATGGAAGAACTCAAGGCGGGAGTCGTGGGACTACCTCATCAACAGCTAGAAGCAAGAAGTTATCAACTTCAAAAGGGAAACCGTGAGTCTGAGGCCTAGTACTCAGCTATGTGGAATCGGGAGAGGTGTGCTGATTTGTGAAATGCTGTGTGTGTGTGTGTGTGCGCGTGTGTGTTTGTGTTGCACTGGTGGCAAAAGTGAAACTCTGAGTCCCCCTCTTATTTTTCTTTGCTCTGCCTCTGAGTTTTCTTAATACACTCCTCATGAAGCTTACCTTCCTTCTTTCCTTCTCCTTGACTCTAAAATACAGTTTCTGTTTTGCAATCTGCATGCGTTCTAGTCTCCAGCATGAATGAAAGCGAAAGCTGAGCTCAACATTCCTGCTTACCTACCGGACCAGTCCAGACAGGCACCCAAGAATGATGGACATTCCCGAGGAGAAAGTAGATGCACCACCCAATTTTGAAATACAGTATCATATTTCTTTTAACAATCATATTTGGAGAACTGGGTGGGATCACTCCCACCCTAGAAGACAGAATATTTAGATATCTGATGACTTGAGTCTCGGGGGCAGAAGAACTGTTTGCAATGCATTGAACTGTACTGTGTCATACTCATTCCTTCATTTCCTTCCACAACAGATTGATGACGAATGATGTGCTGATCATTGCCCATGTTGTCCTTGTGTAGTGTTTGCCTTTGTCAAACCTTTCCCCAAATCCCCTTTCCCATCCATTCATCAAACCCCTAACCCTCTTTCCCTGGGCTTTGTGATTTAGTGAGGTGTTGCTTAATTTACACCATCAATGGATCACACACTTGGTGGGGCAGATGTGGTGAAAGCAATACCAACTCACTACAGGATCTTCTAAGCAATACCCCACACTGGCCCCATTTACCCACCCGTGCATACAAAAGTGATGCATATTTTAGATATAGAGCGAAGTGTTGCGCAACCGTAAACGCCTAACCTAAGCTTGTCCACCCGAGAATTTGAGTCTATTTTTTTATGACTCGAGGATTTTGTACCTCCCCATTGCTCAAGTTACTACTATTGCTATTTTATCACTGTCAGGAATTTTTGTTGTCTCATCATGTAGTAGTCTGGTCTCAATTCTTTGTAAAGCTTTGACATAACCCACTAACTCAGTGTTTTTATTTCCATTTAGTTGCCTGTGATGGACAGTCCTTCCAATTAATCTTACAGTTGGAGCTCACCTGGGTGGAAGTGGGACCTCACTTGTGAAGCCTTCCCTGTTATTGCTTCATCTATATTCAGGTAAGACAACTATGGAATGAAGTGAACTAGTTAAGTTAGTAAGTAACTAACTAACTGCTACTGCAAGCAATCATTTATCTAGGTTGTGGTAGAAAATATAGGTCATGGAAGCATCCCCCCTAATGGTCAAGATAGTTAGAGAGGCATATCTCTATGTTTCTCCAGCTGCCCACGCGCGCCGACGTCATTACACTTAAAAGTGAAATGAGCCGATCGTCTTGTTTCACTCTAACTGTCTACGTGCTCGTGGGGCTTTCTCAGCCCACCGAGCACCTAGGCAGATGGGAGAGGTATCATTGGAAGGGGGAGAATATCCCCTTTCCAATGGTACCTTTCCCTAGTCATAGTGGATCCCTGCTTGGGGATCGCCGCAGGAGGGTGATCCCCAAGCAGGGATCCACCACTAGACACCAGGGGGGAGGAGCGGCCCCTTGGGCAAGGGCCTTTGCTCTCCCCCAACTATTTTTGGCATTTTCAGTCTTTCTGCCCCCTTGGGGGCAGAAAGCACACTAGGCACCAGGGATTATTTTTATTTGAATATGTAGGGGTGGGGGTTGCCCAAAATGGGCAGGCCAATGCCTCCACCCTCCAAAATACAAAAGGGACAGTCTTTCTGCTCCCCCAAGGGTGCAGATGGGGGCAATAGCCCCTGATCTGCCCCTGGGGGACAGAATGCACACTAGGCACCAGGGAATTTTTTTTTTGAATATGTAGTGCTGGGGGCAGCACCAAAGTGGGCATGCCATTGCCCCCACCCCACCAAACACTAAAGGGACAGACTTTCTGTCCCCGAGGGCAATAACCCATTATCTGCCCCCCCAGGGGGCAGGAAGCCCACTAGGAACCAGGTATTTTTTAAATGTAAATTTAGAGGTGGGGGCTACCCTGAATGGGCATTGTGATGCCCCTACCCCACCCACAAATAGGCACAGTCTTTTTAGGAACCAAGGATTACATTTCTATGTAAATTTAGGGGTGGGGGCTGCACAGAATGGGCATTCAAATGCCCCCACCTCCCACAAAAATAGCCACATTCTTTCTGCCCCCATGGGGAGCAGTTGGAGCATTAGCCCCCTATCTGCTCCACCGAGAGGGGTGTAGAAAGCCCACTAAGCACCAGGGAGTATTTTCTTTAGCCAGAGTTGGGATGGGGGCTGCCCAGAATGGGCATGCCGATGCCCCCACCCCACTCAAAAATAAATGGGCAGTCTTTCTGCCCCTGCTGGGGGCATATGGGGGCAATAGCCCCTGATCTGCCCCCGGGGGTGGGCAGAAAGGCCCCTAGGAAGCCAGGGACAATTTTTTTTAGTGGTTCAGGGGGCTTCCCAGAATGGCCACAGTCTTTCTGCACTAACCCCCAATCAGCCCCCTGGGGGCAGAAAGCTCACTAGGCACCAGAGATATGTTTATGGGCATGTCAGGGAGTGACCCCTTAGGCAAGGGTCAATTCTGCTTTTTTTGTGGACACATTTTGGCCAATTTGGGGCAGATCAGCAATATTTTTAGGCACATCTGGCCCCTAGGAAGTCAGAAAACCACTACACACTAGCAGACGTTTCTGAGTGTGTGTGAACTGGAGTTCAGCTGACGGTTTGTGTGTACTGGCATTTGGCTGGCTGTGTGTGAACCAGCATTTTGCTGGCAGTGTGTGTGGACTGATGCTTAGCTGGCACTGTGTGTGGACTAGCGCTTGGCTGGAAGTGTGCGTGGACTGTCGCTTGGCTAGCGGTCTGAGTGGATGGCACATGTCTGGCAGTGTGCAAGGACTGTCACTTGGCTGGTGGTGTGCATGGATGGTGCTTGGCTGGCAGTGTGGCTTGTGTGGATCCTCCAGTGTTTCATTACCCAGAATCCTCTGCAAACCTCAAATTTAGCTAACAAGTCACACTTTCCTCACATTTCTGTGTGGAAAAGTTGTTGGATCACTGCCCTGGCACACATTCTCAACCCTCCAGCATTCCCCTTCATCTCCTGGTAAAAATTATACCTCACTTGTGTAGGTGCCCAAAGCAGAGAACCTAAAAACGTATAAAATGAAAAACTGAGCGTGAACCAAAGTGGGTCCTAAAGGGCAGGTTTTTGATTCATACGTTTTTAGGCTGCCTCTGCTTAAGCACCCACACAAGTGTGGTATCATTTTTATCAGGAGACTGAGGGGAACGCTGGGTGGTGTGAAATTTGTGTCAGCGCGGTGATCTCACAACCTTCTCACACAGAAATGTGAGGAAAATGTGACTTTTTAGCTAAATTTGAGGTTTGCAGGGGATTCTGGGCAAGAGAACATTGGGGTATCCACACAAGCCACACATCCCTGGACTCCCGGATGTTTAGTTTTCAGAAATGTCTTGGTTTGGTAGGTATCCCTAAATGGCTATCGAGCCCTGGACCAAAAACGGAGGTGACTCCCTTGCAAAACCATATTGTTTTGTGATAAATAATTTTGATGTCTCTGCAATACGTTTTGGGCCATTTCCTGTTGCAGGCACTAGGCCTACCCACACAAGTGAGGTACCATTTTTATCATCAGACTTCGGAAAATGCTGGGTGCATGGACGTTTGTGGCTCCCGCACATTCTAGAACTTTTCATCACAGAAATGTGAGGAAAATGTGTTTGTTTTTTTACAAAGTTTGAGGTTTGCAAGGGATTCTGGGTAACAGAAGCTGGTGAGAGTCACACAAGTCACCCCATCCTGGATTCCCCTGGGTATCCAGTTTTCAGAAATGTACAGGTTTGCTGGGTTTCCCTAGGTGCCGTCTGAGCTAGGGCCCAAAATCCACTGCGAGGCACATTGCAAACAAAGGGTCAGTTTTCACTGGAAAAATGTGATGTGTCCATGGTGCGTTTTGGGCCATTTTGTGTCGCGGGCACTAAGCCTACCCACAAAAGTGAGGTACCATTTCTATCGCCAGACTTGGGGAAATGCTGGGTGAGTGGAAGTTTGTGGCTCCACGCAGATTCCAGAACTTTCCATCACTGAAATGTGAGGACATTATTATTATTTTTTACAAATATGTAGGTTTGCAAGGGATTCTGGGTAACAGAACCTGTAGAGAGCCACACAAATCACCCCATCCTGGATTCCCCAGGGTGTCTAGTTTAAATTTTTTTACAGGTTTGCTAGGTTTCCTGAGGTGCCGACTGAGGTAGGGCCCATAATCCACAGCTAGGCACATTGCAAAAAAGGGTCAGTTTTCTGTGGAAAAATGTGATGTATCCACATTGTGTTTTGGCCATTTCTTGTCGCGGGTACTAGGTCTACCCACACAAGTGAGGTACCATTTTTATTGGAACATTTGGGGGAACACAGAATAGTAGAAAAAGTGTTATTACCATTTGTCTTTGTATGCATTTCTGCCTTCCAAATGTAAGACAGCGTGTAAAAAAGAAGTCATTTTGAGAAAAACCCTCTAATTCACATTCCAATATGGGTACCCACAAATTCAGAGATGCACAAATAACCACTGCGTATAAACTCCATGTCTTGTTCCCATTACAGAAATACATTGGTTTCCTTGATACCTATTTTTCATTCTTTATATTTTACCAAAGAATTGCTGTATACCTGGTACATAATGAAAAACCATTGCAAGGTAACTGTATATTTCTTTAAAAAATCTACCATAGTTTGAAGAAGTTACAGGTGGAAATGTAGGCACAAATTGCTGTTTTTTTAACTCAATTTCAATTTTCTTTTATTTCAACTCTTATTTTCTATAGAAAACCTTGAAGGATCTACACAAACGACCCCTTGCTGAATTCAGAATTGTATCTACTTTTTAGAACAGTATAGCTTTCCTAGATCCATTATTGGTTTCACACCCATTTCTACCACTAACTGGAAGGAGGTTGAAAGCACAAAAAATAAGAAAAATAGGCTTTGTGCCAGTAAAATGCCAAAACTGTGTAGAAAAGTTTGGTTTTTGGACAAAGGTCTGCCTGTTCCTGAAAGCTGGGAAAATGCTGATTTTAGCACCACAAGCCTTTCATTGATAACATTTACAGGGGAAAAAACAGATGCTTTCTTCTGCAGCACCCTTTTCCAATTTTTCTCAAAAACCCCAAATGTTTGCTGTATTTTGCCTAATTTCTCGGTCCCCTCTAGGGGAATCCAGAAACCCTGGATACCTTCAGAATGCTCAGGATGTTGTAAGAAAAGGACGCAAATTTGGCATGGATACCTTATGTGGACCAAATGTTATGGGGGCCTAGGCGCGACTACCTCAAATAGCTAAAAAAGGGTGTGGCAATGGGTGGGGGTGGCACATGGGAGGGGGCAGCAAAAGGGTTAAAAAACACCATGATTTGATTTATTTTTCTTCTGAAGGCTTTTCAAGTAACTAACACTTTGAGTGGAAAAATAAATTACAACTCATTAATGAATAAGGCATTATGCACTATGGAGTTCAAGTTGTGTGTTGTGCTAAATTAGCAGAGTCATGTTTATTGCTATTCAGCGTGTCGGGTATTTTGCTACTTTCTGCAGCTGGGGCAGATGTAGTTGTCAATTATCTCTTTTGTTTAATTCCAATGGCCCTGCTCTTCTCCAAATGCCTTTCTCTTTCTATCCTGACTCTGAAGAAACAAATGACTAATAAATAAGATACTATGTCACACACCTCACGTATGAAATACGGATATTATCCTGTCTGCCATAAGCAGACATTGTGGAAAATGATGCACTGCACTACAGGGAAAGGAACAGGCTATATAGATTGTATTTGGCACGTTCATCACAGCGTACTCCATATGCCAAACTTGACATCAAATCATGTACTTACTCCCATTTTACTCACTGGCCTCGATCACCCCCATATATAATTTCCAACAAATTCATTCCCTGGACAGTAAGGTAAGGCAACTTGACTTACTCAACTGCAGAGTAGGGTAGAGCGTTTTGGAGGGTAGGGTAGAGCTTTTGATATAGAATACAAGTACACTGATCATTGATTTGTCATCTTTGGTTTATTCAGTCACTGTACTAGTCGATGGAAGTCAAAAGGGAAAAATCTGGCGTAAAATAAATCTGTTTTGGAAAATGAGTAAATATATTTTGGAATCACTTTACATGGCTATAAAATCAAATGCGGCCCCTACTAAGAATGGATTTAAAAAATGTTGGTAGGCTGGGATGGAAGAATTTAGGAAAACATAAAGGAGTGAAGTACTAAGAGGTGACTGGGTGGGCAAAGAGAAACACACCTTGTGTGTTTGGTTTTCAATGCATCGAAAACTTTGTAAATGCTGCATTAACTGAAGCAGACGCACATTGCACAGCCAACACTGCAGTCCTGAATTGAACCATACTGCACTTTGGTTATAGGTGGCAAAATGCCATGGGCGGGGAGGGAGGGTGATGAATGTTGTTTGGGATACATCTGCCTCGCTTAATAAATACAGTGAGTCAAGGGAGAAGAACAAAAATTAAAAAAATACCCACCACTTTGAACCATAGCTTTGATAACCCTATATAAGCAAAGTAAGCGAAGTAGGTGGGCAGCATGCCCCTCTCTTTGAGAAGAGCTGCCTTGCTTATTCATCCAAGCAATCCAAATATACATTCATCCTTTCCTTCTAATTTACCCATAGCCACCATGATTAAGCTTTACTTTCTCTCATCCAGTCTTTCTCCAAAACTTCCCATCCATTATCCAGCCATTCACTATCCACCCTTTTTTCCAGCCATCCTTTTGCCCATCCATCCCTTTACCCACCCACCCATGCACCCTTTCACCCACCCACTCTTTCACTCATATACCATTTTACTTTCTTTTAACCTTCTGTTCTTTCACGTTTTGCTCAAGCAATCAATGCTCATTATGTGAGCTTTTGGTGAGTTGCAGATAAAAGGGGCCATAATAACTCAACCACAGCTGTAGCTGGTAAAGCTGGGGGGGTCACGGTCATAAGTTGACAATGTCCTGGTACTAGGTAGTGAGTATAATGTAATTGTCAATAAGCAAGCAATTATATGACTTTACAGTGCCCATTCCTGCTACCGCTTCTTCCCCTCCAATGGAGTCTCCTCCTGCAGCAGCACTACTTGAGCTGGCATCAGTCGTGGTCTGTGTGGCTAGAATAAAACATTATACATAATATGTTAGATCCTAGATACGCCCCCTAATTTTTCAATCAAAAAAATATATCCGCAATACATCACTACATTTTGGTTTGCACTGCAGTACCTTCTAACAAAAATATTACTCTGCGCATTTGGTTGGTTGACAATGTTAGACAAGCCAGGGGTGGAATAATGGTCAATGAAAGACATATGGTGTTGGTTGGCAAATGCAATGGCAGTGGCAGTGGGACCTCATACTTTTTTCCAGCCATGCTACACTGTCATGGAAAACTGCTGGTATACTGTATAAATGAATGACAATGCACACAACATTTGTGGGGGTGAACCATGACCACGGCCACTCTCTTCTGAACTCAACTGTTAGAGCATGAGCAGGACAAAGAAACCCTTCTCAACAAACATACCTGTTGAATATTATTTACAATACTAGCTTACCTGGGCCTGCAATCTTCACCATAGACAGTATAGTACCAAAAATGTGTTCGTCTTAGTCTTTCTCTTACAGTACACAAGATATCTAGGAGAGAGGGAAAGATTACCAACAAAGCAGAAAATAAGTGTACTAGAGACCGGAAAAAGTCAGTTACCAAAAAAGAAAACCATGTAATATACTTGAGAAAAAAAGAGAATGCAGAGGTAACAGGAATGAAACAAAAATTGAATCCATTGTGCTTTGCACGAGTGGGTTCGTATCCCAACCTCGTCCCCACATGGAAGGAAAGCAGCAGTTAAGGGTGTCAGAGCAACTTTATTTCTCACCAGCAACACCAACCTCCAGGCAGCAACTCCCATCTAGGAACCCAGCATCAACATTCCAATACCCCAAGATTCTACCCTAAGCCCACAACAATCATACAACCCCACGTTAGGGAAATAATAAATAATAGGACTTACTGGGATTAGCAGAGCCCTCAGCAGCGGTGCCTCCTGCGGACCAGCTACTCCTGGACCCTCGGCAACGTCCCTCTTCTTGCCCTTGGGTTCAGATGTAAGAATTGAAGAAGATAAAAAAATTGATTAGTGATTCAGTTAATCTCCACAAAATTATTATGACAGGCAAACAAACAATGTTGTACTTCTCTAAAACAGATCACCTATAGTACTAGTTTTGAGTCTATTGACTATTGTTGAGTTGCCCATACTGATCCTAAAATCCCTATTCCAAATTCCCCTAACAAAAACGACATTTGGAACTAATGCATTGCAGTGAATGGTCTTTGATTCAATTCTCATATCTCAACCCCCCTGATGGACCAACAAAGTCTTCCATTTTCGTAATGCATAGATGCATACTTCACATCGATGTTAGCTTGTAACTGTACGAGCAACATAAACAAAGTGACAGAGAGAACGCTAACTCACTGCTAACACTGATTCACCATGGTGACAGGAGGAAGGTCTGCAATGGCTTCTTAATTAACCAGCCAAAGCGAGCATCAATGATGATTACAGTTAGGTAGCACTGAGCACCTGCCTAGCAGAAACTAGAAACTTGATCACATAATAATCATATTCTTAACTTAAACTGAACAGAACTTACCTCTGAGTGTGAGCTGCTATTTGGAAAACAAATGTTAGCATTATAGAAACACAACAAATAATTAATACTCACCGAGCCCCGGAATCTCGACACCGAGCAGGTAGAGCAGGTTCTGCTCCAAGTCAAGAATATTCGCCCAGCAGTACGTCAACTGCTGGACTGTGTGCCGAACCTGGCTGGTGCACCGCACACACCGGTGCACCCTCCCCCAGTGCAGCTGACACTACTGCGTGGAGTATCCACCACCGGGCCTGCCGCCTGCTGCCAGCATGGAGGGGAGGTGGCACAGCACAAAAAAACTAGTGCTGGCACCTGCTCCTCACTGAAGATCATCCGGGGCCGCACATATGGGCGGCGACGCGGCCCGCACGGTAGCCAACCCTCTGCCATGGCATTGGGTGGGGTAAAGAAAGATGAGAAAAGATGGAAAAGGAAGAAAAGGAAAGAAGGAATATGGAAGTAATGGGAAAAATAAAATGCAAAAAGTCACTAAAAACACCCAGAAAATGTAAAATACACAAACACAACGACACACATTAATATAATAAATAAAAATTAGAGGGGTAGATAGGTTTGATAGGGGGAGGATTATAGAGGGATTGAAAATTAGACTCAGCACCAAAAGAGAGTAGAAAAACAAGATGGCCGCACCCATGCGAACCACGTGGTGCTGTTCACGCGTGATTTGGAATGCTAGGACACACATGAGAACCGTGTGGTGCCATTCGCGAATGATTTGGAACACAAGGACGCACTGTGCGTTGCGCATGGCAACACGAACGGGTGCCTGGCAAACTCCAACCGCAGCGCAGTGCAGTGGAGTTTTTTAGCCACTCTGCGGATTTCTTCGTAGCGCAACTCTTTGAACTCCGCCCGGGCCTATTGTTGATCAGAGCTTCAAGGACAGAAAAGGCTACTTCTATCTTGAACCCACACTTGGACTTTGCCTGAGTGAGTTCCTACCCTCCAAGTGTTTGACAGTTGTGAGTGCTGCTAAAGGTGCACAGAAAGCGAAAATCCAAAACTTGGGACTTAGAAGATTTTTAGCTAAAACCCGCTCTGAAAACCAAGAGGCAACTGGGATGAACCCAGGCAACTGGGATGAATCTATCCACCCAAGGTGTGTCGTCGGACGGCCTGACTTTGTGGCAGCTCCTGCTACGATCTTCTCCACAGCAGCAAATCCTGTTCAGTGGCCCTTTGATTAAGGGGTATCCGACCTCAAGGAATTCTCGTTGGCTACAGCTTCCAGTTTCATCCCACAGGAGATTTTCAACTTTTAGAAAAAGACTACGTCCGAATGTAGAAATCTTCAAACAACTTCGTCCAGCGGCTCTCCGAAGCCTACTCCTCTTCCTTGGACACAGTCTGCAGCCTTGCCCCACTGAACTTTCCCTCCTCATACAACCTTTTGCTGAAGGCAAGTGCCGACCAGGCCCAATCCACTTCTTGTATCCGACTCGTGCTCCATTGCTGTTGGCCATATTTTTTGATTTTGACTCAGTCTTCAATCAATCAATCAATTAAAACTTTATTCGGCCACGTTCTGGCCATAACAGTATTTTACAAAAAAAAGGGACACATTTATATTTTGGGTTAACACTACCCCACAGATGAAATTTAAAAAACTCAATTAAAATACATTCACATTAAAAGAAGCATATTCGAATAGCCCAAAACATTATAATTAGCACACCAGATTGTTTCTTTTACGGATTGCCCCTGATAAAAAGCGTGCAAGTCCGTAACATACGAGCGGGGAAGAAAGCATTTGTAGATAGATCAATGCTGGTCTTACTTGTGCAAAATTGCAATCTCTTGAAAGTGGTAGGATATATTTAGCTCGCAACTCAGTATAAAAATCACAAAAAAACATAAAGTGCAACAGGTCTTGATCAGAAAAATTATCACATGCTCATGGTTGCAGGGTACCTGGCTTTGAAAAACCCTTAGGTACAGTTAGGAGCCAGTGGATACAATTAAATCTAAATCTTGATAAATGAAATCGATGATGCAGATTATTAACAAAAGACCAAAAAGGTTGAGTTAAAATTCCAGGACTTATAATCATAAAATATCTACATGTAGGTTTCTTCAGTTCATTTTTTTCCCTATCCAATTGTCTCCTCGTTAAAAATTGTGTTTTTATAGTTTTTACAGCTTCATGATGCAGCTTTCTTGGTCGATTAAATAGCTCCGGTTGCCCGAGAGCAGAAAGCTGCTGGGAGACATATTTTAACCAGGGAATATCTGCAACTCTGTCTAACATCATGCAGTCCTCCAGAATAGTTTGGTTTAGGTTTGGCTTATCTCTAGACCAAATTTTTAGCCACCATATCAGGGGTGCTACAGCAATTTTATCTGTTATGTAGCCCTGCCTTAATTCCTCATGTACCATAAAAGCTGGAGTGCTAGAAGGAGCAGCTAAGAATTTACGTAGATATTTATTTTCGACTCCTTGGAGTTCATTACAATCCTTGTAACCCCATAACACACTACCGTACCCTGTCATAGCGACACATTTCTCATTGTAAATTTTCAGAAGTGGTTGTATGGGTTTGCTCCCTAATCTTCTAGCAAAATCCAGTGAAGCTCCAGCTGCTCTTGCCAAAGTATTTTTCTTTAGCACACGCTGTGCTACCCAAGTGCCGTTTTCATCGAATAACACACCCAAATATGGGTATGTTGGAACATTGGTTAGCACTCCTCCTTTACATGGAAGGGATTTTTTCTGTCATTTTAAGTTACCAAGTGACATTATGTGAGATTTAGTCAAATTGACTGCAAGGTCAAGAGCTACCATAAAATCAATAAAAGAATTAACTAAAGATTTCAAAGCGATCGGGGTCCTGGCAAGTAAAACTGCATCATCTGCATATAAAAGTGCTGGAATCGATTTGGAACCTACTCTAGGGATGTCTAAACATGAGTTAGATAGCACTGCTCCCAACTTATTTATATAGAGTGTGAATAAAACCGGTGCAAGAATGCACCCCTGCCTCACTCCTCTTTTTACCTTCCAAGCATTGGTTAGGGAGACATTCTCGTTATACCTTACAGAGGCGGACAAATTAAGATGGGACCAGTGCAGGAAACATACTAAATTCCTATCCATCCCTATTTCCAGCAACAGTTGCCATAACTTAGTCCTGTTTACCCTTTCAGAAGCGGACGTCAAATCCATAAACGCCAAAAACATACGTTCTTTTTTGGCTAGGGTATATTTGCTAGTAATCATGAGTAAGTTCATACATTGTTCCACTGTACCTCTTACTTACGAAAACCAAATTGTAATTCTGACAATACATCCTTTTCTTCCAACCAGGTGCTTAGGCGATCTAAGATTACTTTACCCATTATTTTCGCTGCAGAGTCCAACAAAGAAATTGGACGATAACAGCCCGGATCGTCCCTAGCACCTTTTTTGTAGATTGCCAAAATTACCGCCGTTGACCATGAGTGGGGCTGGCCTATCCTTATAGCAGCATTGAACACCCCGGTTAAAATTTTCGCCCATGTACCCGAGTCTGACTTGTAGAGGTCCATCGGGCCCAGGGGCTTTTCGTGCAGACATACCCTCAATCGCTTTTTGAACTTCTTTTACCTCAAACCTTAAAGCGAGTGGTAAGGCACTCGGTTCCCATGGAGGACCAGTTTGTTCAGTGACAACCTCTGAATAAATCTGTTCGAAGTGACTAACCCACCGGTCGGCTGGAATTACACACTCTATTCTTGTATTGTTATTATCTTTAACCCCTTCCGTGCGCGCGGAATTTCCGCGCTGTGCGGGCGTTTCCATTAGTGGGCGGGGATTCGGACGGTCGGGGTCCGTCGTGCGCACACGCCCACCGTGACGCGTGACAGCTCCCGGCCGTCACGAGCATGGAAGAGGTTAATAAAAGAGCTATTTACTACCCTCCAGAATTTTGCACTATCAGCTTGTGCACTCGCCTGTGTAAGGTCCTCCCATGCCTGATCCCTTAAAGCAGCCTTCCTTAATTTTAAGGCTGAATCATATGCTTTCCTTCGGGTTTTAATTAGGTCGGGATCTCTGGGGAAGCTTTTTAATGCAACCATAAGGGCTTTGTGGGCATTAGAGCAGTCTGCGTTAAACCACTTAACCTCTTTAGTGCCTGCCTTGATCTTCTTACCGGTTAACTTTTTACCAATTAGCTCAATTAGTTTATCATAGGCCTCTAGTACTTCTGTGGGCTCACTATGTTCATTAAGGCATTGCTCAATGTTTTCTCTGCCCTCCGTGTATAACTCTGCTAAAAAGAATTCGGAGACTATTTTCTCCCATCTTATTTTCCGATCCTGGTCCGAGGGTCGAAAATCCCCATTAGCGAAGGTTTTTAACTCCGCACCCCGAAAGACCATAAGACCTTTAGATTCAGCAATAATGGGATTATGGTCACTAAAACCGGTTCGGACCGCCCTAACCTCCCGCATATATTGGTATAAAGGGGCTGATATTACAACATAATCTATAGTAGAACTGCATCCTCTCCCAAAGAAAGATGGTATCACCTCTGCTTCTTCCCCAGAGTCTAAACAGTGTAGATTAGTGCTTGCTAATAAACTCTCTAGCCGGGTACCTTGGATAGAGTGTTCAAAATGGGCCATAAGTGGTAAATCTTCATAAACCTCTCCATCTGACAAGCATTTTAATTTGCAACGATGTATATTGAAATCCCCCATTATGACTATTTCGTATGGAGCATCTCTCTCCTGTGCAAAATCCTCTACAAAGCTTTCAAGAGCAGTTAGGTGTTCACTCTCGTGATCCCTACAAAATGAATTGTAAAAGTTTACTATCACCAAAGTAACACTGCCTGGAAATATTAATTCTACTGCTAATAAATGTGGAGAGAGGCTAGGCAGACCCTTAATGGTGCATGCTAATTTTAACAAAATTAGGGTAAGCAAGCCACTCTTTGCTCTACCTACAGTTGATGGGGACGCAGGTTTAGAAAAAGAGGCAAAACCATCCATTTCAAAAGTGTCAGAAGTGTCCCAGGTGTCTTGAAGTGCAATAATATGACCCGCCTTTATTACCGCTAGCCATTGTTCATCGTCTTTTTTTGCCTTTAAGCCTGCAATGTTCCATGTCATAAAGGTACAGACCTGAGGATCTATCACTTTGTCACGGGAAGGTTGGTACAAACTAAGACTCGGTCTTGTACAACTAGATGTCCGCAGTTCACACTTTGATCTTTTAAGTTCTAGTTTTTAACCTTATTTTTTTTAAATGTATAACTCTTGTTCTGCTAATTTGATTTGTGTCATTTTGGTGTCAAATAATTTATTTGAAACTTACTTTTATTTTTCAAAATTGGTGGGGGATTTAAGTTGTTGTTATGTTCTCTCATTTACTTGCTGTCTGTGTGCTACATAAATACTTTAGATATTGCCTCTACGTTAAGCCTGACTGATTTTGTGCCAAACTACCTAAAGGTAATAAGCAAAGGTTAATTTGGTGTCTTTGGTGGGTCACTCTGGCAGGGATTGTGCCTGTTCCTTGAGCAGTGTCAACACCCCACTAAACTAAGCTCTCCATTTTTCACAATGTTAAAACACCTACTGTTAACTGAGAGTTCTGACTTATGCACTATTATATCCTTTAGATATTGCCTTCAGTTGCTGCCCTAGCTGCTAGACCCGAAAAGTGTGCAATAAGGTAAAATGGTAGTGCAAACTCAGGGCCACATGTATGCAACTATTGTAAACGAAAACAGACACTTCAGATAGTGCATAGAGGGTCTAATGCGTTTAATGCAAAATAGCAACCAGACATTCAAAATAAGCAAGGCAATTGCCAAATCATTGGACCAGAGCTTTGCCTCCGATAAGTTAGAGAATGTAATGCTAAAATTCGTAGATTTTGGTGCTACTCCTATGCACATTTTCTTAAAGCAAATGAATTAAAGCCGAAACACGTGGGAAACAAACTAACCTATAGATAATCACTAATGAGCAGGTGCCAGGCTCTTCTTGTTGGAAGAAAGCCACAAGTAGTCCATCGAAGGCATATATGTTTGTGAATTCATGATTGCAACTGTGATTCACAAATTGTTGTTTGGCTGTGCACTAAATCTCTTTTGCAGGTCAAAGGCTTTTTCGACTCACAAAAGGGGTTTTGTGACTCAGTCTGAATCACTATAAGGAGAGGGCTTGAAAGGGGCATCCACTCCTAATTGGGCGTCAGAATGGCATGCATCAATAGTTTGTGACCATAATTGCAGTCACAAACAATTGAAGAGCTACCAACACTTGTAAGTAAATGGTAACTGATTACAAAGAGAAGCTTCCCGTTTGGGAATCCTGTCAGCGGCCTTGGGGAGAGAAGGGAGCTGTAAAGCGGAACACTGCCTACTTCCCCATGTCTTCTCAAATGGAAAAAAAAATTAAGCATTATCAGTTCCTTTCAGGAACATGGGCTGCTTTAAAAGAAATGTTTCCCAATAGGAAATGTGAATTAAGGAATGGAGGCCTTCAACCCATTCCAGGCAACCATCCTTGCATTTGTAGACAATCATAAGAGTTCACAAATAGCAGCCTACCTAATTAATATTAATTAGGCAGGTCATTCTTTGAGCCCATGTGAAAGTACGATTTGTGAAGCGACTTATTAATACACAGGTCAGATTGCAGATTGCAGTCCTGTTTGCAAACCAGCCATACGCAAACTGCACGTCTCTACGTTATGAACAGAGACAGTGTATATGGCCCATATATTTAATAAGCCTGGAACAAGAATCAATGGTAGGAAGTGAAAGATTATATTTTCTTACGGTATACACCTCTGCATGCCACAAGACTTTCACCCTATTATATTTTGCAATTGCATAGTTTGCTGCAGCGGATCTTGGTGCTGAAAAGGAATAAAGACATATTGAATTCCTGAAATGTAGAAAGTCAATCTGACAAATACAGGCTGATGAAACATCATCTCGGGGAAAAGTTGATATGATGAAATCCCTTTTCTATGAAAATGTAATTTTTTCATGGAAAAAGTCAAGGTAGAGAAAGAAGAGGACGTTGTGCCAAAGAGGTAAGAAGGGAAGATAGGATTATATACAGGACAGGGGTAGCAGAGAAGAGGATTAGGTTTTTTAAAGGGACTAAAGGGTAAGTGGGAGTAAGTCAATTGTTAAAATACATTGGAGCAAAGCAGGAAAGAGATTAAGGGGATATTCTCAACAAATGGCAAAAACTATCGCTAACCTCAGTTAGCGTGAGTTTTCTTATCGCCGTGTACCGCAGAAAATTATCGCCGTGTTAGCGGCATATTCACAACACGCCGCTAACAGGCGATAGTTTCCCCTACCGGGTCAAATGCCCGGCGATAAGATTAGTGGCACGGCGATAAAAATCGTCACGCTAACGTGAAAAAAGTGGCGATGGGCCAATTAGCGCCCAGGAACGGCACACTAATTAGCGTCAGCGCACCGTTCACGTTAGGCGGGAAAAATCACTATAAAACGCCCGCTATGCAGACCAAACACAAAAAAAAAAGAAGAACCATGGACAAACCATGGAGGAAGCTGGCCCCAGCACAGAGGCTGACAACAACCCCACAAACACCCAGGAGGACCAGCCAGAGACCCAGGGGAAGGGCAAGCAGAAGAGGAAGAGGAAGACGCGGTTCAGTCATCAGGAAACCAGGTCCTGATTGCGGAGGTGACAGAACACCAATAACAACTTTTTGTCACCTCCACTGTGTCATTGGCAACCAAAAATACAATATGGCAGTCCATCGTGGCCAAGGTGAATGCTGTTAGAGAGGTGAGGAGGACAGTGGACAACTACAAGAAGCGCTGGCATGATGTTAAGTACAAGACTAAGCTGAAACTTGCAGCCAACCTGAAAGCAGCAATGCAGGCTGGAGGTGGGAGTCCAGCGCCACAGGAGGAGCTGGATGCGTTGTAGGAACAGGTGTCCCAAGTCATCAGCGAGGAGACGGTGGTTGGAGTTCCGGGACAGGATACTGCTCAACACTGTAGGAGAGTAGGATCTGCTTCACATGGGTACCCCCACTTTTTGCTGATGCTTCACTGTTTTTCGACATTAGTCTGGCTGGGGCCCTGCTAATCAGAACCCCAGCCTAGCTGCTTCCTCTCTAAAATGGTTTCCATGTGCCTTAGGCACATCTCTGATTGGGATCTGTAGTGCCCTTATAAGTCCCTAGTATATGGTATACTATGTACCAAGGGCATAGGTACCTCAGAGGCCTGCCAGGGGCTGCAGCATGTATTATGCCACCCCTGGAAGGCCATCCAAACTGACACCACAGGTCTGCTACTGCAGCCTGGGTAAGGTGGTGCATGCACCCCTTACTGTGATATAGGTTACCTATATCACGAAATACATACACACATATAAACCTATAAGTCACTCCTAAGGCAGGCCTTATCAATCCTAAAGACAGAGTGCATGGTTCCTATGTGAGAGGGTGCCCCTGCATGAGCAGGGCCCCTCTGCAGCGTTCGGAGACCATCTCTGATGCTGTTTGTAGTGCAGCCTGACCATATACTCTTAAGCGCATTATATCCTCGTGGTAAAATGCTAACTTTGGAGTGGCTGCACCTAAACATGTCGTGTTTGGTGTCAAACATCTTGGAATACTACCCCCCGCCAATCCTGGCGGCGGGGGTAGCATTCCACCCTTCTAGAGGGAAAGACATGTTAACTCTGACGAGTCCGGTAACTTCTTTCCAGAGCCCTGGCATCACAAAATGGATGCTGCTGCCACAGACACGAGTCTGGCCTCCTGCTGCTGGACGAAACTCCGGCAGGGGAGGCCTGGACAATAGGTTTCCTGTCCCAGGGAGGTGTGACCACCTCCCCAGACAGGATAATGTGTATTGGGGCTGGGCGGGAGCACTTTCGGGTGCTTTGAAGTCCTGCACTGGGGGCACATTTGGTGTCCCTGTGCATACCCCAGTTCAAACCGGATCAGGGGCCTGCAGCCCCTGCTTTGGCGCGAACTGGACAAAGGGAAAGGGGTGTAGCCACCCCTCTGCCCTGACCCACCCATAGGTGGGGCCACAGAGTAGTCCAACCCCTATTTTTAGAATAAAGGTAGGAACCCAGTCCTTAGGACTTTAGATTATACCTGGACGAAACTCTGAAACTGAATCCTGGACCTTCGACGCTCTACGACAAGATTAGAGGACTGAAGAATCTCCCTTGGGGTCAAGGAGTGACTCCCCTGCTTGGCAGGCACCAAAGAAGCATCTGTCCGGTTCGCATTACTGAAGCTCCCGTCGGACGCCGAAGTCATCGCATCACCAGAGGTGGATTCTCAGACTTCCCCGAGGCTACCCTGAGTCCCCAGCAAAGCTGAGGCCCGTGGCTATCGTGGGTGACTTGAGACCGTGACCCCTGGACACCAAGCACATTTGCAAGTGCACCATCTTCTGGGTCTCCCAAGAAGTCGTGCTTTGGGCTCCGAGTAGCCCTAGCCTCCAGCACCACCTGCACCGAAGATCACTGGCCCCCACTCCACGAGTGTCCTGTAAGCCAGCTCCACGTGCGGCTTCACGAGGCTCCTTCGCGGTCGCTAGCCCGTTGGCTAGTAGCCCTTCACGAAGGCCAATCTTTTCCTTACTTGGCATCCTGGTTGCTCCAGGCCTGCCCTCATTTACCCTCGCTGGGTGAGTTCCACAGACCTTGCTGGTCTGCACCATCGACGATCTACATCTTACTCGAGACTTGCCGTTGCCAAGGCTTGTTGGGTCCAATCCGGTCGCCGACACCTCAGCACTCGACAGACATCGAGCACCAGCCTGAATCCTGCTCCTGGTCGCCGACAACGCTTCCCGGACCTCGTGGCTGAAGAGTCAAGACGACCGTCAACGCACCTGAAGCACTCGACATCGGTGGGCATCTGTCCATCGCCTTCCTGGTCACTGGCTAGTGACCCAGACTCTGTCCCCTCTGCTTTCAGGTTCACCAGAACTCCGATCCACTCTTGGATCCACCCGGACACTTTTCTCTTGGCCGCCAGCAGCACTTTGCAGCAGATCGCCATTCGAATCGATGACGAAACCCGACCCCGAAAGGCACCTATGCACCCGGCTTCCCTGGGTGAGGTAACACGAGTACTCCGGTGCTCCCGTGGGTAGAGACTCTTCAAAGTCCTAGATCTCAAAGGGTTTTGTCCTAGTCCTCTTTTAAGTGTCCCTTTCCTCTATTTTCCTGATCCCGACTTTCTCCATAGAAGTTAACGGCGTATCGCGGTTGTGTATTTACACTGCACGCGTCTCCCGTGGGTCCCTTGTGTCACTACCTTGGGTGGTTCCTTGTGGTACAAGCACTTCTAGAGGCTCTAGGCCTAGTGTCTAGTTCAGTCGTGGTTCGCATACCACTTTATTGGTATATGGTTTGGTACGCCCCTAGGGCCCAAACGTGTATTTGTGCTATTACTGTGATTTAAGATCTTATAACCTATGTACTTCGAACTCTAGCCTCATAAAGAGACTAGAGGGGTGTGTTTAGTAATAAATACATATATTTTGAATATATACCTGGTGTGGTGCTCTTTCATTTGGTCACTCAAGAGATTATAGACTGGTAAAACAAGCTGCTTTACATTCCTTCAAGACTTAGCCTGAAGGCTGCTCTCCATAGCTACCACTAGGATAGCTTTCAATAAGGTTGTCTTTAACCTATCTACCATAAGAGTCGATTTGGACTGGTGCAAGGTGCCCACTATAATTAGTGGACAGCATATGCCAGGCCAACTTCTCACATTGGTGTGCAGCGTGTGGGATTCCAGCTTGCTATTGTTTTACCAGATAATCTCAATTGAATTGATCAACTGAAAACCACTAAAGGTACCTAAGGTACATATAATTTAAGCTTAGAATAACAGTAAGTTCTACTGAACTTAGAGTTGTGTGTTAAGGGATAGCACAACCCTTTCTACAACTCAAGAGAGTTTAGTAGGCCACACTAGAGTAGGTAGTGCATACACCACACCACACTAGTAATGTCTTTAAAGGGAGGATCCAAAGAATCCTTGCAGGAAGCCAGTGAGCTTCCACCCTCCAAGTATGATACACTCCCATTCTTGGAATTGAGAGCTTTATGCAACTTGAGAAAATTAAGGACAGGCCAAAGCCCCACCACCCAACACCTCAAGGAGTTGTTGGTGGCTTATGACCTTAGTAAGCCTGTAGGGACTGAAGGGGTAGGAGCTGAGGGTGGGGCAGAAGAAGAGGAGGACGCTAGGGGTACCAGTACCCCCAGCCCCCTCTGAAACTGGCCAGGAGGGTGACAATGACCCTGACCTGGAAAACCCAATCCCTCCTGTGGATGATGATGAGGATGATCAAAATGATGCCCTCTTTGTCCCCCAGGAAGGATTAAGAGTGTGCCCAGAAGGTCTAGGTCTCCTTCTCAGGAGTCTAACCACTCTGGCACCTCTATAGGGAGCTCTGTCTCATCTCATAGGAGATAATCCTCTCATGAGAGAAGAAAGAGGCTAGTCCAGTATGAGGAAACTCAGCTGGAACTCAGAAAAAAGCAATTAGCTTTAGATAGAGAATCCCTAGATCTCCTTAGAGAGAGAAGAAAGTTGGGACTAGAGTCCCATGGTGGCAGCCATGTCCCTAGAGATAGGGAAAGGTCCTATGACCATAGGAACCTGAGCAAGATTGTCCCTCCCTACCAGAGTGGGGATGATATCCACAAATGGATAACTGCTTTAGAGAGGGCCTGTAAAGTACAGAAGGTCCCTCAGGAGCAGTGGGCAGCAATCTTGTGGCTCTCCTTTGCTGACAAAGGTAGAGACAAGCTCCTCACTGTTAGAGAGGAGGATGCTGACAATTACAAGGTCTTGAAGAGTGCTCTTATTGATGGGTTTGGCCTAACCACTGAACAGTACAGGTTGAAGTTCAGAGACACCCAAAAAGCACAGACTCAAGACTGGGTAGACTATGTGGATTGTTCTGCCAAGGCTCTGGAAGGCTGGTTGATGGGCAGTAAGGTGTGTGACTTCTCAGGATTGTATAATCTGATAATGAGGGAGCAGATTCTTAATAACTGTCAAAATCAGCTGTTGCATCAATACCTGGTTGACTCTGATCTGACCTCTCCCCAAGAATTGGGAAAGAAGGCAGACAAATGGGTCAGAACCAGGGTGAAGCAGAAGGTACAGAACCAAGGTGGGGAAACCAAGAAGCAAGATGCTAAGAACTCTGACAAGGGTGGGGAGAAGGGTAAAGATCAAAAGTCTTCATCAGGCCCCCAAAAATCTTCTTCTGGTGGGGATTCCCAGTCTACCAAGGGTAAAGGCCAAAGAAAACCATGGTGCAAGGTCTGTAAGCAAAAGACCCACTGGACCAGTGATTGCACCAAGTCCAAAGACTCCAGTCCAGCACCCACCAATGCCCCTAAGGCACCTGTTCCCCCTAGTACAGTTGGTGGAAGTGCTCCAGCAAAGGGTTTAGTAGGGTTCACCCTGGGAACTGAGTTGGGCTCTGACTTAGTCAGGGAACTGACTCAGGCTGTGTTAGTCTGTGATGGAGGCATGGATGTGACCTCCACTGTGAGTCCCAGTAATCTGGGCAAGTACAGACAACAGCCTTTAATTAATGGACGTGAGGCTTTGGCATTTAGGGACACAGGGGCAAGTGTCACAATGGTGACACAAGACCTTGTGCTGCCTGGGCAAGTTATGCTTGGTGAGATGTACCAAGTGACCAATGCTAGCAATGTCAGAACAGACCATACTCTGGCAGTTGTTAACTTCTCCTGGGGAGGGGTAACTGGCCTTAAGAAGGTTGTGGTAAGTGCAAACCTACCAGTCGAATGCTTGCTTGGCAATGACTTAGAGACTTCTGCTTGGGCAGAAGTGGAGCTCAGGACCCATGCAGAAATGCTGGGGATCCCTTCAGATGTGTTTGCTGTGACCAGGTCACAAGCCAAAATGTCTAGCACTGAACAGGCCTTGGATTCTGGAAGAATGGACCAAGTGCCTTCCAAGAGGAGGAGTAGTAGGGTTAAGGCAGTGCCTTCCCCTTGGCTCAGGAGGAAGATCAGTCCCTTGAGGTGGATGATCTCAGCCCTGAAGAAGGAACTGTCCCAGAGGAACTGGAACCTGACCAGGTTGAGTTCTTGGGGACAGGGGGACCTTCTAGGGCAGATCTGAGCCAGGAGCAGCAGAGCTGCCCCTCCCTTGAACCCCTCAGACAGCAAGCTGCTGCTGAGGCTGCTGGGAAAGCTAGTGGTCCCCATACAGTGTATTGGGATGATGGACTCCTGTACTCAGAGAGTAGAGACCCCAAGCCTGGTGCTACCAGGAGGTTGGTAATACCTTTGAAGTTCAGGGGCTTCCTATTGACCCTAGCCCATGATATTCCCTTAGCAGGACACCTGGGCCAGAACAAGACTTGGGACAGAATTGTCCCTCACTTTCACTGGCCCCACATGTCTGAAGACAGTAAGGAGTTTTGTCGCTCCTGTGTAACCTGCCAAGCCAGTGGCAAAGCAGGTGGCACTACAAAGGCCCCCTGATACCACTACCTGTGGTGGGGGTGCCCTTTGAGAGGGTAGGGATTGACATTGTTGGTCCCATGGATCCCCAAACAGCCTCTGGGCACAGGTTTATCCTGGTGGTAGTGGATCATGCCACCAGGTACCCAGAAGCTATTCCCCTCAGGACCACTACAGCACCTGTGGTGGCAAGGGCCCTCCTGGGAATCTTCTCAAGAGTGGGCTTTCCTAAGGAGGTAGTCTCAGACAGGGGTGCTAACTTCATGTCTGGGTACTTAAAAGCAATGTGGAAGGAGTGTGGCGTGACTTATAAGTTCACCACACCCTATCACCCACAATGCAATGGTTTAGTTGAGAGATTCAACAAAACCTTGAAGGGCATGATTAAAGGGCTCCCAGAAAAGCTTAGGCATAGATGGGACATACTCTTGCCCTGCCTTTTATTCGCATATAGGGAGGTGCCTCAGAAGGGGTTGGTTACAGCCCTTTTGAACTTCTGTTTGGCCACCCTGTGAGGGGTCCACTGTGCTTGGTGAAGGAAGGATGGGAGTTACCTCTCAAGCCCCCAAAGCAAGATATAGTGGACTATGTACTTGGTCTCCGCTCCAGGATGGCTGAGTACATGAAAAAGGCAACCAAAAACCTTGAGGCTAGCCAGGAACTTCAGAAGGCCTGGCATGACCAAAAGGCTGTTCTGACTGTTTACCAGCCAGGACAGAAGGTGTGGGTGTTGGAGCCAGTGGCCCCAGCAGCTCTCCAAGATAAATGGAGTGGACCCCACACTATTGTTGAGCAGAAGGGTGAGGTCACTTATTTAGTGGACCTAGGAACACCCAGGAGTCCCCACAGGGTTCTCCATGTCAACAGGTTAAAACCATATGTGGACAGGGCAGACATGGGCTTGCTCATGGCTACTGATGAAGGGCAGGAGGAAGAGAGTGACCCACTCCCTGACCTGCTCTCACAGAACCCTGACGATGGGTCAGTTGATGGTGTAGCCTTGGCAGGCAGCCTCACTACCCAGCAACAAACTGATTGCAGGCAAGTCCTCAATCAGTTTCGACATATGTTTTCACTGACACCCAGTCAGACCACCTGGTGCACTCATGAAGTGGACACTGGGGACAGTCTGCCTATTAAAAACAAGATTTATAGGCAACCTGACCATGTCAGGGACTGTATCAGGACTGAAGTCCAGAAAATGTTGGAATTGGGAGTAATTGAACCCTCAGATAGCCCTTGGGCTAGTCCAGTAGTCCTAGTACCGAAACCTCACACCAGTGGTGGAAAAAGAGAGATGAGGTTTTGTGTAGACTACAGGGGTCTCAATGCAGTCACTAGGACTGATGCCCATCCAATACCCAGGGCAGATGAGCTCATAGATACTTTGGCCTCTGCCAAATATCTCAGCACATTTGACCTAACAGCTGGCTACTGGCAGATCAGACTAGCTGATACTGCAAAGCCCAAGACAGCATTCTCAACCCCTAGTGGGCATTATCAATTTGTGGTAATGCCCTTTGGTCTGAAGAATGCACCTGCCACTTTCCAGAGGTTGGTGAACACAGTTCTCACAGGACTGGAAGCCTATAGTGCAGCTTATCTAGATGATATTGCTGTCTTTAGCTCCACCTGGGAGGATCACCTGGTCCACCTCAGGAATGTTTTACAGGCCCTGCAAAAGGCAGGCCTGACTATCAAGGCCACTAAGTGCCAGATAGGGCAGAGTCAGGTTGTGTACCTGGGCCACCTTGTGGGTGGAGGCCAGGTTCAACCTTTGCAGAGCAAGATCCAGACCATCATGGACTGGACTGCTCCCACTACCCAGACTCAGGTGAGAGCCTTCTTAGGCCTGACTGGGTACTATAGGAGATTTGTCAAGGGGTATGGATCAATAGTGACACCCTTGAATGACTTAACTTCTAAGAAAATGCCCAAAAGGTTCAGTGGACAGTTAGCTGTCAAAAGGCATTTGATGACCTCAAGCAGGCCATGTGCACTGCTCCAATTCTGCAGAGTCCTGATTACTCCAAGAAGTTCATTGTTCAAACAGATGCATCTGAATTGGGGGTAGGGGCTGTACTGTCACAATTGAATGAAGAAGGTCAGGATCAGCCAGTAGCTTTTATTAGCAGAAGGCTGACCCCTAGAGAGAAACGTTGGTCAGCCATAGAGAGGAGGCCTTTGCTGTGGTCTGGGCTCTGAAGAAGTTGAGGCCATACTTGTTTGGTACACACTTCCTGGTTCAGACAGACCATAAGCCCCTCTTATGGCTAAAACAAATGAAGGGTGAAAACCCCAAACTGCTTAGGTGGTCCATTTCCCTACAGGGGATGGACTTTACAGTGGAACATAGGCCTGGGAGTAACCATGCGAATGCAGATGGACTCTCTAGGTATTTCCACTTAGAACATGAAGACTTAACTGGGCAAGGTTAGTTTAATGTCCCTACGTTTGGGGGGGTTGTGTAGGAGAGTAGGATCTGCTTCACATGGGTACCCCCACTTTTTGCTGATGCTTCACTGTTTTTCGACATTAGTCTGGCTGGGGCCCTGCTAATCAGAACCCCAGCCTAGCTGCTTCCTCTCTAAAATGGTTTCCATGTGCCTTAGGCACATCTCTGATTGGGATCTGGAGTGCCCTTATAAGTCCCTAGTATATGGTATACTATGTACCAAGGGCATAGGTACCTCAGAGGCCTGCCAGGGGCTGCAGCATGTATTATGCCACCCCTGGAAGGCCATCCAAACTGACACCACAGGTCTGCTACTGCAGCCTGGGTAAGGTGGTGCATGCACCCCTTACTGTGATATAGGTTACCTATATCACGAAATACATACACACATATAAACCTATAAGTCACTCCTAAGGCAGGCCTTATCAATCCTAAAGGCAGAGTGCATGGTTCCTATGTGAGAGGGTGCCCCTGCATGAGCAGGGCCCCTCTGCAGCGTTCGGAGACCATCTCTGATGCTGTTTGTAGTGCAGCCTGACCATATACTCTTAAGCGCATTATATCCTCGCGGTAAAATGCTAACTTTGGAGTGGCTGCACCTAAACATGTCGTGTTTGGTGTCAAACATCTTGGAATACTACCCCCCGCCAATCCTGGCGGCGGGGGTAGCATTCCACCCTTCTAGAGGGAAAGACATGTTAACTCTGACGAGTCCGGTAACTTCTTTCCAGAGCCCTGGCATCACAAAATGGATGCTGCTGCCACAGACACGAGTCTGGCCTCCTGCTGCTGGACGAAACTCCGGCAGGGGAGGCCTGGACAATAGGTTTCCTGTCCCAGGGAGGTGTGACCACCTCCCCAGACAGGATAATGTGTATTGGGGCTGGGCGGGAGCACTTTCGGGTGCTTTGAAGTCCTGCACTGGGGGCACATTTGGTGTCCCTGTGCATACCCCAGTTCAAACCGGATCAGGGGCCTGCAGCCCCTGCTTTGGCGCGAACTGGACAAAGGGAAAGGGGTGTAGCCACCCCTCTGCCCTGACCCACCCATAGGTGGGGCCACAGAGTAGTCCAACCCCTATTTTTAGAATAAAGGTAGGAACCCAGTCCTTAGGACTTTAGATTATACCTGGACGAAACTCTGAAACTGAATCCTGGACCTTCGACGCTCTACGACAAGATTAGAGGACTGAAGAATCTCCCTTGGGGTCAAGGAGTGACTCCCCTGCTTGGCAGGCACCAAAGAAGCATCTGTCCGGTTCGCATTACTGAAGCTCCCGTCGGACGCCGAAGTCATCGCATCACCAGAGGTAGATTCTCAGACTTCCTCGAGGCTACCCTGAGTCCCCAGCAAAGCTGAGGCCCGTGGCTATCGTGGGTGACTTGAGACCGTGACCCCTGGACACCAAGCACATTTGCAAGTGCACCATCTTCTGGGTCTCCCAAGAAGTCGTGCTTTGGGCTCCGAGTAGCCCTAGCCTCCAGCACCACCTGCACTGAAGATCACTGGCCCCCACTCCACGAGTGTCCTGTAAGCCAGCTCCACGTGCGGCGTCACGAGGCTCCTTCGCGGTCGCTAGCCCGTTGGCTAGTAGCCCTTCACGAAGGCCAATCTTTTCCTTACTTGGCATCCTGGTTGCTCCAGGCCTGCCCTCACTTACCCTCGCTGGGTGAGTTCTACAGACCTTGCTGGTCTGCACCATCGACGATCTACATCTTACTCGAGACTTGCCGTTGCCAAGGCTTGTTGGGTCCAATCCGGTCGCCGACACCTCAGCACTCGACAGACATCGAGCACCAGCCCGAATCCTGCTCCTGGTCGCCGACAACGCCTCCCGGACCTTGTGGCTGAAGAGTCAAGACGACTGTCAACGCACCTGAAGCACTCGACATCGGTGGGCATCTGTCCATCGCCTTCCTGGTCACTGGCTAGTGACCCAGACTCTGTCCCCTCTGCTTTCAGGTTCACCAGAACTCCGATCCACTCTTGGATCCACTCGGACACTTTTCTCTTGGCCGCCAGCAGCACTTTGCAGCAGATCGCCATTCGAATCGACGACGAAACCCGACCCCGAAAGGCACCTATGCACCCGGCTTCCCTGGGTGAGGTAACACGAGTACTCCGGTGCTCCCGTGGGTAGAGACTCTTCAAAGTCCTAGATCTCAAAGGGTTTTGTCCTAGTCCTCTTTTAAGTGTCCCTTTCCTCTATTTTCCCGATCCCGACTTTCTCCATAGAAGTTAACGGCGTATCGCGGTTGTGTATTTACACTGCACGCGTCTCCCGTGGGTCCCCTGTGTCACTACCATGGGTGGTTCCTTGTGGTCCAAGCACTTCTAGAGGCTCTAGGCCTAGTGTCTAGTTCAGTCGTGGTTCGCATACCACTTTATTGGTATATGGTTTGGTACGCCCCTAGGGCCCAAACGTGTATTTGTGCTATTACTGTGATTTAAGATCTTATAACCTATGTACTTCGAACTCTAGCCTCATAAAGAGACTAGAGGGGTGTGTTTAGTAATAAATACATATATTTTGAATATATACCTGGTGTGGTGCTCTTTCATTTGGTCACTCAAGAGATTATAGACTGGTAAAACAAGCTGCTTTACATTCCTTCAAGACTTAGCCTGAAGGCTGCTCTCCATAGCTACCACTAGGATAGCTTTCAATAAGGTTGTCTTTAACCTATCTACCATAAGAGTCGATTTGGACTGGTGCAAGGTGCCCACTATAATTAGTGGACAGCATATGCCAGGCCAACTTCTCACAAACACGACCAGACACAACAGCAACAGGGTGAGTACCAAACATGGACTGGAGGGACGGGGGGAGATGGGCCCAATGGCACTCATGCACAATTAAATATATCGCAGTGCACACCCACAATGACTGCGGATCATGTCCCGGATCCCCTTGGCCCTGGTGATCACCCTATCACATATCACCCTACTCAACCAATACATTGCAAGACACATATTGGTGGGCTCACAGACCTGGAAATGTGCACAGAAAAGTCAAACAAATATAGTCCAAGTATCATAACAGACCACAAAATAAGGGCTACGTGAAAGAGCAAAGGCCCACATTGATTGGAGGTGTGGCAGGCTGTCAAAATGGCCCCCTTGCCTCCACACCACGCATATGCATGTGCCCGTATGTCGGAGTTGTGTGCAAGAATGTTCATGTGCATCAAGGGGGACACAACTGCACATACACAATATTGCACACAACGCAGACACACGTGCACAATGCTGCATGTCTGCTGACATTGGTGGTGGCATGCCCACTCATGCACATGATCAGTCACACACACAGTGCATCCTCATGTTTAGTATCAGAGAGATGTGGCCCTGTGCAGATGATTTGTATATGGGTGCTGTTGAGGAAAGGGGGCCATGTAGACATCCTGCCACATCTCCAGTAAATGTGTCCGCCTGCTTGTCCATGAGATGCAGTCCTGTGTACACAGTGACGACTTGATGTGGGAGTGCTGCAGGGCGGTGGTGCGGGGCAGTGGTGCGGGGCGGGAAGGGGCAGGATGGGGGTAGTGGAGTTGGACACACGACGGGCTGGAGTTAGGTAAGTAAATAAATAATTCTAACTATTTACCTTGCGCTTGCTGCATCGCAAACTCGGCGATGCATCAAGTGCAAGGTAAATAGTTCAATTCATTTATTAACTCACCTAACTCCAGCCCGTCGTGTATCCAACTCCACTAAACCCCCATCCTTCCCCTCCGCCCCGCAACACCATCCCGCAGCACTACCACTGTGAGCCGTCACTGTGTGTACACCAAGTGAGAAACCATCTAGTGAGTCTGCATACCAGAAACACATGCAATGCCACAACAAACTGATCATGCAGCCTACTGGCTCAAAGGTGCATATCCCACAATGCACACAAACAGCAGACTTCACTCAAAAGGTGATGTAATACAATGAGCAGGGGGGCTATGCCTACAACACCACAGTGCGTGGACAATGCATATCAGGAATCTGTCAACCAAATCTGTACTGCACAACTTGTCTGTGTGCCAGACTCACAGAACTACAATGTCCCTGTAAAGAAGTAAGGCAACCAAAGTATGACAACAAGCAAGGAAAGCAAAGTTGCAACAAATAATGACAACTAGCCAAATGGCACACTGACCCCTTAGGTCAATTTGCACACCTCCACTCTCAAGTGTACACATCTGCCATACAGAAAACACCATTCCACATCAGTCCTGGTGTGAGTTGCCCATTACACCATTATGTGCATGTAAACCTATCTGTTTGGTAAGTCAACTGTGTCAGTGAACAAATATGCAGTCATGGTTGTCATCACCCACACGCAAAGCCATGCATTGAATATTCGTAACCAGGACAGCATGTATCATCCATGTGACCAGCTGCATGGCACATACACAAACACACATCACCCTGCCATTTGCATCTGTTGGGAGGGTGGCGGTGACAAGGCCTAAGCACCACAAATACGCATTAGGAAATTCACATCCATCAAATCCAGGCCCACTTACACACCACACGTGGGGTCGACGTTGAGGGTAATGGGTGTTGACACTGTCTGTCCAGCCAGCAACAACAATAGAAACTCATGCAGCACCATACTCACAACGGGTAAGCCAACAGGAGGGCAGTAAGCAATGCATGTAAGACAAATCATGACTGACGACATGCACACAAGACAAATCACAATAGACAAAGCTACCTGGATGCACATGTGTACAGCATAGTGCAGCACACATTGAAACAGCAAGTAGGCTTTAGTAGCCAATGCGCCTAAAGGGGGCCCTACTCACACATAACTAATCTCGCAACAAACACATGCACATGTGCAGTACACAGCAAAGGTGCGGGTCTGTGAGCCACACTGACAAGGCAAGTGACAGTGCATGGTGAATAGCATGCCTGCACCCCAAACATCACAACATGGTGCAAGCCACGTCACTGAGGTGGCTGAGTGTGGACCACATCCCTAAAGGAGCAGGTCACACTCCGACACATCCTCGTGTACATACAACCCCTGACGTAAACAAGACATCTGCTGAAAAACAATGCACAAGTGTCCCAACTCTGACCAAGACACATATTTACCCCAGCCTGCAACATCTCAGCATTGTAAATGCACAGAAGTGAAGGCTCACTGCCTGAAAGGGATAAGGGGTAGTAAAATCAAAGCTGCATGGGCGAGTATCCCACAATGCAGCGCACACACATAAAAATCGGAGCTCATCAACATGGACTACAATGTGGGACAAACTGCATCGCCTTCACAACTGAACAGAGGACATAACTGGTGCCGCTTGTGTGTATAAACTGTACTATCACATTTGTCATAGCTGTAAACTGTGAGATGACAATGTACAAGTACAACCTCATATCCGTGATGTAGTAGAAAAAGTCAACATCCTGCAACAAATAGGCAGCTCCTCCCAAACAGTCACAATGTACATTGTCATGCATTCCGCTTGTAAACTCATCCAAAGCATGATCATACATGAAACACACTGTTAAACTGCATCTCCCCTTTACATTGCAGAGGGAGAAACATCACCTCCTGAACAGCAGCCTGTCCCACTCTTCACGGATGAAGAGGAGGAATTCGCCACCATCAACATGGACACCCTCCAACAGCTGCTAGACTCCATCAGCACCCCATCTCCAGGAGCAGGGCAACCCAGCTGCATCGTGCAAACCCCACCCCCTTCACAAACCACACAGCAGCAAGCACCTACCACCACGGCTGTGTCCCAGGACCTCCCGGACCCACACCTGGCATTCCAACGCCGTGTGTTAGAGGTCTAGCAGGAGATGGCTCATCAGGTGCGGGTGGGGTTTGACAGCCTGGCGGCCAAAGTTGATTCTGTATGTGGGTGTCTGAGTTCCATCCGGGACCACCTACAAAACATCACGGACACCCACAGTCCGCTCAATGTCCTCCAACACTCCATGGCTGACATCGCTGGAGTCATGACTCAGAGACAGGAACAACTGTCCAGTCAGAGTGGCTCCAGCGATGGCAGCCATGAGTTGAGCCGCATACGGAGGATAATGGAGAACATGGAGCAGATGCAGGCGGAACAAATGGCTGCCACGGCTGCACACCAGCGAGATGTAGCTGGAATCTTCCATGCCCTGCAGATCATCATAACTGCATTGCTGCAGCAAGGTCTGGCGCAGATGAATGCTGCTGCTGCTGCTTCTACATCCACATCTCCGCCCCCTGATGTGTCAGTGCCTCACGGTGCTGCAGCCAATCTACCACCACCCACATGTGAGGCACATGACACATCAGAGGACGAAGATGTGGATGATTCTGCCTTATTGCAAAGAAGGAAGCAGTAGCATTCATCTATGCCAAATGGCCAGTTTCTACTTGGTTCTGGGCTCAGCATCATGCCCTGGAATATCACCTTCCACTGTCCCCCGATACACTTTGTGACACTCACCTTGGATCTCGACATGGACTGCCATATTTTGTCTGGTTACCAATGACACAGCAATCAGACTGCTGACTGAACTCTTCCTCATCCTTTGGACTTGTCAACCATAAAGGACTCTGTCTGGCCCTCTAATGGGCATCAATGTAATGTGGAGATTGCATGGCCAAGTACTGGCCCAGTCTCCAACTATGTCAACGGACATGTGAATAAATATTTTGAAGTCACACAGATGTCTGTTGTCCATGACCAATCCAGTGACCATCACCATGACCAATCCAGGAAAGAGACGGCTTAGAAGAGTAACAACCCCACAACCCCTACAAAAGCCGCAAACGATAATCATTCATTCATTCTTAATGGAGAAGAGATGGTCTAAGAAATTCTTGAAAAATACATTAAGGGAATACAACTAAAAGCAGACATGTAAAGTGGAAACGATCAAGGCAAAGTGGGAGATTTTCTTGACAACAGCTGTCAACTAAATGCAAATAGTAATGTAATGGAAAAAAATCTCTGTATCATTATAAACAATAAGACATAGCGAGCTGTGGCTGCATGATGTATGGAAGTGATTACACGCTTTTCCAGCATACACACAACATTGAAAGAATACTTTAAGGAGACTCGATTATTTGACCTGACAAAGGAATGGGTGACTAAATGCATTCATAGAATGTATTGCTCCATGCCTGCAGTTCTAAGTGCCTAAAGATTAAACGTTCTTTAGGATACTCACAGGCCTCAAAACAGCAATAACCTGTGATATATACTTAGTGCATGCAAACTGCAGACAATCAAGTCATTTGCAAATGTCAACTGTGCAGGGGGTGGAATAAAATGAAATACATTTGCACAGGAAAATATGAAATACAATGATAAAGCAAGGAATTTTGCGAAGATTTAACGAGGGATATGATCAAAAAAACACCTATTTGAAAAACCACTATATTAAAAGCAAAGTTTTGTCGCATTTATTTTGATTTGTGACACCAAATAATCCATAATGGTCAACCCGACTGGCTAAAAGAGAAACCGTGAAAATGTTGAGTATCTGCAAAATGAAATACAGCATAATGGACGTGAGAATAACCTTTCTGGAACTGCGTTACAGTCAGTGCTCCAGCGACACTATAAGAGTTTGAAACATCTTGTTGCGCCCTCAGGGCACTTTGGTTATATAAATGGAGCCTTCTATAAGGCGCTGGTGCAAAATAGGCCAGCCCCCTCATTGCAGGGGGGCATGGCCTCATTCAAATGAGAACGAACTATGCTTGTGGGCCCACCGGTATTACAGGCATGGGGACAGAAGCAAAGAGAACGTCATGAGGCGCACTGATGTCCACAGTTTAGCCCAACTCTAGAAGATGTACCTACCCTTTGTGGCTATTCATTGTGTTTGTCTTTTTATTCCTATGATCTAAGGTTTTGGATGACATATTTTCAGTAAAGGTTTAGACTTTAAAACATTGTTATTGACATGCCACATAAGATACTCATCTCACAGGAGAATCTACAAGCAGAATAGGCAAATATGGCTTCTGTTATGTATTATTGATATTTCTTTTTGCCATCTGGTAGCACTTTTTTCAAATACACAGATGCGGTTAAAGGTTTTCTCTATTAGGGATAAAATGTGGACATCCTTTGTCCTCTTGTTTGCCTATTTTTTAGTGTTCACACATCATTGATGCCATGTGGAATTCTGGGCTTATGGCAAGTTAGTCTTTCTATCACCCAATAGTTTATCTTTCTAATTCCGTTCCGAAGTCTTTTTTTCCATCATTTAATACATGTAATTTTTTCTTATCTGTCTTGCCCATCCCCATTTAATAACATTTTCTAGATATATTTGTCTATGTTCGGCAGTCACAATTTATTTCTTAATGGGGTCGCAATATGTTTTTAGGTCGAGCCTAGCGGCAGCGCGCATTCGCTGCTCGTTCTGTGAGGCATGCTCTAGTAGATTATGCACTTGAAGCCCCGCCCACTCTCTGCCCATATTTTTAATTGACTTGTGTCATTTTCTTTCGTAAACGCTGGCTTCTGATTCATTATTGGGCTTGTTAGTCCCTCCTTGGTACCGCCTTGTCTGCATTTGTTACCTCCCATAACGACTGGACCTTTTACTTGGCTCTTTACACGGTCTGCTTTATCTAGTGGGTGAGCACTATTTTGTTTATTGACACTGATGGGGACAATGGCGGCTGCTTTTTTGTATTTGAAGCGCGCCCACAAAGGACAATGGCGGCCACTTCTCTTATAAAACGCTATGCCGCTCTAACTTGCATGCTGAGCGCGGCACCCGCAATAGGGACACAGTGCTCAGTTTCAGATTTTATTTTTAAACTTTCATGCTGACCCTGGCGTCCGCTTCAGGGACACCGCGCTCTGTTTCATTTTTTTTTTTTTATCTTTCATACTGAGCGCGGTGCCCGTTTCAGGGACACTGCTCTCTGTTTCTTTTTAAAAAAAAAAAATTAATACTGAGCACGGCACCCGCTCCAGTGACACCGCGCTCTGTCTCTTTTTTTATTTTTTTTACTTCAATAGTGAGCATGGCGCCCGATTAACGGACACTGCGCTCTGCAATAGGTATCGCTTTTGCAAAAGTTTAAACTATTGGTATTGTAAATGACAATGCCTTTTAATATTATAAAAGGCATTGCCATTTACAATGCCAATAGCTCAAAATCAAGCAATTGTGAGACATATTGCATTGTAAATGCTTGCTTCAAATGTGACTCTCACCAGTGCCACATGCACGCCGGCGTGGCTCCCAGGGATCACTTAGATGGTGAGTACATGCACGGTCTGCTGTCCTCGCTCTCTTGCATCTCCAGGCCCCTGAGTGCACTGTACGTGTCTTACGGCGGCTTAGGTGTCTTTTTTAACATATATTTTATTGGTATTTTGTTATATCCTAAGTTTTACACTCATATGTAATCAGCCTAGGTCTTCCTAGCTGCTCAGCCAGAGTGAGAGATGGCAACGGAATGTTGGTGTGAATGTGATGAATGGAATGCCTGGGTGCCTGTGTGGATGAGTGGATGACAGTTGGAGATGGGCTGAGCAGCTAGGCAGGCTGCTCCTGGTGGGACTGGTGTAGGAGATGTAGGAGCTGTTACATGGCTGAACCTTGATTGATGCCACATGACCTGGAACTAATAAAGAAGACTTAGAAACTTACAACATGGCTACCAGTGTCTTCATGTACAGAATACAACATCTTTTTGGCGACGAGCGGACCTGGACCCAAGCGTACTTATGGATTGTAAAGAAACCAAGATACTACAAAGAAACCACAGTAACCAGCAAAACTACAAGAAAAGGAAGCAACTACATGAAGCGTAATGGAGCAACAGGCAAGCCAGCCCCACCAGCGTCCAAGTCATCGGACGGCCCTCCCACCAGCCTGATCTTGCTCCATGGATTTGACCACAGGTACGGTCTGTTATGTTAGGGTATGTCTGCCCTACCACATCCTTTTATGTGCCGCATGGATGCATCTGTAGCGGAAAGGAACTGTGGCTGTTCAAGATGTGAGTTACAGTTTAACTCAGTGAAGGTGATTCACATGTACCACACAAGAGCGGTGTGGTTCATCTAAGATTGTTGTACTGGTGACACATGGATTGCAAAATTTTAGCATTTGCTTATGTACAAGTACTGTGTTTGTCCTGGTTCTAGAGTTCACTACACTCTGCTGCAGTTTCTGTTCAAATGGAGAAGTTGTAATGTAATTCAAATTCACCACCCTAATTCTCTAACAGAGCGAGAATGTGCCTGGGATTGTTCACTATTAAGACTGGTTTAAGAGGCATATGTGGTGAATGCCAGCACTACTTCGGAGTTTCAATCGTTTGGTATGGGATTGCGCATTCACACGTATCTCCTCTGAAGCTTTTAGTGACTTTAATCTGGTGGCAAGCAAATCAGCATTGTGTAAATGGAGTTGGTGCCGGTTGCTGTATTTGTCCAACAAAGTTTTAAATCGATTTGGACATGTATTCTTTGGAGCTGCACTATTGCCCGTTCAACCGTCATGCTCAATTTGAAATGAAACGGAGGCACGAGCCATTCGCTGTACGCGCTCTCTTACCTTCCCTGAGGTACGCGCGTTAGTCTCCATGGCACCGTGGTTGCGTCCTGTTCCCTGAGGCACTGTCAGCTGCTGATGGACGCTCTGCAGCATAGCGTGCCGTGAACCACCCGGCACGACGGCAAAAACGTGCCGCCATCTTGGGGATGGCACGCTCCACCTTGTTATTGCATTTCTTCCATTTCAAACACGCAGTTTTATTTTTGAAGTTTGACAGCTGTTGCGTGGACCGGCTATCTTATCTTCGTTGTGCAGCATAGAAGTGGAGGTCTAACCCCTTGGAGCAAGGACGCTTTCTGGGCCAATTGCAGCGTGGAACGGAAAGTCAAAGAGTTTGGTGGATAATACCACTTCGAGTTTATGGTCATAACGAATGTTCTTCAAAATCACATGTTGGTGTTTCCATATTGTCTGCGCACTGAGAACTCACAGGTATTTTTGTTTTTTTTACCGCCAACTTCGTTAGCCACCAACTTCCCTCTGAAGACACACAGTGTCGGACTTTCGTATTGTTCCTACTTGTGCATTCTTTCTCTGACTCACAGTGTTTCAAGGGAGCCCCATCACAGCATCATTCCTTTGCTTGCTGTTCTATTTGTGTGTTCTTTGGTGACTGGAATATTGATTATTTTCGGTCTTCATTTTAATCAAAGATCTGGCATACCATGGACTTTGTCTGCCTGCGTAAATGGGGTAATTAGCAAGACTGTGGTTGGAGGCACCAATTATCAGTCTCATGTGGTCTTGGTCTGCCACTTTATTGCAATTAGTAAGATGCTATTTTACACGTGAAAGTGTTCTAGGACATGTTATTGTTGTTCTGCTAGTTATGTCCTTTATTGCTTGTCAAACAATTGTGGGGTGCACAGCACCTGTGTGTGCCCAGGGTAGCACAACTCGGGTGAGAGGTCGCTCACCGGCGTGGGATTTAGTCTACAGATGCACTTTAATTAGAGCTGTTTTGCATACTAATGGAAGAAATGGTTCGTGTGTCGTGATGCCACAGGTTACGCTTCTCCATAGATGGGTGTCCCATGGTCCCAGTGGGTGGCAATCACGGTTTACCTCTTACATGAGGGTGGTTCTAGTCTTGGTGGGTGGGTGTTCGTGTCGTGATCAATGTGTGCAAGTCGCCTTGCGCTGCACGTCTAGTCAGTTTGTGTGTGTGTAAGTCGCCTTGCGCCTCACGTGTTGTCCTGTGTAAGTCGCCCTGCGCTTCAGATGTTGTTGTGTGTAAGTCGTCTTGCGCCTCACGTGTTGTCCTGTGTAAGTCGCCCTGCGCTTCAGATGTTGTTGTGTGTAAGTCGTCTTGCGCGTCACGTGTTGTCCTGTGTAAGTCGCCCGCGCTTCAGATGTTGTCGTGTGTAAGTCGCCCTGCGCCTCACTGTGTGTACCCTCTATGTGGTCCATATTGTGGTACACATGTATTTTAGTGTTGGTTCACCCTTGTTGTCTGTTTTTGGCTTCGGGTGTTAGTCGTGGGGTGTGTCCACCCTTTACTACATTATTTTCCAATGGTTTTTTTGGGAAGGAAGGGGCTATAGCTAGCTTGATTTTTATTATTGCTTGGTATTTATCCTTCTCAAAAGTACGCAGTGTTAGTTTTCTTTTCTGCGTTTTAACATGGTTTGTGATTTAATAACTAAATGTCTTAATAATTTTCATGAGGGAGGATGGGGGTTATTGATGCACATTTTATATGTCGTATTTTGCCCATCTTTTCTTGATTTGCATGTTCATTCTCTTGTGATATTTTACTTTTAGTTGCATCCCTGAGTTATGTGCATTTCTGTTTTTGTGTATAGTTTCTTTAGTATTGTAATTTTTGGTTTCTATTTAAAGGAAAGGGATAATGTTATATCCTAAGTTTTACACTCATATGTAATCAGCCTAGGTCTTCCTAGCTGCTCAGCCAGAGTGAGAGATGGCAACGGAATGTTGGTGTGAATGTGATGAATGGAATGCCTGGGTGCCTGTGTGGATGAGTGGATGACAGTTGGAGATGGGCTGAGCAGCTAGGCAGGCTGCTCCTGGTGGGACTGGTGTAGGAGATGTAGGAGCTGTTACATGGCTGAACCTTGATTGATGCCACATGACCTGGAACTAATAAAGAAGACTTAGAAACTTACAACATGGCTACCAGTGTCTTCATGTACAGAATACAACATCTTTCATAAAGAATTACATACCGATGTTAGAATTTCCCTTTCAGCCATTGGCAATATGAAATTACAACATGTACATATATGCATTAACAGTTTTCTGAGGTTTCAGTTTTTCTTCGTGTAGACATTCAAGTAACCTGTAATGTACATTTACTATATAATTTCGCTGTTTCTATTACAGTTTTGTGAAATTTGAGGTTATATCAACAGTCTGTTCATATGGTTTTATATTGTACCAGCAAGGTATGTGGCCAAATTCATGAAAATTATAAATATGTTATAATAACTCGTAACCAAACCTTAACTTTAACTTACCCCGAGGTTTAAGCAGGAGTGGGGTAGCATCCTGAAAGCAAGATTTATAAGAGTGATGTGGGTACTCCCACCGGCCTCTGGTAACACACAGTAAATGCATAAGGAGTCGAGAGTGCCTATTGCATTGGGGGGGGGGAGGGGGGGATCAGCTGTACAAATTGGGTAAAGAGGTTTCCTTAATCATGTGGATCACCACCTCGATTTAGAAGTGGTAGGATGACAAGCTGCAGGAGAGATCGAAAAGGTTTCTCAAGGGAGTCTTGCATCGTCCTTCTTGACTTTGAACAATGCTATGTGCAACTCATCCCACTCCCTGGCAATGGTGTATGTACATAACCCTCGGGCCTCTTCCCTACACAGTGCTTTGGTTTCGCTGGTAACACATTTATGGACCTGTGTTAGTCATTGCTTGGTATGGGGACCCGAAATGCAGTTGCGGCCGTTGGCAATAAAAAGTGGTGGAGTGGCAGGGCAACGGCGGGGGAATTAATAATATTTAAAAACTTACCTGATGCTGCCGACCGCCTTGCGCCTTGGTGCTCCTCTGCTTCATGCTCCCAGAAGTCCCTGGGACATCATCTGAGACTCCCCATTCAATACCTGTGCTGCTCTCATGCTGCATGAGAGCAGCACAGCAATTGGCCTGAGCTGGCTGGTTTAACACTCGCTCAGGCACAGGGAGTCTGTGCCGCTTCTCCACCCAGCTGTGGAAAAGAGCTGGGTTGGAGAAAGCTAACTGCGAATGTCTGTTTGGCTGGCCAAACTGACATGTGCGCTTATAAGTGCACTCCACTCCTCCTCCCTCCCATGGCCCAGCCTCGCCCCTCCCTGCACAGGCTTGACTCAGCCAGCAGCTGAAAAATAAAATATCATTTTATTTTTCAGTTTCTGGCTCAGCCACAGGGGCGACGCGCCTCCGCCATCGCGGAGAAGCCACCACTGCCAAAATGGATTTCCAGGTCATTGTTGTGGCCCGTTTCACCAATATCAGTAGGAGGACATTGTCACGGCCCTGCCACACTAGGACAGGAGGCTAAGTCCCTGAGACATGCCACTGGAGGCCGTGTATATCTTACAACCCGTCAGAGCAGAGAATGATTCTCATTCCAGAACTGGGCAATTACCGGGTAACTTCACATCATATTAAAGAAATCAGCACTCTGCGCATGGCAACAAAGTACTCCGTTGAGCTGTATTCTACTTATCACATGGGGGGGCATGTAAGTCCTGTGCCTCTGATAGTATTTAAGCTGCTGCAACCTAGCATTTTAAGAACTTTTCCTTGCATACTCAAGAAACCTATCCCAATCCTTGTATCTAAAGGATTGGCCAGACTGCCTCCCGGTGAGTTTGAAGCCTGGTCAGGGGGCTAGTGTATTATGTCTTCAAGGCCCTTTACAGTCACATAATGAGTTATTACCCTTTACCCATACTGACAAGAGTTTGCATGTAACTAGTGATACATCCGAGTGTACATATCTGCACAAGAAGCGTCCTATGAGCCAAAAAGGAACCAGGTGGAAGGTCCGTATTAGTCAGCAAAAGGTCTAAAGTTATTTAAACCACATTCTCAGAAAGATCCTCCTGTGTAACAAGCTCCTCCTGTTCCCAGTGTGCCACTGCTCTGGTATCGCATCTTGACACACATGCAAACAACAATGTAAGCTGTAGATTGGGCGCATAAGAGAGTGTTTCTTTTGCCCTCAATGACAATGTTGTGCTACCCTTGGGAGGCAGGGAGTGGCAATCCGTGGTCTCTTCAGCTGCAAGACCCAGCCAGCAAAGTGTGCGACCTTGTATAGGTTTCTCCAAGACAACCAGCGTGGAAGCCATCATGTCTGAGGTGCTAAATAAAACAGCTGGAAATCCGGATGCCCCTGCCCTTCTGCACTACCTGCCTGTTATGAATTGGGCTCTCTAGTTGGCAATGGTTTGCACCTTTGTCCAAATAGGGACCCTTCCTTCTTGTCAGGATAAGGGGGATACACTACTGAAGTAACCCCTTATCACCCCCTTGGTAGCTTGGCACGAGCAGTCAGGCTTATCTCAGAGGCAGTGTGTAAAGCATTTGCACATAACCAACAGTAATACAGTGAAAACACTACAAAAGGACATCACATCAGTTTTAGAAAAATAACCAATATTTATTCATGCAAACAAGACCAAAATGATAAAAGACCAACATAAGGTAATCAAAAATATGCAGTTTGTAGGGATAACTTTAAAATGCAGTTCCTTAAAGCCGGTAGCTCCGTCCGGGCCTACCGCAGTGCTGAAAACAACAGAATCCAACAGTTCTGGCTGACCGCGTCAGTGTTGACCGGCGTTAGTGTTAGCAGACTCGTAAACAGTACCTTTGGTTTCGGCTGACCGTGTCAGTGCGGGCTGGGCGTGGCAACCATCGCGGTTGCGATGTGAAGCGTAGCGGTGCAGCGTGCGGTGTCCTCAAGTCGCGGTGCAAGCAGCAGCTCAGTGACGGTCGTCCAGCGGCGTCAGTGAGACCAGGGCTGTTGCTTATTGTGGTGCTGACAGGTCACGGTGCAAGTGACAGTGCCAGTTGTTGGGAGCTGGTGTCGGTCGGCTCAGACTGCGGTGTGGGACGGGGTGGTGCATCGTGTGACTTATGAGCGGTGCCCCCAAACCACGGTTCGGTCACGTGTCGAGGTCAGTGGGCAGCGACGTTGTCGGTGAGACCAGGGCGGTGAAGTGAAGCGAGGCAGTGCAGAGTGCGGTGCCCACAGGCCATGGTGTAAGCAGCGGCTTGGTGGTAGCAGCAGTCGTCGTCGTTGGTGAGACTAGGGTTTCTGTGCGAAGTGCGGCGGTGCCTTCAAGGCAGGGAGCCAGCAGCAGTGTCGGTGATGGTGTCGGCTGCTTTGCCCCTCTGTGGCAACTGAAACCCACGGATCCAGAGGCGGTACCCAGAAGTAAATGAAGAATTTGCTGTCCCTGAGACTTTGTGAACAGGAGGCAAGCTCTATTTCAAGCACTTGTAGCTACTCAGGGACAAGTGAAGAACGTTCCGTCCAGTCCTTTTACTGCCCAAGGTAGAAGCAGCAACTGCAGTCCAACCCAGCAAAGCAACACCACAGCAAAGGGGCAGTACTCCTCCTGGCAGTTTTTCCACCTCTTCTTCTTGGCAAGTCCCTTGATCCAAGCGAGTTCTAAAGGTCTAGGGGCTGGGCCCCAATATTTATACTGCATTTCTCTTTGTTCTCTTGGGTAGAGAGTGTCTGTGCTCACTCCAAACCAGTTTGGTCCTCTCTGGCCCAGCTTCCCGGCAGGAGGTGGAAACAGCATTGTCCAAGGCAAACCAGGCCCAAACAGGTGCATGGAAATCTGCTCCCACTACTCTATTGCAGCCCATGTCTATTCAGCCCAGCCCTGACTCATCCAGGAAAGGCAGGACACACGTCCACCGCCCCCCCCCCCTGTGGCTGTCTGAAGAGAATGCACATCCCCAGCCCCTGTCACTCCAAAGCCAGACAGTCAATCCACAACCCAGCATAGGCACACAGGATGGCTAAGCATGGAAATATCTACTTTCTAAAAGTGGTATTTTCAAACACAGAACATAAAAATCATCTTTACTAAAAGATGCATTTCTACATTCTGAGTTCAGGCATACTAAACTCCATTTCTCTATCTTGTCCCAGTGTGAAGACATACTCGTAAGATGTTACCAAGTATTCCCCATTCTATCCTATGGAACAGATAGCCTTTCAACAGTGAAAAAACAAATTATACTGTAGTTCACTATCAGGACTTGTCACACACACCAGGACATGTCCTTCCTTTCACATACACTGCACCCTGCCCATAGGGGTACCTTGGGCCTACCTTAGGGGTGACTCCCATGTAACAAAAGGGAAGGTTAGGGGTTGGCAAGTGGGTGCACTTGCCGAGTCGACATGGCAGTAAAAACTGCACGCAGACACTGCAGTGGCAGGTCTGATAATCCTTTGAAAGGCTGCTCGTGTGGGTAGCACAATCAGTGCTGCAGGCCCACTAGCAGCATTTGATTTACAGGCCCTGGCACTCCCAGTGCACTTTACTAGGGACTTACCAGTAAATCAAATATGCCAATCATGGAAACACCAATCCATAATACAATTTGCAGTAGGAGCACTTGCAGTCTAACACTGAAAAGTAGTGAGAACGTGCGTAGAGGCACTAAACCAGCAAAAACAGAGTCACAATCGGGAGGTCAGAAAGCAAAAAGACAGGGGAAACAAAGCCAAAAGATGCCAGGTCTAACACTGCCACTTAAGGGTGTCCAAAGCCACTCTGGAGCAGCTGCCATTCTAAATCAGGTCTAATAACACATTGTCTGCTTCTTTGAAAATTTTGCTTCGGAGAATATATGGTAAGTTAGCATAATAATAAAGGAGGTGTGGCAGCATGAGCTATACATCCAGCTGCTGTGAGGGGGAAAGATCGCTAAAAAGGCATCTGAGAGTGAAGGGGCCTCATTGCACATCCAGGGCTGATCTCAATGACCTTTGCCATCTTACAATAGAACAATGTTCCCAGACATATAAAGGTGGAAGCCTCCCATTTGGGAGTATAGGCAATGGATCACCACAAGCCGTGTGGGCTCTAGATCTCAACAGGAATAAACTAGCCGTCCCCCCAATTCACCTTCAGCCTGGATAGGATGCCAAAATGTTCAGTTCCCTAATGACTTCAGTGATATTATTTTCTGCCTCCCTCAAGTTATCCGCTTGAAGGGAAACTGTTGTGTATGTCTCTGTTTGGGACCCCCAGTTTCCATTATTCTGTTGTAGGCGAGCAGCGAATGGCTCTATTGCCAGTGCAAACAGTAGGTGGGAAATGGGGCAGTCCTGCCTGGTGTATAAAATACACACACACATATATATATATGCTTCAAAGTTCACGGTCCTCTCTGCCACAATAGGCGGTGGGCTTGAGTGCGGGCGCGAAACCGCTCAAATATAAACACAGTCCTCTCCTCTCCGGTGAAGAAAAAACTCAAGCCCAGATCCGTATCACCCTAATATTTATTTCATAAGCATGTGTTGAGCCAAACGCCCGATGCGTTTCGGTGCAGCCGCACCTTGGTCACGGGTCGAGGGAACGTTCGTAAATCAAAATTACATATAGTGCACAATAAACATAGGTGTAGGACTACATATCCCAAATGCTGCAATTTGGTGGAGAAAACACAGCGGCCATTTTATAATGGTGAAAATAAGTGTGTTATTCACCTAATAATCCTCGGAACATTTGGATTTATGATTCACAGTGTTGTTGTATCCGAGGATTATTAGGTGAATAACACACTTATTTTCACCATTATAAAATGGCCGCAGTGTTTTCTCCACCAAATTGCAGCATTTGGGATATGTAGTCCTACACCTATGTTTATTGTACACTATATGTAATTTTGATTTACGAACGTTCCCTCGACCCGTGACCAAGGTGCGACTGCACCGAAACGCGTCGGTTGTTTGGCTCAACACATGCTTATGAAATAAATATTAGCGTGATACGGATCTGGGCTTGAGTATTTTCTTCGCCAGAGAGGAGAGGACTGTGTTTATATATATATATATATATATATATATATATATATATATATATATATATATATATATTCATTCATTCACTGAAAAAACAAAAGTTACAGGGACGTTATAGTTAGGCTCAGATTTCACTAACACGAAACCAGTGAAATTCAGCAGTTATAGTTACCTGAGCTAACTATAACTTACGCCCTGCAATGTACTGCTTATGACCTCACATATTACATCACTCGTGACATGGTCAGTGACATCACTCATGACATATCAAATGACATCACTGAGGACATCATTCACAGAACTACTCACACATCCACTCACACACCCACACAATCATTCATACACCCACTCATACACCCATACATCCACTCACATACCTACTCACTGATCCACAGAGCCATTTACACACCCACTCACTCACCCATACAGCCACTCACTTCCCATACACCTACTCACATAGCCACTCACTCACCCATACAGTCACTCACACAGCCACTCACTCACCCATATAGCTACTCACACTACCATTTATTCACTCATAAAACCACTAACACACACAATCACTCGCCCATTCAACCTCTCAACAGAGCCACTCACTCACCCATACAACCACTCAAACAGCCACTAACACACCCATACAAACACTCACACATGTACTCACTCACCCATACACTCACTCACATGGACACTCACTCTCTAATACAGCCACTCACATAGATAACCAGTTAACCAAACACCCACTCAAACAGCCACTCAGACACACATACAGCCACCTACACACAGTCACTCACCCATACAGCCACTTAGTCACCAATACAGCCACTTACATATACACACACAGACCCATACAGCCACTCAAACACCCACTCACTCAACAATACAGACACTCACACACACACTTACTCATCCATAGAGCCACTCACACACCCATTCACTCACACATACATCTATCCACAGAGCCACTCACTCACCCATACAGTCACTCACACACCCACTCACTCACCATTACAATCTCACACCCACTAACTCATCCATAGAGCCACACACTCACACATCCACTCACTCACCCATACAGTCACTCACACAGCCACTCACTCACACACCCACTCACTCACCAATACAGCCAGCCACACAGCCACTCCCACACACATCCAGTTACTCACACACCCACTTATTCACCCATACAACCACTCACACACCCACTCACACACATATACAGCTACTCAGACATCCACTCACACATGGATACACACAGTCACACAGCCACTCACATAATATATGTTAGAAATGGTATCACTCATTAAAATACAGTACACAAAGTACAGTAATTTAACTTTTGTAGTACCTTAGTATGAATGTTTAACACTCATAAACTTTTAGAAAACACTCACAATCACTGGATGATGTAATCAGTGATGTCATCTGAGATGTCATCAGTGTTCCTGAACATAATCAGCAATCTCCTGGGGAGGGGTCCAGCTAGAAGACGAGGGTGGACGATATCCCCATGATTAAAAGTCAAGATTTTGGGGGCCTTTGAGTAAGAGTCTGAAGAGCGTTCGAACGCTTCCTTTTACTGGGCCCACTATCACTAGTATCCATGGACGAAGAGTCCAAATCTGTCAGGTCAGAGGGTTGAAACGGGCCTGAGAAACACTATAACTGTAGTTGTTTGATATGGTCGTGGAGAGCTTCTTAAAAGTTTCAGAGTGAGCCTATCGTTTTGCTTTAGCTTCCCCCTTGCTTGGTTTGATGAGGGAGTGCTGAAGAAACCCCAAAGGGTTATGGTGAAACCAACACTGCTGCAGGTGATGTCTTCAAACTGGTTGGTGAGGGGACCCAGAGCTCTGGCCAGGGCGTTATTAACTGAACTTTTGACACTATTTTCCAGGCCGTTAACCAGGTTCTCCTCTAAAGACGGCTGTACGTCCTCCTGGTAATATTCTTCCTCATCAAAATGCTCAAAATGGGCCATACGAGAGGTAAAGAGACCAATCAAGGCACCAAGGTGCCACAATCAAGGTAGCCGAGGGCTACAGTTAGGGAGAGTGCAGAACCCCTTCAAGTAAATAACCCAAGGATAGAGCATGGAGGGAGCCGCCTGCAGAGCACTCTAGGCAGAGCCTGTGCCAATTATTACCACCTTGGGGCTCCTTGCATGCTTGTGCCCATAGACCAAACGGCTAGAACTGAGACTGCGGCCGTTGGGATGTGACTGCCGCAACCCTGCTCCCACTCCCAATCCACAGAAATGAGCACCCGCGAGAGGACGCCGGGCTCGGGTGGCTTCAGACCTCCCAAGAAGGGAAGGAAAATGTTAAGCAAAACGGGTGGCGGGGGCCTAGTAGAGATGGAGACGTGCACCCAACACACCACTAACGGTGGTCGTGGGCATTCGCCAGAAAGCCGACAGCCTAATAAATCTCAGTATTCAATAAAACAACTCAGATAACGGCGGAGTATGCCGACAAGCAATATAATGCAAGTAGCCTAAAAATAATAATGAACAACAAGTATAAGGCACTTAACAGGCTGCGAAGCAGCAAAGAAAGAGAAGTTAAAAATGGTGGTGCATGTTCTTAAAGTACTACGTTATCAGTGATTGTAGCATGTGACTGATTATGGACTATAATATTTTAATTGGCTGCTGTTCATTTTATGCAGTAAAGGGAAAGAAGCAAAATCAAAGCCTCTGGTTCTGACATAGAATCAAGTGACAGGCTGCTCCTGTTGGAAGTAAATGTTTTATAGAGAATGTCAGACTTCATTCTCATATGGCTGAGAAAGATAGTGTGAATTTACAGAAAATATGCTCTCATTTTAGCTTCTGGAGCATCTTCCATAGCCTCTATGGGAAAATCAGGAGAAAACAGTTTTTTCTTAAGCATGATTTATGAAATCCCAGCAGAAGGCTTTTTCACAGGGTAAAATCACCTTAGAACACATCACAATTCCTAAAATTAGTAAAGTACCATCAACAAATGATTTATATTGTAACCAAAATCTGTTATCACCATTTATCCATTCTCCTTTTTGTGAACCTCAAAACCTGCCATTCACTACAGTGCATTTCAATGGGGTGCTATCATGTATATTGGTCCCAAGATGGCTGCCAGCACTTCCTGGTTGACCATGCGATCTGTGCTTAGGCTCAGCCCAGATATACAAATTTCTTTTTTCTTTAATATTTCCTCTTTCTGGACCAAGAGTTACCTTTCTGCAAAATTTGATGTAATTCCGTCCAGTGGTTTCGGCTGTAGGCGTGTCTAAAGTCTCTATGGGAATTAACATGGAAAACACACTTTTTTTGACCCCACCTTTTTCTCGGCCACTGCTTGATGGATCACTCCAAAACTTTCCATGCACAACTAGAATCACCATTATAATTAATGGGGTACTCCCAGAAAACGTCAAAGGACCTGGGAACAATGCAGTAAGTACAACAATTGGTCTTGATGCACCCTTTTAATCACCCAAAGCGGCAAAGGACTCAAAGGATACATCAAATGAGTCATCAGAAAAACTTTACATGAACTGGAGGAATAAAGCACTCTAAACAAATATATATATATATATATATATATATATATATATATATATATATATATATACCAGAGAGAAAGGCAAAGAACAACTTTTAAGACAAAATCTTTTTATATCTAATCCTCATGGAAAAGGCACAATCAATATAGCATTTAACCTTAGATGGTTGTCGAAATAGAGAGTGCAGAAAAAAGTGTTCATGTGCAACGTGATTAGAGAGAAAAAGGAAAATTCGAAGAAAAACAATTGAAAAACAAAATATCATAATTCCTATATAAACAACATTGGTTGAGGTTGTTCCAAGACAGCTGAACCAATGTTAGGCCTGTTTACAACACCATTATTGTAATTTGCTATATGGCCTTGTTAGTTGAATGATGCTTCCTATTTTAAATGCATCATCCAATTTTCTGAATAGCCAGCATACTGTATTCCAGGCCACAAAATGAAAGGTGTCGACGTATCGACCCGCCTTAGGCGATGAGGGTAGTTTATGACCTCCGCATGCGGGTCTTTATCAGGACATAGAAAAGAAAACCATTGTTGGTGCCTCAAGAGGGCACGGACAGTCCAATAAATGGCTGGGGGTCACCGGCACACTTTAAAACAAAATCGTAAGGATTCGTCAAACAGCGCCAAAGATATAGGCAAGTCAAAAAACGATGTCCTATGGAAACTAGGTCCTAACTATAACTACCTACTGGAGACTGCCAGTAAGATATATCTATACACCAAACAGGAAGACACTGGACCACTCTCCGGGTTAGAACTGCAATTTATTTATTCAAGCATAACGCGTTTCGGCTGCAATGCCATTCTCAAATGATGGTAACACCAAAGAAGTTTAGCGTGCAGGTCTTTGAATTCACTCCCTTTAACAGGCAAATCATGGCTACCGAAGAAGGACTATTATTTCTCCATAGTTCAGCTGGTTTGTATCATCGCCATCATAGCGTGTAGTCTCGGAGTTAGTTGGGCTATTGACCACAGTAACGATGAATAATAAATAAATTGAAGTACTAACACATAGAGTGCTCTGGTGTGTTCCTGTGTGGAGCTGTTTGGTTGAAAAAATTATCATGTGTATGACCACTTACATGAAGGAGGCACCCGTCATGGAAGAGTGTGGCGGCTATTAGTGGACTTTGTGGATTATTTTGGCGACGCATCGGGGTTGTAAATAAGCCTCCAGGTGTTTTTCTGATTCTCAGGTAAGTATCCTTACATGCAGCAGTCAAATAGTGAGTGTCTTCCAAGAGAGTTGCCTGCCTGGTATAATATCTTTCTGCAGGCTAGCGACTAGCAATATATTTTTTTTAACATTTCTTTTTATTGAACATTTAAGAATCGACAATACAAAGGCATTTGAGAGGAATCAAGACAAATCCGCGTTCACAGTTCTGGACATGACAATTGGTAAGAGGTCTAGCATAAGGGGACTACATATTTAGGGCATGAGAGAATCTTCGATTGAGGGAACGATAGGGGTGCTACATATACTTCCTCGGTAAATATTCCAATTATTCCAAACAGCGGACCATTTTTTGGGGCAACCCCGTGCTGTGTATACAGTTTTTTCCCTAAACATGCACCAGTCCATGTCTGTTTTCCATTTCACTATTTTGGGCGGTGATGCCGCCCCCCACAACTGTGCAATATTTCGTTTTGCTACCATGAGATCCAGGGTAGACCATAGTTTATCTTTACTAGTAAAATCAGATGGTTCCCATACGTTCCGGAGGCACCTTTTAGCTTCAGGAGAGATATCCACCGCAAGCACTTCACTCATGACGTCATGTACTTTCCGCCAGTACCTCTGGACATGCTCACACTCCCATATTATATGCATGAAGGTGCCCATTTGGTTACAATTCCTTCTACACTCCCCCCCTCCGCCCTTCCCATGCGAACCAAACGGGGCCCTGTAACGTATATCCTATGAAGTATTTTGAGCTGGACGAGACGCAGCCTAGCAGAAATTGCCACCTCCCTCGGGGAAGCCACCGCCTCCTGCCATTCTTCATCGTCCAACTCTAGGCCATCTCTCACCCAATTCTCCCTTGTCTGCGTGAGGGGGTCTATAGTGTTGTTTATCAACTTCTTATAAGTCAGGGAGATCTCTTTCTTAGGCAGGTATCTGTCTAACAGCCTGTCTTCTAAGGGTGAGGCTTCAGGGGGAGAGGTGCCCTTCTCCAAGTGTGTCATCAGCGCGTGTCGAATCTGCAGGTACCTGAAGTACTCAGAGTTGGTCAGTTCGTACTCCCGCTGCAATGCCCCAAACGTTAACATATCACCCTTCACCCAGAGGTCTCCAATTCTCGAGATCCCAATCAGGTCCCAGTTGTCGAACCCCTTCGAGGTCCTTAGAGTACCCAACTGCTCTGAGTCCCACAGTGGAGTTGCCAGTGTAAGTTTCCGCTCCCACCCCAGACTTCTAGTCGCTGTGCGCCAGACTTAAACTGAGTGTTTCGTCGGCCCCATTAGGTGGAATTTCTTGGGATTAGAGTATATGGCCCTGTTGAAGCTTCCCCCAGGTAATAGCCATCTATCCATGGTATAGCCCGGATCATCAGGTCTACGATAGATGCATTGATTTATAGCAGCTAGATGAGCAGCCCAATAATATTTTTTAAGGTCCGGGAGACCTATCCCTCCATCGTACCAGGTTAAAACCAGTTTGCTCAATGCTATACGGGGTCTCCCATCCCATAGTAGCTGTCGCTGCAGTCCCTCAATCTCCTTAAAGTATGTGGATGGGACCATGTCGGGGGAGTTCTGCAGAGCATAGAGGAAACGTGGTAATGCCATCATCTTAAAGAGGGCTGCCCTCCCCAACATCGAGAGCGGAAGCCCTTTCCAACTGGCAATATCACGCCTCAATCTCTGTAATGGGGGGAGCAGATTACAGTCGTAACGACGTTTGGGATCTGGGGTAATTAATATCCCCAGGTATTTAAAACCTATCTTCGTTATTTGTATTGAGCAACCCCTGGGGGGGAGGGGAGGATCCCCACTGAAGACATACATAAGGGACTTACCCCAGTTGATCGAGTACCCAGAGAATATGCCAAAGACTGTAAATATATCCAGCACTCTGATAATTGACTTTTGGGGGGAGGCTAAGTATAAAAGGATGTCGTCCGCATACAACGAGATGCAGAACTCCCAACCTTCTGACCAGCGCAGCCCTCGCTCAACTGGATCTTTCCGGATCCATTCTGCCAGTGGCTCCAGTGAGAGGGCAAAAAGTAGGGGGGATAGTGGACAGCCCTGACGGGTCCCACGACCAAGCCTAAAAGGTTCAGATTTCTTATTGTTGACCACCACCTGCGCGAGAGGCTCAGAATAAAGGAGTTTGACCCATCCTATAAAGCCAGGTCCGAATCCCATTTTTGCGCGACTAGCAATATTAACGTATGGTGGGGCGCGATGGTGCCAAACTCACCATACATGCGGCTCCCCCAGTGGCGTCCATGAGCAGGAATGGAAGGACTTCCTTCCTGCCCATTGGAACACCAATCCAACAATTCCTAGAGCTGCTCTCATCAGATTGATTGGAGCAGGCTAACCCACCTCTCATTTTTAGGCTGGGGACCTCTGCCAGTAATCCCCTGGCTGTTTTACAGCCATGGGATTGCTGGGTCTACAGTGCACATTTTGGGCTGGCCGTAGCAAGCCAGCTGGCCTACTGGACATGCGCACTGCTGGGGCAGCTGTAATCCTGCGATCGCAGGATTCAGCCCCACCCCCTACCCTCACTCATGTGAGCCGACGCAAAATACAATGGCATGGCATTGCTAAAATAGAAAAACTGTCACACTCCTGTGGGTGTTCAGAGATAAGATGCGAGTGTTCACTTAATTAGGGATGTAGGGTGCATGTGGGTATCGCCTACTGATCCAAAGCTACAATTCAAATGAAGTCTGATGCGTTACAAAACCAGGGAGTATCATCCCCACTATGCACTCCGTGATAACAATTAATTTGCAACCTTATAAGGATGACTATAAATGTTCTTCAAAATGGTAATCAATAGACGTCATCAATGAAATCAATTCTTGTTTTCATTTATTGAAATGATCAATTTTGTAGTGTTAATCCATCACACTATAACATACATGTTCTTAAATGCTCAGGTATCCCAATGCATTTCGGGACTGGCCCTTCATCAGGGAGTCTCTCCTAAAATGTAATGAATATAGGATAAACAACTACTATGGAACCACCTAACCAAGCGTCTAGTAACTATACTGTCAATAAGTCATGAGTATTAATAAACCTGTAGAGTGAATCCCCCAGTGATACATGCGCAAAATATGTGCAACACATGAATAATTCCTGGTGCTTATAAAACTGCGATAATCTTGAACGGAAAAAACACCTAAAACAACTCACAGTGATTCGGTAAAAAGATATAAGGCATGCAACCTCCAAAAATTATAAGTGGCTTCCCAATGGTAAATAAAGTAGGTTCAGGATAGTGACACTGTAAACCACTGTAAGTGAATGAGCGTATACTGTCGGAGAGAAAATAGAAAAGAAAAGGTCTTGTGGAAGTGCGTATATATGAAAAACAATGACCCAATAAGAAATTAAGGAGATGATACAACGTGTTAAGCAAACCGCAGTGTCCCTGTCATAAAAAGTAAATTCAATAATCATACCTCCATTTGCTGGAAAAAACGCTCAACATTAGTATAACATGCAAAGGTGAACTCCGTGGTTTGCGGTGCATGGTTTAAAAATACATGTGAATAGAGATAAAACAGGCTCACAAAACCTTGAGCGCCATCATAGAACACGAGCCTCATAACGATAAGAGAGTCAAAGGAATGATTCGATTTACTTAATAAGTGACGGTAAGAATGTGAATAATCCAACGGTCGTGTATCTATTAGTAAAGTGTGATGTTAAAGAACATACCACCATAACTGATACTCATTGTCTTCATAGGGACAGATGAATGCCGAAATCAGAGGTGCTCGAATTAAAAGGAAAATCTTTGCAATAGAAATAGGACAGGTTAAAATCCTGTGAGCACCATCTTTAAGCAGGTTTGCCTACTGTAGTAAGGCATGCTATGGCAGATGACAAAATAGATGCTGTTCAATGAACAGATGAATAGATGGATAACAGAAGGTAACAAAAAGAAGGTAAAGTTGAAAAATGCAACACAGTTTTAAAAGAATGACCGCAAAGCACCAACGTTTTGAACAATGCGAACAAAGTCAAATGTTTGATTATAAGTAACAGCTCAAATTGAACCGTTCATTCAAGCCCTTGGGGCTAACAGAGTCCAGTTTTTTCATCCAATAAATCTCTCTTTGGAGCAAGTATTTCTTGTTATCTCTGCCTTCTTTGATAGGTACAACTTCCAGTATCAGAAACCTTAATTTACAAACATTGTGTTAGCAAAAGTGTGCAGCGATGGTGGACTTCTAATTTTTGTTGCAGATGTTACTTTTATGTTCAATGAACACAGGGGCATATTAGCAAGACTGGCGATAAAATTATCGCCGTTTTAGCGGCAGGAAACTGCCGCTAAAGCGGCGATAATTGGCTTGCTAATAAGCGTTATAGAATTCCAATAGAAGCCCAGGTTAGATGTGCAGGACATCTAACCTGGGCTTCTATTGAATTCTATAGCGCTTATTAGCAAGCTAATTATCGCCGTTTTAGCGGCAGTTTCCTGCCGCTAAAACGGCGATAATTTTATCGCCAGTCTTGCTAATATGCCCTACAGTTTTTATTTTGCGTTCTGTTTTCCCCACATATGCTAAACCACATGGACATTTCAATAGGTAAACTACGTTTTTAGTATTGCAAGTGGCCGTTGTTTGCAATTTGATTGGAGTTCCTTTAGTTGGATGCCTGATGGTGGTACCTTTTATATTGTTACAGCTTCTGAGGTTGAGACATGGTATTGTTCCTCTATGTTTTAGGCCTACCTCCGAATACTCTGGTTTGGATAGGAGTTCTTTAAAGTTTTTTGTTCTTTGGTATGCAAATAGACGAGAAAGGTTAAAGATACCTTTGAATTCATCTTCGGTTTGTAACATAGGACAATGTTACAACATGATATTTTTGATTTTATTGCTTTTGGTAGATTATTTTGCCACAAATACCGATCTTTTGCTGGTACTTTGTAGTTTATCAAATGTAACGAGAGGTATTCTTTCTTTAGCATCAGCCCTTTCAATGGCTGTTTGTATGATGTTATTAGGATATCCTCTCTGTTTAAACTTAGTGACAATCATATTTTTGCTAATTCTGTAATGGTTTTCATTGGATGAAATGCGTTTGATTCTTAACAGTTGAGAGTAAGGAAGGTGTTGGTTTAAAGCCATTTGATGGAAACTTTTGAAGTGTAACAAGTTGTTTCTCTCTGTCTGTTTCACAAATACATTCGTTTCCAATACTCGACCCAGAACATTGATTTCAACATCCAAGAATGTTATCTGGTCTTTACTGATGGTATTAAAGAAACTAATACGTTCATCAATTGTATACAAAATATTTATTGCAGAAACCAAGTTTGTCTGATCACCCTTCCAAATGAGGAATATGCCCTCAATGTATCTCCAGTATGCTACAAGGTGCTCCAACCATTCTTGTTTCTGCAAGATGTTGTCTAATTCAACCTGGTGCATGAAGGGGTTAGCATAGCATGGGGCAGCACAATTTCCCATGGAAGTGCCTGTCAATTGTAAATAATATTCATTATTCCACTCAAAATAACCATGGTATGAAGTAAAGTGCTGCAATTCCAATAAGAAGATTTTTAAATCCTCTTCCATTGGAGCATTCACGAGAAATGACTTCACTGCCTGCAGGCCCAAGTCATGAGGGATTGAAGTATATAAAGATTTCACATCAATGGTACATAAAATTGGTGTGCTGTTTTCATCAAATACGATTGACCTTATTTTGTTCAAGAAATCAGTTATGTCCTTCAGATAAGTAGACATTTTTTTAACTAAAGGTTGAAGGTGACGGTCCAAGTATTTTCCTACAGGTTTGTGTTTTGAATTGTAAGTGGACACAACGGGTCGAAAAGAAGGTTTATGAAGATTTTTGTGAATCTTGGGTAGCATATAAATATGGGGAATGCTTGGATGTTCCTGGATCACATAATATCTATCCTTTTCAGTGATGGTACCCACGGACCTTGCTTTGTTCAAGATAATCAAATGAATTTTGAAAAATTCTCCAGTGGGATTTGAACTCAATTTCATGTACGTAGTGGCATCGTGTAGATGATCATTCACACTTCCTACATAGTAGTCAGTGTCCAAAATGACAAGGGCTGTCCACTTGTCAGTCTTACAGCATGTGATCATTTTGTTGTTAGAAAGTTGAGTGATGATTCCACTTTCTTTTGGGTTAAATTGGAAATCTGAGAATTTTTGCTTTTGAATATTTCATGTAAATCTCTTTGGACTAATGTTTCAAATGAGTTTAAGATTTTGTGGCTAATAGGAGCTGTAAAGGTACTCTTGTTTCTGACACCCATTAAGGTGCCTTCTTTGTTAGGTCATTGATCAACTATGTTGTCAATGAAATGTCTTAATCTTAAGTTTATCATGAATTTAAAAAAACTTATCTGAGTTTCAAGCTTGTTTGAATGATATGTAGGAATATATGAAATGCCTTTCTGTAAGGTTGAAATTTGAATCAATGTTAGTTGACACTTAGAAATGTTGATAACTAGGTTTTCTGGCTCCTGGTTGATTTTGCAATTAATTGATCTTTTTTCTTTGTTGCCGTCTCTCCTCCTGGTTCGACGATGACGTCCGGGCCTCTCACTAAAAAAGAAGAGGCCTCAGTTGTTGATTAATTGGATGTTGATGGGCTGATAGTACTAGAAGTTGACGTCAATTTATTTTCCTTGTTTCCATGATGTTTTGTTCTGTCTAGGGAATCATCTGATGAAGAAGTCTCTCCTTCAGTGGATTTAGAGGAAAATGTTTTTTGTTGGCGCCTGCTTGAATAAACCTCTGCCCAACTGTAGACTTCCCCCAATTTGTAGTCTATAGTATCTCGTTTAACTTTGCAAATTTTCCTTTCATTGATCTCTTAGTGTATTGTTCCAACTGAATGCTGATGTTGATCAAAGTCTTGTCCCATTCATCCTTAGTAATTTTGTTGGACAACTCTTGTTTGAATTGACTAATTTCCTTGATCACTTCATCCAGTAACTTAGAAAGTTCTTCTAATATAAGCAGTATCAAATCCAGGGAACATTTATTCAAAATTGCGTACCATCAATCAGTGAATTTTGAATTGTTTTTGCATAATGTAGACTTGAGTGAAAGTCTTAAACCTCTTGGACTCCGTTGAACTCTGTGGTATGCCATTTTATTTATTTGTGTGTGCCTGCTGCGCTCACAGCAGGCAGGGTGACGCTCCTTCACTCTTGAGGAGGAGCCGACCCTGTCTTTCTCCTCATGAGAGAAATGTTAGCTGGTGGTTTTAGCCACTATTCATGATCCCATTCTTGAGAAGGAAATTTTGCCCAAATTTCTAAAAAACGGACTCATTTTCTCATCAAGAACATTTTTCTTCGTCCATCCCTGATAATATTGCTCAGGCTTATCATTCAATTCTAAGTTTACATTAGGTCAATAGGTAACACCACAGTGCTGTCTAGACAGGACGAGTAGATAATTGCAAAATATGGTGAACAGGTCGCAAGTGAATCCTCAATTACTCATGACTAAGAGCAAAGGCGTGAGGAGTCAAAATCCATGGAAACCATACAGACTAATCTACAAAAGGCATCCTTTCCCCTCACTTTGTCAGCGCACATCAATAAAAAATGAAGGCAGTGAGACATCTGCTATCTATTAAAATGGAGACACTCTCATTATTAATATTATCTTGTGTTTTTGAAAAAGCACATACACATTTCAAAAGTCAGAGGTAATTCCAAAGGGGGAATTAAACCCTATAAAAAGTGCCTAACTGATAGGCTGCACAGAAACAAGGAAGCGGCTAGACAGCATCAGTGAGATTATTGAGTTCAGAAACCTACAGGCCATCCCCTCCTGCAAACCAGGAATTTGGTACAACTCTAAATAAAGGGCTCAACCCACTGTGTCACAGGGAAGCATCAGTGGGAAATCAGCCAAAAGTGTTTATAAAACAATCATAAATGGCACTGAGCATGCAATTACATGCAAGTACTTCATGTACAATCATAGGGCGGGGGCATTACCATTGATAAAAGTATGCAGCAAACTCCAGGGGACGTTTCTCATGTGCCTGAGATTGCACAGGTGCCACACAAAGAGGAAAACTGTGCCTTTACCAGATCCATAGGATGCCTTGTGAGCCCCAGAATAGTAGGTCCTAATGACCAGGTACATTTTAGTATAGGGTATGAATAGCAATAGTTTTTTTCCCCAGTGCATCTTGGTGGGAACACATACGGTGTCTGCAGCCATAAAATTGTATTTAACATCTTAGAAGGTTGCCTCAGTTGGGTGAATTTAGCTCAAATGATCTGATATGTATTGAATTCAAACCTCTCACTTGACGTATTACAATATATATATAGCAAAGATTGTATTTGAGAAATTAAGAGATTTTTTCACCATGAGGCCACCAAAATAAAATATTAAAAAATGCCAAACTGCTTTGTTCCTCAGTGTTTAGAGAAGATCATGGTGTAGAAGCATACATATTTGAAGATTCATTCAATATGCAGGTCTCATGAGCTAAAGGCAGGCAATGTTTCATCAGCGAGAAACACAATACTGCTTTCAAGCAAGGAAAGAACATGTTAGCTGGATTTCTGGCATCAGAGATATTAACTCAACCCAACAGCTTAGCTAAAGAGCCTCTATGTAATGCAGTATGTATGTATCTGGTAATTATATAACATGAACCTAGCGAAAAGGCAGCTGTTTCCTTTACAGAGTCAAAGGCAAAGATAATGTCAACTTGTGATTGGAAGAGTTGGTTGGTTTCTAGCAGTGTATGTGAGCTACTTCTACATCAATATGATCTGTTGTTTAAAGCAGAGTGTCTTTAGCTGTTTCCTAACTTGGAGCAGGAGAGGAATGGCAGTCCTGATGGATAACAGGATGCTATTTCAAATCCTTAGTGCAAGATGAAGAAGACCAATTGCTCTGTTGTTTCTTTTTTCCAATTTTTCACCTCCATTCTCATGGTGTCCTGACTGCTAGTGTGCCACCAGCATCAGAGAGGGTGAGCTTGTTAGTCAGATAGGCAGGAATGATAGGTTTGTTATGTTATGTTACATTATTTCTATTTGTAGAACACCTAGGAGGAAATCCTGGTGCCTGTAAAAGGGGCACTAGCCTTACTCGTGGCCAAGTGGAAGCATCAGGTTTTTACTTTATTCCGGGTTTCAAGTGCAAAGCTGGCAGTTCTAATGTGGTAGGGTGTTTGTTCGAAGCTTGGATGGCGAGGTAGGAGAATGCTCGACCTCCAGCTTTGGCAGGCCGATGTTTGGGACATGGGCGAGGAGGAGGCTGACTGAGTGGAGGTATATGAGCGGGAGGTGGAAGAGATGCAGTTGCTGAGGTATGCTGGGCTTTGGTTGAGTAGAACTTTGTAGGTGTGAGTGAGGAATTTGAAAAGAGGCGCTTGTAGGTTGGGAGCCAGTGGAGGTCTTTGAGGTGATTGGATATGTGCGTGCGGTATGGGAGTTTCAGTGTGAGACTTGTGGCTGCTTTCTGTGTACCTGAAGCCTTTTGGTAAGTTGGGCAGTGAGACCAACCTAGAGAGAGTTGCTGTAGTCCCTCCTGCTGGTGACCAGGGCTTGTTTGATGGATCTGCATTTACCCAAAAGGAGCCATTTGAAGCTCTTGCTGAGTAGTTTGAGGGTGTGAAAGCAAATGGAGGTGACCGTGGTGACTTGGTTCATCATGGAGATTCTGCTGTCAGTCATGATACCCAGGTTCCTGGTCATAATGGATGGGTGGGAAGTCGGTCCTAGCTTGGTGGGCCATCACCCTGTGGACCAAAGTGAGGTGTCTTTGCCAAAGAGGACCACTACTGTTTTATTGCATTTGAGCTTTGGGCAGTTCCTTTTCATCCAGTCTACTACCAAGGACATGCATCTGACAAAGTTGGCTATGGTGGTGGAGATATTTTCTGATAGGGAGAGGATGAGTGTTGTCAGTGTAAGCAATAATGTTAAATCTATGGGAGCAAATGATGCTGGCGAGGAGAGACATTAGATGTTGAAGATTGTGGGGCTTAGGGAGGAAACTTGTGGGTTACTGCAGATTAGGTAGGAAACATCAGATGAGTAGGGGCCAGGTTGACCATGCCAAAAGGAAGGAGCTGATGCATTGTAGTGGCGGCCTTGAATTCTGGCCTCAATGGAGGTGCTTGGTGAGGATGGTGTGGGAGACGGTGTTGAATGCTGCTAAAAGTTCTTGTAGAATGAATGCTGCTTTTTCTCTTTTGTCCAAGATGAGGCAGATGTGATCAGTGGCAGCAATGAGGGCGGTCTCTGTGCTGTGGTTAGGTCTGAATCCAGACTGGGAAGGGTCCAGGAGCTGGTTTGCATTGAGGTATTTAGCCAGCTGGCCATTGAGAAGTTTCTCTAGAACTTTGGCTGGGTAAGGGAAGAGGGAGATGGGACTGTAGTCGTCCAGTGTTAGGGTGTCAGCAGATGGTTACTTGTAAATGAAACAGCTGGTTTTGAAGTTAGTGTGTGCCAGCACAGGGGCAATGTAGCTCCCATTGGATAGGAGTGATATGATCAATCAATCTATCTTTGTAGGGCATGCTAATCACCCCAAGGGGTATCCAGGGGCTCCGTGGGTGGGGCTACTCAAACAGCCAGGTCTTGAGGCTAGTTCTGCATTCGACGAGGGAGGTGAAGGTTCAGAGGTAGATCGGGAGGTTGTTCCACGCTTTGGCGGATAGGTGGGAGAATGAATGTCCTCCAGCTCGAGTACGATGGATGCGGGGGACGGAGGTGAGGTCCAAGGAGGTGGGCCGAAGGTGTCTGTTGGGTCCTAATGTCTCACAGTCAACCAGATCAAGCATCCTCACACACTTCAAACATCTACTTCCTCCACCAACAAATAATTACACTCATTAGCATTGATACAGAGGGTGGGGAGATAATCTACAATTTTACACATATTACAAAACAAATCAAGGGAAGGGGATGTTACAGCATCTAGTGGTGCTCAGAGCACGTCTTCATGGGTTATCAATGTTAGTTAATAACGTATTGCCATTCTTGGTGTCTCTGACTCTACTTTCAAAAGATAAGGAGCTTAATTAACTCACTTCAGCCACTAGTGCCTGAAATCTCATGCTTCCCCAAAACTTCTACTGATTGCACACGAGCAGCTTCACAAAATGGGTGACAGGTTAGAAATTGTCTATTCATAAACATAAAAGACTTTTCTTTACAGCACTGCTAGAGCCCCTTACTCAAAGAGCCTCACTCATATCAAGGTAATAATGCAGCCGCGGCCAGCACAGGTAAACGCGGCGGAGCAGGGGTGGGAGCAGGGGGGAATTTGACAGACAACGGAATAGTTATAATTAAATAATTAAATAACACCTATTCCGTCATCTGTCGGCTTCCCCCCCACCGCACCCTGCCCCGCCTCACAGCGCTTACCTGTGCCGGCCGCCGCTGTAATAATGCAAATGTTAGTGTGCACCAAAACCAAATACTCATCAAATCATTTAGACCCATAGAATTAAGGATTTTTGTTTGGGTATTTACATCTAGCTATTAAGCATGCTCTTGAAGTCATAATTATCTCTAGTCAAAAATTGCTTGACCGAATGGCTACTGGCATCAGCCCCAATGATTACATCCGAATTAATTTGACTGGGTGTTCTAATTAACACTTATTACATGCATGGAGAGCTCCATTGTGATCTAAGCATTTCAGGGGTATATTCACAAGAACGTGTGATAACTACCGCAAGAGTAGCGTAACGCAACTTCCAATATCGCAGCCTAGAGCAGGAAAATAACCCTGTGTCAACGTGGAATTCACAACAAGGCGGTAGCATGCGATAGTCTGCCGAAACCGCGGACAATGTCCGCGATACAACCACCACGATGGAGATAAAAACACAAACCACAACACCAAAAAACACGCGATGGGCCAAAGCGCGATGAGGAAATCAGCGACAAGCAGCGCCAGGCCTGCAACACACACCTGGCAGGCGTCAAAAATCACCATAAAAGTAGAAAAAACACCCACACACAAACTGACCAACACACAAGCACCATGGAGGCAGCCGGAGCAGGCGCAGAGGACGAGCGCAACCCCACAAGCACCCCGGACGACCAGCCTGGGACCTCGGGGACAGGGAAGGGCAAGGACAAGAAGACGAGGAAGACCAAGTTCAGTCCGCAGGCGAACAGGATCATAGTCACGGAGGTGATGGAACACCATCAACAACTCTTCGTCACCTCCAATGTGTCATTGGGCACCAAAAATGGAATATGGCGGGACATCGTCGACAAGGTATATGCCGTCGGAGAGCACAAGCGGACAATGGACGAGGTCAAGAGGCGATGGAATGACATCAAGCGGAAGACCAAGGAGAAACTCACCGCCAACCAGAAGGCAGCAACGCAGACCGGAGGTGGGGGCCCAGCGCCACAGCTGGAGCTGGATGACATGGAAGAGCTGGTGTCGACAGTCATCAGTGTGGAGACTGTGGCTGGAGTCGGGGGACCGGACACTGCTCGACAGGACACAACACAACCGCAACAGGGTGAGTGACCACCAGGTATTGGGGGGACGGGTGGAGATGGCCACAATGGCACACATGCACAAGCAAGCAGGGCACAGTGCACACCCACAATGACCCTGGGTCCTCGCCCAGACCCACAGACTGTCACAATGTACAATGCCATGCTGTCTGAAGATCAACGTGTACCATGCGGCTACATACATGTGGACACATTGTAATTCACCATCTCCCCTTCACATTGCAGGGGCATCGTCAACACCTCCTGCAGAGCAGTCACAGCCACTCTTCACTGATGACGAGGAGGAGGACCACACCAGCATTGACACCCAAACCATCCAAGACATCATTGACCTCATCCGCCAGCCACCTCCAGGATCAGGGCAGCCCAGCTACATCGATGAGACCCCACCCACCACCCAAACCACCCAGCAGGAGGCACCCACAGCCCCAGCACCCTCCCAAGTCCCCCAGGAACAACAAATGTCCTTCCAACGCCGTGTGCTGGAGGGCCAGAGGGAGACGGCCGAGCAGGTGCGTGTGGGGTTCGACCTCATGGCTACCAAACTGGACGCCATCCACGGGTGTCTATGTCCACCCCATGGTCTCCAACGAGCCCTGACTGACATCCCTGGAGTCATGACGCGGAGGGAAGAATACCTGTCCGCTCAGAGTGGCTCCAGCGATGCCAGCCGTGAGCTGGCACACATGCGGAGGCTCATGGAGGACATGGTGCATATGGAGGTGGAAAGGATGGCAGCCACTGCTGCACATCAGCGAAATGTAGCTGGGATCTACCAGGCCCTGTATGTCCTCATCATGGCATTGCTGTCACAAGGCGTGGCGATGATGAATGCTGCTGCCCCCACACCATCCACATCTCCGCCCCCTGGTGTGTCAGTGCCTCCCAGTGCGGCAGGCGTATCCACTCCGGCACCTGAGGTGTCACTGCCACACAGTGCGGCCGACAATCCTCCTCCGGCCCCTGATGTGTCAGTGGCACACAGTGCCGCAGCCGGTACTGCAACACCCACAGGTGGGGCAGAGCACACATCCGGGTACGAGGACGTGGATGGGATTGAGATCAGAAGGAGGCACTAGCATTCATTTCCGCCACCTTGCCTGTTTCTGCTTGGTGCCGCACATGGCCTCAAGATCTACCACTGACCCCCGATACACTCCGATGCACTCACCTTGGACAGCGACATGGACTGCCACATCCTGTTTGACGACCATTGACACGGCGGACAGACTGCGGACTGTACCCTTCCTCTTCCGCAGTACAGGTCATCCCCAGATGGACACTGGCTGGCCCTCCACGGGCCCATATTGTGTAGTGTGCTCGGCATTGCCCTGTACCGCTCCAGCTGCATGACTGCACTGGATGTGCAAATAAACATCCAGTGATGCACTGCTGTGTAATGTCTTACGTCATTCATGTATGGATGTGTGGATGAATGTGGGGACAGTGCCTTCCCTTGTGTCAATGATGTTCATCCTGTGGGATGCCAGTCAGAGGGTGCGACATTTCATTTTGTGTACCGGGTCCCGTGAACACTACAACAGGGACACACGCATCAGTCACTTCCTTGTCCGGACATGGACTGGACGAGGCCCAGATCCCACGAGTCATTGTTGCAAGCCCTGCGCTGGTCCGGCGTACGGCAGGCCAGACCACTCCGCTAACGCCCCGAGGGGGGGCCCTCATTGCTACCCGTCGCAGCCGTGCTCGCTGGTGGTGTGCAGGTCACTGGTCTAGTTGTCAACATGTCACAGCCACTCCCTGAGGGCAGGTTTTCACACACACCACACCCATCCGGCACAGGCGTCACAGGCCATGTGACTCCGCCAACATAAGGGGCCGAGGACGTCACATTCCCCTCTTCCGGTGGTGACTGGATGACGGTCACTCCACGGTTCTCACTCATATAGGGCCCATGAGTTGTTGCGCACAGGGTTAGTGGCACACGGGGCCTTGCGGACGGCACAGGCACCCCGCCACAGGACGGTGACTTTGGGTGCACTGAGTCAGTGGCACCGTAAGCTGCTGAGTGGGTGTGCAGCCTGCGATGATGCCCCGTCCCGGCGGCCCGGACAGCTCTGGTTTTGTGTGCCCTGCTGGACCGCAGTGTAGGCCAGAGCCAGCGGGCAGCGTGGGCCTACCGCCACGTGGCGTCGCTTCCGGGATCCCAGAGTTGGTGGCACCCATTGGGCTGAGCGGGTGTGCAGCCTGCGATGGTGCCGGGTGCCGGGTGCTCTGCCATGGAGTAATCAAGACCCAGCACCAAACATGAGACCTGGTGGCCTGCGGAGAGGGGCTGCATGATGTGGAGGGTGCCATGTCCGCGGGCCCCGGGCTTGTGGCTTGCAGCGGCAGGTGGTGGGACCTCCTGTCTACGCGCCGGTGGCGGTAGGTGAGCATTGAGGCCTGGGTGTGCATGGGCGGGCATGCTCCGATGGGCGGCGGGAGGGGTTGGGGTGGCTCTGCCTGGGTGTGCATGGGCGGGCAGGCGATGTTGTCTTGTGCAGGTGTGTGTACTGTGTCAGTCATGTATCTGGACTCTGTTTCAGCTGACGGCTCTGACTCAGATGTGTGACCTGGTGTACTGCTATACATACCGGCACGTGGTTGGAGAGACACCGGTGGCAGCAGGTGAGCAGTGTGGCCTGGGTGCGCAGGGGCAGCATGTTCTCTCTCTCTCTCTCCCTCTCTTCCTCTCTCTCTCCTCTTCTCTCTCTCTCTCCCTCTCTTCCTCTCTCTCTCTCCCTCTCTTCTTCTCTCTCTCCTCTTCTCTCTCTCTCTCTTCCTCTCTCTCTCTCTCTCCCTCTCTTCCTCTCTCTCTCCTCTTCTCTCTCTCTCTCCCTCTCTTCCTCTCTCTCTCTCTCTCTCTCCCTCTCTTCCTCTCCCTCTCCTCTTCTCTCTCTCTCTCTCTCCCTCTCTTCCTCTCTCTCCCTCTCTTCCTCTCTCTCTCTCCTCTTCTCTCTCTCTCTCTCTCTCCCTCCCTCTCTTCTTCTCTCTCTCCTTCGCTCTCTCTCTGTCCTCTGATGTGCGCAGGACACACCTTCTCATCATGTTTTTTGTCTTACAGGATGTGACCTACGTATTGTCCCGAGGGGAGCGGCCATGTGTTTTCATTTCATTTCGGTGTTCATTTTAATAAAGTTTCATTTGTTGCTTCGAAAGTGAATGTGTGCTGGTCATTTCTGTGACGACACATGCATGTCACCAGTTGTGATTGTGCGGCATCAAGCGGAATATTTTGTACATGTTTAGGTGTGGCTGATGTGGCATGTCTTTGGTCGGGGGGGTGCCAGGGAGGGGTGGTCCTGGGGGTGGTGGCGGTGGGTGTTGTGGCCCTCTTGGGTGTCCGGGCCGCATGATGGGTGGCTCCATGGCATCTGTTGCCCTTCCGATGTAGCCCTGGGCTGTGCTCCCTTTTGGTTTGCAGGCTGCCGTCTGACTTTACACCAGGTCAGTGCAGGTGTAGATTTCCTGGTGCTAACGTGCCTTATCGCCTGTTTTGTGTTTTTATCGCCGATGTGGCTGGTTGTTGTGAATGTTGAGGTGTGATGTTGTCGCGCCTTTTGGCACGGGAACGCCCACTCTGCATCTCATTAGCGATAGTTGCGCGGGTCCTCTGTGGCGATGTTTTTTGCGGCTGCTATCGCGGGTAAACTGGTGCTGTGGGCTGTTTACACCAGCTTGTGAATGGGGAGGTATATTTATCACAACTTTGGCTGCGATAAAGTGCCGTTAATTCGGCGATAGCTCCTTGTGAATATGACCCTCAGTTTTTTTTTATAGCAATGATGACTTTTGGGGTCATCATCAACTTTATTTCGCCCCACAAAGATGCATAAAAGTGCACATAATAAAAGCATTTAATTACATTTGATAAACCGATCGAGAGATAAATACAATCGAAATCTGGTCAGGATAAAACGATGCTGGTTGTTCTCGTCAAACCCTAAATATGAATGAGAATGTTTAGGCATCTGCAGTATGCTTTCAAAAATTTCTACAGATTGTTTCTCTCTATGGCTATCCCACCTATCACGAATAACTTTCGTTAAATAAATGTCCTTCAATCTAGATTTAGGAAAGTTTTCACAAAGAGTAGGAGTGTCATATAGGAAAGCAAGACCCAAAGAAGTTAAGGTTTGCCTAACATACGAAAGCCATGGGATTTTGTGGACATGAGCCATGTTCAGAATATCTTACAGGATTTTCTGGTTCAAACCCACTGTGCCACTTTTCCATACTGATAGCCAAAGAGAAAGTGGGGCTAATTTAATGGCATCGGTAATAAATGGCATACTGACTTCAGTGTGTGCAACGAGGTTATTACATTATTGTGGGACTGACAGCAATCTTTTGATAAATTTATCTTCTATAACTTGAAGTGCTGTCACGTCTATTAACACCAAGATTGCTGCCCCATATGTGGCCATTGGTAATGATTTTGCCAGATAGCTTTTAGACATTTCTAAAATTGGCTTACAGCCCAATTTTTTAGAAAATCTAAAAATCGCAGCGATACTTTGGACCATTAGGTTTGCACGATTTTTCAACATCTCCTTCCAGTTTTGTTTAAAATCAAAAACAATACCTAAATACTTAAAATGTTGTACTTGCTCAATTTTACTCCCCTCTAGATGGTAACTCATTGTCTTCTTTTCAACACCACCCATTGTCATAGTGTAGGTTTTGGCTTTATTTACGTGTAGATCCAGATCGCGCAGGAATGCTGTGTAGTGTGTAATAAGATTTTGAAGTGCCAGAGGGGTCCTTGCCAATAGAACTGTGTCCGCATATAAAAGGATAGGGAGGGGGAGACGTCAAGACTATTGGAGTATCTTTCGCAATATTGATCAGGGCGTCATTTAATTTGTTTGTTGTTAGTTAGAGCAAACAAGAAAGGAGCCACAACGCATCCTTCTCTGATGCCCTTTTCAGTTTTGAATAGATTAGTACATTCGCCTAAGCTCCCATAGCGCACCATGACGGTGGCATCCCTATAAAGCTCTCTTATAAAATTCATAATGGCGTCGTCCACTCTCATATTCTTTCAAATAAACCAGAGTTTGTTGTGTGCCATGCAATCGATAGCCTTTGACAGGTCCATGAAAGCCATATATATTTGGGTCTTTTTTACTGTGGTGTACTTTCCTAAAATCAGTGTTACATTGAGACACTGGTCTATAGTGCCCGACCCTGTCTGAACCCGTACTGCACTTCTGTGAGGATTTTCTTTTCCTCTGCCTAAAGTTCCAGTTTATTTAACAATAACCTACCCATAAATTTAGCTGTGCTATCAAGCAAAGAAATAGGGCGATAGTTGGCAGGCATAGAAGCGTTCCCTTTTTTATATATCGGGATTATGACAGAGTTTTTCCATGAAGGAAGGGGGCCATTCCTAGCTATAGCATTGAAAACCACAGTTAAAAGGGGGGACCAAAAAGTGATATCTGTAAGAAAGATGTCCATAGGGACCCCATCGGGCCCTGGTGCTTTCATAGATGGAGATTGTAACAGAGCAAGTTCAACTTCCTCAAGATCGAATGAGAGGCAATTAAAGGCCTCTGTAGTGGGGCATGCATCTACATTAAGATTGACCCTTGGTTTTTGAAAAATTTCCTGAAAGTACCTTACCCAAGTGTCTTCGTCAAAATGTACCTCTAAGGAGGGTCCACCACTAGCTTTCAGGAAAGGCGCGTTAATTACCTTCTAAAAGGCGGTGCTATCTCGGAGGGCAGAGGCTTGCTTTAAATTATCCCAGGATTCCAATTTAAGCTGCCTCAATCTGCTTTCTCTTACTCATTTATAGATTTTCCTCAGCTCCCAAACATGCTCTTTATCTCTGGGTAATGTTTTGAGGGCCTTACGCAGGTTTTCAGAGGCCAGGGAGCAATTCTGATCCAACCACCTGTGCTGAGTACTGTCTCTAGCGTGTGTCGGGCGAATCAGCTGTAATTGTCAAAAGTTTAATAGTTTGCTAAACGCATCTGTTACCTGGACTTGATTTGCAGAAGCATCCAGGCAGGTTTTTATGTCCTCCTGGTTTACCAAAAAGAAACTTGAAAAAAGAGAGGCCACATCGACTTTGTCCCACTTTAGAGTGAAACCATTATTTCTAGCAAGGGTTGGTTTTGATACTTTAGAGCCATTGCGATTTTTCGAAACCTGCCATAATAAGGCATAAGAAAGCATGGCGTGGTCACTATATTCAGTGAAATATGTCTGGAAATTGGTTATCCTAAAACTAAGGATGTCAGAGGAGATAATATAATCTATTGAGGATGAGTATTCAGCTCTGTAAAAAGTGGGGGGAAATTTCCCCGTCTGTGGATCTAGTTAATTGGGTATTTTGAGTTACCACTTCATTAAGGTACTGTTTAAAACATTTCCCTGGGCATCGTGATGAAAATGAGGAATAGGGCACCCCTTTGGTCTATGACCCCACATAGATCCGCAGAGACCCGGGAACATGTCTTTATATTAAAATCGCCCAAACAGATAACATGTACAGGTTTAGGGTGGGACTCTGCTAGCTCCTCTATTAAGTTGTCTAAGAGCAGGGGTGCTGCCTCAGGGTTTTGAAAATTATTATTGTAGTAGTGCACTAGTAATAAATCCCATATTTCGTTCCCTTTGATAACCAGGATATGAAAGTAAGGAGAGGTATTTATAAATCCTAAAACCTTAAAAAAAGACCACGTTAGAAATCAATGTTAGTAAACCTCCCTTGGGCCTGCCCCCTAAGGAGGGCAAGGCTGCAGATTGGACTTTTGGGGTCTCTATATTTAAATTATTGGTTACCATGGTTAAAGTGAGGGTGTCGGCACCAACTTACTTCTCAATTCCGTTCTGTTTTACAAGCTCATCGAAAAGAAACATTGATGACTGATTGACTAAAAGAATCACAATGGCAATTTTGGTTTGCCTGATTTTTTGGCAGGGTTATTGGATAATGACCAAAACGCTAATGTGCATTTTGGAGAGAGCTTTCATTTGACGTCTGATACAGCTAACACCCCCAAATATGGACTTTTTTGCTGCGGCACAAAGCTTACTTTGAAAATATTTAGATTAATGTTTTAACCTACTCTGAAGAGAGTGACATTCTGGATCCTTGACAGCTTGTTTTATGTCCAGCTAGAAACCACTCTGCTGTAGGCCATCTTGGATGATGAGCACACAGTGGGTGTGATCACATTGGAGATATTTTCAGGCTTCAATACAGTTGATCACAAAATCCCCCAAGCAAGTATCATGGGGACTGTTTGCACCCTATCTAAAAAATTGCTCACAGTGCCTCACTTTTCCTTTTTTGTTTGGTCCAACAACATTTGATTGCAGTGTGAGGTCCCACAGAGGTCATCCCTGTCCCAGTACTGGTTAACACTTATGTTAGATCTCTGGCATAACTCATCAGCCCATTTGCTCCCAAGCTGTGATATGGGCAGATTACACACAACTGATCTCGATTGAAGCCCTGCGTCTAACTGGAGAGACTGTTTTCCGAATATGCATAACTGGATGAGTACTTATTATCTTAAACATAAATGCCCACAAGGCCAAGCTTGGCTCATTGGAACAGAAAAGCATAGATGGCATTATTCGCTTTGGCCCTCTGCCCTTGGGCCAACTTCACAATGTTTACATAATTCCGCCTGAACAACCCAGATAAATGATGTTGCTTTATAGCTGTGGTACCCCTGAGGAGAAGGCCCACCCACATCCCAATTAAGGAGAACAGACTTGTTTGGAAGAGTAAAGGGCCCAGTTTATTGGCTGCTTACCCTTCCAAGCAATCCTTGAAACTTGCTTTGCTTTTGTCTTTAATTAAAAGATAGCTTTGTAGAATTTCCTTCCAGTGAAAGTTCCTTGACGGACACTCCCTCCTCTAGTGGCTGACCACTGTACGGCTGCCATCAAATCCTTCATCCAGTAAGGTATACCATGTGGCTTTGGAGTTGTACGGTAGCCGTGCTTAATCAGTCATGGCAAACTGACTGTGGTCATAGACTACATACAGACAAGTTCATACAGCTTCAGTTACGCAAGCATGCCGGGTAGACGTCCACTTCTGATAGCCATGCTTCATTCAATAAGGCACACCGAGTGCCCCTTCACTTTCGATGAACGTGCTTCAACTGTCAAAACTGTACACCAGACATGCTTCTTTAACTTCAGTCTATCAGGCTTGCTGGGTGACTGTCCAATTCCGGAAGCCGTGCCTCAGCCATACAGGCATACTAGGTGAGCCTTCACTTCTGGTGGCCTTGCTTCAACAGTCACCCAAAGCATACACCCTATTTCATTTGCCTTCAGGCAAACAGGCACGCCGGGTGGCCAGATAGCCGTATTTCAGGCAGTCAGGTGCTCTGGGTGCCCTTCCACTTCCAGCGGCCATGCTTTACTCACCTTCACTTTGAACAGGCTTACCCTATAGTTGTACCACTCATTATCCACCCCTGCCCTTAAAGCTGAACATTCACTGCCGACATATAATTTGCATCGCCCTTCTAGAATCCCACAGTGAGTTCTACCAAGGCAGTTTGGGTTTACATACCCTCTCCCTTTGCCTCCATCCTGCCTGGCGTGTTACAAACGGCCTTTGAAGTGGCAGGACGTCATAGGCAGTAGGTAAGAATCTTTCCTATGCCTGGGGCCAACCCGCATCCCTGGCTGGCATGAATTGTTCCTTATCTTGGGGTAGCCCTGCCCCAACTTGCTAACACTAAAGTGCTAAGTGGTCTTCCCCAGTGGACCCCCGCTAATATCCTGGCCTTTAATTTCCTGTGCGGAGAAGGGCCCGGGGTATCTTCTTGTTTCTGTACCCTGAGTCTTCAGCACAAAGCAAATAAAGCGAGATGATGGACGGAGCGCTGAAACTTTTCAGACACTCACCCCCAGTCATAGATCTGGGTTGAATCCATCATGGTTCTTTAGCTCACTTCGCCACCCAGTTCAAACCCAGCCAGATGCAAATCGGTCTTGACCCTGTTCCTCATGGGAACATTCTAGCCCGAACTGCCAAGCCAGGACTTCCCTTGACCGGAAACAAGCATCCTGGAACCGGTTTCGGGGTAACACCCCTCATCAGCCAGGCTAGCTTGAATTCAGTGGCAAAGTGAGCAACTGACCCACGTCTGGGCATACCCTACCAACTTAGAGTGAACAAAGCAAACATAAGGAGATGATGGACGGAGCGCTGAAATTTTTCAGACACTCACCCCCAGTCACATATCTGGGTTGAATCCATCATCGTTCTTTAGCTCACTTTGCCACCTCAGGTCAGACCCAGCCATATGCAAATCAGTCTTGACCCTGTTCCTTATGGAAACAGTCCAGCCCGAACTGCCAAGCCAGGTCTTCCCTGGACCGGAAACAAGCATCCTGGGCCCAGTTTCAGGGTAACACCCCTTATCAACCAGGATAGCTTGAGTCCAGTGGCAAAGTGAGCAAGAGACCCACGTCTGGGCATACCCTGCCAACTTAGGGCACACAAATGAGGAACAGGTTCAAGACTGATTTGCATATGGCTGGGTCTGAACTGGGGTGGCAAAGTGAGCTAAAGAAAGATGATGGATTCAACCCAGATCTGTGACTGGGGGTGAGAGGCTGAACAGTTTCAACACTCCGACCATTATCATCTTGTGTTTGCTGAGACTGCAGCACAGCATCCTTCCTATCTTGTCATTGAATTACTACTTCAAAGAGATGACTGAGTATGTACGTACCTGTTTGCCACTTTATAAATATATCAATTATATCATGAAGTTGGGCGGCACTATTTCAACAGTGGCTCCAAGGCAATCTACAATAATTTTTGTTCTTTTACATAGATTCAGTTTTTATTACATGAAACATATCAATAAAATTCTTTATCACTAGTTATTGCTGCAATTATTGCCATTTGCCTACACTCACTGATACCAGCACACTTGTACAGATTGCTGCAAGGGCAGCATAACACACAGGGGTCGATTCCGATCTCGGCCGGTAGGGCTCCGAATCGGATTCGGCTTTACCGGATCCGATTCGGACGCCCTGTTTCCGACCGAGTTGGACGTGCGTCCGGGCGAGCGAGTACGATGCGAACGTTCGCGAAATCGCCGACCGACTCGTTCGCGGGACCCAACCGCTCAGACCGACTCGCACGGACACGACTCGCACCGCGCAATGGAGACGTTCCCCGGCCGGGTAAGTACGATGCGCGCCGCGAGCAGTCCGACCGACTCGCGCCGTCCGGCTCGAAGGAGCAGTCGGAGCTGGACTTTGGGGGTCCGTGTCGGACCCCCCTGTACGCGTAGCCGCGCGAGTCGCACACAGGGGGGACCCATGGGTCCCCCCTACCTGTGCGTGTACGGCGCGACCCGCTTCGACGCGTACCCGCTATAGGGGGCGCCCTTGTTCGCCTCGCACCCATTGAGTCAATGGGAGCCCGTGTACGCGTTGTACGACCGGCTCCCATTGACTTCAATGGGAGTCCGACCGAATCGAGTCCGATAGCATGCGAACGCATCGTACTCGTTCGGTCGGACTGCTAGGGTCCGATTCGGTCGAAAATCTCTCCGGGTCCGGCTCGGTCGGAGAGATTTCCTGCCCGAATCGGAATCGGCCCCACAATGTCATGATCCCCAAACGTGTTCAAAGTGTAGGTTGTTTTGCTGAGTTAAGGAATGTTTAGCGTGGTATCTAACATTAGCTGAGCAGTAGAACGTGGATTGCCTCTTCAAAAAGTCCATAAATTCATGCAGTCTTCACAGCTTTGAAGTCACAAATGTGGTGTGTTGGAATGGGAGGTCAGTACAGGAAGAATGTTTCCCTTTGATTCATGTCTGTGTTTTTGAGAATCCACAAACACCAGAACAAATTTCAGAAGTACACATAGAAATACCATCACAACTTAATTATATTTTTGGTCGATATAGCCATAGTGAACCAACTTGCTAGGTCTAACTTATGTCAATGATTTCGTGACTGCATTCATTTGCCCCACCTTTAAAATAACTTACATTCATAGCTAATTAATGCAGGAGATATGGCAGATACTTTGTGATGAAGGAGTTAGTGAGTGGACCTGATCATGCATATTGGGAATCTCATCTGTGCCTACAATCAAAGCATCAGATTATTTAACTCAGCAAATGTTCTAGCTCAAAATTCAGTAAGCTGCCCCAGGCTATCAACATTCCTACATCGAATGGCTATTTTTCACATGATTTTAGTACTTTGCAGAATCAGAACTCTTTAGAAGTGATGTGGCCAGTAGAATTCTACAGTATAGCTCATTTGTACCCCCAAACTTTCTCTCGGGGACCAAATTTACAGTGTGGTTTGTGGCCGAAGGCCGCACCGATGGGGGTGGGGTCAGTGGGTAGGGGGGTGGGGAGGCGGGGGTAGAGCAAAAAAAATCCAAACCTATGACCATGATGTCGAACAGAGGCCCCTGTAGCGGACGCATTAGTCCACTGAGCCACCAGACCCGGCATACACACATCTATCTATCTATGTCTCTCTATCTCTCTCTCAATCTATCTCTCTCTCGCTCTCTCTATCTCTCTCTCTCTATCTATCTCTCTCTATCTGTCTCTCTCTCTATCTATCTCTCTCTCTATCGCTCTCTATCTCACTCTCTCTCTCTCTATATATATATATCTATCTATCTCTCTCTATCTATCTCTATCTCTCTCTCTCCATCTCTTTCTCTCTATCTCTCTCTCTCTCGCTCTCTCTATCTCTCTCTATCTCTCTCTATCTATCTCTATCTATCTCTATCTCTCTCTATCTATCTCTAACTCTCTCTCTCTATCTCTATCTATCTATCTATCTCTCTATCTATCTCTCTCTGTCTATCTCTCTCTAGCTCTATCTATCTTTCTCTCTCTTTCTATCTATCTCACTCTATCTCTCTTTCCCTCCCTCTCTCTCTATCTCTCTCTATCTCTCTCTCTCTCTCTCTCTCTCTCTCTATCTCGCTCTCTTTCTCTCTCTCTATCTCTCTCTATCAATCTCTATCTCGCTCTATCTATCTATCTCTCTCTCTCACTCTATCTCTATCTCTCTATCTTTATCTATCTCTCTCTATCTCTCTCTATCTCTATCTCTCTCTATCTGTCTCTGTCTGTCTCCATCTGTCTCTATCTGTCTCTGTATCTGTCTCTGTCTGTCTCTGTCTCTATCTGTCTCTGTCTCTATCTGTCTCTGTCTCTATCTGTCTCTGTCTGTCTCTATCTGTCTCTATCTGTCTCTGTCTCTATCTCTACCTCTATCTGTCTATGTCTCTGTCTCTATCTCTGTCTCTATCTGTCTCTGTCTCTATCCGTCTCTGTCTGTCTCTGTCTCTATCTGTCTCTGTCTCTATCTGTCTCTGCCTCCATCTGTCTCTGCCTCTATCTGTCTCTGTCTGTCTCTATCTCTATCTGTCTCTATCTGTCTCTATCTCATTCTGTCTCTATCTGTCTCTATCTGTCTCTGTCTCTATCTGTCTCTGTATGTCTCTGTCTCTATCTGTTTCTGTCTCTATCTGTCTCTATCTGTCTCTGTCTCTATCTCTATCTCTATCTGTCTATGTCTCTGTCTTTATCTGTCTCTGCCTCTATCTGTCTCTGTCTCTATCTGTCTCTGTCTCTATCAGTCTCTGTCTTTCTCTGTCTCTATCTGTCTCTGTCTCTATCTGTCTCTGCCTCCATCTGTCTCTGCCTCTATCTGTCTCTGTCTGTCTCTATCTCTATCTGTCTCTGTCTCTATCTCATTCTGTCTATCTGTCTCTATCTGTCTCTATCTCTGTCTATCTGTCTCTGTCTCTATCTGTCTCTGTATGTCTCTGTCTCTATCTGTCCCTGTCTCTATCTGTCTCTATCTCTCTCTCTATCTCTCTGTCTCTATCTCTGTCTCTGTCTATCTGTCTCTGTCTTTATCTGTCTCTGTCTGTCTCTGTCTCTATCTGTCTCTGTCTCTATCTGTCTCTGTCTCTATCTGTCTCTGCCTGACTGTCTCTGTCTGTCTCTCTGTCTCTGCCTGTCTGTCTCGGTCTGTCTGTCTGTCTCTGTCTATCTCTATCTGTCTCTGTCTCTATCTGTCTCTGTCTCTATCTGACTCTCTCTGTCTCTATCTCTGTCTCTCTCTCTCTATCTCTATCTATCTCTATCTATCTCTCTATCTCTCTCTATCTCTCTCTCTCTATCTAGCTCTCTCTATCTCTCTCTCTCTATCTCTCTCTATCTGTCTCTATCTGTCTCTGTCTGTCTCCATCTGTCTCTATCTGTCTCTGTATCTGTCTCTGTCTGTCTCTATCTCTATCTGTCTCTGTCTCTATCTGTCTCTGACTCTATCTCTACCTCTATCTGTCTATGTCTCTGTCTCTATCTGTCTCTGTCTCTATCTCTGTCTCTATCTGTCTCTGTCTCTATCCGTCTCTGTCTGTCTCTGTCTCTATCTGTCTCTGTCTCTATCTGTCTCTGCCTCCATCTGTCTCTGCCTCTATCTGCCTGTCTCTATCTCTATCTATCTCTGTCTCTATCTGTCTCTATCTCATTCTGTCTCTATCTGTCTCTATCTCTGTCTATCTGTCTCTGTCTCTATCTGTCTATGTCTCTATCTGTCTCTGTATGTCTCTGTCTCTATCTGTTTCTGTCTCTATCTGTCTCTATCTGTCTATGTCTCTGTCTTTATCTGTCTCTGTCTCTATCTGTCTCTGTCTCTATCTCTGTCTCTATCTGTCTCTGTCTCTATCCGTCTCTGTCTGTCTCTGTCTCTATCTGTCTCTGTCTCTATCTGTCTCTGCCTCCATCTGTCTCTGCCTCTATCTGTCTCTGTCTGTCTCTATCTCTATCTGTCTCTGTCTCTATCTCATTCTGTCTCTATCTGTCTCTATCTGTCTCTATCTCTGTCTATCTGTCTCTGTCTCTATCTGTCTCTGTCTCTATCTGTCTCTGTATGTCTCTGTCTCTATCTGTCCCTGTCTCTATCTGTCTCTATCTCTCTGTCTCTATCTCTGTCTCTGTCTATTTGTCTCTGTTTCTATCTGTCTCTGTCTCTATCTGTCTCTGTCTGTCTCTGTCTTTATCTGTCTCTATCTGTCTCTGTCTCTATCTGTCTCTGTCTCTATCTGTCTCTGCCTGTTTGTCTCTGTCTGTCTCTCTGTCTCTGTCTGTCTCTGTCTCTGTCTGTCTGTCTTTGTCTATCTCTATCTGTCTCTGTCTCTATCTGACTCTCTCTGTCTCTATCTCTGTCTCTGTCTCTATCTGTCTCTGTGCTTACATCTAATGTTCAGGGTTAGTGACTCGAAGATGAAGCTGCTGCGGGAGAAGAGGACGTCTTCAGCAACACGAAACAGGAAGCTTCCCAAAAGGCCCTTTAAAAGTCAGCTGTGAAAGCGCTTACGGCTGACTTTTAAAGGGCCTTTTGAGAAGCTTTCCGACGATGCCCTGTGTGACCTCACAGAGGACGGCAGTAAACACAGAAGATGGCCGCAGGAGAATACCTAGTGAATACGTATTTACTACGTATGCTCCTGCGGTCATCTTCTGTGTTTACTGCCGGCCTCACTGGAAACGTAGAAACGGCAAGGTAAGGTCCGTGGGCCGGCAATGAAGGCCTGCCGGGCAGCTGGCGGCCCGCCGGCCGTACTATGAGTACCACAGAGATTATATAAACCCTTGAGAGAAAACTGATTTAATTTTCTGTGAAGAATCTAACAAAGACCAAATTTTTCATGGAAAAGGAAAACTGCACATAGGTCTCTCATTCCCCCCATTATTTGGATTTAGGCAACTGTCATGTTTCTCCTGGTGCAGCTTCAGTAAGCTCTGTTGGTGCAAACGCTTCACCTAGCGGCTCATGCATCAAAAGCCCACCAGGTCGGTTCCCTGATTAAATATCGATGTAAAAAATATAGTTTACAAAAATATCGTGGTAAAAATATCGAATACAAAAATATCGACTCCCTATACTTAAACAGGTAAGTACAATAATATCGATACAAAAATATCGAAGTAAAAAATATAGATGTAAAAATATCGACTTAAAAAAGATATATAACTTAAATAAAATATATTAAATAATATTAATATTTTTAACAAAATAAATTACATTTAATATATATTTTAACTAAATATAACAAATAAACTTAATTAAATAAAATATAAACACACAAAAATGTGTACAAATACATATATTTACTTAAAAACATTTTATTAACTATTATCTTTACTTAATTTATAAACTTTTTTAAATTATATAAAAATAAAATATATACATATATGAATAATTTAAAATAAAATAAAACATTCTATAATTAATTAACACATTAAACTATTAAAAGAAATATTAAAAATACATTTTGCAACACAATAAAAATTACTATTCCCAATCCAGTGAGTGCAAAAGCAGGGAAAGTGTTGGATAGCGGAGGGGTAAAAATTACTATTCCCACTCCAGTGAGTGCAAAAGCAGGGAAAGTGTTGCATAGCGGAGGAGTAAAAATTACTATTGCCACTCCAGTGAGTGCAAAAGCAGGGAAAGTGCTGGATAGCGGAGGGGTAAAAATTACTATTCCCACTCCAGTGAGTGCAAAAGCAGGGAAAGTGTTGGATAGCGGAGGGGTAAAAATTACTATTCCCACTCCAGTGAGTGCAAAAGCAGGGAAAGTGTTGGATAGCGGAGGAGTAAAAATTACTATTGCCACTCCAGTGAGTGCAAAAGCAGGGAAAGTGTTGGATAGCGGAGGGGTAAAAATTACTATTCCCACTCCAGTGAGTGCAGCAGTAGGGAAAGTGTTGGATAGCGGAGGGGTAAAAATTACTATTCCCACTCCAGTGAGTGCAGCAGTAGGGAAAGTGTTGGATAGCGGAGGGGTAAAAATTATTATTCCCACTCCAGTGAGTACAACAGTAGGGAAAGTGCTGGATACCACACCAATAAAAAGATTAACATCAACATTTTTATTAAATTTTATTTCCATTATTAACATAATTAATATTGGAATTTAAATATATTATTAGTTAAAAAAATAATAAACATTCATTAATTACACATTGTTTAACACTATAATATCCACAACACACATCTAAAATTAATTACACAATTACAATTAATAATTACTAATTAATTAATTCAAATTAATTAACAAATTAATTAATACAAAAATAATTAACAAATTAATTAATGCAAATTAATTAACAAATAATTAATAGAAAATAATTTACTTCCCACCATTTACACCTATAAAAACCACAACACACACCTAAAATTAATTAAACAATTAACATAATTAATTATTTATTAATTAATTTAAAATAATGAACAACTAATTATCAAACAATTATTAATAAATTAATTTACACATTTATAACTCTATAACATCACAATTATACAATTATGAATAAATATAAATTATTAAATACATTTCATATAATTAAATTACTTCCCACCCTATTCCCCTATAAACCCACAACCCGATACGGAACTAAAACACAAAATTCAAGTTAAAAAAATATTAACTGCTAAAATTTTAACACATATAATAAAAATACAAACAATTCTCATACAAAATACTAAAATACATAACATTAATAATGAATCGATATTTTTAACAACTATATTTTTGTAAACGATATTTAACACTTCGATATTTTTGCAATCGATATTAATTACCTAACAATCGATATTCTTTACCACGATATTTTTTACATCGATATTTCTTACCCACGATATTTTTCCCTCGATATTTCTGTAGGTCGATATTTATACATCGATATTCTTGCTCTGTACCCACCAGGTCACAGTAGTAATCACTGTGTTGGAAAAGAGCATCTGTTGCAAGGTATTCCCCGAGATTTTTGTATTCTTTAGCTGAACCCATTTTTGTTAGCGATAGGAACCTGCACACTTTACTCTTGCTAACCAGGAGTAAGGTGCGTATGGTCTCCCTCTGTACATGGCAAAAATGGACATATTACTAATTGGCATATTTAATTTACTTATAAGTCCCTAGAATGGGGTACTTCATGTACCCAGGGCCTGTAAGTTAAATGCTACTGGTGCGCTGCAGCACTCGCTGTGCCACCCTCTAAAGTAGCACTATAAAACATGCCTCAAGGCCTGCCCCAGCAGCCTAGGTATGCAGTTTTAAACTGCCTTTTCAACTTGGCAGAATATTATTTTTGTCAGGCCTAAACCTTACTTTTTAATACCTATAAGTAACCCCTAAGATAGGCCCTAAATGTAGATAGGGCAGGGTGCATGGTATTTAAAAAAAAAGGACTTGTATATTTAAAGTTTTACATGTCCTGGAAGTGAAAAACCTTCAAAGGTATTTTTCACCGTGGCAAAGCTGGCTCTATCATAGGAAAACCATGTTGTTTTTTTGAGAAAAGAGGGGTACTGTGGGCTAGCATACACAAAAACATACAGGAAGTGCTACAAAAGTGGGAATGGTCACCCCTGGGAACTTCTACCTCAATGGTTAATTAGTGGCCGGGAGTTTTTACCCACAGACTGGCACTTAGCATAATTGTGGCACCCATAGTACCTTCTGAGAACACTCCTGCACTTTGGGACAATCAGAATAAGGACTGCCCTGCCGTCTGAATAACAGAAAAGACAACCCAACCTGTTTGCCTTCAGCCCAGGAACCCAGGGGTCACTCCAATAGTTAGTTGGTTGACCTCCTGTTTGAGCTACGGGGACACAACAAGCTTCTAGAGGCCTCTTCCCCTGCGGATGACAAATTCCAACTGGACCTGCCCTAGACTCTGCTGCTGGCCTCTATTGGAGTGAGGCCTAGCCCCCAAGTGGTTAGCCCCAGGTCCTAAACCCTTGGCTGGTGTTAGAATGTACTTCTCTGGTCCATACTGCAAAAGCTTAGACTTACAAAGCTTTTGCGCACTTTCTTCCTGGAGAACGGACAGAGATTGGGATCACCATTGAAGTGATAGGCATCAACATCAAATCACCAGTTGGCCCCCTCTGAAGGAGACCTGACTTTGAAAAAAGTCAGAACGTTGAGGGCTCCATCTAGACAGATGCTGAGCAGTAGCCTGTTGACATTGAGGCCTTCCTGGGCACAATCTTCAGACCTTACCTGCTTGAAGCTTTTCCACCTTCATTGACAACTGCACTGGGACCCCGCACTTCAGCCACCCAACGTCATTGAGCCCCTCTTTGGATCCAGCTTTCAGCTTGCCTCGCCAATGATTTGTCAATGACCACTTTTTTCCAGAAAACTTTTCAAGTTAAAAGGTAAACTTTCCTTTGGGATAAACCTTGGTTCCTGTGTCCGACCAGCTATCCATTGCCGTTGGCCTTAACTTTTGATTTTGACCTGGTCTAGCTCAACCAGATAACTGCGATTGGCACTTTCTGCTTTTTGGTGCTATTTTTAATTAAACATTTAAAAATTAATATTTCCAGTTCTTCTCTTTTTTTGTAAATTGGTTTGAGATTTTTCTTGTGCTGTGTTTTCACTTTATCACTCTTTTAGTGCTGCTTATTACTGCTTTATGTCAAGCTACCAGAGGTTTAAGCACAGGTTTATTCATTGGCATTTACGGTTCACCCTGACAAGGATTGTGATTATTATTCGAAGTGGGTTCTCATCCCTTCAACAAATAATCCAGGTTCTTATATACTCAATCCTGTTCAAGGCAGGGTGATTGTTAGACCTTCTCATCCTTAGAGTGGGCTTCCTCCAAAACCTTTTGCCTACTTACCTAATATTTTTTGCTGATTCTTCTAGTTGGCTTTAGGACTCTGAGCACTTTGCCACTGTTGACCAGTGCTAAAGTCCATGTGCTTCTCCCCTAAACTTGGTAACACTGGTGTTTACAAAATTGACATAATTAGTTTACTTGTAAGTCCCTTGTAAATTTGTATACCATATACCCAGGACCTGTAAGCTAAATGCTACTAGTGGGCCTGCAGCACTGAATGTTCCACCCACACAAGTAGCCTTCTAAGCCTGTCTCATGCCTGCCATTGCAGGGCCTGTGTGTGCAGTTTACTGCCACTTCGACGTGGCATTTAATACTATTTGCCAAGCCGTAAACCCCCCTTTTATTGCACGTCACAACTAAGGTAGGCCCTAGGTAGCCCATAGGGCAGGTTGCTGTGTAATAAAAAATGGTGGGCCATGTACTGTTAAGTTTTGCATGTCCTGCTAGTGACAAACAATTGCATTTGTTTTTCTCTACTGTGAGGCCTGCTCCTCTCGGAGTTTAGCATTGGGAAATTCCTTAATACACTTTTAAGCTGTAATTCCTGATTAGAAGGGAGTAGCTGCATCAGGTTGTATATCTTGAGAATGGTAATGATAAATCCTCTTTACTGGTAAAGTTGGAATTAACATTACTGTTTTAGAAATGCCACTTTTAGAAAGTGGACATTTCTCTGCTCTGACTACTCTGTGTGCCTGCAGCCTGTCTCCAATACACGTCTGGGGTGGGTGGCAACTACACTTTGTGCGTTCCATCTAGACAGCCATAAACACAGAAAGGTTAGGTGTGTCTGAGTACTAATCTGCATTCATCAGTATTCTGATGGCTCTTCCTGAGCATGAAGGGAGGGGGGAGCTGACTGTTACACCTGAAAAGGCAGTTCCCTGTTTCCCACACAAAGAGCTGATTACCCCCTACTGATAGTCTAGAGCCAGGGCTGGGAAGAAAGAACCTGTGTGCACTTCAAAGACCCTTCTTTGAAGTCGCTCCCACTTCAAAGGCACAACGGGGTATAAGTACTGAGCCTCTGACCCTACCAAGACAGTACACTACTGGACCTGTGAAGAATCCTGTCAGGAAGAAAGACTGCTGTGCTGCTACAAGGACTGCCACTCTGCTGGACTGCTGCTCTGGAAGAACTGCTTATCTGCTCTCATGTGCTGCCTGTTGCCAGCTGCTTGCTACCCTCTGCCCTGCTGAGGAAAGGACTGGATCGATTTCACTTGAACCCAGAGTGACTCCAAGGGCTTGCTGACTTGCCCCCTGTTCTGAAGTCTCGGGCCATCAAAGACTTACAACAACCCTGCAACAGCACCTGGACTCTGCCATCTGTGAGTCCTGCCTTTCCAAGTGGTGTCAACCCAGTCCTTGGCACTTGGAAGTGTTTATTTCTGTGCTGACCCAGCTGAATCCACACAGACCACTTTGCGCCAATTAGAACCGACGAATCACCCTTCAACGCCGACACAGCTGCTGCCCTGTGACATTGTATCAATGGGCTGCAGGGCTCCATGATGACACATCGCAAAGGGGTCAATCAACAAGCCTTAACTGACTTCGCGGATCGGAACCGATGCATTGCCTGCATCCACGGGATCGATGACGATGCATCGCCTCAACGCTTTGGGTCCTCAATGTCAACGCTTCCTCCATCCAAGGTACTTTTTCAGCGGGACCTGCGTGAGTCCTGTAGCTGGCCTCCCCTTCATCGCGTCCGGCCTGAACTTTGGATTTACCCCGGTCTTACGCGACCAGATGTCTCCGGTTGGTGCTTAATGACTCAAAACACTATGGGGCCTATTTACTAGTAAAGTGGCGAAGCGTGTCGTTCAGCCAAGAAGGCTAAAGACATGCTCTGTCACTTTAGAAACGCATGGCTGCACCATATTTACAAGAATATGGTGCAGCCTTGCGTTTCCCCCTGCGCTGGTGCTAAATTTAGCTTCCTAGCACCAACGCAGGCACCCTTGCACCATAATGCAAGGGGGTCTGCATTGCAGGGGAAGATTGTTTATGTGCAGGAAGGTGTCGCTTCCTACACATAAACAATCTTTAAATGGTGTTTTGTAATTTCGATGTGTGTTCCTTAAAGCAGCACACATAGACGTTGCAAAACTTACTTTTTTTAAAATGATTGTTTATGTGCAGGAAGGGACACCTTCCTGCACATAAACAATCACTGGCATTTTGCTGTTTCCATGTGTGCTGCACAACGCAGCACACATGGAAACAGCAAAAATAAGGAGAAATTAAACATTTCTCCTCGTTTCGCCAGGGTAAGACCAGGTTTTCCCTGGTCTTAATTTTGGCGCTGCCCCATATTTACCCCACCATTGTAAATATGGGGCAGCATCTAAATCAATGGGTGTTGAGGTGGAACGCCCACAGCAACACTCATTGCCCTCCTCTTTCACGCTAAGTATAGCGTGAAAGGGTGTGAAGGAGCCGGGTTCCACATTCTGGATCTACTCTGGAACCCCAGGCCAATGTCTCTTTTTGTCAGCATAAAAGCGTGGAGGGGAGGAAAATTGCTAGCCAATCAATCATTGCAGTTCCAATGAACTATGACTCAAAGAGGAATCACATACTTCCAATTAAGTTTAGTTAGTTTATTACAAACCCAAAAACAATTGGACATACACACACCTCAAAATGAAGGTGTAGAAATACATTGGAACTAATACAAAGCCAAATCTACGGGTGACGTTAAGATGGTGCAACATGCACAGAATAATCAGTTCAAGAACCAGGATACAGAAGATTATGGCCCCAACGTTGTGGTTCTCCTTCATTGGAGGTTCATAGGTATAAAGCATTAATCGGTCCCTACTCTACCACTAATGTGACATCGGTACTTAACATTCCCAAGGCAAGATCCATAAAGGTGTCAGCGCATGAGCTCTTCCTAAGAAGTCTCTTCACGTGTAGATGGGTCAAGTAGCATAAAGCTACAGAACTCATTCTCAGATGCTCTCTCTCTCAAGGCAAAGGCAGAAGTCCCCATACACTGTCCCTAACTTAGATACTTTTCTTTGCAAGAGAGTATCCCAAGTTGCATTGCGACATCACACCATCCAGGCAAGCCACCTCCTTGTAGGTAACTTTCCACATGGCAGCGATGCTCCCAGGTCTTGCGAGATGACCTTGATTCCCAGGCTTACTCCGATGAGAAAATACAACAGTCCTTTATTATCAGTATCGCCGTTCAATGTATCCTCTCCTCCCTAAGCCTAATTCCTAAAACAAAGACATTATTCTAGCTAACAAGGATGAATTCTCCACCTGCAACAGAATGAGAAAGTACAAATCCGACATGCCCATGAATTTCACTAGTAAATCTAATGCGAGAGCCTCAAGGGGAAAAATACAATTCAGGCCTACAGAAACAGGTCAACATAATGGCAGAAGGCCTCATGAAGTTACACATAAAAAAATGAACATTATTACTAAGCTCATCTAAGTTAACACGTTAGATAAGCACATCTATTATGTGAATACTTGTCAGCAACATACGAATTCTGCACGTTAATGTTTTCGACTAACCACACATAGTTGCAACGTTAATTTCTTCACGTTTACATTGAAAATATCTCTAACACATCACTTTTCACATTATTACAGTTCACGTTTTACTGGCCTATGTTAATATAATAAAGAATTATATGTAGATGCGAACTACTCATGATTATAATGCACCCCTACAAATGAAAGAGCAAAATCTGCGCTCTAACAGTCCCCTCCTCTGATGACGTGTCATCACACCCACATTACAACTCCCTGTAGAAAGAACTGACCTAAACAGACGTTGTAGCCAGTGTCCCCAGCCCAAATCTTTCTAAGTTCTAGAGATTCTCATAGTGACTGTCCGGCAGTCTCTCCAGTCTTCTCTCTCGTTCTCTCAAAGAATTCTCAGCTCGTCTCGACTGATGCCACTTGTAAGCCCTCACTGTTCACATCAACAAGATGCCACAAACCACAACTATTACTATTGGTCTCAGGATATAGCAAATAATACCCTTTCCAAAGCTCGCAAACCAACTTCCTACTTTTCCTACCCTTTCCCAACTTTGCTCCAAACTCCCTCAGTTGCCAAATCATGGATCTCATGGTGTATCTCAGTAATGTTACTTATAAACTTCTCCAGATCCTTACTATGGTCTGGGATATAAGTACAGCACTGTTGAACCCTCAGCATTTTACAGACTCTACCCTCTTTTGCCAATAACACGTCTAAAGCAAGACGGTTTTGCATCACCATAGCTACTATCGAGATCATCTCTCCATTTACGAGTAATAATGATTGAGCTGGGTTGACTTATCTACTATAGTTGACAACCTTCTAATCTTGACACCATTTAAGACCACTTCCAAACTGGGTATCATTGCTCCAAACACATCTCCTCCAATCTGTCCTGCACTGGTGCCAAGTCTCTCTCTATGTGATGACTTCCCTTCCAAACTCTTCAAATCCTCCACATGGTATATCTTAGGAAACATAACAGCCACATAACATGCCCCATACCAATTGTTCGGGAATTGGACATATGCTTTTTTCTCACACACAAAATACACATTCAGCACCACTTGTACTGCATCTTGTAAGAACTTCTTTGAAGAAGCATCAATGGTGAAGATGTGATCACACACACTCTGTCCCACGAATATAGTGTCATAATATGTCTGTACTTGTCTAATGCAAAGCTTTCCTCGCTGTTCCCAATCTAAAGCTATTGGACCATAACTTCCCTTAGCCTTGTAAGCTAACTATTCCTGGGTCCATTCAATTTTCCCTTTTCTATTGTTAGGTTTAACATTGATGACCTATGTCTATCTTCTACTTGATCTACAAATTTCTTTTCTATGTCAGTTAGCATGCATGTCAAGTTATGTCTATGTGCATAAGCTGTGTTTAATGTAACAGTAGGTATGAAATACTTTCCCATTCTCTCTTCTTGTTTGTAATAATAATACTTGCTCAAATGTTTGTAAGCTGGAACTTCTGAAAGCCCCACCTCATAGTTCAAGAAATAGAACTCGTAGTGACCTTTTCCATAAAACATGATAAGCAACAGACTACAAGTAATATCATACGTCAAAGGCAGGTGTTGATACCTAATACCTTCCTGAATAGAGGCAGGTAGTTGCATGCACACATAACAATCCCTCACATCCATGGTGTTTACGTACTCATACAATAATTTCACATAAGCATTCAAAGTATAATCACCATTGGACAGATCTACGTGCAATAATCGAACAAACCTGTTCTATTAAAGCACTGTCAGCTCCTAATGTACCCTCTTTTGTGCTAGAAGTGGTAGGTGTGGATGCCCCATGTACTTCCACTCCCTGAACTTCAGCTTCATGTGAATTTATAGTGGATGTAAAGATGACTACAGCTATCACTAGAATCACTCCTACAATAAGTGTACCTATTATACATTTGTGCCTATGGTTCGAATTTCCAGACTCCATTTTCAACTGAGTTCAGATTGTGACTGTAAGAGGATCAATGCAAAGTCTCTTTCTCCACCTCTCCCTGTTGCACAATAAAGTTCATACACAGTGTCTTGAAATTGTAGAAACAGTTCTTAGTTCATGGCATGATTATTAACACAACTTGAAAGGCATCCCTAGCCCTCTTTCTTCTTCTATGGAAAAATCCCTCATTTTATTCTTCTTCCACTCGGGCCTAGCTTATCTTCTGTTTAAACAAAAGGGTTCTTTATTTACAGTTCAAAATTCAATTTACATCCCTTATAAGATCAGAGCCAATTTTTTCAAAGACACGCTGCAAAAGTTCAATGCGAAATGCTGCAATCTCTTGAGCTGGTGGCAGAGTCCCAAAGGTCGGAAATGTGAGATCTTCAGAAATTAAGCTCCGTAAGCCACTCAGTCTCGGTGGATATGGTACAGTCAATGTCAGAATTCCATTAGCTTCTGCTCCAGGGATTAGTAGTTCAATTTCAATTATCAGAACTGACGTTCCATGCCTCACCCTCCCAGACCTCATTCTCCCTGGCATTTGTAACAAAGTAAGTCTACTCCGGAGAGGCGTATCTCTGGCATGGTACTCTGACTCTTCTCGACCTCCTTACTTTTCCCTGTGCTTATTCGCTCTCACTTTGATCCGATACAGACGATTCAGATATGGGAGCAAGGTCTTTTTTGGAGCAAGTCTCATAATCTGCTTTTTCTGTCTCACAGGCCACAGTTCTGTTGCGACTTCAGTCTTCTTCTGTTGCATCAGACCACTCTCTACACCAGTCTCTTCAGCTGAGTCAGACTCTACACCACTCGCAACGTTACCATCTCCCTTAGATTCTTTACCAGGGTCTTGTGTAGCGTGAACCCCCTCAGCTCGACTTGGTGGGTATTCAGCCTCTTCAGGAACCCCCACAGCTTGGCTTGCCCTCTCCTGTAGTCTTGCAACCATGGCTGGAGTCAGTTCAGGGAGAGGAGCTGTTTCTTCCGAGGGTCCTGAAACTCTATGGGTGTGGGAGGCGTGAATCCAGTTCGGCAAACCTCCACACTTCACAGCAATGTTCGTCACCAAAATCACCTGGTATGGACCTCGCCAACGTGCATCAAGACAATTCTTCCTCACGTGCTTCTGGACCAGGACCCAGTCCCCCGGGCCCAAGTCATGGCAGAGGTCTTTTGAGGCCGGTGCCGTCGCAGCTTCAACCTGGTGAGATACAGAACAAACAGATTCTAACAAGTACACAGACTTGGATGCGATGCGCACTGTTCACAAACATAAAATGAATCAAACTTGTTTGTTTATACCAAAACTCTTTTCAATAATTTCTCAGTTTGAATACTTGTTTTTTTCCAGTCAGTATTCATTGGTATTTCTAATATATTGTAACAATTAATACCACATATACATTTAACACTCAGTGACTCAATTCGAAGAGTTACTTGGTGACATGATATAACATTTAAGAAACATCATCAAATTACATAATGTACAATGTTGTAAACATGTTCAATTTCATGCCCGATGCATTTCGGGACGTCAGTGTCCATTCCTCAGGGGCATTTCTGAAACCCAAAAGAAAAATGGCAATATTTAACAACAGAAATACATGATAGTGCGCAATTGCCCAAACTGCTTTACTGATATTGGCGGTCTAGTAGGACCCCTACTGCGTCATGCCAGTATATGATTCATGCTGCTGATCCATGTACAACGATGCAAACCAGTGGTAAACATTATGGTGTTACTTGTATGCATGCTGTATGTTGAGCATGCAATGACGGTGAACGTTTGTCTGACATTATTTTAATACACCCAGTGTCTAATATATTGAGAAAGGTTGCTTTTCAGTGAAAACATCCTACCTTAGAAGGTCCCACTGCATGTGGGAAACATGTAAAACCAATGATGTAACCTATCGGAAAGTTCCAAAAAATAAATCAATTTCTATCACAAAACACTGCCCTGCCAGTGTAATCAATCGAAATATACAAGATTTTACCTCTGTAGTAAGATTCCTATGGTCGCCAAAGTTAAATAGTAATTAACGAAGGTCCCTGTGAAAAGAAGAACTGAAATCAGGAAGTGCTTAGTCATAGAAAATAGCCACAAACTCGTGCAAATCAGAAAATGCAGAGTGTTAGATAATCACATCAAAATTCTTTGCTATGTCTAATAATCAATGCCCTGTTGATAATCACATTAACGATAGTGTAAGCTAACATGTCACTAACTCGTAGCGGCATGCCAAGACGTGCTGCAGTGCATCAAGACAAAGAAAATCGAGAAAATCGAAAAACTATCCTGTGCTGCGAAAAACTGATCAGGCGGAGCCTAAAGTGCAAATGTATGTCAGAGCTGGAAACGGCGTGGAATCGCTGCTTAAACCTTACCAACACAGAATATCACAAGAATATCCCAGGGTGTAAAAGAATAATAGCAAAACCAAAGGGGATGATGGACGGAGTGTTGAACATTGCAAGCACTCACCCCCAGTCAACTGATCTGGGTTTAATCCATCATCATTCTTTAACTCACTCCGCCACCCCAGTTCAGACATGGCCATATGCAAATCAGTCTGACCCTGTGCCTCATGGAAACAGTCCAGCCCGAACTGCCAAGCCATGTCTTCCCTGGACCGGAAACAAGCATCCTGGGTCCGGTTTCTGGCTTACAGCCGTCATCAGCCAGGCTATCTTGAATCCAGTGGCAAAGTGAGCAAGGAACCCACGTCTGGGCATACCCTGCCAACTTAGGGCGGACTTAGCAAAACCAAAGGGGATGATGGACGGAGTGTTGAACATTGCAAGCACTCACCCCCAGTCAACTGATCTGGGTTTAATCCATCATCATTCTTTAGCTCACTCCGCCACCCCAGTTCAGACATGGCCATATGCAAATCAGTCTGACCCTGTGCCTCATGGAAACAGTCCAGCCCTAACTGCCAAGCCATGTCTTCCCTGGACCGGAAACAAGCATCCTGGGACCGGTTTCTGGCTTAAAGCCGTCATCAGCCAGGCTATCTTGAATCCAGTGGCAAAGTGAGCAAGGGACCCACATCTGGGCATACCCTGCCAACTTAGGGCGAACATAGCAAAACCAAAGGGGATGATGGACGGAGTGTTGAACATTGCAAGCACTCACCCCCAGTCAACTGATCTGGGTTTAATCCATCATCATTCTTTAGCGCACTCCGCCACCCCAGTTCAGACATGGCCATATGCAAATCAGTCTGACCCTGTGCCTCATGGGAACGGTCCAGCCCGAACTGCCAAGCCATGTCTTCCCTGGATCAGAAACAAGCATCCTGGGACCGGTTTCTGACTTACAGCCGTCATCAGCCAGGCTATCTTGAATCCAGTGGCAAAGTGAGCAAGGAACCCACGTCTGGTCATACCCTGCCAACTTAGGGCGAACATAGCAAAACTAAAGGGGATGATGGACGGAGTGTTGAACATTGCAAGCACTCACCCCCAGTCAACTGATCTGGGTTTAATCCATCATCATTCTTTAGCTCACTCCGCCACCCCAGTTCAGACATGGCCATATGCAAATCAGTCTGACCCTGTGCCTCATGGGAACAGATCAGCCCGAACATAGCAAAACCAAAGGGGATGCTTGTTTCCGGTCCAGGGAAGACATGGCTTGGCAGTTCGGGCTGGAATGTTCCCATGAGGCACAGGGTCAGACTGATTTGCATATGGCCGTGTCTGAACTGGGGTGGCGGAGTGAGCTAAAGAATGATGATGGATTAAACCCAGATCAGTTGACTGGGGGTGAGTGTTTACAATGTTCAACACTCCGTCCATCATCCCCTTTGGTTTTGCTAAGTTCGCCCTAAGTTGGCAGGGTATGCCCAGACGTGGGTCCCTTGCTCACTTTGCCACTGGCTTCAAGATAGCTTGGCTGATGAGGGTTATGAACCCGAAACCGGTCCCAGGATGCTTGTTTACGGTCCAGGGAAGACATGGCTTGGCAGTTCGGGCTGGACTGTTCCCATGAGGCACAGGGTCAGACTGATTTGCATATGGCCATGTCTGAACTGGGGTGGCGGAGTGAGCTAAAGAATGATGATGGATTAAACCCAGATAAGTTGACTGGGGGTGAGTGCTTGCAATGTTCAACACTCCGTCCATCATCCCCTTTGGTTTTGGTAAAAGAATAATAATCAAGCGAAAGTCATAAAAAAACCCATGAACCAGAGATTTGACACGCAAATATACACAAAACCAACCGACCGGAACAACTCACTACCTTTCTCAAGTTTCCATCCCAGGAGTTTGATTAACAACTTACCTTACTCACAGTTCACTAGGATCAAAAGGATTTGCTCACAACAAACTACATGTACTCAAAAAATTGCAGAATACAAACAAAGATATGTTGAGAGAGGATATTCTGAGAATATACTGCAGGATTGCATCACAAGAGTGGACAAAAAAACACGGAAGGATCTATTCATCAAACCAAATAAGTCCAAGGAAAACTCAATAGTGTTTGTGTCCAAATTTACCACAAGTTCAAGAGCCATTAAAAGAATGATCAACACCAGGTGGGAACTCTTGGAGAACGAACCAGATTTCAATGATCTGTTCAAAAACAAACCACTACATGCTTACACAAGAGGTAGGAATTTACGTGAACTACTGGCAACACCGGACAAAAAGTATAATGATGAAGAACAGCAAGGTACTAACAAATGTTTCAACTGTATACATTGTAACAATGTGATTAGGGGTAATACCTCATCACATCCCACTTCAGGCAAGAGCATACAACTCAGACATACAGCTAATTGCAACACACGCAACGTTATCTATTGCAACAAATGCCCGTGTGGTAAGGCATATGTGGGTAAAACAGAAAGGAAAATAAAAGTAAGACTCACTGAACACAAGACCACAATCAGGACAAAGAACAAAACATCTAGTCTAGCTGTCCACTGGGAAGAAGCAAACAACTCTATCTCACAACTGAGATTCCAAATTATTGAGAAGGTAAAGATAATGCCTGGTATTGACAACAGTAAGAAATTGTTACAACGGGAGATCTAGTGGAATAAATTACTGGACACTTTGCCACCAAGAGGACTTAACGACCGGATTGACATGAGTTGCTTTTTATAAGTTATCACGACCATCTATTTAGAGACATATAAATAAGATCCACCTATTGCATAACCATCTATTCAGGGATGCTTTAGCAATGATCATACACTACACTATCAACCCTCATATACAAGTGCCAACACAATATGAGTTCACACAGCACCTCAAAACCTAGCACACCACAAGCATGATCGGCAAATTATATATAATTGGTGAAGGAAAACACTGGTACAACCATTACACTAATACAGTTTTGTCTTCAAAACTACATTTTCTCACAGTTAATACAGTGATTGGGCTATTGTTAAGTCTTGGTCCTAGATAAGTCAGGTCATCAGTTGGACTCTCCTGTTTCCTGCAAATTTTTGCATTGAGATACATTTATTAGGATGACATGGACTTGCAGCTCATCCACTCATCTTGCCGGCTTGTCCTGCATCCTTACATCTCAGGTGCATCACGTACACCACATTTATTTTTTGGCCCGTACAGTAACCAATATTATTATTATTTTTACTTTTAGAACTCCGATGTTTCTATAAGTTTGCACATCAACGTCTTGTCGGACTTCTCTGGCATCCTGTTCCCCACGGGACTAGCGTACTCATCATTTCTACTATTACGTTCCATATTCTCCAGCCATTGGCCTGGTATGTTTCTTTTCATGTATTCGACGTCTTTATCCCATCGTATCATTAGTTTATGGGAAGATTTGTACTATCACTAGCCCGTTATACTTCGAGCTCATTTTTCACCGGACGTTATATTTCTCTGGTAGTTTCCCACATTCTAATGTCGGCTGGACCGGCATCATTCACTTCAGGTCACTTTAGGGCCACATTAGACAATTTGACACTTTATTCCTGCAACATTACATAGATGCCATTACATTCCATCATGGCGGCCGGCACCGCAGGCACTCTTGTAAGCATTTTCTACCAATACTCTTCATCGCTGTTTACACCCCAGCAGCATTTTTATCTTAGTGCACAAACACGAGCCTTCACCCAGAACGCCGGAGAATCGAGGATTAGGTGCACGGACTACTGAGTATCGGTAAGGTTATTACAGCCCTGTCACATTTATGCACTTTAGCCTTCGCTTGATTATTATTCTTTTACATCATGGGATATTCTTGTGATATTCTGTGTTGGTAAGGTTTAAGCAGCAATTCCATGCCGTTTCCAGCTCTGACATACATTTGCACTTTAGGCTCCGCCTGATCAGTTTTTCACAGCACTGGATATTTTTTCTATTTTCTCGATTTTCTTTGTCTTGACGCACTGCAGCACGTCTTGGCATACCGCTACGAGTTAGTGACATGTTAACTTACACTATCGTTAATGTGATTATCAACAGGGCATTGATTATTAGACATAGCAAAGAATTTTGATGTGTTTATCTAACACTCTGCATTTTCTGATTTGCACGAGTTTGTGGCTATTTTCTATGACTAAGCACTTCCTGATTTCAGTTCTTCTTTTCACAGGGACCTTCGTTAATTACTATTTAAGTTTGGTGACCATAGGAATCTTACTACAGAGGTAAAATCTTGTATATTTCGATTGATTACACTGTCAGGGCAGTGTTTTGTGATAGAAATTGATTTATTATTTGGAACTTTCCGATAGGTTACATCATTGGTTTTACATGTTTCCCACGTGCAGTGGGACCTTCTAAGGTAGGATGTTTTCACTGAAAAGCAACCTTTCACAATATATAAGCACTGGGTGTATTAAAATAATGTCAGACAAACGTTCAACGTCATTGCATGCTCAACATACAGCATGCATACAAGTAACACCATAATGTTTACCACGGGTTTGCATCGTTGTACATGGATCAGCAGCATGAATCATATACTGGCATGACGCAGTAGGGGTCCTACTAGACCGCTAATATCAGTAAGGCAGTTTGGGCAATTGAGCACTATCATGTATTTCTGTTGGTAAATATTGCCATTTTTCTTTTGGGTGTCAGAAATGCACCTGAGGAAGGGACACTGACGTCCCGAAATGCATCGGGCATGAAATTGAACATGTTTACTACATTGTACATTATGTAATGTGATGATGTTTCTTAAATGTTATATTATGTCACCAAATGACTCTTCGAATTGAGTCACTGAGTGTTGAATATTTATGTGGTATTAATTGTCACAATATATTAGAAATACCAATGAATACTGACTGAATAAAAACAAGTATTCAAATGGAGAAATTATTGAAAAGAGTTTTGGTATAAACAAACAAGTTTGGTTCATTTTATGTTTGTGAACAGTGCGCATCGCATCCAAGTCTGTGTACTTGTTAGAATCTGTTAGTTTTGTATGCGTGTGTCGACAGCACATGCAGCGGTTCAGCACCATTGAGATAATAAGTAGAAACTAGCGGTTTAAATACACAGGAGGAAAACCAGGAGTGCACATCCACAACCCATAAACGGAGACACAGAACAAACCACATCAGCCAATCTCTTGCAATAGTCAAGAACCAAATCATTGGTGATGTTTATCAATGCTCTGGATGGCACAGCAGGCAAGCGCATTGCCCTTTCCCTGAGAATCTCATGAGGGGATAGCCCAGTCCTCCTGTCTGGAATACTGCGCAAACTCATCAGCACCAAGGGCAACGCATCAGGCCAGTTCAGATATGTCGAAGAGCACACCTTTACTATTCTCATCTTTAGGGTCCCGTTTATTTGCTCCACCATCCCTGATGCCTCTGGCGTGTAGCTACAATACAGTCTCTGATAGACATTTAAGGCAGTGCACAACAATTTCATGATCTCACTGTGAAAGTGAGTTCCTCTATCCGACTCCAATGAAGTTGGAAACTCGAACCGAGGGATGAGTTCCCTCAACAATAACTTGGCTACTGTGAGGTTATCACACCTTCTAGTTGCATATGCTTCCACCCACCATGAAAAGATGCACACTACAACCAGAATGTATCTTAAGCCATTGCACCTCGGCGTCTCTATGAAGTGTCGTTGTATTCGGTTGAAAGGACCTTCCGACCTTCTAATGTGACTCAAGGCAAACACAGTTTTCTTTCCAGCATTCATCTGTTGACATGTGACACATCGATGGCACACTGCATCTGCAACCACACGAAACCTCTGGTTAAACCACGTTTGTCTGAACACTCGCCTCATTGCATCTCTCCCAATGTGAACTGCTCCATGAATCTGCCTCACCATAGGATTCAGTAAACAATCTGGCAACACTGCTCTGCCATCAGCTGAAACCCAAATGCCATCTTCCCTCTTCTCACAACTGGCTTTGATCCAACCAGCCTGTTCTTGATCTGACACTTCTCCCTGCAGACGCCTGACTTCGTCCCAGGTATCTGCAATGGCTAGCATCATGCTGAGCTCAGTTCTTTCTGTGCTTTTGCCTGAATATTCCCCATTAAAAATGCATGCATTAGTTGCCAAAAAGCGGGCGACTTTGTCCGCATACCTGTTCGCCATGGTCACAAAATCCTCCCCTTTCCCATGGGCAGCACACTTCACGACCACCACTTCCTTCGGTCGCTGTAAAGCTTCCAACAGTTGTCTCACATATTCTTCATTCCTAATGGGAGAACCTGATGACGTTCAGAACCCCCTCTGTGATCATAGCTGTCCGAAGTCATGGACCACACCAAAACCGTATTGGCTATCGGTATAGATGGTGACTCGGATTTGATCGGAAGCAAGACATGCACTGGTCAATGCAATAATTTCAGCCACTTGCGCAGAGTATACTTCTTGTAAACAAGCAGCTCGACAACTCCAGAAATGGTACACACAGCAAAAGCTGCTCTTAAGCAACCCTCATTGTCTCTTAAGCATGAACCATCAACAAAAAACACTTGATCAGATTCTGGTAGAGGCTCATCGACAATGTCGGGTCTCGATTTGGTACAAAGTTCAGTCACATCCAGACAGTCATGGTCCTCACAATCTTCCCCCTCAACATTGAGAATAGGCATCAAAGTAGAAGGATTTAACACAGAGCACCTCTTCAAGGTGATATTTTCAGCGGCTAACAGAATCTGCTCATATCTGGTGAGCCTACTTCTCGTCAAATGCTGTATTTTGGTTCTCGTCATCAGGAGCTCAACTCAGTGTGGAACTTAAACAGTAAAAGAATGGCCCATCATGATACTTTCACACCTCTCAATGCTGACACCTGTTGCAGCAACGGATCTGAGACATCCGGGCAACGCTGAAGCTACAGGATCTAATGTAGCTGAGAAATAGGCCACTGGTTTACGGACACCCCCATTTGTCTGGGTGAGTACAGATAGAGCACAACCCTCCCTGTCACAGCAGAATAATGAAAATGCCTTGTTGTAATCAGGCATTCCCAGAGCTGGAGCGCGACATAGGCTTTCTCTCAGCTCCAAGAAGGCAACCAAGCAATCGTTATCCCAAGGTACCGGATCGCTCACATCGTTGTGTGTCAGTTTCTGTAAAGGCTTTGCCTTCAGCGAGAAATTTGGAATCCATTGTCGGCAATAGCCAACCATTCCCAAAAACATCCGGACTTCTTTTTGTGTGGTAGGCGTGCTCATTTTCATGTTTGCCTCAATGCGGTCTGGTGACACTTTTCTCTTCCCTTTCACAATGCGATGGCCCAAATATTGAACCTAAGGTAAGCAGTACTGAAGCTTGCCCGGTGACACCTTGTGTCCATTCTCTTCCAAATGGTTCAAAAGATCAATGGTATCATCCATACAAGCCTCCTCTGTCTCTGAAGCAATCAAAAGGTTATCAATGTACTGCACGAGCACTGAATTCTTTGGCAGCAGAAAGCTCTCAAGATTCTTTTTCAAAATCTGGTCAAAGATGGATGCACTTTCAGCATACCCTTGTGGGATACAACACCATGTTAACAAACGGTTCTCCAGCCAAAAAGCAAATACAAATTGGCTTTCCTCATGCAGTGGGATGGAGAAGAACGCTTGGCACAAGTCAATCACAGTAAACTATTCAGCCTTGCAAGGAATCTGAAACAGGATCACAGATGGATTCGGTACCACAGGACAACATGGAATCACAATCGCATTTATTTTCCTCAAATCCTGAACAAGCCTATATTTGCCGCTCAGCTTTTGTAACCCAATTATGTGTAAATTGCACAGACTTCCCATTATCTCTTTGAGGATTCCCTGCAAGATCATGAAATCAATCACAGGTGTAATCCCTGCCACCGTTTCCGGGTTCAGGTTGTATTGGGGCGTTCTTGGAAACTCTGCATTTGGCTTGATCTGTATATGAACTGGCTCAACTCCTCGGACCAATCCTATCTCTTCCCCTGTGAAGTTCCACACCACAGGAGAGACAGTGCCTCTCAAATCCCATGGCATGTCATCCACCGTGAGTATGGGAAACATGTCCACACAGTGGTTCTGGTTCGCCAATTTGAATGCAATGTCATCATCATTAGTCTGTAGTTCTACTCCCTTAGGCGTACAATAGATGGTACAACTCAGTTTGCATAAGAGATCACGTCCCAACAAACAGACAGGACTCAAATCTCACACCACAAACTGGTGTCGATCCTGGAAGGCTCCTATTTTCACGGGTATTTCTTCTGTTAACGGATTAGTCATTCTCCTAATGGCAACTCCTACAAATTGGATCGATTGTCCTGAGAGGGGTAGGTTTGGAACTACTGCAGATCTCACAGTAGAACAGGTAGCACCATTATCAATCAGGAATGTAATGGAATGACCGCCTACATCTGCTTTCACATACGGTCCACTCTGGCCTACCTCTAAGACTGCTCCAAGGGTACAGTCTTTCTCTCCCCTCAGGCACTTTCCTTGTGACAGGTCCTGATCGAAACCATTTAGGGTTTCTATGAAGGGCATTTGCTCTCGGAGGTTGGTACTTGCACTAGCTGGTTCTGACCCCCCCATTGTAAGATCTGGGTTTTGTCACAGTTTTGATGACATCAGGCACCTGTACGATCTCTCAGTTCTGAAACTGATTAGCTGGATTTGCTCGACATTCGAGCATCCAGTGCCCGATTTTGTGACAATAATGACAAGCAGTCATTTTCTTTCGTTTGTTAATGTCTATACCTGTCTTGAGGTCTGCACCTTTCCCTTTTCCCTGTCTGGTATTGCTCAAAACATTCTGAATCCCTCCTTGGTTGTTTCTCTGATTCCGACCTAAGGTTCCCCCATTTGTCTGCGCTTGATCTACTCTGTTCGCATTTCTCATCTGAACAAACATCAAATCAGTGATGCCAGATATTCATCACTGCAATATCTGGCATACCGTAGGATCTCATCCACTGACTTGTTTTGCCAGCAGATTAAATGCTGTTGAATCATAACACTAATTTCTGGTCTCAGTCCCAGCACAAATTTGGAAACAAAGTGTCCCATATCTTTAGGGTCAAGAGTATCTAACCCGCTGTACCGCTTTAAGGCTTGCAAGAGCCGTTCATAGTAAACATGTACTGATTCCTTGGGCTCCTGGGTTGTTCGATCTATCTTAACCCAATTGATATCTTGTGGGGCTATCTTAGACTGCAACCATGTAATTACCTATTCAAACTTTTTCATGAATGAAGGTGAAGGACCGTGGGTTATAGGATCTCTATATGGTTCAGCAGAAGGCCAATCAATAGCAATTTTACAAGCAGACCATAAGTCACTAGGAACCACAATGTCAAACAATGTATTCAGGTCAATCCACAACATCTTTGAAATCTTTACAAAGCGATCGTCTTGCTTATACCATTCATCAGGTTTCTCCCTCAACCGAGGAAAAACCTCCATTAGAAATAACCTACTTCCTCCAACCCCTAACATGACCAATCTGGATTACCTCACTGAGCACTATATACATGCCATGACAAATATATTCAACACTGTTGCTCCGAAGCAACTCAAGAGTTTAACGGTCAAACTGTCCAAACCATGGTTCAATGGCTCTCTCAACGAGGACAATGCAAACTAACACATGCGGAGAGATCATGGAGAAAATCTCCTTCCCTAACAAACCTCAAACAGTTGAGGAGGGCAAGAAGTTCCTACAATAAACATATCCGCAGCACGAAAGCCGAACACTTCAGGTTTCAGTTTGACAATGCCAAAAACAGCCCTAAAAAACTATTTGAAATCATAAAACAACAAGTTAACCACTCAACCTACCAACAATCTACTCCCAAGATATCACTCCCCAGTGATGAAGACTTATCTACACACTTTAACGAAAAGTCCAAAAAGATTGAACTCGAACTGCATCTCGCATCACAAAAAGGGCATCATCTGATCCAGACCATTACATTGACATGGCAAACCTCAGCGAGTGCTCCGACCTCCAGGGCCATAGATCATACTCCAAAAAATAATGATTCGTGGAACAACTTTAGACTACCACAATGTAGATGACGCCCTGAGACTATTTGACCAGAATGAACCATGCCTACGTATCCTTCTTGATCTATTCTTGGTGTTTGACACTGTCAAACAAAAAAACCTGATTGATCTTCTGGAAAAAAAGATGGGGTTAGCGAGCCCAGTTTTAAATTGGTTTGCTTCGTTCCTACAGAATAGAACGCAAAGAATCAAAGTGACGCACTCCCTCGCTAACAGTACACCAGTCTCAATTGGAGTGCCTCAAGGCTCCACACTCTCGCCCACACTTTTCAACTTGTTCATGGAACCCCTCACAGAAATTCTGAAACGTTTAAACATACAATACCACATGTACGCTGATGACACTCAACTGTATATGAAAATGGCCTCACTGGAAGACATCAAAACTCTGAACTGTGTTCTTCTGAAAATACAACAATGGTTAGCCCACAATCACCTTATGCTGAATACTCTCAAGACCGAATTCCTCCTGATTGCCCCTCCCAACCACTCCGCACCCATTCAAGGATGGCTCAAACAACTTACAGCTCTCAACTGCGATCCGCATGTTGTTGAATCCACAAGATCTTTAGGCATAATGCTGGACAGATACCTGAATATGCAAGACCACATCAGTGTAACAACTAGGGGAGCCAACCACCATCTCAATACACTTACGAAAATCAAACTGTTCCTGCCTCATGTGGACTTACACATATCAGTCCAGTCCCTAGTTATCTCCCGTTTGGAATATGGAATTGTGACCTTGGCTGGGTTGCCCAAAGCTAGACTGGCCCCCGTAGGGCCACTCTGAATTCTGCTGCCAGACTCATCACTGGTTCACGAAAACGTGATCACATCACACCTGACCTAATCCAACTCAACTGGCTATCGCTCGAAGATCAGATTTGTTTCAAGATAACATGCTTGACTCACAAAGCTCTTCATTATAACACCCCCATTTACTTGGCAAACAAAATTTGAACTTTCTGGTATGAATCAGGCCCTAAGAAGCTCCAGCACTCTCCTCCTGAAACCTCACAAATTAAAAAAGAAAAGGACCTACAACCGCGCCTTCTCTGGTCTTGCCCCAAGAATTCGGAACGCTGTTCCCCCCAATATTCGTTCTAACCCTTCTACGTCCTCATTCAAAAAACAAGTCAAAGGGTTACTCCTGAATAACCAGCTGCAACAATCGACCTGAAGATAACATAACTAACTTTTATGTCTTACAGACACAGGGGTATCTCATTCATTGAGGCACTTTTTGATGCAATTTATGTCATGTAACATGTTCCACATATTGGTTTGCTCTTTCTGTAACTCTGCTAGTTAACTACTATATGTTTATTATGTATGCTTTTTACTGACCAATCTTATTTTCTTTCTGTTGTACAGCGCTCTGATACCCTTACGGGTCATGTTCCCGCTATATAAAACCTTTCACATAAATAAATACATTTGTGAACACTGCCAAATCACCCCTGCTCATAGGCACATGCACATACCCTCCGCTTGGTACCTCCCGCAATGGGTAAGCCTCAACTCCCGGTATACCGCCTCCGGGAGGCGGCGAATCTCCTGTCACCTTCCTAACATTCTTTCTCTTGGACCATCTTTCCTCCCAATTGTCAAGCATGCTCCATGCGCCTGCTACCCTTTTCTCTTCCAATTCTTTTTTTTTAAAAGTGTTTTTTATTTTTATCCTGGAACAGTACATCATTAAGACAGCCACAACCATTCCGATCAGCATAAGTTTACAAGTGACATGCTGTATACATTGCAGGACATTCATCTTACACCTCGTGATTGTAAACAGATGCGGGTTACCACTATAACAACAAGCCCCTTTTTTCCCGTCACGGGGGATCACCCCGGCCCCAGTGTGTTCACTCTGTGGTGACCTCGGGTGGGTCGGTAGTTTGAAATGGTTGACAGAGCATCCCACTACTTTCGTTCCATTTCCCCCAGATCTTTGTCCTTTTGTGTGGGCACCCCCTGCTCTCCTAAACCACCCTTTCTGCCTGCATACACCAGTCCATGTCATTTGCCCAGTCATTAAACTGGACTCGGCCCCCCATTTACGCGCTATGTTGCGTTTAGCTATCATAAACCCAATGTGGCCCAGAGTTTCTCCCCCATTGTTAGATCCGTTTTACCCAAGACGTTTAATAGACACTTTTGGGGTGATATTGCTAGATCCTTCCCACATAGTTGTTGAATGTGCGTGGCGATCTTATTCCAGTATTTCCCTATTTTGGGGCAGTTCCACCATAGACGTAGAAAGGTGCCTTCTTGGCTGCAGTTCTTGGGACAAAGTGCAGAGGCAAGTCTGTTCAGTTTAACTAGTGTAGCGCGTGTATAATATGACCTATGCAGTAATTTCAATTGAATCAGTCTGAATCGGGACTGGATCGCCACTTCTCTTGGTGACGCCAGTGCCTCCAGCCAGTCCTCATCATCCAGTCTGCCCACATCCTCCTCCCATCTGGATCTCAATTCCTCTAGCTTGTCTGGGGAATTATTTAATATCTTTCGATAGGTGAGTGATATTGCATTCTTACTTAGATAATAGTCTAAAAGCCTATCTTCCAAGGGGGAAGAGGCCGGAAGATCCGCACCCATCAAAATAGCTTGGTTTAATGCGTGTCTGACTTGGAGGTATCGAAAGGTCTCTGTGGGAGCCATATCGTAGTCTTTTTGAAGGTCGGCAAAGGGTGTAACCTTTCCTCTCACCCAAAGGTCGCCCACCCTGGAGAGGCCGATCAACTCCCATTTATCAAAGCCTGGTTGGTTCCCCAGTAATCCCAGTTCTCTAGAATCCCACAGTGGTGTAGTCAAGCTTATTTTGTCTTTCCAGCCCAGCGTCCTTGATGCTGTGTGCCATATTTTAATTGTCAATGATGTTGGGGAGTGGAGTGGTGTTGCGTGTTTCCCACCATAAATGGCTCTGGGGTATCCCCCTGGCCCCATATTATGTCTGTCCATATTGTAGGCTGGATTATTGTGGGCTACGTGTACCCATTTATTAACTACTGCCAGTTGCATTGCCCAGTAGTAAGCTTGAAGCGCCGGAAGCACAATCCCCCCATCATACCAGCTCTTGGTCAGTTTATGTAGTGCGATTGCTGGAGTACCACCATCCCAGGGGAGTGTCCTTAGTTCAGTCTCTACCGTCATGAAGTATCCCTGGGGCACCACATATGGCATATTTTGTAAAACATAGATAAAGTGGGGAAGCGCCATCATTTTGTAGAGGGCTGCCCTACCCAACAACGACAAGGGTAATGACCTCCAGTGTCGCACATCTTCCTGCAAACGGCGCAGCGGGGGTCTAAATTCTGGCTGTGGAACACTGATGGTTCTCTGGTTACATAGATTCCTAAGTACTTAAATCCTTCTGCCACCACTCGGGCCTCACATTCCATAGGAAGTCTCGGGTTTCCACCACACAGGATATATATAAGCGACTTATCCCAGTTTATGGTATACCCCGAATGTTTTTGTTATAGGGTGATAATATGCAGCACTCTATGTAGGGAGGAGTAAGGTTTAGTCAAGTAAAGGAGAATGTCGTCTGCGTAAAGGGAGATTCTCTCTTCCCAATCTCTCGTCCATCTAAGTCCTCTGATAAGGGGACCCCCTCCCGTATCCACACCGCTAGGGGCTCCAGCACCAAGGCAAATATTAGTGGGAATAGGGGACAGCCCTGCCTCGTACCTCTGTGGAGACTGAATATTGACGATCGACCCCCGTTCACCGTCACCTGCGCCAGGGGCTCAGAGTATAGGAGCCTGATCCATGCTACGAAACTACCACCAAAGCCCATCCGTTCTAGGACGGCAAACAGGAAGGGCCACTCTATCATATCAAAAGCTTTCCTGGCGTGTAAGTGATACTACCACCGCCTCTTCTCTAATACTTCCGGCCCTTCCCAACACTCCATGTAGTCGCCTAAGGTTAAGCGCCATGTTTCTGTCCGGCATAAATCCTGATTGGTCGGGGTGAACCAATTTATGCATCAACGGAGCCAGGCGAGTCGCTAGGATCTTGGCGAGGACCTTTACCTCTGCATTAAGCAGAGAAATCAGCCTGTACGAGCGCAGTCATCTGGAGGCTTCCCTTCTTTATGGATCACAACAATACTGGCAAGTCCCTGATTCTCGGGCAGTTTCCCCACTAGGACACTTTCCTGAAACATTTTCAATAAATATGGTGTAGTTGTGGAGGCCGTCACCTTGTATAGCTCGATCAGCAGGCCATTGGGGCCCATTGCCTTCCCTGTTTTCAGTGCCTGAATCGCCTGTATTACTTCACTTTCTGTCAGCTCCAGCTCTAAACTGTCTCTATCGGACGTATCGAGGGTGGGCATATTGAGTGTGGCTAGAAGTTCCTTCGTCTCAACTTGGGTGATCTGAGTTGAGGACGTATATCGTTGCCGGTAGTAAGTTGCGGAGGTATCTGCAATCCCCTGCCCATCACTGATCCGCTCCCCCGCATCGGAAGTGACCTCAAAGACCCATTGCGAGGCCTGCTCTGGTCTGTCTAGCCATGCCAGCAATTTACTTGCTCTATCACCTACTTCGTATAGCCGGTGCGAGGTTGCCCGAATATGCGCTTTGGCTTGGTCCTCAGTTATGTCCCTATATTCCTTCTGTTTAATCTGTAGCTTGTGCTGCACTTCTGGGGTATGTGAACGCAGCAGATCTAATTCAATCTGCGTAATCTCTTCTTCTATCTCCGTGAGCTGCCTAGCCTTTTCACTCTAGTGTGCGGCAACCAGGGAGATGCCTTGACCTCTAATTACAACCTTGAAGGCCTCCCATAGGATTTGATGCGATTCCACTAAATTGGGTGTAAGAGGTGATAGGCGCTAATATAGCAATTACACCAATTAGTATTCTTATAGCCAACACAAATATTATCTTGCGGTGCATTCAAAAGGGAAAGATACACCCCACTTCCTCAAACATCAATCAGAGATTGAACAGAACAATTTACAATTTTTTGAAGCACACGCATTCCAGGTAAAGTCCAAGTACAGTACAATGAACTATTCACGCAGGAATCAGCCGTCTTACTTGTAATCGGGTACGACTGCCATTGCCCTGAGGTTTTCCCCGTACTTCAGGGTCCTGATCTACACAATAGGAGCATACTGTCTCCCAGGGAGTAATTTGGACACGGTCGCCGTTATTTTCAGGTTTCCCCGCACTTCAGGGACCTGATTTTTACAATAGGGAGTCTTTTGTCTCCCCAGTGATTTCTGTGCATAATATACTGCGAAATCAGTGTACACTCATATCTACTGGATTAATTTACATCTTATATCGGGATACTATATATTGGATACATGATCTCCTGAATTGAATTCGAGTCAGGAGATCATCCTCTGGAATATATCCACTACTCTAAGCCCTGAGGAAGTCATATGGTTGTTACCCCTAAACGACGAAACGCGTTGGCTAAAGGGAGTGGAAGAAATAATAAACATCAAAGAAGAAACAAAGCCTTCATTATTGCTTTCTTGTTTCTTAATTGTACTGTACTTGGACTTTACCTGGAATGCGTGTGCTTCAAAAAATTGTAAATTGATTTGATGCAAGTCCACCGACCCCTTATTCTCTTCGAAATAGTTAATTGATGTTTTCAATAAGTCTTCTCTAATGCTTGGGATTTTGAGATACCATGGATTTAATGCCATGTGAGGTCGTCGAGGTGTAGGTGTGCCTCCATAGGTCACCATGATTGGAGAGTGGTCGGAAATACCCCTCGGGAGGAGGGTTGCCTCACGAAATTGAGACAACTGGTCTGCCAAACCGAATACATAATCTATCCAGGACATGCTCCCATGTACTCCCGAATGGAAGGTATATTGATGGGAAGAGGGGTTGCATACACGCCACACATCTATAAGGCTGATCGCCGATAAGAACTTGGCTATCGCTTTGCATGCACTGTCTCTTTGCCTGGGTGGCCAATGATCTACTTCTCCATTTAGGGCTGCATTACAGTCTCCCCCAATCAGTATGTCACCCTGTGGCAACTTCACTAGATGGGCACCCAAATCAGTTAGCGCTGAGGAGTGGAGCCGCGGAGACGATATGTAGTAGTCTACCGTCCCAGCTTCCAGACAATGTCACAAACCGCCCGAGTGGGTCAAGTGTCATTGCTCGAACCGTAAAGGGAAAGGACTTACGTAATAAGATGCCCACCCCTCTTGAATCCCTGGTGTATCCTGAGAGTGCCGCCAGTTTATAGCCCCATCTATTAAGTGCTCAATAGGACGTGCCCTGTATATGAGTCTCTTGCAGCAGGACAATATCAGGTGCTCGTCGCTTAATATATTGCAATACCACTCCCTGTTTAATTTTGTCCCTTAATCCATTTACATTCCAACAGAGGAGCACCAGGTGACTAGGGGATACTACTCTATTGATGTTGTCGTGCATTTGGATGATGTGGAGATATGGTCGGGGTCCTGCCAACCCCATGGGATTCGATGCTCTGCCCCATGTTGTCTCTAGAGGAACGGTCAATGGAAGCTTCGCAATTTATTCCCAAATTAGTCAAAGAAATACTGTGTATTATGTCCCTTGAGTGGCTGTAATGTGCGGCTCGTTCCAGTGTCTTGACTATCTGTTTAACTACAACTACTAAGTTGAAACTATACAAAAACCAAACTGTCCCCCACTACCCCCTCCCTGCTACCCCTGCAATGTGGACTCAAAACTGCCCACCCCCCAACTTTGCAGAGTGCCTGTAGTCCCTGTACCCCATTTCTCAGTAACGGGGAGCGCGGCCAACCACCCTTCCAGGTGTAAGAGCTCCCCCTCCCACCACAATAAGAAGTGTCCCCGCAGCAAATTTATTTAGTTACAATGAATCAGTTCTCAAGTCACCTCCAGCGTAGTTCTCTCAACTGTTCTGGGTTCTCACTTCGCTGCAAACCGGAATTGCATTTCTCCGTCTGTAAGGTCCCATACACTGACAGGTATCATTTGAGGCTATTCCTTTTTTTATTTAAAACTCTTTTTATTAAACAAGCTCAATAGACGTTACAATCTTGCGCGAAAGAGCATGTACATTTTTGGGTTACATTCTGACAATCATATTTCGTGGTTTAAGAGAACAGGGATAGTAGAAGGAACACAGCCCCACAATCAATGCTATCTAGTATTCGTGGAAGGTACACATTTAAGAAGTCGCCGCTCTGTGCTCGGCTAGTATTCCTCTGACCCTGTCATAGCTCTCTCCTAGCCCCCTGTAGACATGCCAAGTTGCCTACATCTTCTCCCATTTCTTGGCACACCCTCTGCTTTTGTACACCGTTTCTTCTGCGCTCTGACACCAGTCTAATTCCCTCTCCCACTCCGCCACTGACGGGGATGTGGTGCCCCCCAGCCCCTGGCTATATTTCGCTTTGTTATCCCCGCTGCAAGCGTAAGCCAAATGCTGACATATCGTGGCCAAGCAGTCTCTCCCTTAATCATGAGCAGAAGCCACTTGGCGTCCACTGGAACGTCCGTTCCAGATACTCTGGACATTATTGCCATAACACTGCGCCAAAACTGCGCAATCCTAGAGCATTCCCAAAGAATGTGAAAGAAGGTGCCCTCCTGCTGGCAGCCTCTGATGCACAGCGCCAACGGTGCCCTTCCAATCTTATGTAAGAATGTGCAATATCCTGAGTTGGACCAGTCGGCATCGTACACGTATCGCGATTTCCCTTGGACCCTGGAGTGCCTCTAACCACTCCTCGTCATCTATTTTTTCCAGGTCGTTGGTGCAAGCGGCCTGCAGGGCTGTCAGTGGATCAGGCATGTTGTTCATGAGCTTACGGTATAGTGTTGGAGTTGCTTTTTCAGGAATGGGAACAATGAGTAGCCTGTGTTGTATTTGAGGCTATTTCTGATCTTTCCTTAATGGTGGCGCCTACAAGAAGTTCAGTGTCCATCTGTATCTCCGCCCATCTGTGGCAACTGTACATTGGGCGGGTGCTGGTCTTCAGTAGTTCTCTTGCTAGCTATCTCTGTCTCTTCGGTGCGGTGTCGTCCCGGCTGGCGCCATTCCTTTTCTTCCCATCGCCAGCAGGAGTGGTTCCTGTTGTCCCCCGGTTTTCTCCAGCCATCGAGCCAGTCCCATACCTCCTCTGGAGATTCAAAAACCATGTTTCCCCCTCCGCCACCACTCGGAACTTTGGGTGGTAAAGCATTGCATATTTCAGATCTCTCTCACACAGCCGTTTCTTAACTTCCAGAAATGAGCGGCTTAAGTTCTGGACCTTGACCGTGAAATCCGGGAAGAAGGTGATTGTAGCGTTTTCATAGCGCAATGGAGGTGCAGAGCGGGCGGCCTGTAGTATAATATCTCGGTCTCTAAAATTGAAAATCCTCGCCAGTATAGGTCGGGGAGGTGCGCCCGGTCGCGGCAGATCCCCAGGCATTCGATGGGCACGCTCAACGGAAAAATAGTTGGAGAGGTGTCGGGGCTGCAAGTGTTGTGTTATAAGTTCCTCAACAAACAGATCAGTTGACGGGCCCTCTGCTTTCTACGTCACTCCCAAAATGAGGACATTGTTTCTGCATGCGCACCCCTCGTAATCTTCCAAATGCATTTCAAGGGCAGTCGCTGTAGCCTGAAGGTGTTTCACCTGTGTCCCGAGCTCTTTACTAGTCACATTGAATGTGAGAATAGAGTCTTCCGTGGCTCGAGGTTCCAGATTTCGGAGGTCAGCATGCATCAGCGATACCTCCCAGGCCACCGTATCGATCTTGGTTTCAAGCGTTGAGCGGATTTCCTGAATGGCAACCATCAAGTCTTGTAGTGTGGGGCTGCATTCTCCCGGTCCTGACTTTGGGCAATGCTCCTCTCCCTCTACTACTTGGGTATCTGATTTGGAGTGGATAAACTTATCCAGCTTTGTTTGATGGGACATCTTTGCACCTTTATGGGCTGCCATTGTCTACCTTCCTTTCAGGTGGGTTGGAGACGTCCCATTCGTCTCTTTTTGACCAGTTGTTCTGTTTCCACTGTGTCAATGAATTAAGCACAGCAGTTGACCTCCTCGCAGGCCCCTCCGCCTCTATATTGCCACCTCCGAGGCCTGTCTCTCGCGCTTCTGGCTATGCTCCAATTTGACCCACTGTTCTGGAGCTACTGCGGAAGTGTTGGTCGATCAGCACCGAGTAGGCTGTCTCCCACCGTAATATTGACCCCGTTCTATCCGTCTCTTCGTGGAAGGTGTAGGTATTTAAGTGAAGGCTTATCCAGGCTGGCAGTCCCTGGGCTGAGAGTTCGTAGCCACAGCAACCAGGTCGAATATGACTGGGTAGCTCGCCCACACCTCGCCAGTGCCTCAGCGGCCACCCGCCCGCTAGCACAGAATTAACACGGCGGTCGCGGCTACAGAGGGCCGGGGCCGGCACACCACAACGTCCCCTGGCGGTGTCTCTCCACACCGAGGTAGAATAGGTCACTCACCGGCAGGCCTCGCTGCACGGGGGACCTCCACTCGGGATCATTTAGCAGGCATAGCAGCTTTCGGCGGCCCCGGTGCTCAGTGCTGTCAAGGGGCACCACCGGCACACTTCATTTATCGGACCTTGCAGCCAGCGCGGCTGCGTCTCCCCTGGGCTCTAAAGCGTTTTCGGCAGGTGGGTTTCCACTCTCCTTCCTTCCGACGGTGCCGGGGAGCCAGATCTCGTCACTCCGGAGGCGCACGCCCTCCACGCAACCTCCGCGGTCCAGCCCCGCTGCAGGCCGCATCTGCTGATCACAGGCTTCTACTCCGCCTCTGCTCCCCAATTTTTCAATGGGCTGCTGTACACGGTGTCCGGACCTTCCGGTTGCGGTATAGCATTTGCTGCGACGAATAATTGATCGGATATTTAGGGATCGGAGCGGGTGCCTGACGGAGCTCTCTCACAGTGCGGCCATCTTGGTTCGCCACTAGCCACTCTCCCCCTTCTCTTCTAATTCTTGGTCACTTTAATTCAGCCTATGGTTTCCCTGTAACATTTTCATTTTAGAAAAGTCTACATCATATTTTTGGACCTATTCTGTCAATTTCTCATGTACTCGTCTCACTTTACGGGTGACATCCTACGCCAAAAACAACAGTTCATCCTGCTCATAAAGGTCTCTCTCTTTCCAGAGGCGAATTCCCACTGATTATTTCATGCACCTCTGCCTTCAATCTCACTACATCTAGCAATTTTGCCTTTACTGCAGCTTTTATGGTACCCTGACTAGACACACTACTTTGTCGTTCCCCATCACTGCCCCAATTCCTCTGCCAATTCTCTGAAGTTGGGGTCTGCGAGACATGCTGGTTTCCAGAGATTCCCTGACCTGTGCCTTCTTCTGGTATCCTTCCCATGGGTCCTCTGACTGGAGCTTCCCACATTCTCAAATCTGAGTTTGAGTTCCCTAATGACACAAATTGTATGGTACTAGACTCAACATGTACTCTCGAAGGATCTGCAGTTGCTGGCAATGGGGTACTAGCTTTTATAGGCACCAGAAATGGGTTGTTCCCACTTACAGTCAAGTTTCCACCAGAGCTGACCGTTTCTTCCAACCCTGGCTGTTGTTGACTAGCGTTGTCCACCAAACTCAGGTCATACACAGAGGCTCCAGGTCCAATGGTGACCGGTACAGTAAGGGCTTCCGGCAACTGTAAAGCAGCGTTGACTCCACTTGACTCTGCACCTCCTCATACTGGTATTGTTGTTCCTTCTGCTCCTATTGAAATCCTTCCCACTACCCCTGCACTAGGGCCTGTCTGTGCTGATACCAGTCTTTCCATACTCACTGCATTTGCCAGTTCTCGCCTTCCTTCTTCCGAATGTGGATTGTAAGGTGGCGGGCGCTCTGCCAACAATCTGTCGAACAAGCTGTCATCAGTAACGCTCCCATTGTTTCCATTTTCTTCTCCATTCTTATTCTGAGTATCTCCCTCTTTCACCAGTAATGGGTACAACCTCTCCCCCTCAATGGTTTCTACTCTCCATCTCTTTAGTTGTGCATCTCATCATGCATCCTATAATGCTTTGATTGCCTTTTTCATCTTCCCCAGACATCTTTCCCTGTTCTTTACCTGAGCTGCTCTCATCCACACATCTAATGCCTCAAACTGTGTTGGTCTAGGTGGAGGCCATAGTGAAGATATCACTCCCCTCAACTGATACAACACCTCCAATTGAAATGAACCATATTGCAGACAAGCTAAATCTCCCTCTTTTTCAGTGATTTTTTGCCAATTTTGAAGCCAAACTATAGTACGGAGTACTACATTTGTTGCCATGTACTGTGCCGGAGTATCTTCGGGAGGTGCTTCCTCACCCACTCGAGTAACCACTCCCCGATCTCCCCAACACAAATCCTGTAACACCCTAAAGCATCATATGATTAAGTAAAATTTTCCCTTCAACTGACAAGATTTCCTCGCTTCAACTTCCTGATGATTACCAACAAAGCCCAGGGCGACGTTACACCAACCGACCTATTGCAGCACGGCACACTCTGATGTCACCTTTTCCTCCTTGCAGCGGCTGGCCCTACTTCACAATTTTTCCATACCCGTTCACTCACACAATAACAACTCCGAAATTGTCTGCCTTTCTAAAAGATCGTTAGAATTCAATCACTCAAAAACATTCACTCACAGCGACCCTCGACCTGCGCTGGTCACCCGAATCAATTTAGTCCACCCCTGTAAACAAGGTTTGCCATATGATTCTAACATGTCCAATTCACACAAAGTTCACTGTCTTAGGTGGATTTGCTGATGTCGTCACAAGACAACCCTTCAAAGCAGCGGTCAATCACAACAAATCAATGTCTTCTACACCACTAAATATATCCTGGGATCTTAGGCCACTTCGGGGTCTGAAACGCAAAACAAAACTCTTGGACCACGTCCGGCCCAAAACCGCATTTACTCAACTTTCACACAACTCCACCAGACATCAGCAATCAACACACTCCCACAACCTAACACATGACGCATCCCTATTGATACTCACTCCTCCGTTCGCCGCTGTTCTTGCCGCACCATCAATCTTCGTCAGTCTCCACCAACGTCCGTCGTTCTCCGCTCTCAATCATTGGGCTCTAATCTGGGGCTCTAGGGATCTAGGCCTTTTCTAGAGTTTTCTAGACTCTCCCCTCGCTTCATGTGCCAGCCATCCTCTGCTACCAACTGAAGGAGCTGGGGTCCACGCTCTAGAACCACTGTCTCTTTTTGTCAGCATGAAAGCGTGGAGGGGAGGAAAATCGTTAGCCAATCAATCATTGAAGTTCCAATGAACTATGACTCCGAACAATCACAGATTCCAAATTAAGTTTAGTTCGTTTATTACAAAGCCAAGAACAATTGGACATACAAACACCTCAAAATGAGGTTGTAGAAATACATTGGAACTAATACAAAGCCGAATCTATGGGTGAAGTTTAGACGGTGCAGCATGCACAGAATAATCAGTTCAAGAATCAGGAAACAGAAGATTATGGCCCCAACGTCAAGGTTCCCCTTAATTGGAGGTTCGTAGGTATAAAGCATTAATCTGTCCGTACTCTACCACTAACGTGACATCCCTACTTAAAATTCACAAGGCAAGATCCATCAAGGTGTCAGCGCGTGAAGCCTTCCTAAGAAGTCTCTTCACGTGTAGATGGGTCAAGTAGCAAAAAGCTACAGAGCTCGTTCTAAGATGCTCTATCTCTCTCAAGGCAAAATCAGAAATCCCCGGACACTGTCCTTAACTTAGATACTTTTCTTTGCAAGAGAGTATCCCAAGATGCATTGCGACATCACACCATACAGACAAGCCACCTCCTTGTAGGTAACTTTCCACACGACAGCGATGCTCCCCGGCCTTGCGAGATGACCTTGATTCCCAGGCTTACTTCGATGAGAAAATACAACAGTCCTTTATTATCAGTATTGCTGTTCAATGTATCCTCTCCTCCCTAAGCCTAATTCCTAAAACAAAGACATTATTCTAGCTAACAAGTACAAATTCTTCACCTGCAACAGAAACGTGAGAAAGAACAAATTCAACATGCATATGAATTTCACTAGTAAATCTAATGCGAGAGTCTCCAGGGGAAAAATACAATTCAGGCCTACAGAAATTGGTCAACATAAGAAATGGCAGAAGGCCTCATGATGTTACACACATAAAATGAACATTATTACTAAGCTTATCTAAGTTAACATGTTACATGAGCACATCTGTTATTTGAATACTTGTCAGCGACGTACCAATTCTGCACGTTAATATTTTCGACTAACCACACATAATTGCAACTTGGATTTCTTGACATTTACATTGAAAATATCCCTAACACATCACTTTTCACATTATTACAGTTCACGTTTTACTGGCCTAAGTTAATATAATAAAGGATTATATGTAGGTGTGAACTACCCATGATTATAATGCACCCCTACAAATGAAAGAGCAAAATCTGCGCTCTCACAGTCTCCATATTTTACTTCCTTGTAAACAAGGCGAATCCCCGATCACCACCACAATGTCCTGAAAAGTGATGTTGTGGTGGCAATAGGGGCTTGTAAATATGCCCCAATATTATGATGTAATCTTTAAAAACTCATAACTCTGGTTCTACGTATTGGATTTTTGTCGTTTTGATCTTGTTTTTCTCATAAAAATATAATCTATTTTTCTAACCCTGTGCAGAGTATTTGGGTGGTGTATTTATTGTGTTACTGTGAGTGTGTATGTAGCACAAATACTTTACACATTGCCTCTTTAGATAACCTGACTGCTCAGTGCCAAGCTCCCAGAGGGTGAGCACATGTTATCTTTTAGTGTGTATCTAACTTACCCCGAATAGAGTGGTGGATCTTGCTTTGACAGGGTGCATACCTCTGCCAACCAGAAACCCCATTTCTAACAGAGATCATACCTGAATTTCCATGTCCGGAAGTGCTATGTGAGGCATGCCAGACCCAGGCAGTGTAAACGGACAACTGACTCGATGTGCAGGGAAATTTTTTTCTATTTATTAGGGCAATTGATTTTTTTGCTTTTCTCAAACAGACTCCCGCTCTTGGAGTTTGGGAGTTTGTTCCATAGCAGGTCCAAGAAAACATGGCAGCTGCTCAGTATTCAGCTCTGCCTGCAATGCATTTGCTTCACTGACAGACACAGTATAGATTTACAGACCTCTATCACGCAAGCAGGTATCTCTAAATATGGCACGTAGTCCTGTGGGCAGGATGTGCAAATGCTCCATCGACCTGGTTGTTGTATTCCGCTTTAGGTGTCCGTATATAGGTTTTCCTGAAACATGTCCTTATATAGGCACAATTCGCATTGCCCTTATATAGGCATAGAATCCCAGTCCTTATTTAGGCATTAGCCGTGCACTCCAAATACAGGCATGGTCACCGACATCCGTCCACCCTAACGTCACAACGAGTTCTTAGAAACCAGACCCTTAAGCTCTCGGGAGTTCCCCTAGCACAGGATTATTGATTCCTCCAAGAACTCATCTATTATGTATGAACCGTTATACCTTAAGGGTTCATTCCTGACGTCTTCCTCTGTCCGACTTCACGTCAATGCTAACATTCCAAGGCACCTACCAGGTATAAATATACCTTCCCTTGCCCAAGCAAGTTAGAGGAGACCTCAACTTCAGAGGAGCCCGTATCCCGGCCTGACGCACTGAGAAGACGCTGTCATTCCTGCTCGCAGAAGAATCCAGCTTCCAGTGTTCTGACTCCAGTCGCAGGGTGTTAGAGTTCCAGATCCGGCAGGAGATTCCCACCTCTCTCATTCTCAAGGTATGGAGCTGACTAGAACCTAGAGGGACTCTTGGCATACTAGACTTAACATACTCTTAGTATACCATACTAGAGAATACTCCACCTACTTCTTACCTTTCCCTACACCTAGACTAGATTAGGTACATTGGGGTAGAACTAGCTTAGAGACGCATCGTATGAGTACTCGCATTTTTAGCTCATGTTATTTATGTACGTGAATATATGCTAAAAGATAATGCTAGCGCAGTATTATTTATTTCTACTGCTTACGCTGTACATTATTTATCTTGCATACTGTCTTGTGATCATAACAGCACATATCTCTTACACGAGAAACAAGACTGTTCAATAAAACCTCTTTATTGAAACGCCCATCTTTTCTTTCTGTGTAACTCTGTGGAAACTAAGCATGCACGAATAACTGAGTGAAACTGTTATCTATTGTTTCCACGATTCTGAGACGTGTTCCGATTCTAAAGGGAAACAAAGTGGTCATGTTTATGCGGTTGCCAGAAACTACTCCCTTCTTGTTCTCAAGGAGTTTCTAGTGGCCTCTGAGCTAGCTGGCACAAAAGTAATTAAGTTTAATATACTCAATAGGGACATACCGACCTCAGTCCTATGTCAAGCCTATAGGCTATATTATTCCAATGCGCAGAGCCTATTAGGGAAATAGGAACTACACTACATGGCGCCCAAACGTTTGGTAAGGCAGGAATTTAACGCTAGATACTGAGTAACTCAGTCGTGCTTTTCCCAGAGACCCCTACTCACAAACTCCATAAGACGTCTGGAGTGGGTAGGGTTAAATATCCGCCAAAACTAAATAGGACAAAAAACCCTATATATTAGTTGTTTGGTTTGTTCAACGTTGAAGGATACAGTGTTCCAAAATATTGTGCACCTTATCTTTTGTTTCCTTGAAACTTGTTCTACATTTTTCAAAAAACAAATGTCCGAACACGGGGACAATAACACCGGGAACGGTGTAGCTGCGGCTGACCCAGTCGTAGCAGCTTTTAACTTTACAGGTTTAAATGAAACCGAGGAGGGTGTTATAGACATCCATCCAAACTTAAGAAGAGCCACCACTCTAAAACTTATAAAACACGGCCTACCACCAAGAGGCGGTAGAGCAGTTTTCGTGATAGAGGCACACGAATCATTTCAGACAGAGGTATTCTATTCATGCATAGTATTCCCTGAATCAAATCCAGTAACAAAACTGTTTCACTTCTACAAAGAAGATGAACCACCAGAGGAATATATTCCTTTCGAGGATATTGAAATTCCACTAACATACCAGGAGCATCAGCTCTGGTTTAAAGGTGCGCTAAAACATCACAGAAACATTACCAGGCTCGGTCCATTAGGTAGACCAGGAGCAACATGGCCGATTCTAGCCGGCTACACTCCTCATCCTGACCTGTCAGACGAGGAATTACTTACTCAACTACAAGAGTTAATAAACATTTACAGACAATTAGTCCAATATGTCATGCGGACTTTCACAGTCCAACCACCATTGACCATTCCAAATCAAACCCCTCAACAGGGGAATACACTAAAAATTACACCACAGTCTTTATACGCAGTCATGGGTAAAATGCCCACAAAACGTGAGCAAATTCCATTCTGGATAGCTCAAAAAATTACTCAAATCGAAGCAGTATTTCCTAATACTAGCCCTTATGAGAAACACAGAATCCTAACAATCTGTTTACCAATGGGGATCACACCCCAACTGGAAGACTGCACCACTTGGGGCTCAGTCTTTGCTGCCATCTATACTAAAACACATGGTGTTCCGTCAATTGCAGTAATACCAGATGTCCTGAAACAAATTCAAAACGAATACGGGGCAGAGCCTGCTCTGAATTTAGGTATGAAATTACTGAAAAACTTCGACCAGGTCTCAACAATAATATTATCTAATATTAAAGGAGAGGCAGCAGCAGTGGCGATCCGCCAACGATTAAGGGAATTTGATGTAACAGAACATCAAACTGAACTACTCAGAATAATAGAACAATCTTATGCAGAATTAGGCAGAGATAGTTTGGGTGGAAGACCATTGAAGCCAAAACTATCTGAAAGTCCTGAGAAGGACTCCATTAAACAAACTCCTACATCTTCTAAAAAGAAGTGGGAAACTAACAAACAAAATTCAAACGAGAAACGTTCTCAATCCCGAGGTAGGTCTCCTCAAAAGGAGCCCTCTGAAAGGAGGTATAACCTCAGGAATAGAGATAATTTAAGAAAGCCTGACAGGTATCAAGATACTGATACACGTTCCTCTCGTATCTTTCAGATATCGTCACAGACATCGGAAAGAAGAGGACGGTCAGAACATAGAGAAGAATGCGTGAAATCGAAAGACGACAAACACGTTCCAAAAAATAAATCAAAACCTCAATTCTCAAAAAAGAAGGTAGCAGGTCTGAAGATCAGACATGCCGAGGATACTGAGAACACAACTCAAGAACGGAGAATGGGCTCAGACATTGCTGGACAGTGCGGCAGAAGTCACAATAGCTCGCCAGAACCTGAAGGAACTTCTGGAGACAGTGGACTTGAATGAGTACATCACAGTAGAGACTGTAGACACCAGGGTTAGTACTCCACAAAAGTTATATGAAATAACACTCCGAATGGAGGGAGACATACCAAGAAAGGTGAAAACACTCTTTTGGGAGAAACTTTCAAGAGGTTATGATATACTTCTAGCAGAAAAGGTTTGGCCACCACAATTTGTCAGGGAGTGCCCACATGGTGAGGACATTATTATGCCTGCCTTCTCCAACCATATTCCAATTCACCTAAAATATACTTATGCCAGGAAATGGGCAGTTGCCCAGGCCCCAGCATTATACAAAAATCATGTAGGATGGGATGAGGACTCACCTCACCACAAAATACATCTAAAAAATGAACCTACTGCACAAAGGCAGTACCCAATAAAGCAAGAAGTTAAAAAACAGGTCAGGGAGATCTTAGATCAACTTGAATACCAAGGGGTGATTGAAACATGCACCTCCTCAATGAACAATCCTTTGTTTCCTGTCTCCAAACCAGACAATACATATCGTCTAGTTTTGGATTACAGACACTTAAACACTTGTTCAAAAACATTTGCAGTGCAAAATGCACATAGTACAGCATTAATGAATAACATTGTGCGTAAAAAATATAAAACCACATTGGATATCTCAAATGGTTTCTTTTGTCAAAACAAAACACCTGAAAGCAGGTACTTAACAGCTTTCTCAATAATGGGGACCCAGCGTCAATTTTGTCGACTCCCACAAGGGTTCAAGAACAGCCCGGGGTTATTCTCAGCGAGGGTAACAGAGTTACTACAAATTTATGATAATGAGGCATTGTCATATGTCGATGACATCTATCTGACAGACGATGACCTGGATAGGCACTTGAACAGGGTGAGCACCATTATATTGGGCTTCGCCTCTGAGGGCTATAAGTTCAACTTTAAAAAATCCAGAATTGCCCATCTCAATGTCCTTTTTCTAGGATATGAGCTTTCAAGTGAAGGCAAGAGCTTGGCAGCTAACTTTTTAGAAAGGTGTGCGCTGCTCCAACCTCCAAAAACGCTGAAAAATTTACAATCCATCCTGGGTTTTCTAAATTTTGGAAGAACTTAGGGGCATATTATCAACGGCCAGCGATAATTATCGCTGGCCGTTCACAGCGTGAGAATAGTTATCGCCGGCTACCGCAGATAATTATCGCCATGCTAGCGCTGTATTAACAACGCATAGCGCAATGGCGATAATTATTCCTGCGATAGCTTGTTTTCCATGGAACATCGCTGGTTTTCCAGCGATGTTCCATGGAAAACGGCGATATCCTTGCTGATACGACCCTGTGGTCGTATCAGCAGAATCCATCTCCCATGTAAAGTATGCTTAAGTCAGGAATTTAACAGACGTTAAATTCCTGAGTTAAAGCTGAGGTAGCGCGATTTCTTTTATCGCTGCACCTCCTTGTTAATATCGCGAGCTGCCTTCGCGATATTAACTTGTGTTGTTTTCACAGCCACGCCTTCTTTGCATCTCATTAGCGATGCAAGGCGAGGCTGTGAAAAAACGGGCTCTACATCAAGGAAACACGCGCTAGCGTGTCCTTGATGATATTGCGATATAATTATCGCCGCTTTTCGCCCGAAAACGGACGCTAAAGCGGCGATAATTATATCGCCAGCCCTTGATAATATGCCCCTTACATTCTAAATTACGCAGAAAGGGTTAAACCTCTCTACGCATTAATCAAACCTGATTTTTCAATCAAAAATTGGACACAGGAACACACAGAAATCTTGCGTTCACTCCAAGCTAACATGTTAGCAACAAATCACTTACAAACACGCGTAAGTCAACGCAATTTAGTGATCCGAATAATTTCGGGTCAATGCGGATTCACCTACTTAACATTTAATGAGGGTGAAAAAGTACCAATAGCATACAAATCACATTTGTATACACAAGCAGAAATGTGCTTCACTTCAACAGAAAAAATACTGTCAGCAGTTCAAACCGCTGTAGCAAAAGAAAGAGCTCTAGCCCAAGGGAAACGCATTATTGTCGTAACCCCAGTACCGGCCTTAGAGGCGGTAACTAAAGCGAGCATTCCAAATGCTAAAGCATTACATCCTAGATGGATACAATGGGTTAATTCTCTTGCTGCAACAGGTGTTGAATATGTTTTTGATCCTGATTTAAAAACACAAGCGTTCCTGCAATATGAACATGAATGTCCTCTGCCCACTGAAATTCTGCCTCTCGATCAGTATGAATTTATAATTTACACTGATGGATCCGCACAACCCGCTACAGGGAGTAAGCAAGCTTACAGTGCAGCGTGCACAATCGTTAAAGGTCGCATGCGCGATGGTAACTTCAGACCAATGGTCACTAAAATTCAATCTCTAGGAGATTGTACAGCTCAGCGAGCTGAGCTACAAGCATTCAAACTGGCACTTGAAAGTACAGATCGCGAATTCCCCACACTAATAGTGTGTGATTCTTTCTACTGGGTGCAGTCGTATAATGAATATATACAAAATTGGCTTGAAAATGGGTTCAAAGATGCAAAAGGTGGCACAATAAAGCATAAAACGCTTTGGGAACAAGTAGTTCAGTTAAAAACGAACTACCAAAGGCTCACGTGATACACACGCTGAGTCATCAACGTGATGGCGTTCACGTTGCAGGGAATTCATTGGCTGACGAAGCCGCAATCGGGGCTGTTCAGACGGCTTCCGTAGCTGCGATCACTCGTTCAAAAACGAGAATAGACAGTGAGATATTGTTGGCTGTCAATGCTACGAGCAAAGGCAGTGGTGCAGCGTTACCAAAAAGTTTCCACTCAAGTACTCTTATGTAATTGATGCGAACAACGTTCCTTTTGCTCGAATCCCTGGAGTGGGGGATAGGGTAATTCCAAACATGGAACGTAGAGCAGCTTTGATTTATGAAGCACATCTGGGGAGGGTCTGTCACATCAAGGGATCTCTAAAACAATATTGACATTAAAAGAGATGTCCTGGTGGCCTGGAATGAATACACAGATTCACATCTTCATCAGTGACTGCATAGACTGTAAGGTACAGCATGATGCAGAACGCCAAGAGACACCATGCTACGAAGTAGCCTGCCCAGTACAGACACCATTGTTAGACAGCATTAGACTATCTACGCGCAGGCGTCCTTTTGGACAAATGCAATCCCACAAATACTAAGGGGTCGATTCCGATCTCGGTCGGAGGCGCACCCAATACCATTCGGTCGGGAAAAAAGCCATGCGAAAGCCTGTTTCCCGACCGATCCGTACAGTACACCGAACGAGCAAGTACGATGCGCACAACAGCAAAAAATCCAGCCGAGCCGTACTCACCCAAACCAGGTCCTGTACTCCGACCGAGGCGAATCCGGAAATGCTGAATCGAGTCGCACTGAAGGGAAAATGCAGCCCCGTCCGGCCGGACAAGTACGATGCGCTTTCCGTACGCTCCGAACCCGTCGCTACGCACGGCACGTCAAAGCATCCGGGAGAGGCGCACATAAGCTCCGATTCGCGCCACAACACGATCCACGGCTCCGAGACGAACACGGCACCGATGAGGACGACGCGAAGCGACGAGGACGAGGCGAAGCGACGAGGACGACGCCAAGCAACGAGAAGGACGAACGACACGAACCAACCATGAATCCCTTCGTCCCGATCATACCAATATTCTACATTTACTACCGGAACAGGCACGGACGCGTACGGCGCAGAAGGTAAGCCAGACACCAACCACAAAACACATACAACACGTACACGACACATCACACACACACACGGGGATGCTGAATATACTTACACCAGCAACAGCAGCACTATAGGGGCGGGATGCCCATCACCAATGCCACATATGCACACAGGGGCCTGGATGCGCACCACCACCCCTACCCAGGGGGGCTGGATGCCTACCACTACTACCAGCCTTAGCCAGGGGGGGCTGGATGCCTACCACTACTACCACCCTCACCCAGGGGGGGCTGGATGCCTACCACCACCCTCACCCAGGTGGGGCTGGATGCCTACCACCACCCTTAGCCAGGGGGCTGGATGCCTACCACTACTACCACCCTTAGCCAGGGGGCTGGATGCCTACCACTACTACCACCCTTAGCCAGGGGGCTGGATGCCTACCACTACTACCACCCTCACCCAGGGGGGCAGGATGCCTACCACTACTACCACCCTTAGCCAGGGGGGCTGGATGCCTACCACTACTACCACCCTCACCCAGGGGGCAGGATGCCTACCACTACTACCACCCCTACCCAGGGGGGCTGGATGCCTACCACTACTACCAGCCTTAGCCAGGGGGGCTGGATGCCTACCACTACTACCACCCTCACCCAGGGGGCAGGATGCCTACCACTACTACCACCCTTAGCCAGGGGGGCTGGATGCCTACCACTACTACCAGCCTTAGCCAGGGGGCTGGATGCCTACCACTACTACCACCCTCACCCAGGGGGGCTGGATGCCTACCACCACCCTCACCCAGGGGGCTGGATGCCTCACCACCACCCTTAGCCAGGGGCTGGATGCCTACCACTACTACCACCCTTAGCCAGGGGGGCTGGATGCCTACCACTACTACCACCCTCACCCAGGGGGGCAGGATGCCTACCACTACTACCACCCTTAGCCAGGGGGGCTGGATGCCTACCACTACTACCACCCTTAGCCAGGGGGCTGGATGCCTACCACTACTACCACCCTTAGCCAGGGGGGCTGGATGCCTACCACTACTACCACCCTCACCCAGGGGGGCAGGATGCCTACCACTACTACCACCCTTAGCCAGGGGGCTGGATGCCTACCACTACTACCACCCTTAGCCAGGGGGCTGGATGCCTACCACTACTACCACCCTTAGCCAGGGGTGGCTGGATGCCTACCACTACTACCACCCTTAGCCAGGGGGGCTGGATGCCTACCACTACTACCACCCTTAGCCAGGGGGCTGGATGCCTACCACTACTACCACCCCTACCCAGGGGGCTGGATGCCTACCACTACTACCAGCCTTAGCCAGGGGGGCTGGATGCCTACCACTACTACCACCCTCACCCAGGGGGGCTGGATGCCTACCACCACCCTCACCCAGGGGGGCTGGATGCCTACCACCACCCTTAGCCAGGGGGGCTGGATGCCTACCACTACTACCACCCTTAGCCAGGGGGCTGGATGCCTACCACTAATACCACCCTCACCCAGGGGGCAGGATGCCTACCACTACTACCACCCTTAGCCAGGGGGGCTGGATGCCTACCACTACTACCACCCTTAGCCAGGGGGGCTGGATGCCTACCACTACTACCACCCTTAGCCAGGGGGGCTGGATGCCTACCACTACTACCACCCTCACCCAGGGGGCAGGATGCCTACCACTACTACCACCCTTAGCCAGGGGGCTGGATGCCTACCACTACTACCACCCTTAGCCAGGGGGCTGGATGCCTACCACTACTACCACCCTTAGCCAGGGGGGCTGGATGCCTACCACTACTACCACCCTTAGCCAGGGGGCTGGATGCCTACCACTACTACCACCCTCACCCAGGGGGCAGGATGCCTACCACTACTACCACCCTTAGCCAGGGGGCTGGATGCCTACCACTACTACCACCCTTAGCCAGGGGGCTGGATGCCTACCACTACTACCACCCTTAGCCAGGGGGCTGGATGCCTACCACTACTACCACCCTCACCCAGGGGGGCAGGATGCCTACCACTACTACCACCCTTAGCCAGGGGGGCTGGATGCCTACCACTACTACCACCCTTAGCCAGGGGGCTGGATGCCTACCACTACTACCACCCTCACCCAGGGGGGCAGGATGCCTACCACTACTACCACCCTTAGCCAGGGGGCTGGATGCCTACCACTACTACCACCCTTAGCCAGGGGGCTGGATGCCTACCACTACTACCACCCTCACCCAGGGGGGCTGGATGCCTACCACCACCCTCACCCAGGGGGCTGGATGCCTACCACCACCCTTAGCCAGGGGGGCTGGATGCCTACCACTACTACCACCCTTAGCCAGGGGGCTGGATGCCTACCACTACTACCACCCTCACCCAGGGGGGCAGGATGCCTACCACTACTACCACCCTTAGCCAGGGGGGCTGGATGCCTACCACTACTACCACCCTTAGCCAGGGGGGCTGGATGCCTACCACTACTACCACCCTCACCCAGGGGGGCTGGATGCCTACCACCACCCTCACCCAGGGGGGCTGGATGCCTACCACCACCCTTAGCCAGGGGGCTGGATGCCTACCACTACTACCACCCTTAGCCAGGGGGCTGGATGCCTACCACTACTACCACCCTTAGCCAGGGGGGCTGGATGCCTACCACTACTACCACCCTCACCCAGGGGGGCAGGATGCCTACCACTACTACCACCCCCACTCATAGGATGGACAATGCATGACACAACCAGCACACCACAACCTAGGGAATGCAAGATAAAGACATCCCCCCACCACCATGACAAGCGTGTGTAGGCTGTGTCAAATGCCTACAACACCGAACATGACTTTGAACATACAATGTGACCCCCTAGCACATGTGCCACACATATATGTGTGTGGTACCCACAATGCAAGCAGCCCATGACCATTGTGGCAATGGGGCCTAAACCCCCATCATCACAGTGACCAAAAGGTAAGTGTGGGGTCCATAGCTGAAGCACATTTTGACCATTGTGGCAATGGGGTCTAAACCCCCATCATCACAGTGACCAAAAGGCAAGTGTGGGGTCCATAGCTGAAGCCCATTTTGACCATTGTGGCAATGGGGTCTAAACCCCCATCATCACAGTGACCAAAAGGAAGTGTGGGGTCCATAGCTGAAGCACATTTTGACCATTGTGGCAATGGGGTCTACACCCCCATCATCACAGTGACCAAAAGGTAAGTGTTGACAAAGAAAGAGCTGCAACTGCCAAACTGCATGGATCATTCCTGGTCACAGAACCAAAAACTCATCTGTGGCAAAGTAGTGTATGTGTCCCATTGCAACATAAATTGGGTGAGCCAAATACTGCAGTGCAAATGAGACATTCCTTTGGCCATGTGCAGACAAACAACACCCATGGGGGCTGACACCGTCAACATTCATCAATGACACAATGACAGAAGTGACCATCAGAATGCAGAACCACATATTTGCACCAATGGGCACACAAATGCAGATATCCTGTGGAGACAGCAGATGTGAGGTGAACAGATACCATACCATGGCAGCAATGGGACACACAAACCATGATCACTGTGCTGACCGATGACCTAGGAGTCCCAGGGACAGCAGGTGAAACACACCAAACAACATACAGCCAATGGCACACCCAAGATATGCCAATGCAGTGGTGCAGATGCACAAACACAAACAGGCAGACCAACACTGACATCATACACAGCAGGTGAGGGGGGGAGGTGCCAGTGTCCCCAGGTAACCACACAACACATGAGGAGAGCTGAATACCAATCATACAGATGTGCATACACTGCCACACTAAGGTAACTCATGGATCCAAATCCCCTATGTGGGCAAGCAGGCATTGTCAGATGAGAGGGAGCACAAAACACACATGTCACACAGGAACGTAGGAACAACAACTGACACAGCAAGACACAGACACACCACAGCACCACTCCCAGGGCCCCCACAATGTGGTGACCCTTGGCTGCATAAAATTCCCACTCTGATGACAAAGCTGAATGTGGTTCACACTGTGAACCACAGTCATGTGTCCTGAGCAACAAACTACCATCACACCGACACAAGCACAAATCAATCAGCATGGCCAGTAAGCCAAGGCCAACATGGAGGCAGGGGTCCAGCTGGGCAACAACTCCCATCTGCACACACTCAACACCACACCCCTCGACCTCCAACAATGTGCAGCAGTGAAGTACACATGCACTGGTGACATTGCACATGCACCCATGACTATTCCAGGGTGGTGGGTGGGAACCAAGGTGCAGAAACACATCACACATGGCCACTCAACAAGACTCCTGAATGTCTGACACACTGCACACTACGCTGTACATGGACATGACGGCGATACCACACCACCCAATGGGATCCCAGCCACAGTCACACACCAATGAAGAAGCCAAGGTCACCCACAAAGAACACACATAGACAACAACCAACATCGCAGCCCGGACCCTGAGGAGTGCCAGCAGTCACACACACAACGTGTCACAATAACTTAAAGATAACACGAACTGAAAATCACATGACAGGGGCAAACAACAAGTGCCAAGGGGAAACCTGACTGTGACCCATCTGCGTCTGCACACAAACTCAGCCCTGACAGCAAACACACCTATGGGTGACACCCTGATGACCAGTAATGTGCCATGCACCCACATCACAGAGAACACAGGGAGAAGACTTTGGGGGAACATAGCTCAAGTCAGCAAGCATCACAAACAGGTACAACACTAGGGATCACAGCATGCGCAGATAAATGGAAGTGAACACACAGACATGCACATACAACACACACCTTGGGCGCAGGCAATGTCACACGTGTACACACTGCCATGAGGGGACTCCACTCCTGTGTGAGGAAAGCTGTGCCATATGTTGCCTCAGTAGGGCCCCATCATGTCAGCTGAGCACTTGGTCACACAATCAACAATTAGCACCAAATGAGGGCTCCCGTCACATCAGCCTGGTCATGGATGTGCCAACGGAATCATCAGCACAGATCCAACACACTTGTATAGCAATGTTGCACTGACTACACGGATGAGTCCTTCCCCATTGATGCCCAAACCTGCATGTCCAGTGGAGATGGCAACACGGTCAGGGAAGTAGACAAATCCAACAATGGAAGGCACAACAGATGTGCAGGGGTGGAAGCCACAGATATGAAATTGCTAATGTAAGTAGGAAATCCCATTGCCAAATACTGAACACATGACACCCTCAGATGCTGCTATGGATGACATGGATACACCACATGATAGGACACATTCCCCCTGGACCACATGGGTTCCTGCACAGTAACACTTCATAATCATGAGACCAGATATCACCATCACTGCAGCAAGGGCATGGTTAGCAGCACCAACAACATGTACATCTGAAGCATGAGCACTAGAGAAAAGAAAGTTGCTTTATTCAGCATATGTGTTGAATGAAAACGACGTCCAGAAAAAAAGAGCAAAGGCCAATGGCCAGTCCATTGTCAAAGTTCAAACAGGGTGACACTGGCAGATGTCACCCTACGCATGCCTGCACAAAACCAGGGACAATCCACTAGGAGGGGCAACCGGGGGCAGGCCAGGCACCGCAGGGACAGGATCAGGGCTCACCAGGGGGAGTCAGGGAAGGGGTGGTGGGTGCTGGAGAGCCACTGACAACTGCAGTGGAGGTGTCTGACATGGTGTGTGCCGGCACAACTGGGGGCATGACTCAGATGTCGTGGGTGCCGGCACAACTGCAGTGGACCCTGCAGATGCAGTGGACAGGTCCGCCACTGCAGTGCCCAAGTCAGACAGGGCGGTAGTGGACTCCACTGCAGTGCCTACCTCCAGGGGAGGAGAATGGGGAACAGGCAAGGTGGGTTGGACAGAGGGGGAGGACACCCTCACCACATCAGTGGCACAGACAAGCGCAGCGGGGGTGTGGTGCTGGGAGAGCAAGTGGCAGGGGGAGAAGGCCCGAGCATCTTGGGGATGGTATATCTGTGGGTGGGGGAACCTGGGGCAGGGTGTGGTGGGGGCACCTGTGGAGTGGGGGCCTGAGGGATGGAGGAAGGAGACCTGGTGCTTGAGCTGCAGGGCGGTGGCGGGGTCTTGCTCTTAGGACTCCGTGGGGACTTGCGGGTGGGGGCCTCAGTCCGTCTGCACCTGGGGGAGGGTGTCCGGGGGCGAGGGGCACTCTGCTCCGTGTGGGTGGGCTTCCTCTTCCCCCGGGATGCTGGAGCAGCTTCATCGGTGGGGAAGAGGCCGAGGTCACAGAGGAAGAGCTGCTGTGACTTTGGGGTTGCAGGTGAGGCAAGGGAGGGTGCTTTGGAGGGAGAGGGAACTGAGGACTGCGCAGTGCATGTGGATGCGTGTGTGTGTTCGAGGGCCCCATCCCCTGTGAGTCTGGCTTCAGTCCCCTGAATGTGCGTGCGTGTGCGTTTTGTCATTGGCGTGTGTGTAAGTGTGCTGGATGTGTGTGTGCTGGTGTGTGCCTGTGCCGGTGTGTGTGTGCTTGGGATGGGTAAGGTGCTGGGGAGTGTGGATGGAGCAGAGGCAGGAGGGGTGAGGGACCGTTTGAGGAGGGACACTGCTGCCGTCAGGGAGGAGTCCATGGACCTATTGCCCCTCTGTAGGTCAGACATGCCCGATGAGATGCCCTCCATGAACGACACCAGCTGAGTCAACAGCGCGGTGTGCGCATGGAGGACACTCAGCATGGCTGTCTGGCCTACATGGAGCTGGCGAAGGAGGTACACAGACTCCTCACTCAGGGCAGCAGGGGACACAGGGGCAGGGGCTGCGGTGCCTGGCCCAAAGGAGACACGCTCCCGGACATGGGAGCCTCCACGGACCTGGGGAATGGGAGCCGATGGGAGGGCGGTGGTGGTGCTGGTGGTGGCGGGGACAGCAACACTAGCTGGGGTGTGGTGGCTGCTGACACCCGCCTCCACAAGGGAGTCATCCTCCGAGTTGCTCTGGTCCTCAGCTGAGGTGGATGCTGCTGAGGACTCCTCGGTGTGGCTCCCCTCGCCCTCCGTGCCACTGGGTCCCTCCGACCACTCCTCGGCTGCTGACCCAGTCTGGCTCTCTGGCTCCTCCTGGTCCGTGGAGCTGTCCCCTTCCGTGGCCGTGGATGTATCTGCAAACAATGGGGAAACAGACAGACATCAGTCACCTGCACAAAACGCACACACCACTGTGAGCACAGCACATCACAGAGCAAGCCCTGGCATCATTAGTTGTACATTGCTAAAAGTGCCCTAACTGAACAGGAGAAGCCAATTGTCAGTCTGATGCCAAGCATGGCACTCACATCCCACATGGCCTTGCACCCATCTGTCTGGTGTCTGTTGGATTGCAACACCCCAGTGTGGACACATGCACCAAGTACACAGTAGTTGGACAGTGCAGAGGACACGGTGTGGCATGTGGACATGCACACATCACAGCTCTTGCCACTGAGTCAGTACAGGTTTCCGGATGAAAGGGATGCCCAGAGTCAAATAGGAAATGCATGTGATGCATACCAGCGACAGACACCATGATGCACCCATGTCCTGATAGCCAGCGCCACTATGGTGTGCATGTAGCACATGTCACTCCCCTGCAGGCTCACCAATCAGTAGACACATGCCATGGCGGAGGCATGACTGCAAAGTCATACATCACTGTCTCAGTGATGTATGACTTGGCAGCCAGACAACAACACTCTGCACTGTGTCACAATAGTAGGTCATGGGGAATGCAAGTCCTGGAGCTGCACAAGTGCACATGTACATCCCCCCACAACACATCCTCTCAACCCTCATCTGTCCAGGTCATACCTATTGGACATATGGGAGACCTGTGACACTACCCTCTGAACCTGAGCCCCTCACACTCTGCTGTGAATGGGGAACAGCTGCCTGAACTTCACATTCACATGCCCCAGTCTGCATGGGCAGCTGATCAGACACCTATGTGACACACAAGTATCGTCTCCTATGGTCACATCTCCAGTGGCATGCTGAGCCCCTACCAAGAAACTCCACAGCAGTCCTGGCGACTAATCCACAGCACACTGACACAGAGGCAGACACCTGAGGGGTCAAATCACTGCGCACAATGTGTCAGCTGATACACGGGAGTGGGAGTACAGAGTGTATTGTATGGCCTGGAGTAGGCATGACTGTCCAGCCCCACATGAATGAGGGATGAGCCCTGGACTGTAGGCAGCTGGCTAAGTATGTGTGACACATGTCATATACATACTCCTGGGGCCCAAACATTGTTCCCACCCGCAGCATGGGTGTGTGCCAGATACCCCAGCCACATGTGGTGGATCAGCTCAGCAATTGGACCACAGATCAAAGTAACACGCTGAATACATGTCAGAATACAGGCATTGTGTAAGCAATGGACCCACCCATGATGCCCACCACAGAGTCAGGGAAACAGATGCTGTCTCCCACCTTGAGTCAAGCAAACTGCAAGGACACAGTCCTAAGTGACAGTATTCCCTGCATGTAAGGGCCACACCTGGGTATCAGATGAGGAGTGGGCAGTGCACAATAGAGGGACATGGCTCCTGGACAACATGACTGCTGTACTGTGGCAGTTTAACCAGGCCCGAGGAGGGCACATAGCATGTTAGACAGAGTTCACAGTGCAGTCTTTGACTCACCCCTCCTTGCTGCTCTCTGGCCTTCAGCTGCCCATCCAGGTCTGGAAAGACCACCGCCAGGATCCTGAGCATGTGGGGGTCAGGGTCCGTGTTCCGCCCCTCCTGCGAGGAGGCGACAGCTTCAGCTGGACCCGTGCAATCCTCCGGGTCCAGCCCCGAAGGTCCTGCCACCTCTTTTGGCAGTTGCGGATCCAGCGCTTGTAGACCCCCACGGACCGGACAGCCCGGACGATGTCCTTCCAGATCTCCTGCTTCCGATGGGCAGAAGCCTGTCAGGATGACAAAGTGATAAGGCCATTACTACACATGCAACATATCCGTGCATGACACAGTTGCATCTACATGTCGCAATCACAGGGGCACATGGTGTACACAGGCAGTGCACGGCTGCCCATGGACAGTTTTCCAGAAGTCACTACATGGGATCATTGCATGGGGAGTAAAACCCTGTTCAGAAGCACTGTCACTGCACCATACCTGTCCAGTGCAAGTCACTACACACTATGGGGGGTGACAACTACTCAGTGAGCCTGCTAGCCAGTGGCGTGCAGACTCTCAGCCTTGCTAGTCAGACAAAATGCACATTCAGAAAGGCAGTGCACAGGACACTCACCTGCTCCCCTGGTGTCCCATACAGCTTGCTGTACTGTGGAAGTAGGCTGTCCAGCAGGGCCTGGTTCTCTTCAAGGCTGAAGGCTGGGGCTCTCTCCACAGTACGTGCCATTGCAGGGTCCAGAGGGGCAGAGACAGCAGCAGTGCAGTGGCAGATGTCGTCTTGGAGCATGTAGTGCAGGCAAGTGGGCTCTCAGGGGACCAGCCAGCAATATATATGTGCTGGAGAGGCAGATACTGTCCCTTGTGTCCAAAGTGATAGGTCCAAGTCGTTTGCATCTTCTGAATCTGGCCAATCCATGGAATAGCAGCACCAAAACACGCCCACAGCATCCTTCAAATCTTCAACTTCATGACATACATGATTTTGCAACATTGTTGTGGGTGACCAACTGATTTTCCAGCAACCGACTCGCTCGGAATTCGAAAACGCGTCCGTTGCCAGGCAAGCCCATTGTCAATGGGTGCGCACCGATCGGTCCATTGCAGTACAACGCGCACAGGGGTACAACGCGTACCCGCACACATTGAAAGCAATGGGCCGGCCGGAGGCACCGATCGGTCCATTGCAGTTCAACGCGCACAGGGGTACAACGCGTACCCGCACACATTGAAAGCAATGGGCCGGCCGGAGGCACCGATCGGTCCATTGCAGTTCAAGGCGCACAGGGGTACAACGCGTACCCGCACACATTGAAAGCAATGGGCCGGCCGGAGGCACCGATCGGTCCATTGGAGTTCAACGCGCACAGGGGTACAACGCGTACCCGCACACATTGAAAGCAATGGGCCGGCCGGAGGCACCGATCGGTCCATTGCAGTTCAACGCGCACAGGGGTACAACGCGTACCCGCACACATTGAAAGCAATGGGCCGGCCGGAGGCACAGATCGGTCCATTGCAGTTCAACGCGCACAGGGGTACAACGCGTACCCGCACACATTGAAAGCAATGGGCCGGGCCGGAGGCACCGATCGGTCCATTGCAGTTCAACGCGCACAGGGGTACAACGCGTACCCGCACACATTGAATGCAATGGGCCGGCCGGAGGCACCGATCGGTCCATTGCAGTTCAACGCGCACAGGGGTACAACGCGTACCCGCACACATTGAAAGCAATGGGCCGGCCGGAGGCACCGATCGGTCCATTGCAGTTCAACGCGCACAGGGGTACAACGCGTACCCGCACACATTGAAAGCAATGGGCCGGCCGGAGGCACCGATCGGTCCATTGCAGTTCAACGC